>CM040829.1:34305522-35505522 GCA_022828995.1 Vimba vimba | reverse complement strand
TCAGAATAATGAAAATTGCATGTAAACTGGAGTGAAGAGGTTTGCTCGCGTCATGTAAATAACTTATACAGTGATTAACCCCCTGAGGTCGGCTATCGCGCCGGCGCGATAGGCTCATTTGTTTCCTTATCAGTGCAAAAGAAAATCTAAATACTAATATTAATTTTTATCTTATATGCTTGTGTTATACATCAATCAATCCTGTTTAGTGTGTATTTTTTTTGTGTATACTCATAATAAAAACAAAGTGTTGTACTTTTCGCCAAATAAAGAAAAATAAACATGATGCGAGTTCTGCCTACTCTCCGTCAGTGAAGTCAATATAAATGTAATTTTACAAAATATTATCGATTTTCAAATACTGCTGTATTGAATGAACAGCTTTTAGCAAACTCTATTGCTATACTGAGTATATTTTTAAGTTCAATAATTTCTATATATTGCTCTTGTATTCTTTCTTGTGGCTATAGGTGACACACCTGAATAAATGGCTCATTAAGTATGCAGGGGAATTGTCTCATCAGGTGTGAACTACTAAATATGCATGATGCTGCTGGAGCGTTTACGCCCCATCCGCATATTGGCTTTCCAAACTAAAAGTGTTTCACAAAACTTAAATCAATGTATCGTTTTATGTGAATGATTAGGCAGGATGATTTTCACATCATTTTGAAGAACTCTAGGCGACGACATCCATTAGTCAAAAGTCTTATTGACACATATTTAGTATGTGTTTTGTGGCCTTATTTCAGAAACTTTCATTTTTAGTTTTTTCAATAACCATGCATAAACATTATTCTCTCAAAAATGAAAACATGTACATACATGTGGCTCACATATTATGGTAGTCCTGTTTGTGCTAAATAGAGTGTAATTACACCTTTGCCACTGATATGTTTATAAGCAACTGAAAAAAGCACAAATGTCAGGGCATGTCAGAACATCTCAAGGACTCCAAAAACACCTCAGACCCAAGAGGGTTAAGTCCCACTTGTGCACCAATAATGTGATTATTATCATATGTAAAACGTAGTCCTTCAGTCACTAACCTGAAGTTTGATGCCCATGTCCTTTTCAAATGAAACATTTTGTGGGACGGAGGCAACTCCATATGCATATGCTTCTCGTAAGGGATGCTTGAAGTTCTGAAGAAGTGTCTTGGCAGTTATGGCAATCTTAACACCAGCTTTAGAAAAAGATATGATCAGTGTCCCGAAATTGAGAATTCTTGAAGTAAAAACAAATCATCATAAATCCCAAAGCATAGCAAAAAGTTATTACCTTCAGGGTACTCGGCAAGGAGTGAAAGCAAATCCTTGCGTTTCAAAACAGTAATTTCACACAATGCTGCTGTACGGATTGTAACATTTCTAGGGGTTTTGTACAGTAAATGGAACTGAAAAAAAAAAATGTTTAAAAAATATACACTTGAATTGGGTTTTCAAAAAACAACATACACTATTAATAAAGTGTTCACCTCTTAAGGCGAGACACTACAGGTGAATAGGTAAAAATTTAAAATAATAGATATCACCATGAAACTTCCTCAGTTGATTACTTACACAAGTATATAAAAAATGTATTACAAGTTTTAGAAATGTGTATGTTTAATTATGCAAATTAGGCATTATCTCATTAAATATGCACGATTTTGCATATATTTTCGGTAGATAGATCTGAACATATGATCAAGCCAGGTGCAAAATTATTTTTTCATTTTGTTTACGCACAAGATGATGAAAAAAATAAATAAATCAGAAGGATTTCAGGATATATTCTTTCATTACCTAGGACAGTGGTTCTCAATTCCAGTCCTCGGGACCCGCTGCTCTGCACATTTTGTATGTCTCCCTTATTTAACACACCTGAACCAGATCATCAGCTCATTAGGAGAGACTCCATGAACTGAACTGAGTGTGTCAGATAAGAGAGACATACAAAATGTGCAGAGCAAGGGGTCCCGAGGACTGGAATTGAGAACCACTGACCTAGGAAATCAAAATATACTGTCCATAGCCTTAAAAAATCGATTTTCGCCATTTTTTTTATTTATTAAAATGTCACATACATCAGGCCAGGAATGATTTATTAACAAATCCCTCTGAAAATATCTTCAGAATACTGCTAAGTGTATAACTGGAAAGTTTGGTGTATATAGGTGCTACATAGGCTGAGATGTTTGTACTGGAGAATGACAAAAAACTCATTTTGAGAAAACGGCTGTTAAAGATTTAAATAGCTCTAAATGAGTTTGTCGTTAGCTTTAAATCCCCCTTTGGATATTCACGACTGGTTACTGATAGAAAGGAAATGCCCATATTTGGGTTACATAGCATTGTGCAGGAGACTCAGAGCTTTACGATACCGGTCATGACAGACTTCAGTAAACAGACGGAACTCGGCATGTCGCATTGGAATGCTAACTTCTTGGTAAATTCGGGAGAAACTTACTGCCGCAAGTAAACAAAATGTAATAAAATAAACATCTTAATGTATATTTTCAACGTTTTCTTTATAGAAGCTTGAAAGAACACATATTGAAGGAGTAAACTAGCCCAAAATCTCAAAACTGACCACTGCATGAAAAATCGATGTTTTTGCCTGCCGTGTCTCGCCTTAAAACCCTGGGGTCGGCGGTATCGCCGGCGATACCAGCTCGCTTTTTTTTTATCAGTTCAAAAGAGATTCATTTTGTTGACTTTGATATTACAAACAAGTTTCATACATCAATCGATTCTGTTAAATGTGTATTATTTTTGTGTATACTCACAATAAAAACAAAGTGTTGTGCTTTTTGCCAAATAAAGAAAAATAAACACGAAGCGAGTTCTGCCTACTCTCTGTCAGTGAAGTCCATTCTGAAACGTGTCCGAAAATGAACAATAACTCAGCGAATACTCAGTCAAACAGACATACAGACACACAGGCATGAAGCTTGAATTCTCTTCTTTTAAATGAAGTAATTTATATAAAAAACAAATATTCTCAGTTCATGTAATCTGTAAGAAAAGAGCGAGATGTCAGTCGTTCTCTTCTCATCTAATTATTTTTAATGTGACCCCGCCCACGGAGAGCGCGTGCTATTCAAACGCAAATGACTGAGGTAATCCACGCAAACCTGTGAACGCCCCCATATCAGCTCGAGAAAACACAAGTTACACCGTCTCGCAGTGCTGTGAGGAATAATAATAATGGAAAATGTACCTCAGAAGTGCGGGTATTTCGAGGAGCAAGGATCCGACCGAGCTGAGGAATACTGTAGTACGTTTTTTTTTTCCTTCTCAAGTGAATCGCGTTTCTGTTTGTGAATGAATGAACGGCAGAGATGCGCGCTGTTTACCACAGCTCGCAAAAAGACAGTTTAAATTTAAATCGCGTGTGAATGAATGATGATGTTTTAGCAAACTGTATTGCTATACTGAGATGAGTAAAAATCAACTGAAATATGTTGAAATAAAATGTAGGCTATTTGTATAAGCAACGTATTAAACTGCAAATTAACATTTATATGCCCTAATATTTCATAAAAACAACGTTACAGTCAGGCGAAATATGAAAGACAACATTTTGTTGACTAGATCTGGGTACAGTTTTTACTGTAGAATATACTGCCACATCAAATAAGCTTTTGTTTAGCAATTTCTGCTCATATGTTTTATATATATATATATATATATATATATTAGGGCTGGCAATCGTTTAAAATTTTTAATCGCGATTAATCGCATGATTGTCATGAGTTAACTCGCGATTAATCGCAAATTTTTTTATTTGTTCTAAATGTACCTTAAATGAATACTTTTCAAGTTTGTAATACTCTAATCAACGTGGGCATGGATAAATATGGATGCTTTATGCAAATGTATGTTTATTATTGAAACCATAGTCAACATAGAGCATGAAGAGACATGTTTCAAAGGTCATAGATGTTTTTCAAAGAACTTGTTCATGTCTATTAGACACATGTAGAAAGAACAAAGAAATACCAGGTTCCCATTACTTCTCTTTCTTTGCACTGAGCAATTAACACAAACATGTTTAGATTTTTGCATGACAGGGCAGCTCTTCTGAAAATGCTAAATGTACATTTATTATTTATTATTACATTATAGTTTGTCTCTCTCTGTGCCCATTTTGATGAAGCTAATGTTAATCTGCAAAAAAATCCTGATAATCGAGCCGTCGTCTGGTGAAATCAAATACACATAAAATAAAGACAATATCTGTGCTCTGATTTCGGCTATACTTGCATGTAAAATTAGAGAAGCAACATAAATTCTGTGTTTAAAGGTGCATTATGCAACTTTTAAAGTTAAAAATACCCGTTATTCTAACCCATACATGCTTAAACAATTGCCTGATGGGCTGAATGAGCCCTTCTCTGATCAATGCGATTGCCTCTATAATCCTGTACAGTAAAATAAATAAGAGGGATTCGGGTCGGAATCTGAGACTGGGCGTGACGTCATGCGCGTTCAGTTGCAGTGCTGCAGTTTCATTTGTCGCCAGAGGGGGGCATAGTTCTGCAAAAACTCAGAGACTTGCGTTATGCACCTTTAACTGAATTAAAGCGCTGCTCCTCTCTCCAGCGCGAGACGCAGAGAGAGAGAGAGAGAGAGAGAGAGAGGGAGAGAGAGAGAGAGGCGCGCGCGCGTGCTGGGAGAGCAGTACCGGCGGTACCGGTAGATTCTCAGAAACTAAATAAGGTTTGGGCGCTTTGTTGAAGGGAAAAAAATCGCTAAATGGGTCTGCAATGTCGCTAAGTTGGCAACACTGTGTATCTCCATTTCTCCAACTAGGTTTTGGGCCACGGGTTAAACAGAAAATACGCGCTGCGTTAATCAAGCGGTAAACAAATTTGTGCCGTTAATATGATTTTGCGTTAACGCATTATTAAAGCGCTAACTTTGACAGCCCTAATATATATATATATATATATATATATATATATATATATATATATATATATATAAGAAATACTATTTTTGTCAAAAATAAAGTCATCAACTAAGATGTTAGCTGTTCCAATGTTGGCTATATTCAAACTAATGAATACATATGATAAAATGTAGGCCTATAATCATTTTTTTTACAAAGAAAGAGTACACTTGAAATATTATTGAAATTGCAATTATTGTTGTAATTGTGACCTTTTTAATAAAATAGCAAAACATATTTACAAGATAGATGTAAGCAAAATCTTAAATGGTCAATATAAGTCTTCTTCTAAATATATATTTTGTCCTTGCATTCATTCTTGGCTCAGTCAGTGTCACACCTGAATGAATGGCTCATTATGCAGAGTGGGTGGGACATTGTATTCTCAGGTGTAAACTACTCCTCCTTCACGCCCCCCTCGCATATTGGCTTTCCAAGCAAAACCTGTTTTACTCAATTTAAATCAATGTATTGTTTTATGTGAACGATAAAGCAAGACTATTTTCACATAATTTTGAAGCCAGAACTCGAAGCGACAACATCCATTAGTCAAAAGTCTTGTGGACACATACTTAGTATGAATTTTGTGGTCTTATTTCAGCAACTTTCATTTTTATTTTTTCCAATAACCACGCATAAACATTATTCTCTTAAAAATACAAACATCTACATACATGATGCTCACATATTATGGTAGCCCTGTTTGTGCTATATAGAGTGAATTTACACCTTTGCCATTATCATGTTTATAAATAACTGAAAAAAGCACAAATGTCAGGGCATGTCAAAACATCCCAAGGGCCCCAAAAACACCTTAGACCCCAGATGGTTAAAGGGGTCATATAATGCCATTTTTGTACAAGCTAATATGATTCTTTAGGGTCTAAATTAAAAGTTTGTAATATACTTTAATTAAAAATTCTCATTAGTATTGTAAGAAAACACTCATTTTACCTGGTCAAAAACAGCTCTGTTTTCAGCACGCCGTTTAAGTGCATGTGTCTTTAAATGATAATGAGCTTTGCTCACCCCGCCCCTCTGTTCTGTTTGTTCTGTTCACCGTTTGTAACACAATAACACAATAACCATAACGCTTTGTTCATTATAAACGTGGGATTATGAATTATATTGAGAACGTTGTACATAGAAAACATGCCGTAATGTACCCTGAGTGTAAACAGCCGCATTCATCGTGAAGCGTACAAGCGATTTGCAAAGAGCAGGGGTTTTCCTGCATAGAGAATTATGAGGCGGCCGCCTCTGTCAAATTTCGTGCCGCCTCCGGCACTCGACAAAACTCGGACAGACAGTCACATGGTCAGATACAGTTTTTCCACCGTGATGGTTCTGTTGCTGTTACCGCTTGTGTCCATTCTCAAACCGTATAGTGCTGCGCGGATAATCCGCGGGTCGGGCGGGCCAAGTAATACAAATATTCCATTCCAATTAATCGAGGGTGGATGACAGATAAATCATTATAATGTGTGTTGACTGAGTTTAATAAAGACATGTATCTCTCATCACGGTAAAACGCAATGAACGTGCGTGACTCTTTTACTTTCGTTTTCAACAACGTAATTCTCTTCAGGGAAAACCCATCAAGGAAAACATATCAGGGCTCGAGAAACGCTTATCAGGGACCATAGACTGTCCGGGACACGTGTGTTTTTTTTCCTTCTTTTTTTGAAGGGAAAAGTGAGAGAGAATTGTAGGCCTACTACTCGCCCAACCGGACAAATGCCCTGATTAAAACAATTTTTAATATAAAAATAAAAAAATAACTAGGGAATCACCGAAAACGTGAGGATTATTCTGTTTTATTTAATTTAATGTAAGTGGCGATTGATAGCCTATAGTTGATAATAATATAGGCCTACCTAATGTACTGACGGTAACAATGTTGCGCTGTTGAGGCTAGCGCAGTTATTTATAACATATTATAGTTAAGAAACAATATATAGCCTGCTACACACGACCAGAGAGCTGTTTTCCTGAATGCCATCAAGATTGAAACCTAGACGGATTTCATAACAGTTCAATAAACAAATAGTTAAAATGAAGTCACTTACATTTTAGACGCAATGACTGTTGTTCTGTTTCAGCAGCGAAAATAGTTACAAACAAAGATCACAGCAGAACCATCGCGCATCTCACAGCAACACTTGTTGCATTACTGAATGATTCGGCGTTTTGAACGAATCGGTTGAGTCACAGATTCAATTACCCATTCATAAACTGCCTCATTCTGAATAAATCAGCCGTTTGAACGAATCGTTTGAATGAATGACTCAATGACTCGCTCATTAAGACGGTCGCCTGCCGCCTCCTACTGGCGGTTTAGTTTCATAAAGTATCATTCTTTTCAACATTCCTTATTTGTATATTCAAAAATATTTAAAATAATCTAATTTAATACAGTTATAATTTTTCAATGTAAATTATTTTATTTGATTGGTAAAAGCCTAGTGTCTTATTATTTTAATTGAATATATTGATCAAATTTAAGAATTAAATTAATAAATGCCCTTTATAAAGGTACAAAAAAATATTCTGAGTGTTTTCAAACAGTGATGTAATGAAACATTGACAATTTAAGTTTGAAGGGAGTAAAGCCTGTTTAGGCTATTAAGGAAATGTAATTTTGCCAAAAGAAGAACTTTTATATTAAATAAATGTTCATTTTAAATCAGCCTACTTCAGTGTGATATGTTACCATATTGTGATGATCAGATGCAGATATCTAAATCAAAGAATATGGGCGGTTTACGGGTGGATTATTTATTTTTAACAGCGGATTCAGGTGGCTCAAAGTGCACCAGATTAATGAATTTATCTTTAAAATGTACAAAATTTTCTACCGGGGGGCCATGCCCCAGGACCCCCCTAGAGATACCAAGCTCCACCAACAAAAAAAAAAATGTGGGAAACACATTAGGCTATATGATGATCTACAAAAAATACACATTTAATTATCTTATTATTAAAATATATTTTTAGGATTTTGCCACCTCCGCCTCATTTTGAGCCAGGAAAAACCCTGAAAGAGTAATATAAAGATTAATAAACCGTTACACTCACTTCAGTTCTTCTGGAGGTGCAGCACGAACACAAATAGTTGGTACCGATCCTTTTTTCAGGAGCAGCTTCTTAGCAAAACCAGTTTTATACTGATCCTCGTTTGTAAAGCAGTCTGGTGAAATGATTCGCAAACAGCATGGACGTTGATCGTGGGGAATCCCGAAGGAATCCCCGCTTCAATGCTTTGGGAATATTCCATCAAAACATCAAAATGACTGCTGTGTTCCTTATTACACCCAAGAACAGAACGCCACAATCGCTTAGACGACGCCATTCTTCTCCAGCATATCAATGGACTATGATGACAGACAGCTCGCTCACGAGCGAGGGCGGGTCTGTGTTGAAACGCTGCTGTCAATAACAATAGTGGGAGGGGCATCGATTTTGTGACGTCACACGGTCACACGGTTTTGTGACTTTAAAGGGGTCATATAATGGTACATGCACTTTTACAAGTTGATTGTACTGAAGTGTGTGTTGGCAGTGCCTGTACACAACCATCATAAAATGATAAAAATCCATCCAGTGTTTTTTTTTTTTATCTCCTTATATGCCCCCCCCCCCCCCTCTCAAATCAAGCCGTTCGACCTAGTGACGTCACACGGTCGGACGCCCCTCCCACGATTGTTGATTGACAGCAGCGTCTCAACACAGACCCGCCCTCGCTTGTGAGCGAGCTGTCTCTCAATATTCCCCACGATCAACAGCAATGCTTTCATGTTTGCGCGAATCATTTCACCAGACTGCTTTATAAACGAGAACATTGAAAAAGGTATTAGCTCCTGTCTGAGTATGTGTTGTTTATGTGCCTAATGACTGTCATAGTCTCATAGACTGGTTATTTTTTAAACAGATCAGTAAAATGTTAGTGTTTCAGCCCTGACAGTTGTACCTAACACTGCATAGATAACATTACGCATCACAGACAAGCCTACATTTACCAAAAAAAAGTTTTTCATGTCCATTAGCTGTAACATCAATCTGTCAATGAACTAACGTATATATCAGTAAACACAGCGTTCATATCTCACTACTCTACCCTGCCAGTACACACAAAGATAGATCAAAGTGACATTACGTTAACCAACCATTCAGAAACGTCCTGTTTTCCAACTCCGGTTCAAATTGATACGGTTGCACAGATGTGTCCTCAGAGACTCCCGCTGCCATTCTTCAAAATATAACGTTACCCTCAACTGTTGTCAAGGCAACACTCCATGTGTGTTGTTGTGGCAAAACGCCCACAGAACAGAGGGGCGGGGTGAGCAAAGCTCATTATCATTTAAAGACACATGCACTTAAACGGCTTGCTGAAAACAGAGCTGTTTTTGACCAGGTAAAATTAGTGTTTTCTTACAATACTAATGAGAATTTTTAATTAAAGTATATTACAAACTTTTCATTTAGACCCTAAAGGAATCATATTAGCTTGTACAAAAATGGCATTATATGACCCCTTTAACAAAAAGAGATTATTATTGTTCAAATTATAGGGTTGCTGCACTCTCTTTAAAGTAAAATTTAAGGCTTTTTAAGTCCTTTTTAAGACCTGAAGAAATAAAAATTAATACCTTACATTAGGTATTACATCGTCGCAATATTGACAAAAATATATCTCGATATTTTCAAAGTTGTGTTGATAATAATTAGATGATATTTTACTGATTGTGTTTTTGTACTGGTACCATGGCTGGTTTAGGCCTGTTGTTGACAGCAGACTCACAAAGATATTCATAGTATTCATTTTCTATGCCAGTGGTCAGTTCACAGCAGTGACAGAAATGAACATTTTTATGAAGGGGCAATACTTGTCACCTTAAATTGATTTCCAGGGGCATTTTCACCTATATATGGACATTTTTTCTAAACAACAAAAAATCCACTTGTCCCAGATAAGTGTTAATGTCGAGCCCATACAGTATGGTTGAGCCCTGTGTTCATTCATGATTTGTTTTGTGCTGTAAAGCGGAACAGGTGGTCGGTTCATGTGTCGTTTGCTTGAACTGAGGTTCAATAAATAACGGAGTCACACAACACAGCGCCAAAAAAGATTGCGACAGCTCGAGAGACGTTTATGGTCTCACTCCAGTTTACCATGCTTGCAACTTCACTACTCACCAAACCCCCCAAAGCCCCCTCCCCTCATGCCCGGAAACAAACTCATCGGATCCACACGATTCACATAAATTACATATTTTGATACAAAACGGTGAATTTCGCTGAAAAGCGACTAGTTTGCAGGCCTGAATAACCCGGTACCACTGTTACCAGTCAAATTAAATCATTAAATCAAAATCCATCTTTGCAGTGCAGAGGTGACACAATAGTGGCATTTATATATTTACACTCCATTTACAATTGCATAAATAAAGCTATGAGATTATTTTTTTATTCAATATTTAAATATGAAATTATTTCTAATTTTAACATTTTAATTATGACGTCGCCCGACATGGCACAGCCGGGGCCCCACCCTGGAGCCAGGCCCGGGGTTGGGGCTCGTATGAGAGTGCCTTTTGGCCGGGCCTTCCCCCATGGGGTCCGGCTGGGCTCAGCCCGAAGGAGCGACGTGGGGCCGCCCTCCCGTGGGCTCACCACCCGTAGGAGGGACCGTAAGGGTCCGGTGCTTAGAGGATCGGGCGGCAGTCGAAGGCGGGGGCCTCGACGACCCGATCCCTGGACACGGAAACTAGCTCTAGGGACGTGGAATGTCACTTCGCTGGCAGGGAAGGAGCCTGAGATTGTGCGTGAGGTTGAGAGGTGCTGACTAGAGATAGTCGGGATCACCTCCACACACAGCTTGGGCTCTGGAACCACACTCCTTGAGAGAGGATGGACTCTTTACCACTCTGGAGTTGCCCATGGTGAGAGGCGGCGGGCTGGTGTGGGTTGGCTTATAGCCCCCCAGCTCAGCCACCATGTGTTGGAGTTCACCCTGGTGAACGAGAGGGTCGCTTCCCTGCGCCTTCGGGTCGGGGATAGGTCTCTCACTGTTGTGTGCGCCTACGGGCCAAACGGCAGTATAGAGTACCCGGCCTTCTTGGGGTCCCTGGGAGGGGTGCTGGAAAGTGCTCCGACTGGGGACTCCGTCGTTCTACTGGGGGACTTCAACGCCCACGTGGGCAGCGACAGTGACACCTGGAGGGGCGTGATTGGGAGGAATGGCCCCCCTGATCTGAACCCGAGCGGTGTTCTGTTATTGGACTTCTGTGCTAGTTACAGCTTGTCCATAACGAACACCATGTTCAAGCATAAGGGCGTCCATCAGTGCACGTGGCACCAGGACACCCTAGGCCGGAGGTCGATGATCGACTTTGTGGTTGTTTCATCTGGCCTCCGGCCGTATGTCTTGGACACTCGGGTTAAGAGAGGGGCGGAGCTGTCAACCGATCACCACCTGGTGGTGAGTCGGATCCGATGGCCGGGGAGGACGCTGGACAGACTCGGCAGGCCCAAACGTACTGTGAGGGTCTGTTAGGAACGTGTGGCGGAGTCTCCTGTCAGAGAGATCTTCGACTTCCACCTCTGGCGGAGCTTTGACCGAACCCTGAGGGAGTCTGGAGATATTGAGTCAGAGTGGACCATGTTCTCCGCCTCCATTGTCGACGCGGCCACTCGGAGCTGTGGCCGTAAGGTCTCCGGTGCCTGTCGAGGCGGCAATCCCCGAACCCGGTGGTGGACACCGGAAGTAAGGGATGCCATTAGGCTGAAGAAGGAGTCCTATCGAGCCTGGCTGGCTTGTGGGACTCCTGAGGCAGCTGACGGGTACCAGCAGGCCAAGCGGACTGCAGCCCGGGTGGTTGTGGAGGCAAAAAATCGGGCTTGGGAAGAGTTTGGTGAGGCCATGGAGAAGGACTATCGGTTGGCCTCGAAGAGATTCTGGCAAACTGTCCGGCGCCTCAGGAGGGGGAAGCAGTGCCCTACCAACACTGTTTACAGTGGAGATGGGCAGCTGTTGAATGTCTGGGGATGTCGTCGGACGGTGGAAGGAATACTTAGAGGATCTCCTCAATCCCACCGACACATTTTCCATTGAGGAAGCAGAGGCTGGGGGCTCAGAGGTGGACTCGTCCATCACCCAAGCTGAAGTCTCTGAGGTAGTTAAGAAGCTCCTCGGTGGCAAGGCACCGGGGGTGGATGAGATCCGCCCTGAGTACCTCAAGTCTCTGGATGTTGTGGGACTGTCTTGGCTGACTAGCCTCTGCAACATCGCGTGGCGGTCGGGGACAGTACCTTTGGGCTGGCAGACCGGGGTGGTGGTCCCTCTTTTTAAGAAGGGGGACCGGAGGGTGTGTTCCAACTACAGGGGGATCACACTTATCAGCCTCCCCGGGAAAGTCTATGCCAGGGTACTGGAGAGGAGAATACGGCCGATAGTAGAACCTCGGATTCAGAAGGAACAGTGCGGTTTCTGTCCCGGTCGTGGAACACTGGACCAGCTCTGTACCCTCTCCAGGGTGCTGGAGGGTTCATGGGAGTTTGCCCAACCAGTCCACATGTGCTTTGTGGATTTGGAGAAGGCATTCGACCGTGTCCCTCGCGGCATCCTGTGGAGGGTGCTCTGGGAGTATGAGGTCCGGGGCCCTTTGCTAAGGGCTATCCGGTCCCTGTACGACCGGAGCAGGAGCTTGGTTCGCATTGCCGTCAATAAGTCAGACTGTTTCCCGGTGCATGTTGGACTCCGGGCTGCCCTTTGTCACCGGTTCTGTTCATAATTTTTATGGACAGAATTTCTAAGCGCAGCCAGGGGCCGGAGGGTGTCAGGTTTGGGGACCACACGATTTCGTCTCTGCTTTTTGCGGATGATGTTGTCGTGTTGGCCCCATCAGACCAGGACCTTCAGCGTTCACTGGGGCGGTTTGCAGCCGAGTGTGAAGCGGCTGGGATGAGAATCAGCACCTCCAAATCCGAGGCCATGGAACTCAGTCGGAAAAGGGTGGCTTGCCCACTTCAGGTTGGTGGAGAGTTCCTGCCTCAAGTGGAGGAGTTCAAGTATCTTGGGATCTTGTTCATGAGTGAGGGAAGGATGGAACGGGAGATTGACAGACGGATCGGTGTAGCTTCTGCAGTAATGCGGTCGATGTACTGGTCTGTCATGGTGAAGAAAGAGCTGAGCCACAAGGCGAAGCTCTCGATTTACCTGTCAATCTACGTTCCTACTCTCACCTATGGTCATGAGCTGTGGGTCATGACCGAAAGGACAAGATCCCGGATACAGGCGGTCGAAAATGAGCTTTCTCCGCAGGGTGGCTGGGCGATCCCTTAGAGCAGGGGTGTCAAACTCATTTTCACTGAGGGCCACTTCAGCATTATGGCTGCCCTCAAAGGGCCGGTTGTAACTGTAAGACTTTTAAAATGTTAATATATGCATTTGCAGGGGTGTTTCTAGGTTTTAAAAACATCAGGGGATGAGCCCGAAACATCAGGGGCTGGGTAATAATGATTTGATACAGAGAATAATGTATGATTGTATATATGCAGGGGGAAACTGGCTCAAAAATTCAGCCCTGGCACTGTAGCCACACCAGCACACATTACCACACAGTCATGCGTATTCAAATGTGAGGTAGTTAGGGGGGTTCGGGGACATGCTCCCCCGATAAAATTTGGATTTCCCGGACCTACATATGTGCATTTTAAGGTGTTTAAAGGCCAAAAAATATGGATAAAAATAGCTTTAAAAGCATGTCAGTGGGCAGTAGCATAAATTATTTGTCAAGATAACAGATTCTTAAAAATGAGAATGAGGATAAATATTGCAATGAATGATCCACACTACAAAATGGAAATGCAGAATGTTTCTGCTTATTGTTGACAATACACAATCACATATTCCAAACAGGAATGGCCTTAAATGAGAAATCTTTCAAGGATTATTTTGCATAGATGTTACATTTCAATCAAAAACCAGTGCAATCTTTTTGTGTCCAGAGGCAAATTAGCAATTTATATTAGCATTAAAGATTGGTTTCAGCAACTTGTTTCTTTCCTGAGTTAATCAATGTTTTTGGCAATAATCAGTTTAAAGTTCAATTGTTCACTCATAAAGACAGTCACTTGTTGCCACCTACTGGCTTAATGATGCAAGTGGCGCAAACACAGACAAGCGGAGTGATACAAATGGTGAAAAGGATAATACTGGTACATATTATATTAAATATTATGTAATATATTTAATATATTTAAATAAATATTATTATATTAAAATAATATAAAATATCAATATATTATTCTTCAATCAGTTCTATGCAGCAGAATCAGATTTAACAGATTTATTTTTTGACCAGTTGTCAAAATAAAGTATAGTCCTACAAAGCTATTTTTAATCAGAGCATGAGCAGAGCAGGGAGAACGAGAGGATCGTGATTCGTGTAATTTTACCAGTGTTGCCCAGCACGGCTATACACACCATGTTACAGCACAGTAGTGCTATTGCAAAAAGAAACAAGTCCAGAAAAATTTCATGTCGGCACGTTTTTTTTTTAGCGGACTTTGCCTTTCCGGTGAGGGTGAGCGTGAGCAGAGCTCGCAACACACACACACACACACACACGGAGGTTGCTTGCGGAACATTGAGCAGAACGCGCTGTGAACACGGAGCGGAGAGCACAGCGCACACACACAGCGGAACGCGCTTAGAAGTTATGCATCTTTTCGGAAGCAGACTCGCACGCAAAGTCATAAAACACGCTGAGCCAGAGTCAAACCATCGCCGAACACGGAGGGGCGCGGCGGCTTTTTAGTATCTTTCGGCCCAAAAAAAAACGAAAATGTTATTTTCGGCCGAACATTTTCGGCAGCCTAAATTTCGTTGCATCCCTAATTTTAAGACACCCATGCTCTCGCGGGCAATATAAAATAATGTGGCGGGCCGGATTAGGCCCGCGGGCCTTGAGTTTGACACATGTGCCTTAGAGATAGGGTGAGAAGCTCGGTCACTCGGGAGGAGCTTAGAGTAGAGCCGCTGCTCCTCCACATCGAGAGGGGTCAGCTGAGGTGGCTCGGGCATCTGTTACAGATGCCTCCTGGACGCCTTCCCGGGAAGGTGTTCAGGGCACGTCCCACCAGGAGGAGGCCCCGGGGGAAGACCTAGGACACGCTGGAGGGACTATGTCTACCAGCTGGCCTGGGAACGCCTCGGTGTCCCCCCGGAAGAGCTGGAGGAAGTGTCTAGGGAGAGGGAAGTCTGGGCATCTCTGCTTAGATTGCTGCCCCCGCGACCCGGCCCCGGATAAGAAGATGTATGTATGTATGTACGTTTTAATTAAAGGGTACTTTAAATATGAAACTAAACCCACCAGTAGGTGGCGGCAAGTAAAATCGTAAATGATTAGTTGAAAACGCGGATTTCAGTCAAAAAAATCATCGCTGTCTGTTGCATGGAGACTCTGCTACGGTTTCATTTGGAAATTCTCGTCGGCGAAATAAAGGGAAAACAAACAATATTGACAATATTGTTTAAAAAGTAACTCACAATGTTAACTTAATTTAACTGTTTAAATATATCACATTTGCAACTGTGCACGGGAAAACGGCACTCTTGCTCATGTTATATTCTAATTTATAACATATTATAAAACGGTTAGTTCCAATCCTTGATTCTGATTGGTCAATAGCTGTGCTTTATTCACGATAAAACACGGCTATGACCGCGTCACCCAATGGTTCTATTTATCACTGCGCCCTTAGCAACACCCTTACGCCGCCTTCACACTGGCAGTTGAAATCAGCTCCGATACGGCAGCGAAACGACCGGAAGTCATTCATTTCCTATGGAGATTCGCAGACCGCATGCGAATAAGTCCGAACCAGGTGCGAACGAGTGCGGTGCGAAAAAAATCGTGCCCGTTGGCCATCCGGATGCGTTCAAAAAATTGAACTCTTGCGAAAGGCTACGGACGGTTTCTATCCGAAAATCCCAACGGAAGTTAGCGTTGCTATGGTACTGATAAACAAACCTGGATTTTTAACTTTTAATAAAATAAATAATGATTTTATAACGATTAGTTGTCATGTCATGTTTTTATTTTCATGATGTTGTAACGTTATTAGGGCAGTTAATACAATTAAATAATTCAATATTTAAATATACTCGCTTCCGAGGCTTCCGACCACTGATCTATACAATGATATATATACATATATATATATATATATATATATATATATATATAATGTCATTCTATAGATCAGTGCTTCCGACGCTTTTCACCGTTGTGTACGACGTCCGCTGGGGGCGTATTGCGTATTACGGAGCTGATTTCAACTGCCAGTGTGAAGGCGGCGTTAGCAACCACACGTATCAACATATGTCTGTGAGTGGACATAAGTGTGAAAGTTCACTACAGAGCTACTGGAGGCCAAACTTAAAACAAAGAAAGCACTGGAGCGACATTCTTGCTGCAACAGAAAACACTGCTGACAGTGCTGAGCCCCAACTAAAGAGAACCGCGTTAAATATCACCACAGTGGAGCCGATTGAAATGAGACAAATATTTAATGTGTGCACAATAAACGGAGATGTTCAAATAAATTTAACCCTCTGGAGTCTGGGGTGTTTTTGGGGTCCTTGAGATGTTCCGACATGCCCTGACATTTGTGCTTTTTTCAGTTGCTTAAAAACATATCAATGGCAAAAAAAAATTACACTCTATTTAGCACAAACAGGACTACCATAATATGTGAGCCACATGTATGTACATGTTTTCATTTTTGAGAGAATAATGTTTATGCATGGTTATTGAAAAAACTAAAAATGAAAGTTTCTGAAATAAAGCCACAAAACACATACTAAATATGTGGCAATAAGACTTTTGACTAATGGATGTCCTCGCCTAGAGTTTTTTCTTCAAAATAATGTGAAAATCATCCTGCCTAATCATTCACATAAAACGATACATTGATTTAAGTTTTGCGAAACACTTTTAGTTTGGAAAGCCAATATGCGGATGGGGCGTAAACGATCATGCATATTTAGTAGTTCACACCTGATTAGACAATGCCCCTGCATACTTAATGAGCCATTCATTCAGGTGTGTCACCTATAGCTAACTTAAATATACAAGCTTCATAAAAATGATCATTCTAGAAGAAAATTTCAGATGGCATTTAAAGGCTTTTGCATCTGAACTCTTCATATATATACACACACACACATACATATATATATATATATATATATATATATATATATATATATACACTACCAAATTGGTTCACAGTTGGAGGCATCGCGATTATTTTATTTTTTTTCACAAATTGTGCTTGCAAATTGTATAATATCCAAGGTAAACATGTCTAGTAATTGTGCAGTTAATTCTCATACTGTATTTTCAGTTTTGGAATATTTATCCTCTCCACAAATTTGTCACTAATAAAACACAATACAAATTATCTAAAGAAAAAATATATATTTACTTGTTTACATCTACCTTATAAATACATATTTTTTATTAAAAAGGTTACAATTACAACAATGCAAGTGTAATCTTTCTTTTTAAAAACTAAGGTATACAAAGAGTATTATTTGATGACTTTATTTTTGATAATTTTTGATATTTTTCCTCATCTCAGTATAGCAATAGAGTTTGCTAAAAGCTGTTCATTCAATACAGCAGTATTTGAAAATCGATAATATTTTGTAAAATTACATTTATATTTTCATTTATGTCAAAACCTAGACACTTTATTTCAACATATTTCAGTTGATTTTACTCATCTCAGTATAGCAATACAGTTTGCTAAAACATCATCATTCATTCACACACGCGATTTAAATTTAAACTCTTTTTGCGATCTGTGGCAAACAGCGCATCTCTGCCGTTCATTCATTCATAAACAGAAACCCGATTCACGTGAGAAGGGAAAAAACTTACACCATTCCTCAGCTCGCTCCTCGATATACCCGCACTTCTGAGGGACATTTTCCATTATTATTATTACTCACAGCGCTGTGAGACAGTGTAAACAAGTAGGCTACAATGATCTGAATAAACTTGTTTTTTCGAGCTGATATGTGGGGCGTTCACAGTTTGCGTGGATTGCCTCAGTCATTTGCGTTTGAATAGCGCGCGCTCTCCGAGGGCGGAGTCACATTACAAGTAATTAGATGAGATGAGAACGACTGACATCTCGCGCTTTTCTTACAGATTACATGAACTAAGAATATTTGTTTTTTATATAAATTACTTCATTTAAAAGAAGAGAATTCAAGCTTCATGCCTGTGTGTCTGTATGTCTGTTTGACTGAGTATTCGCTGAGTTGCAATTCATTTTCGGACGCGTTTCAGAATGGACTACACGGACAGAGAGAAGGCAGAACTTGCTTCGTGTTTAATTTTCTTTATTTGGCAAAAAGCACAACACTTTGTTTTTATTGTGAGTATACACAAAAATAATACACATTTAACAGAATCGATTGATGTATGAAACTCCTATGGAAAATATTTATGTATTTATGAGTATTTATGAGTTTCTTTTACACTGATAAAAAAAAGCGAGCTGGTATCGCCGGCGAAACCGTCGACCTCAAGGGGGTTAAACAACAATAAAAAAAGTATCTCTTGTTAGGCAGCATTTTAGCAACTAAATTAATAACATTAATAAAATAGATTAAAGACCTAACTGTTATCTATCAAAATATGTGCCCTTGTGTTTTTATTTAGGCTATGTAAATATTTAGTTTAGTGCAGAGAGAAAATAACGGAATAAACAAAAAAATAAATGTTTTCTTATGCTGAGAGATATGCCTATTTGTGTGAGGAAATTTCACAAATATTGTGTTGTAAAAAATAAAAAGAATGAGACAAAGTTTGAGAACGGTTTGTTGTTTTTATTTGAGCTTTCATGCATATTACACATTGGAACGTTGTTGTTCACGGTCAGTGACTTTTTTTCTAGCGGAAGGAATGCTTTTATTGATTTAACTTCATGAAAGTTGCACTAATAATTTTTTTTTTTTACTTTAATATTGTGTGGTAACCGTTTTATAAAGCAATAAGGTACTCGAGGGAAGTGCTCTATACAGTACAGCCTCTCGTACCTTATTGCTTACATATAATATATATAATATATATAAAACTAATTTGGGGACCTATAACTGCACACATCACACACTCGCAGTGATGAAAATGCCATGAAAAAGTGAAAGCAAATGCGATGTCAGCTTGCAGTGCCTCGTACATCGTTAAAACAATGATTACAATATCTTCATAGACAATACATATCGCACACTCCTAAGCACATAAAGAATGAACTTACAATTGAACTGACATTTATTTACCAACTTTCTTCTCCCGTTCTCCTCTCGCGTGCAGGAGACAGACGTAGGCTAATGCTGCCGCGAATGACGCAAAATGTCACATGAACAAGCAAATCCACTAAGATAGAATAAAAAATAATCCGTACAGCACGCTAATTAGATAGTTTTAATTTGGAAAGCATTTAGATACGTCTAACTCGAAGAGTCATCTAAAATTTAAGACCTTTCATAAGTAAAAATAAGACTTTTTAAGACTTTTTATGGCCTTACATTTGAAAAATTTGATTTAAGACTTTATAAGGATCTGTGGGAACCCTGTATATATATTTTCAGTTTGAAACTAGCATTTTAGACTAAAATATTTTTAGGATATAATAATTCAGTATATTTTAAACAATGATATTTTAGTAAATCATATATAGAATATTGAGAACATGGATCTGAGCATCATACCTCTCCAAACAATGCACCAGGTAGCAGTTTTGCTATCTCATCCCCATTCTCCCTTAGAACCTGAAAAATAGAGCAAATGAGTTCAGAAAACCTTGTACTTCAAATCTTACTAAATCAATGTCCTCAGATGTCCTCAAAGACTTATGTTAGGCATACCTGTAGATGTCCATGCTTAATGTAATACAGATTTTGATTAATTTGTCCAGGTTCAGCCAGAATTTGTCCAGGACTGTACATGTAGGTTTTTAATTTCAGCGACAAAGCCCCTTTAAAGCCTGAATCTGTGTCTCTGAACAACTTGGCCTAGAAAGATGGATAACCACTTTATGATATACATAAAAAGTCTTTGTAATTGTATCAACAGTTAATCAAAAACATTATTATTATGTGCTATTATGGCCTGAGACAATTTATGAATTACTCACCTTTTTAATCAGAGATTTGTGGCACCAACTTGAAACATCTGTACGCAGGACAAATGGGAGATCATCCAGGAGTCCTTGAATGACACGACCCCTGTGGTGGTACCAAAGATCGTAATAATAGTCGTGCACCCACGTCTGGATTTTCTCTGGCAATTCCATATGTCTCTTTGATTAAAAGGGGAAAATAAAGATAAAATTACTAGTAGAAATGACAGATGAAAGTCTAAAATCTTCTTATTACAAACCATATAGTGATGAACAGCCTCCATTCTATGGTAGAATCTTCCTCTTTGTGCCATCATGTTGCTTATAACCGAGCTCATATCAGACATGCTGATTCCAAAGGCAAGAAATCCAACCACCATCGCAAGTGATGCAACTGTGGCCTCTTCCAAATTTGTGGCATGTATATCTCCAAAGCTGTTCAATATATTTAATGAGACAATATGATGAAATAATGTCTTTTAACGAGAAAAGATACAATACTCGAGGTTAACAGTTAATCCTGGGTATTCATAAGCTGCTGATTCACACTGCACATTCCTAAACCCTGGGTTAAAATCCTTATTTTCATATTTGCTGTGTCAGTGTTACTGACTGGACAAACGCAGCACGTGACCTGTTTACATAAAGGCTCTAGCATTGCGTGTACTCATATTCAGGGTTCCCACACTTTGGTTAACTTCAAATTCAAGGACCTTTCAAGGACTTTCCAGGTCCAATACCCTCAAATTCAAGGACTTAATTTGGGGACACATTTCAAGTGAGAGCAAGGTTACATCGTAGGGATGGGGCCGATCCGATCCAGTATCGGTATCGGGACCCGATACCAGCATAATTCACGTATCGGATTTTCCCGATCCAACCTGCGGAGATATCCGATATCCATGAATCATGTCTGCGCTTTAACGTTGTCTGCTGAAATCCAAAAGTGATTCCCGCCGGCTAGTCTACTAGCTGGCTGCAAACTGCGGAATGGATTTCCTGAACGGAGGTGCGGCTCAATGAGACACAGAGTTATGAGACACGCTCCCGCTCAGGAAATCCATTGCGCAGTTTGCAACTAGCCAACAACGTCTGCTGTGTGGAAATACTTAACTTCATACTGGAAACGCTGCAGAGCAAGACACCAAAATGCAATGTTTTCGAAGCCGTAATTCAGAGCTCTTTTAAGCTCCCTCGCGTCGTACAACACAACGAACACAATCAAACATTTAAAAAAGCACCACGTTACTGTGCGTTCGCACCAAACGCGAATAGCGTGTCAAATTCTCGTCTACCGCGTCTAGTTGGACGCTTGAATATTTTGAATCCATTCGCGCGTCCAGAGAAAAACTGACGCGCATAAAAAGCAAACGTTTGAAGCGAAATTGACGCGCGTCTGAGGCGAAATCCGTTTGTCTGTTTGCAAGATGCTTATGTTGATCGAGCATATCGAGAGAGTTAACGTTACCGCATCGGAGCGAGGATCACCCTTCAGATAGTGTGTGTGTAAGATGTTTACACTTGCACTTTTCTTATATTTAATTTCAACACTCAAGTATTTGACTTTTTGGTAACGTAATAAATATTGACATGACAATAAATTTGAAACCCTTACAGTTGCATATTTGTTTTCAGAATGGGATTTTTCCTGTTAACAGGATTTTCTGACTTCCTTTTTTGAACTTATTTTTACCTCAAGTTGCCTTTTGGGTATCGGAATAGTATCGGTATCGGGCGATATCCAAATTCAGGTATCGAGATCGGATCGGAAGTGAAAAAATGTGGATCGGTGCATCCCTATTACATCGTGTTACCTTGTAAGATACATCGTTACAGTTTTGCGCGTGTGAACATGGCAACGTACAACACAAAGTACCTCACGCAACGTTACGCATAAATGCACGTAACTAACGTAAATCAAGCAAGCTAGTGTGCACAGGCCACGAAGTGTTGGCGAAATAACCAGAAGGAATAATATGGAATAATATTGATTCCATATTCCATAATATTTTCTTGCACAAAATAAATTCAAGCACTTTCAAGGACCAGTATCTATGTACGTTTATTTTCAAAAACTTTCCAGGGCCTTGAAATCTTTTTTTCAGATTCACAAACTTTCAAGGATTTCAAGGACCCGTGGGAACCCTGCATATTACACATTGCTGACTGTAATATCAAGGGAGGTTTATAAAAGTAAGAATGAAATGGTCTCTTCTTCACTCATTTCTTCACGCATTTTCCATCGCCGTTTGACATTTTTCCTATCATATGCAGAAACGACTGTTTATATACATTGCAGTGTTTCCATGACTGCCCAAAGCGTGTAAATATAAGACACGCGATTCGTTGTCGGTTGCTAAGCATCTAGTTACATTCTAACACTGCATCCTTTCACATTGTACAAGTTTGGCACCGCAATGCGGAGTTAACACCGCTAACCCAACATCTAAATTACAAAATTTTAAACACTCCTTTACCCAGGATTAAAAGCGGTGTTTAGAACAACGATAACGTTAAAGTTAAGCGCCGTGTCAAAAGCCCTTTTATGTTAATATAAGAAATATAAAAATATTTTTGGTTCATTATGAAGATGTGGCGGGACAGATTAGACTGTGTTGGGCTGCCAGAGTTTATGTATTTAATTGGAAACACTGCATTCTGTGGAAGATAATGCACATTACATGGGGCACATGAGCATTTTAAGAATGCATTTTAATTTTTTCCTTGTATTGCATTTCGTGATTCATGTCCTTTACATTATTGTTCTGAACTGGTTTGCCCATAGGACCCATATTAAACCGCAACCCACCGATCCTGATGAACAGAGTGAACATAAAACCTGCATGCAAATCCCAGCAAACACACGAAGTACCAGTTACGTGATTTTTTTGTGATTTTATTTCATTTCATGACGTACTAATTGACAACGCAACTACGGCGTTGCATGCTCACAATTTATTTTTCATTTATTTATTTTATTTATATTAACGAAAAGTCAATATCCATTTTTTTAAAGAAAGTATATTTAAAGATTTTTTTTTTTTTAAATCAATTTCTTGTAGAACTTTTCACATTACATTAAACGGATTGTTCGCCCAAACGTGAAAATTCTAAACGATAAGTGGTGACCGAATTAGTTTTTGGGTTAAATTAATTTGAGGAGTAAATGTGTGAATGGTCATGAAAATAATGTCACAAATGTATTTATTTTAAAAAGATGCATAAATCTTCCCAATAATTCTTGCATCTGTGTTTCATATCACTGCTTTGAATATCTTATGATATGATTTACAACTGATTCTTTTTAAAAAGCCAAGGAAAAACTATTTTAGAAAATATATAAGATAATTCAATAAAGGTCAAATACTGTAGCACACTGTATATAGCAAATAACAATGACAATTCTCACCCTATGGAGCACAGTGTAACGGTTGACCAGTAAAACGATGTAGCATAGAACTCCATGTCTGTAACTCCTGTCGTATTGGCTGAAACTGTAGGAAAAAAACATGGCATTCAAATATCATCATCCAGAAACATGTCACAGGGAGATTTAAAAGGGACCCATTATGCCCCTTTTTACAATATAAGTTTTAGGTGTCCCTAGAATGCGTCTGTGAAGTTTCAGCTCAAAATACCCCACAGATCATTTATCATACCATGTTGTAAATTCCCATTTTTGAGTAGAAAAAAGAAAAGAGTAATATATTTTAATATATTTAATATACGGGTAATGATGAGGTGAGCGCCAGTATTCGCTGCCACGCCTCTCGTTCATGCCCGCTCCACGCGTGGTAATCAAACAGACAGCGCGACGCTACCGAGAGCAGAGTTAGTCACTCCGTGAATCATGCCAGTTGTTTTTTTTCTTATCTCGGTTGTTTTGTCATATGTTATGCTGCCATATTACTCCATTAACTGATACTATAAATATATTTCCGGGCTTATTAAATCCGCACGCACTACCACAATGTTTTCATTACCTGTTTGATCAATAACGTTCTCTACGTTAAAAAACTTAAAGGTTTATGAAGACAGCTTACATTTTACAGGTTTATTTCCTTTATTGGCAAGAGCTACTTATGTCAGAAAGGGAGAGAGAGTTTCTGGTGGTCAATGAAGAAAGAAATGGAATATTAACATTGTTGCTGTTTAATTACAATGGCTAATCCATCATGACCGAGAAAATTAATCATAAGTGAAGGTTTTAATCACAGGTTAGAATTCTTAACCCTGATTTGTTAATCTGTATTTAAAATTAAATGGTGCAACACAACTCGATTTAAAATCAAATCCAGATCAAAAAATCCTTTATTAGCTCTAAACTTTGCTTAATTTACTCCTTATTGGTGTAACCCGTAATATATTAAGGTTACGCTGGTAAAAATAGATGATATCTCTAAATTTAAACATAGTTGGAAACATTTGGAGATGGAACACAAAATCCAGGGGGAGATCTCCCACCTTACATATACCTAAACCTACCCATCTCCACCCCCTGATCCCTAAACCCACCCGTAAACCTACCCATCTCCACCCCCTGATCCCTAAACCCACCCGTAAACCTACCCATCTCCACCCCTTAGATCTGGATCCAACTCCGCCCCCGGATCTCGTGTACTTCAGTGAGGTGCTACTGAACATTTGGGATAATGTTAGTACACAAGTCAACAAAAAATATAACATTGTTCTAGAGGTTTTTGGATATTTTAATCCAAAGATCTTACATTTTGTGCCTTTAACATGGTGAACAGGGGTAAGGTAAGAACACATGTGAAATGTGCTTTTTTGAATTTGCCTAATAATTACATTTAATCGATTTTCAACAAAAATCTTCCATAGTGCAGTTTTATTTTTTTGGCTCCCCTCTAAAAAAATAATGGCCTTTTTATATGTTATTGGGAATGGAATATGAAAAAAAACCCTTACAATCTGGTAGCAGCTGCAACCAGTTCTCCTGTTTGGGGCAATACCTGACATGACCACCATAAGTTGCATCACATGCCTGATGAAACCTGAAGGAACAAGACAACATTACTTTTTAGCTGTGCGATGTTTTCTTTGAGATATCTTGGAATCAAAAAAAACAAACCATTGCCATTGTTCTGTTCTAACATTAAAAAAGAAGGAGAGAGAATGCTGCATTATTGATAAAGAAAAGTAAAACAGTTCTATACCAATATCTTTGGATAAATCAAACAATGATGAAAAGGACCCTTTCAAGAGTAGAATATTTGTTCATTTATCAGGCTTACCAAAAGCAGGCTGAGGTCTGTATACACAGGACCATAATGGAAAACGATTTGAAAATCGTCAGATGAAGTTTGTTGGTGTCTGGTTCCTTACTGAACGAGGCTAGAAACAAACAAAAAACATTAACAGGTGAATATATCTGAATTGCATGATAAATTATATAAAGTATATAAATAAATAACTTACATATCATGCCAAACAATCTGAACACTCTCAGACATCTATTTGCATTCATAAACCTCAGCCCTGAGGTAGCTATTTTGATTGTTTCAAGGGGTAAAACAGACAAGAGATCCAATAAAAACCAAGTCTTGAGGTATTTTTTCCGGGCTCTTTTGGGGTCTGTTATAACCACTCCATGGATTTCATATCCAATGTAGAACCGTGAAATGATGTTAAGGACGAAGATCAAATCAAGGCAGTATCTTGTGAAGATGAGTCCTGTGACAGTAGAGTTGAAAAACAGCTGAAAAAAAGAATTAAAAACAAATTAGTTGTTATTTCAGATACATTAGATTAGAACTAATTAACTAAAAATGATTCACTGCTCTCTGTGTCACCAAGCCATTGAGACATAGTGTAGACCTGTTCTTATTGAATGGGTGTGGCTAATATAGGAGCTGTATACCAGATATTTTTATTTCAGTAGTCTCTACCGATTCATAATTTTCTTGTGACGTCACACCCTTACAGGAATGCCACCTGGACGTACACCCAGTTGTGAGACTAGGATGGACGTTAAATGTGCCTGCGTAAAATTAATACCTGTTGCACCATCTAGGCCTAGCGCACATCTGAGACTAAATTTTATGGTAAGGTAGGTGCAAAGTGAAAAGCTAACTGTTGTTCTGAGCTAACATAAAATTTCTGTATGTAATTATGTTGTAAATATTAAATATTTAAGATTATTAGCAGAAATTGTATCCCATGCATCATCTTGCTTGGAGGAACAGCATAAATGCTATTCATTTTTATTTCATATTTACTAATTTTTGACTTAGCACCGCAACTTATTTTAAAATATCATAATTATTATTATTTTTTTTTTTTTAATACTGTATTGTTTTTTTGGTGATTTTTGCCTTTTATCGTGACAGGATAGTAGAGAGTTGACAGGAAGCGAGATGGGAGAGAGACGGAGGATGGGATCGGGAAAGGACCACGAGTCGGGACTCGAACTCCGGCCGCCAGAGCGCAACGGTGCAACATGTCGGCGCGCTGACCACGAGTCCATCGGCGCCGACATTTTCAAATATTATTAACACAATACTCTCCTTATTAGGGCTGGGTATTGAGTTCGATACTTTTTAGGCAACGACCGAATTCCCTCAATACCATCGAGTATCAAAACAATGTCTGGTCATTTGGTACCAAATTTCTTAATCTTGTCAACATCAGTGAAACAATAAGCATGTAGGCTATGATGTGCCAAAATCAAGTGCCAGAGGTGGACAGTAACAAAGTACATTTACTTGAGTACTGTACTTGTGTACACTTTTTGAGTATTTGTACTTTACTTGAGTATTATTTTTTCTGGAAACTTTTTACTTTAACTTCACTAAATTTGAAAGACAAATATCATACTTTTTACTCCACTGCATTTCTGTCACGGTACTTGAGTAGAAAGTAGTAACGTCAGTCAGGGGTTTAATTTTGGTTGGAAATGAAAGTCGGGTTGGCGTCAGAACCCGATGTCAGATTGACGTCAACATCCAATGTTGGACAGACGTTGTATTGTGGTTGAAAATGAAAATCAGGTTGATGTCAGAATCCAACGCAAGATTGACGTTAATCTCCAACGTTGGACAGACGTTGGATTTTGGTAGGAAATGAAAGACAGATTGACGTCAGAACCCGACTGGTGTTGGTTTCTGACGTCAACCCGATTTTCATTTTCAACCACAATACAACGTCTGTCCACAATACAAAGATCCGATTTCTATAATTTGTGCAGTTGCTAAAATATTTGAGAAATTAATTTTTAATCAACTAACTAAGTACATTAATAATTATAACATTTTATCTCCACATCAATCTGGCTTTAGATCCAATTTTTCTACTTCAACTGCTCTCTTAAAATTTACAAATGATGTCTTCTCGGGTTTTGATAATGGTCATTTCATTGGAGCTGCTTTCATTGATCTCTCAAAGGCCTTTGAAATGGTTGACCATTACCTTCTACTGGATAAGCTTTACTCTATTGGTTTGAATAAACATGCTGTGCTCTGGTTCAACTCTTATTTGCATAATAGAAGTCAATGTGTTGTTTACCAAGGATTCCAGTCAGATTATTTAATTGTTGATAAAGGTGTTCCTCAAGGCTCAACTTTAGGCCCCTTACTTTTTTCAATCTTTATCAATGACCTGGCACAAGTTTGTTCTCATTGTGAATTAGAGCTTTATGCTGATGACACTGTCATCTATACCTCTGATCGTGATTTGCTGCAAGTTCAAAGAACTCTTCAATCTGACTTTGATAAAGTACAACAGTGGCTGTTCATTAATAAACTTCTGTTGAACATGAAGAAGTCCTGCTGTATGGTGTTTTCCACAATACAAAATCGCCGTTGTGCTTCCTGTTTTGAAGTTTTTAGATGGGTCCCTTATGCAGATTGTGGAGGAATTTAAATATTTGGGCCTCTGGCTCGATTCCAACATACACATCGATAATATCATTAGGAAAGTATATGGATATGTCTTAACACTCTGTACAGATCAATTAATTGTTTTTCAACTCAAGTCAGAAAAAAAATTATTTCTCAACTGGTAATACCAATTATTGATTATGCAGACATAGTTTACATTAATACCTTTGAGTCCAATCTCAAACCCCTTAATGTTGTATTCAGTTCTCTTTGTAGATTTATATTGAACTGTCCATTTAAAACTCATCATTGTTTTATGCATGATTCACTACACTGGTTGCAACCTAAACCACGAAGGGATTACCACTGGATTCTGTTTATTTTTAAATGTGTTTATTCCAATTGTCCTGCATACCTTAACCCTCTGGGGTCTGAGGGGTTTTTGGGGTCCTTGAGATGTTCTGACATGCCCTGACATTTGTGCTTTTTTCAGTTGCTTATAAACATATTAATGGCAAAGGTGTAAATTCACTCTATTTAGCACAAACAGGGCTACCATAATATGTGAACAACTTGCATGTACATGTTTGTATTTTTGAGAGAATAATGTTTATGCATGGTTTTTAAAAAAACTAAAAACTAAAGTTTCTGAAATAAGGCCACAAAACACATAGTAAATATGTGTCAATAAGACTTTTGACTAATGGATGTCGTTGCCATGTGTTTTTTCTTCAAAAGTATGTGAAAATTATCCTGCCTAATCATTCACAGAACACAATGCATTGATTTAAATTTTACAAAACACTTTCTGTCTGGAAAGTCAATATGCGGAGTGGGCGTCAACGATCATGCATATTTAGTGGTTTGCACCTGGAGACAATGGGGCCGCATACTTAATGAGGCATTCATTCAGGTGAGTCACAAGAAAGAATGCAAGAGCAACAGTTGGAAGCATCTAGTATTGGCCTATAATATGAAAAGGAAAACATGTCTAGTAATTGTGCAGTTAATTCTCATACTGTATTTTCAGTTTTGGAATATTTATCCTCTCCCCAAATTTGTCACTAATAAAACAAAATAAAATATTATTTTAAAGAAAAGGCTTATATTTACCTTTTATTAGTTTGTTTACATCTACCTTGTATTTTTTTTTTTTTATTAAAAAGGTTACAATTACAACAACAATTCAAGTGTAATATTTATTTGTAAAAACTAAAGTATACATTTATCATACATATTTCAAAGTTAAGGATTCATTACTTGAATATAGCCTAGGCTACATTGGAATAAACACTATAACATATTATTTGATTACTTTATTTTTGACAAAACATACTATATTTAACATATGAGCAAAAATTGTCAAACAAAAGCTTATTTGAGGTGGCAGATATTTTACAGTGAAAATGTATAATCTATTCAAAACTAATCAATGAAATGTTGTCTTTCATATGTCTGTAACATAGTAACTTTCGTTTTTATAATAAGAAATATAAATGTTAATTTGCAGTTTAATACGTTGCTTATACAAATGCATTTTATTTCAACATATTTCACTCGATTTTTACTCAGTAGCCTATAGCAATACAGTTTGCTAAAAGCGAAACATTCACAGACAGAAACGATTCAAATTTAAACCGTCTTTTGCCAGTTGTAAACAGCGGCATCTCTGCCGTTCATTCATTCATTCATTCATTCATCTCTGTTTAAGTAATTTGTATAAAACCAACAAGATGTCCAGCTTCTCAAACGCTTCCTAATTATTTTTAATTTGAACACGCCCACTCGCGCAAAAGATATTCACATGCAAATCTCCACATGGAACGCGAACGCGCTCATTACCTCAAAAACAAAACACCAAAACACTTCACAAGTCTCTGCTTTTCGTCGAGTTTGGAAGACGCGCCGTGAGCTTACATTGGAATTACCTCAGAAGAAGAAGAACGCGATTTGAAGACAAGAAAGATGTAAGGTAAGAAATTCTTACATATTAGTTTGTTATTGTTGCATAAATTTCACACTGCAGTTGAACTGTTGCTAAATATATGGTGAATATTATAATATTTAGACCCGTGTTTACTGTTACTGTGTTTGTGGATATCTGCTCAAATGTAGATATGTATATGGTAACCATAATGTTTTATATTTGAGCGCGATCGCGTTTGAATGTATCATATTTTGGATCGCGATCGCGTTTGAAAAGCACCAAACGGCTTCATGTTTTTACTATTATCTCATTTCATATCATCATAACGAATGGAAACATTTGAAGTAACATGATAATCAATATATTTTTCTCTAGCTTAGTTGTTACTGAAATATTTTGGAAGATTTATAGGCTGCTATGGTTATTGTTATTATTATTTTATGCAGCACTGCGCATAGCCAACAAATAGGCACAACAAACCTGGTGTTCATTATATTATATATTGTTGTAAACATTTATGTGTGTGTGTATGTGTGTATTCTGTGAATTTTAAAAAGCAATTTTAACCAGAAAAATCTAAAATGTATTCCCAAAATCGTGCAGGCCTATAGTTTCTCTTGATATCAGTATGTTCACTTCTTTTTTTTTTTTCTTTCAGGGCCCAGATGCCACTGAGTCCTGCTGACTTCAACATTCACATGAGTCTCTGTACATGAACATGGTAAAGTGAAAATCAAACACCTTGGAAATGAAAGGTATGTACAATGTTTTTAGGAATGGCACAAAGGTCTCTGTCTTTGGATAATTGTTTTCAATGAGTGCTTTTTTGTCATTTGTTTTGTATTTTTGGATTATGTTGTGTTGTAAATAAATCCAAAAAATCTAAAAGCCATTCTTTTTTAAATCTCCTCATTCTTTGTGCAAGGTTGCTCAGAATGATAGGGCCTGATAGCTCCTAATAGGGCCGTTAGGGGAGGGTCTTTGTCTTTCTCAGGTGTGAAAAGCTTACATATTAATGAGCTCCCGCATAAAGCTTTTTCACACAAAACACGTCGTAAAATTTTTAAATCAATATATTGTCTTCTCTGAATGAGCAGTCAGGGTAATTTTCACATAGTTTTAGAGCAAATATTCTAGGCTACGTCATACAACTTTCAAAAGTCTTGTGAAGAAATAATCAGTATGGGTTTCATGACCTTATTTCAGTGAGAATTTTTTTTTGTATTTTCACAAACCACGCATAAATGTCATTATCTCAAAACAACAAACTTTTACACACATGCTGCTGATATATTATTGTAGCAGAGTTTGTGCTGAATACAGTGTAATTAGACTTTAGCCATGAAAATGTCACAAGTAACAGAAATAAGCACAAATGTCAGAGCATGTCAGAACACCTCCAGGGCCCAGAAAACAGCTCAGACCTCAGAGGGTTAATACCCTATTGCTCTACATACTCACTTAGACACCTCCAATGTCCAACATTTTTTACGGTATCAAGGTTATTTTCTGTAGCTGGTAGGAGAGCATTTCAATATAAAGCCCCTCATGACTGGAATAACCTTCCTCTTTTTTTGAGGTCTATTTCTACATTTGGTTTATTCAAATCGTCACTTTTTTCTTTTCTTAAAACTACATGTTCTTGTAATTAGGGACACCAATGTTATTACATTTAAATGGTTTATGTAAAAAACATATAGTAGTATGTATACAATTATGACTTTCTTTGTCATTTTCTTTATCTTGATTTTCTTTGACATTTCTATGTGAGATGTGACGTTATTCTGTATGTTACATTTTGTTATAAGGCATATTGATAAATGACGCATTAGTTGTTTAATGCATTCGGCTGATTATTTGTCAATATACTTTAATATGTGTGCTATGTTAATTGTGGGGGCAAGGGTAGGTGAGCGAGGTATTGTTTTGTATATATGTTTGTGTCTGTGTCTTTTTTGTGTATGTACTGTGTGATTAACCTTTGTACGGCATGCCCTAGATTTGGAAAAAAGTGCGAAAAGACTGATATTAAGGGTAGCATAAACTTAGAGCAAAATCTAAGAGGGTGCAGCAGCTGTTTTCCTGGATTTTGTCTGATTTGACACAGAATGACCCAGCTGCTATAAAGCCAAAACACTTTACTTTTAATTTCCACATCAATGGGGCCCAAAAATGTCTGGTTACTGACATTCTTCTAAATATCTTCCTTTCTGTTCAGCAGAAGAAAGAAATTCATACAGGTTTGAAACAACATGAGGGTGATTATATGATGACAGAATTTTCATTTTAAAAGTGAACTTCTCCTTTAATATCGGTTATCGGTATCAGCCACAATTTTCACATCGGTGCATCACTAATATATATATATTTTAGGGCTGCACCGATATATCGGAATTATCGAAATATCGCAAATGTGCATATTGCGATATGCATATCGCAATGGTTTGCGATAAATTAACAATGTAATACTTCAAAAAGTTATTTATGGTCAAAGTTTAAGGTCGACGCAGATAGCATCTGACACGTGGATGTTAGTTGTGATATGCATGCGTGCGCATGATAGCGTCCGTGTGCTCTGACGCAAGACAATCAACAAGCCGCAACGCTCTCATAGCAAGCTAATCTGATAAGATGAGCCAGCCCGATCGTCCAGGCAGAGTAGCGTTTTTACAACAAACTAATTGTAATAGAATTTTTTGCAGCTTAGATAATTTCTATGAGGTGTCCAGAACAACATACAAAAAGTCCTAAGAAATCCTAGTTGAGGAAATATGTTAAATTCTCATTAATCCGAGATGTGTGCCAATAAGGCCAGGCAACAATACACCCCAGTAGGGCTATTTTTTTTGCTTTACTCCTATCAAAATGAAACTTTACACAATGAAAGTACCCATAGTGCAGCAGATTAGTAAAAAAATCGTTCACTTTGGTATAGAAGCATGAAATTTGGCACAGATACACTCTAAGGGCCACTATTTTGGAAAAAGGCGTTGGCCACTCAAAAATTCAATATGGCGGCCATTTTTCAAAATGGCCGCCATTGCTATTCAGTGCTTATTATATCAATTATTCAAACAGTGATCCAAGCATAAAATTTGATACAAATATACTCTCTAAAGGACATGTTAATAGAAAAAGATGCTTGTCCCTCAAAAATTCAAGATGGCTGCCATTTTTAAAGATGGCCACCGTTCCTGTCGAATATTAAGACGAGACACAGCAGGCAAAAACATTGTTTGTTTTTTTTACTGGTCAATTTTGAGATTTTTGGATATTTGTCTTCAATAACATGTCTTCTTTCAGACTGTGGTGAAAAAAAAGTCCGAAATACACATTTAGGTCTTTATTTTACTACACTTTGTCTGTTTGTGTCTGTAGATTTCGCGTAAATTCAATAAAAGTTGTAGTTGTAAATCCTCCCGCCGATCCGTGATCTCTGTCTGCTCTCTGTCATCACAGGCACCGCTGGAAAGCTCTCTCTTCATTGTACAATGCTGTCGGATCCAAATATGGTCATTTCCTTTTTATCAGCAACCAATCACGAAAGTAAAAGGGCTGAATGCGCAATCTCATTGGCTGATGATAAATCTTTAAAGCCCGTTTTCTCAAAATAACCTTTCTCTCATACTCCAAGTCTGAAATCTCCACTTCAGTAGCACCGATATACACCAATCTTTCCAGTCTTGTACCTAGTTATATTATGAAGACATTTACAGGCATGAAAACAGGTCAGGGGTAAAAAAGGTGAGAAGGATGTGCCCCCCCCCAAAAAAAAAAAATTTTAATGAGTGAGTAACGCGTAAGAGTTAACACGAACAGATGAAATTCTCACTTATTAATAGAATTGAACTATACTCCACAGTGATGAATGCCCCCCAAACCCTTGAAGCTGCATTGGCATAGTATTACCAGTGTTTGTCACAGGATTTTTGGATCACTGTGATGAGTGGACCTTTACCACTATAGGGGGGTTCGGGGGCATGCTCCCCCGTAAGAAAATTTTGTGATTTTTAATGTTAAATTCATCAATCTGGTGCAAATTAAACAAAGAAAATTTCAAAACTCCTTTAGTTACAGTGTCTGTCTACATTACTGCTACAATAATAGTTATAATATTAATCCCATGATAGTAATAGCCATATATTGTAAAACAAATGCACTGAAAAATAGAGGAAACTTTCATAGTTTTGTACTAATTTCTATACTTGAAAGAGTATATTTCTATACTTCACATTAAAGATGTGATTGGGCTAGCCCAGTGGAAATCAAGAAAAGAACCAATGGGCCGCTGATCTACGTGTTTCTTCGGGTTTCAGAGAAAAAAAACTATTTACTACTACTATTTATCACGCATTAAAAATGCTCCAAACCAGTCGTCTGTATGATAATCTGAAACAAGGACTGGTGAGCCGTTGTCCTGCTTCACTTCACAGATGCTGAGTGAAAGGAGAATTATAGAATGAAAGGATACTCATTTATATGACACTTTATTCATCAGGAGAACAGCTCGTTCCGCGCGTCATACGTCGTCCTTTCAGTTTCGGTTTTCAATCGATCAAGTTTTTTCACGTTCTCTCTATAAACCACCCCTTTCAATCCAATCGAAATTATTTGTAATAGAAGTTTTTAACGGGTTATGTACTTGTTATTAATGTTTTTATGAAATATCTCTAGTGAATGCATTATCATATCACCGTATTATTTACCGCCATGCGAGCCACAAATTAAAGCTTGGCGAGCCGCGCAATGAATAACACTGCACTAACTGTTGTTCCTGCTCGCTCAGCGCTCACGGCGCCCGCGCCCGCTCGCGATATCATCTCGCCCACTTCTATGTCAAAATTAAAAATAATGACATTGGCAACATCGCTGTCTGTATCTGACAGGACAGTTAACATTGTAAACTAACTTACCTCAGGCTTGCTTTCCGACGTGCGGTTCTTTGTTCGGCAGTGTGTGTCCAGTTGTCAGACTCGCGGTGTAAAAGACTTTGAAAACATTTCTGCCCTAACGTTACTCTGACTCGTATTGGCTGTCATGTTTCGGCATTAGGAATGATGATTGTTTTTTAAAGCTGCGAACTTTATGGTAACTTTATAGGGGATAAATGCTGGCCTCGGCCTCGACCTCGACCCCCCCCCCCCCCCCCCTAAATATTTTCTCATCGGATCTGCACAAATCACGTAGGTGACCCTTTTAGGTTTTAAAACGGCGAATTTCGTGCCTTCATGCCTGCATTTACAGAGGGATTTGTAAATATATTATTCCAAGCCTTATTTATATAACATTTTATTCCAAAAAACATGGCGAAAATCAATTTTTTAAGGCTATTGACAGTATATTCTGATTTACAGGATAACAAAAGTAGATATCCATAAATCCCTCTGTAATTTTTTCCCCATCTAATATGTGAACACAATGAAAAAATAATTTTTAATCTGGCTTTATCCAATACTCAGATTTCGTTTTTTTAAATATATACAAATTAGCGCATATTTAATTAGATATTGCCTAATTTGCATATTTAAACATTAAATTACAGAAAACTTGTAATACATTTTTTTCTCATCTTAATGTAGGTAATCAACTGGGAAAGTTTCATGGTGATATCTGCTAGTTAAAATTTTTACCCTATTCACCTGTAGTGTCTCACCTTAATTATTTGAATTGTTCAAATGGTGATGCAAGCATAAAATTAGGCAGAAATACTCTTCAAGGAACACTCTTTTGGAAAAAGGTATGTGCCACTCAAAAATTCAGGATGGCCACCATTTTCAAGATGGCCACCATTTCTGTCAAATAGTCATAATGTCTGCTTTGTCTGCCTCCTCTCCTTTGACCTGTCCAGCTTAGTTAAACTTGCCAGGGATATAAAATCCCTGCCGGCATAGCTCTCAGGTTCATTGGAGTTCATACACAAGCCTCTCCACCACGGCAAGGTGTAGTCCACAGAGAGGAAGGGCCACTGTTAGAAAAAAGGATACGCTGCTGGTACAGGTTGCACATACATTGGGGAGAACAAGTATTTGATACACTGCTGATTTTGAAGGTTTTCCTACTTACAAAGCATGTAGAGGTCTGTAATTTTTATCATAGGTACACTTCAACTGTGGGAGACGGAGTCTAAAACAAAAATCCAGAAAATCAAATTGTATGATTTTTAAATAATTAATTTGCATTTTATTTCATGACATAAGTATTTGATCACCTACCAACCAATAAGAATTCCGACTCTCACAGACCTGTTAGTTTTTCTTTAAGAAGCTCTCCTGTTCTCCACTCATTACCTGTATTAACTGCACCTGTTTGAACTCATTACCTGTATACCTGTCCACACACTCAATCAAACAGACTCCAACCTCTCCACAATGGCCAAGACCAGAGAGCTGTGTAAGGACATCAGGGATAAAATTGTAGACCTGCACAAGGCTGGGATGGGCTACAGGACAATAGGCAAGCAGCTTGGTGAGAAGGCAACAACTGTTGGCCCAATTATTAGAAAATGGAAGAAGTTCAAGATGACGGTCAATCTGGGGCACCATGCAAGATCTCACCTCGTGGGGCATAAATGATCATGAGGAAGGTGAGGGATCAGCCCAGAACTACACGGCAGGACCTGGTCAATGACCTGAAGAGAGCTGGGACGACAGTCTCAAAGAAAACCATTAGTAACACACTACGCCTTCATGGATTAAAATCCTGCAGCGCATGCAAGGTCCCCCTGCTCAAGCCAGCACATGTCCAGGCCCGTCTGAAGTTTGCCAATGACCATCTGGATGATCCAGAGGAGGAATGGGAGAAGGTCATGTGGTCTGATGAGACAAAAATAGAGCTTTTTGGTCTAAACTCCACTCGCCGTGTTTGGAGGAACAAGAAGGATGAGTACAACCCCAAGAACACCATCCCAACCGTGAAGCATGGAGGTGGAAACATCATTCTTTGGGGATGCTTTTCTGCAAAGGGGACAGGACGACTGCACCGTTTTGAGGGGAGGATGGATGGGGCCATGTATTGCGAGATCTTGGCCAACAACCTCCTTCCCTCAGTAAGAGCATTGAAGATGGGTCGTGGCTGGGTCTTGCAGCATGACAACGACCCGAAACACACAGCCAGGGCAACTAAGGAGTGGCTCCATAAGAAGCATCTTAAGTTCCTGGAGTGGCCTAGCCAGTCTCCAGATCTGAACCCAATAGAAAATATTTGGAGGGAGCTGAAAGTCCGTATTGCCCAGCGACAGCCCCGAAACCTGAGGGATCTGGAGAAGGTCTGTATGGAAGAGTGGGCCAAAATCCCTGCTGCAGTGTGTGCAAACCTGGTCAAGAACTACAGGAAACGTATTATCTCTGTAATTGCAAACAAAGGTTACTGTACCAAATATTAAGTTCTGCTTTTCTGATGTATCAAATACTTATGTCTTGCAATAAAATTCAAATTAATTACTTAAAAATCATACAATGTGATTTGCTGGATTTTTGTTTTAGATTCCGTCACTCACAGTTGAAGAGTACCTATGATAAAAAATACAGACTTCTACATGCTTTGTAAGTGGGAAAACCTGCAAAATCAGCAGTGTATCAAATACTTGTTCTCCCCACTGTATCTGCGAGACGGAAGGCGGAAGGACCATCAGAATTGAGACTGGTTTCAACAATATAGGTGACCAGTTCAGAAAGAGCCATAAGAAAGATGGCTGGTTGAATCGTTTCACTCTGTGACTCTTTCTCAAGCCTTCTGAGGTGGAGTTTCTCTCTGTTGTAAAGATGAATGAGACACAAATGATGGTATTTCAGCTCCTGTGCAATGGCATCAGCACCACTTAGTTGAGACAATAATTTAGCATCATTCAGTGTTTGTGCACATTCATGTAGTCTGTCATTCAGTTGCAGTGTCATTACCTGACGTAGGTCAGATTCAGGAGATATGTTATCACAAAGAAAGCAAACCTGATCATCTAGACTTTTCTGCATCATGGTTCTGCGATGCTTTGTTTGGCCTTCATCTGTCTCGCTACATTGAGCATCGGATTGTTGCTTCTGGGCACGAAGTAACTTTGTGTGTTGAACCGAAGTCGACAATTGTAGTGATACTTCGCTTGGTTCCTTCTCAAAGTAGCTTCTATACCACCACCTTCATCCAATCGTTCCAGGTCCAGGGTCATTGGCATTTTTTTCATCTTGTGAAAGAGTGGAATGTTGGTGGCAATCATTTTATAGCCATCATGTTGAGAAACATGATGGGTAGGTGGTGATTGGAGGGGTTCCTTTGTGTCTGTCTGACAAAGACAACATTTCATCCAATCAGTTGGCCTCTTGGCTGACATGAGATTTTCATTTGCCATTTTGGAGGTTTGTTGTCTGATTAAGGCCGAGGGGTTATCCTTTTACCACCTCAATCATAGACATAGTACACATTCAGGTATGGGATACAACTAGGTACGGGTCACCTACACCTAGCCCAATCATTCATCCAGTGCCATTTAAGTCCTGTGTGATCTGTACACCTTCCAGGTAAGCATACATGAGCAAGTCATGTAATGCCCCGCTTACCCTTGGCTCGGCTCTCCCACGCTGGCACAACCTGTCAATTCAGGTGCGGCTATCTAACTACATCTATCACTAGCTAATTGATGAGGGGCTGTTAGACAGCATTTGGGACACTAAACTTAGCTATACTATTACTACTAGTCAAGAACTACAGTGTAAGTAAAACTAGATCAGTTGACACTGAACCCCATGCTGAGTTCCACAGCAGTGAAGTCACCAGTGTGCCCTGGTTGTGTAATGACGTTCACTCTATTAAACAAAACCTTCCTTAACACATTCAATTGAGCTCTGACAGAAATGGTGGCCATCTTGAAAATGGTCGCCATCTTGAATTTTTGAGTGGCACACATCTTTTTCCATGATAATGTTCCTTTAAGAATATTTGTACCAAATTTCATGATAGCATCACCATTTGAAAAAAAAAATTAAGGATTCAAGAAAAATGGCGGCCATCTTGAAAAATGGTTGCCATCTTGAATTTTTGAGGGACAAGCACCGTTTTCCGAAAAACCATTCTGAAGAGAGTATTTTAAAAAAAAATGTTATGCCTACATCACTGTTTGAACGATTGACATAATGAGTATTTGACAGAAATAGCCATCTTGAAAAAATGGCCGCCATATTGAATTTTTGGATGGCCAACGCCTTTTTCCCAAAAAGTGACCCTTAGAGAGTATCTGTGCCAAATTTCATGCTTTTATACCAATTTGAACGATTCTCTTGAAATATGCCATTAATCTGCTGCACTACCATGAAAAGTAAAAAAAATTGTATTACAAGTTTCTTTGAAAATGAATTTTAATATGCAAATGAGCTATACACTAATCGAATATGCCCAAAATACACCCAGATAGGCTTATTTTTTTCCTTTACTCCTACCACAATAAAACTTTACATAGTAAAAGTATACATGAAAAGTAACTTTTTTTGTATTACAAGTTTCTTCTGAAATGAATTTGAATATGCACATGAGCGCCACACTTATTGAATATGTCCTAATTTGCATAGGCAGAAACACCATTCATATGTATGACAAATACATCGGCCCAATCTTCATCCAATCATCCTACTGCCAATGGGTGATGGCAATGCTGCTTTTAGACTGGCCTCTAACCTGAAAACTGCCTGGCTTGGTAGTACCTGCCAGGGGTATAGTCTTCAGGGTCACGGAGGCACACAAGCCTCCCCACCACGACAAGGTAGCAACAACAGGGGAGGTTTCTTTTTGGTGTTTTTTATTTTAGTTTTTTTTGTTTTTTTTTGTTTTTAACTAACCTAGATATTGCTGTTGCTAGCTTCTCATAACACTGCAAAGCTACTTTACAAATGGTGAAAGTCTGATGTGTGGCCCGCCTGGTCTGAAATACTTGCTAACTACAAAAAGAGAAGCAGTTTTGGTGTCTGGCAAAATTATTTTAAAGAGCTGGAATGCCTGGAAAGTGTGTCTATCTGGTTTTTCATCTGTCTTCTGTGTGAGAGTGAATCGTTTAGTTGGTAAGAATGACTTCTGCCTGTAATCTACCAATTAGGGATGCACCGATCCACATTTTTTCACTTCCGATCCGATCCCGATACCTGAATTTGGATATCGGCCGATACCGATACTATTCCAATACCAGAGCTGTGTTTGCTTTAATATTATTATTATCATTATTGTTTATTTTATATGATGCTGAAATAAACTTCTCTCAACAGGCAAGTAATGATATGTTATGTATGTAGCCTGTGTATGCATGCATGTAGGCCTATGTCCCAAAAGGCAACTTGAGGTAAGTAAGTTATAAGGTCAGAAAAGGAAGTCAGAAAAACAGGAAAAATCCCATTCTGAAAACAAATATGCAACTGGGGTTTCAAATTGATTGTCATGTCAATATTTATTACATTCCCAAAATGTCAAATACTTGCATCTTGAAATATAAGAAAAGTGCAAGTGTAAAAATCTTACACACACACTATCTGAAGGGTGATCCTCGCTCCGATGCAGTAAATGCTCGATCAACATCAGCATCATGCAAACAGACAAGCGGATTTTGCCTCAGTCGTGCGTCGATTTCACTTCAAACTTTTGCTTTTTACGCACGTAAATTTTTCTCTGGACGCGCGAATGGATTCAAAATATTCAAACGTCCAACTAGACGCGGTAGACGCGAATTTGACGCGCTATTCGTGTTTGGTGTGAACGCACAGTGGTGCTTTTTTAAATGTTTGATTGCGTTCGTTGTGTTGTATGACGCGAGGGAGCTTCAAGGGACTCTGAATTACACCTTTGCAAACATTGCATTTTGCTGTCTTGCTCTGCGGTGTTTTCAGTGAAGTATTTCCACACAGCGGACGTTGTTGGTTAGCCGCAAACTGCGGAATGGATTTCCTGAGCGGGGGCGTGTCTCATAACTCTGTGTCTCATTGAGCCGCGCCTCCGTTCAGGAAATCCATTCCACAGTTTGCAGCCAGCTAGCAGACTAGCCGGCGGGAATCACTTTTGGAGTCATTTCAGCAGACGTTAAAGCGAGCGCAGACATGACTCATGGATATCGGATATCTCCGCAGGTTGGATCGGGAAAATCCGATACGTGAATTACGCTGGTATCGGGTCCCGATACCGATACTGGATCGGATCGGCCCCATCCCTACTACCAATCATTTGTAAATCTACCAGCCCAAAATTTAATCTCACCACGTTACTAATGACTAAGATGGCTATTAGGGCTGCACGATTAATCGTATTTTAATCGCGATAACGATATCTGCCTCTCTCGATTAATTTAAAAAAATCGTCGCAATATTTGCCCGCTCGTTTTTTATCCTGACAACGCTTTTTTATTAGACATTTGCATTATCTTGCATTGTAAACAAGTCCCCACTAGCGCTGATGTTTGTGGTTGCCAGATCTGAATAGCTTAAATCTCCCGAATTACCCAAACAGAGCTTTTCTCTTACATGTTATGCCCCGTGTTTTACTTAATCGGTGCAATCTGGCAACCCTGCGCGCGCGCTCTACACTGCGGAAAAAGCACTGATCTCCACAGCGATATTCTGTTTGCATGAAATTGTTACACAGCCAGTCTGTTCCTTCACAAGCCACTTGTGCCGTTTGTGTGACTAAATCTATTTCTAAATGAGTTTCGCTGTTCTATTTTTTGAAGTTTACGTTTTTACCAGTTTTCATGATGTGAATCAGTTGAAAACGACAGCCTCTGGCCGTTTTCAGTGTGTATCAACAAGTAGACTATTTTTCTTTGCAGTAACGTTACGAATTTGCTGAGCGATCTGGATCTGTAGCCTGCTTTGTCTCATTTTCAACCGAAATGTGTCGCTTAGAAGATCTAATGTGAAGACGCATCACAAAGCGCTCAGCGTTAAATCATGCCATTTGTATTGACTTGCTGTCTGAGGAAGATGTAGTTGGTTAAATGAAGTCTGGTGGATTGAAATTAACACCCGCCAAATGCGTCTAAAAATGAACTTTGGCGGGTATCGCTGTCAAATCACTGGCCAATTTGGCATGTTATTATGTTTACTCACTTTTCTGGGGAAATTCGTGTAAACCAAATCTACGCGGATTTTGTGCAAAAGCGTTAGCCTAACTGTCTTCTCTTTCTCTGTAGTTTCTCAAATGAGAATAATCGTGATTAATTATCGCGATTATAATTTTGAGCAAAATAATCGGGATTATCATTTTAACCATTATTGTGCAGCCCTAATGGCTATTCTGACTTTCTTCTGATGTTATCTGTGGGGGAATGTCATTAGGTAAGGCTTGTTCGCAAAAAAAAAAAAAAAGAAAGCAACTGGAGGCAAGATTGTGCAATCAATTCTTAAGGTCAATATTAAGGTCAATATTAATTCTTAATAGTCTTTTTGTGGCAAGTGACCCAGGTAAGTGTGGCAAGTGACTTCAAATTTAGCGTGTTTATGCATAGGTTAACTTACTGAATGGACATGAATGTGTTAGTTATTTGTGTTAGTTAGCTGTTTTTTTCTACCTGTGACTTTATGGTTTCTTGGCCACAAGTCAATTAGGCCTAGTGTTAAGCTCATTTGCATATTTAAAATAGATTTTTCAAAGAAACTTGTAAAACAAAAATGTTACTTTTCATGTATACTTTCACTGTGTGAGGTTTGATTGTGATAGGAGTAAAGGAAAAAATAAGTCCATTAGGGTGTATTTTGGGCATATTTGATTAGTATATTGCTCATTTGCATATTCAAATTCATTTTCAAAGAAACTTCTAATACAAAATGTTTTACTTTTCTTGTAGACTTTCATTGTGTAAAGTTTTATTGTGGTAGGAGTAAAGGAAGAAATTAAGCCTATGCGGGTGTATTTTGGGTAGCCTATATTCGATTAGTGTATAGCTCATTTGCATATTCAAATTAATATTCAAAGAAATTTGTAATACAAAAAAATGTACTTTTCATGGGTACTTTCATTGTGTAAAGTTTGATTTTGATAGGAGTAAAGCAAAAAAATAGCCCCATTGGGGTGTATTGTTGTCTGGCCTTATTGGCACAGAATTTAACATATTTCCTCAACTAGGATTTCTTAGGACTTTTAGTATGTTGTTCTGGACACCTCATAGAAATGATCTATGCTGAAAAAAAAATTCTTTTACAATTAGTTCTATTTTTGGCTCCAAAATGAGTTACTTTGCCTGGACTACGAGGCACCCGCAGCTGCTTCTGACGATTTAGTGCCAAAATGAAGAAGCACCTCAAAGATATGGCAGTATTTTGGTTTTAAAAAAGATGACCAAATGCAGACTGAAGTTTTATGTAAAACATGTAAATCTCGAGTAGCAACGCAAAGGGGAAACAGTACAAATCTTTACAGTCACCTCAAAACGAAGCATAACAATTGGTATCAGCTATACTCGGCAGAAAAATCTTCAATCACAAACCCAAACAACAATCCATAGCATCAAGCTTTGAAAGCCTAACATCATATCCTGCAAGTTCCCGGCGTCATAGAGAGACAACAGAGGCCATTACACGCTTCTGGCAAAGGATATGGTTCCGATCGCCATAGTCAGGAAACCAGGTTTTGTGCACCTGATGAATACCATAGATAAACAGTACAACATTCCCGGTCCCCGGTCCTATTTTTCACACACTGCTATCTAGGGCTGCAACTAACGATTATTTTAATAATCGATTAATCTGTCGATTATTTTTTCGATGAATCGATGAATCGGATAAATAAATAAAAAACATTCATTTCCAATCCTTTATTCAAAATACACATGCTTTACATCTGCCAAATATATAGGTTTTTTTTAAATAAAGTGCACAAAAAGCTGTATATTTTGTTTAAAGGGACCTGAGCTGTCAGAACAATAAATAATTTATAAAAAATAAAGAAAAATACAAATCAGAAAACTTGATAAATAAAACATCAGAACTTGTTCTCTACACTACACTCACAGACGCACACACTCACAAACTCTCACTCACAGATATACACACACTCACAAACTTGTTTTTTTGTTTTTTGTCAAAGATGTTATAATCTTTAACAAAATGTTTGACATTATTTGACAAGCACATGCACACAAAAGACAAGTCTTGCGCAGTCGGATAATAGGTAATAATAATAGCAATAATAATAATTATAACCAAAGATAATATCTCTGGTCTATCCTAATATTAATTATAAATACATTTATAATAAATATACAATATAAACAAATACAATGGATTGACCACCTGGTATGGTGTGTAAGGTATTTTGCAGCTCATAGCGAAGCATATAGCGAAGTTTCTCTGAGTCATTTAGAGTAAAGACTGAAAAATTCAGTGCTGCAAATTGTGGAAAAAATATTCCCCTTGTAGTGGTACTTCGGACAGACAAGAAAGTGTTTTCATCTTCTGTCTATCTGATTCAAATCACAGTCTGCTAATTCAGTGGTAAGAATTTAATTGTTGGTTTTATTTATATTGTTGTCCATTTATCGAACTTCCATGCCTCTTATATAGTAATTATATATTACTATGTACCAATTTACTAATGCTCAGACACACTCGGTCTCTCTCGCGTGCAGACACACTCGGTCTCTCTCGCACACTGTCGCTCGCGGACTCTCAGACACACTCGGCCTCTCTCGCGCAGTGTCGCTCGCTCGCGGAGTTCACTTCGCTTTTGTCCAGTCCGGCGCCTCATAGCTCAGCTCTGCTCCGCGCTCAACTCAACTTTTTTTTATTTATACACAAAAATCTCCGCGACTTATTGAGTGGCGCGACACAACGAATCGATAATGAAATTCGTAATCGATTCTTTTAATAATCGATTTTAATCGATTTAATCGATTCGTTGTTGCAGCCCTACTGCTATCCCCCAAATGTACGAGCATACTCCCGACTATGTCATGTTGGAATTGAGAGATGTCGAACATTTTGCGTTTACAACGGACCTCTGGTCTAGTAGGACAACAGAGCCGTACATTAGTTTAACGGTTCATTTTATTGACAAAGACTTTAAAATAATAAGTCTGTGCTTACAGACAGCATATTTCCCTAGTGAGCACAGCGGGGAAAACATAGCGCTGGGACTGCGAGAGGCTTTGTCTGGTTGGAATTTGAATGAGGCGCTCTAGTGTGTTTTACCACGGACAACACAACCAACATGATCAAAGCTGCGGAAATAAATGGTTGGCCCCGACTACAGTGCTTCGGGCACAGACTGCACCTTGCCATTGGTAAGTGTTACGTTTTTATTTCAGTATTTTTAATTAGTTATTTTAACATGTAATAATTTTTCATTAAACATGTTTTATTGTATATACTGTCACACATCTAGTGTTGATATTTAAATTAATAAAGCATTATATATAAGTTAAATTATAGATGTAAGATTCAAAATATTTATTTATAAAAAAAATAATTTTATGAAACCATCATTTGTTAATTAAAACAATTGAAACATTTTTCTTTCTATTTATCCAGAAAATGCTGTTAAAGGTGACACGCGCATCAGTAGTGCTCTAGTAATGTGCAAAAAGCTAGTGGGACATTTTTCCCATAGCTGGAAAAAGAAAGAAGCACTGAAGAAAGCACAGAGAGAATTTAACCTGCCAGAACATGGTCTGATCACAGAGTGCCCAACACGATGGGGCACTAGGCAACAAATGATGGAAAGGATACTGGAACAGCAGTTCTGTCACAAGTTCTCTCTGAGAGTCGGAGTACACGACATTTGGTTCCATCTTGGCAGGACAATGGGGCCCTTGAGTCAGTAAACAAGGCACTGAAGCCACTTCAAGAGTTTACAGATGTTCTGTCTGGGGAAGACTACGTGAGCATTTCCTATCTACTGCCAGTTCATAATTTACTGAACACACAAACCCTTGCTGCGGATCAAGAAGACACAGAGCTGACACGCTCAATTAAAACCAAAGTGCTGGGCTACATGGAGGCAAAATATGGGGATCCCGCAACCCAAACTCTCTTGAACATTGCCACTTTTTTAGATCCAAGGTTCACAAAAAGACTACATTTCTAAGGAAAAACAGGCAGAAATTAGTTCAAGGGTGATATCAGAAATGAAGGCAATTCAGAAGGTAAGAATATTTAAAATCTAGGCAAGAATGATTTGAGCTCACTAGTGCCTCCATACTTTATTAATATTATTTTCCTTTTTTTTTTCTAGGAGGCACAACCTGCTGTTGACATCTCTTCATCAGCAGATGCTGAGTCAAAGTGCCACAGCCACAAGTACAAAGAGGATGAAGAAGTCTTTAGGAAGCCTCTTACAGACCTCAGTCACATCTGCATCTGCCTCTGAATCCCCTGACCATGCAATCATTGAAGCAGAATTTAAAGGAACACTCCACCGTTTTTTCATATTAAACTATGTTATTCCCTTAACTAAGACGAGTTGATACCTCTCTCGTCTCAGTGCGTGCACTCAATCGCTCTGGCGCTCGGCGACACTTTGATAGCCCAGTTCATTCATTAGGGACCAAACAGAGATGAAGTTAGAACGACCAAACACCTCCACGGTTTCCCTATTTAACCCCCTGAAGTCGGCGGTATCGCCGGCGATACCAGCTCGCTTTTTTTTTGCAGTGTAAAAGAAACTCAAAAATACTCGGTTGACTTTGATTTTCCATTGGAGTTTCATACATCAATCGATTCTGTTAAATGTGTATTATTTTTGTGTATACTCACAATAAAAACAAAGTGTTGTGCTTTTTGCCAAATAAAGAAAAATAAACACGAAGCGAGTTCTGCCTCCTCTCTGTCAGTTAAGTCCATTCTGAAACGCGTCCGAAAATGAACCATAACTCAGGGAATACTCAGTCAAACAGGCATTCAGACATACAGGCATGAAGCTTGAATTCTCTTCTTTTAAACAAAGTAATTTTTATAAAAAACAAATATTCACAGTTTATGTAATATGTATGCAAAGAGAGAGATGTCAGTCGTTCTCATCTCAGCTAATTAAGTTTTAATGTGCTCCGCCCACGGAGAGCACGCGCTATTCAAACGCAAATGTGAGCCGATCCAAACAAACCTGTAAAACGCCCATCAGCTGGATAACACACACCGCGAGTTCACTTTCAGACTTATGTACTTTACGATGCTGTGAGGAATAATAATCTTGATGATAATCCTGCAAAAATTTACCTCAGAAGTTCTGGAAGTATCATTTCGAGGAGCAAACGGATCCCGCTGAGGAATTAGGTCAGTTCTGTTTGCTTTGTTCTAATCGGAATGAATGAACGCAAAGATGCGTGCTGTTGTGGAGCTACTACAGCTGGCAAAAATACTGTTTTAATATGAATCGCGTTACTATGAATGAATGAACGCAAAGATGTGTGCTGTTGTGGAGCTACTAGCCTACAGCTGGCAAAAATACTGTTTTAATATGAATCGCGTTACTATGAATGAATGAACGCAAAGATGCGTGCTGTTGTGGAGCTACTACAGCTGGCAAAAATACTGTTTTATTATGAATCGCGTTACTATGAATGAATGAACGCAAAGATGTGTGCTGTTGTGGAGCTACTAGCCTACAGCTGGCAAAAATACTGTTTTAATATGAATCGCGTTACTATGAATGAATGAACGCAAAGATGCGTGCTGTTGTGGAGCTACTACAGCTGGCAAAAATACTGTTTTAATATGAATCGCGAATACAAAGAAAGATTACACTGGAAATATTGTTACAATTTTAAATGTTGTTGTAATTGTATAACCTTAAAAAAAAAAAAAAAAAAAATATATATATATATATATATATATATATATATATATATATATATATATATGCTATATATATATATATATATATATATATATATATATATATATATATATATATAAGGATAGATGTAAACAAAATCTTAAAAGGTCATTATAAGCCTTATCTTTAAATAATTTTATTATGCTTTATTAGTGACACATTTGGGAAGAGAATATATTCCAAATCTGAAAATACAGTATGAGAACAATTAACTGCACAATTACTAGAAATGTTTACCTTGGATATTGTACAATTTGCAAGCAAAATTTGTGGAAAAAACAACAAACCAGTTATATATTGTCCTTGCATTCTTGTGGCTCAGTCACACATCTGAATGAAAGGCTCATTACGTATGCAGCCTCATTATGCGGCCCCATTGACTCAGGTGTGAATCACGCCCACCCGCATATGGCCTTTCCAAACAAAAAGTGTTTTACAAGATTTAAATCAATGTATTGTGTTATGTGAATGATTAGGCAGGATGATTTTCACATATTTTTGAAGAAAAAATTCTAGGCAACGACATCCATTAGTCAAAAGTCTTATTTACATATATTTAGAATGTGTTTTATGGCCTTATTTCAGAAACTTTAGTTTTTTGTTTTTAAAAAAACCATGCATAAACATTATTCTATCAAAAATACAAACATGTACATGCAAGTTGTTCACATATTATGGTAGCCCTGTTTGTGCTAAATAGAGTGAATTTACACCTTTGCCATTAATATGTTTATAAGCAACTGAAAAAAGCACAAATGTCAGGGCATGTCAGAACATCTCAAGGACCCCAAAAACCCCTCAGACTCCAGAGGGTTAAATACAGTTACACAAGTAGTTACACGACCAAGTATGGTGACACAAAATAAAACGTGGCGCTTTTCTAAGTGGGTAAAAAGGATAACTATAATGTATGGCGGAATAGCACTGGGAGCACTTCGACTCGGCGCAGTAAAAAGTCACTCCTGAAAAATCCTCTCCCCCTCTCCTTCTCACTTCTGTCATTAGAACCAACGTGACTTTTTACTGCGCCGAGTCGAAGTGCTCCCGAGTCCCAAGTGCTATTCCGCCAGCTTGCTTAAAGGGATAGTTCGCCCAAAAATGATATTTAAGCCATGATTTACTCACCCTCAAGCCGTTCGAGATGCATATGTCAATCTTTTTTCAGACGAACACATTTTCAGTTATTTTAGAAAATGTCTTAGATCTTTCAGTTGTTATAATGTGAGGCAATGGGGTCCAGCTGATTCACGTTCGAAAATGTACATGCATCCTTCTCAAAAATAATCCATCCGGCTCCAGGGGGATAAACGAAGGCCTTCTGAGGGTGATCCATGCGGTTTTGTCGTAAAAATATACATATTTAAAACTTTATAAACTAAAATAACTGGCTTCCGGTGGCGGTTGGTGCGCGTTCACAGAGATGGAAAGCGTCGTGACGAAGAACGAACGTTGAGTTTTGTTTTGCTCTGCTCTCTGGCTGCGCTGTCACGTTCGTTCTACGTCACGACGCTTCCTACGCTACGTCTTACATCATATGCCAGCAACCATCTCTGTGAACGCGCACCGACCGCCACCGGAAGCCAGTTATTTTAGTTTATAAAGTTTTAAATATGTATATTTTTATGACTAAACCGCACGGATTACCCTCAGAAGCCCTTCGTTTATCCCCCTGGAGCCGGATGGATTATTTTTGAGAAGGATGCATGTACATTTTCGAACGTGAATCAGCTGGACCCCATTGCCTCACATTATAACAACTGAAAGATCTAAGACATTTTCTAAAATAACTGAAAATGTGTTCGTCTGAAAAAAGATTGACATATGCATCTCGAACGGCTTGAGGGTGAGTAAATCATGGCTTAAATATCATTTTTGGGCGAACTATCCCTTTAAGTGGGGAAAATTTACCTTATGAATTCCCCACCATGCCAAAGGGTCCTGCTCACTGTGGATTTTGGGGATCAGAATGTAGCTGTTAAATGAGCTAGGGCTAGGCAAAAAAAAAAAGATTTTTAGATGAATCGAAGTTTTTTAAAATGTGGTCGATTCTCAAAAGCCACAAATCAACCTTTTTTCCCAGTGCTCCCGAGTCCCAAGTGCTATTCCGCCATACATTATAGTTATCCTTTTTACCCACTTAGAAAAGCGCCACGTTTTATTTTGTGTCACCATACTTGGTCTTGTAACTACTTGTGTAACTGTATTTAAATAGGGAAAACGTGGAGGTGTTTGGTCGCTTCTAACTTCATCTCTGTTTGGATCCTAATGAATGAACTGGGCTAAGCTAAGTGCTATCAAAGTGTCACCGCGCGCCAGAGCGATTGAGTGCATGCACTAAGACGAGAGAAGTATGTATCAACTCATTTTAGTTAAGGGAATAACAGTTTAATATGAAAAAACGGTGGAGTGCTCCTTTGCTCCTACATTCTGATCCCCAAAATCCACAGTGAGCAGGACCCTTTGGCATGGTGGGGAATTCATAAAGTAAATTTTCTCCACTTAAGGCGAGACACGGCAGGCAAAAACATCGATTTTCATGCAGTGGTCAATTTTGAGATTTTGGGCTAGTTTACTCCTTCAATATGTGTTCTTTCAAGCTGCTATAAAGAAAACGTTGAAAATATACATTAAAGGGATACTCCACCGTATTTTCATATTAAACTATGTTATTCCCTTAACTAAGACGAGTTGATACATACCTCTCTCGTCTCAGTGCGTGCACTAAATCGCTCTGTCTTGCGCGAAACTTTGTTAGCACTTAGCTTAGCCCAGTTCATTCAATATGGGCCAAGCAGAGAAGCAACCAGACACCTTGACGTTTTCCCTATTTAAATACAGTTACTCGAGTAGTGTAACTCGACCTAGGACGGTGACACAAAACAAAACGTTGCGCTTTTCTAAGCGTGTAAAATGGATAACTATATTGTATGGCGGAATACCATAGCAAGTGCTTGTGAGCACTTCGACTTGGGCGCAGTAATATCTTCACTAGAGGGAGCGGGGGCCGGTGAGAGGATTTTTCACGAGTGAAGATATGTGCTAACAAAGTTTCGCGCAAGACAGAGCGATTTAGTGCACGCACTGAGACGAGAGAGGTATGTATCAACTCGTCTTAGTTAAGGGAATAACATAGTTTAATATGAAAATACGGTGGAGTATCCCTTTAAGATGTTTATTTTATTACATTTTGTTTACTTGCGGCTGTAAGTTTCTCCCGAATTTACCAGGAAGTAAGCATTACAACGCGACACGCCGAGCGCCGTCTGTTTACTGAAGTCTGTCATGACCGGTATCACTGTGAAGCTCTGAGTCTCCTGCACAATGCTATGTAACCCAAATATGGGCATTTCCTTTCTATCAGTAACCAATCGTGAATGTCCAAAGGGGGATTTAAAGCTACAACGATTTCTCATTTAGAGCTATTTAAATCTTTAACTGCCGTTTTCTCAAAATGAGTTTTTGTCATTCTCCAGTAGAAACATCTCAGCCTATGTACCATCTATGTACACCAAACTTTCCAGTTATACACTTAGCAGTATTCTGAAGATATTTTCAGAGGGATTTGTTAATAAATCATTCCTGGCCTGATTTATGTGACATTTTAATAAAAAAAATATGGTGAAAATCTATTTTTTATGGCTATGGACAGTATATTTTGATTTTCTAGGTAATGAAAGCATATATCCTGAAATCCCTCTGAGTTTTTATTTTCATCTTGTGTGTAAACAAAATGAAAAAATAATTTTTCACCTGGCTTTATCGTATGTTCAGATCTATCTACCGAAAATATATGCAAAATCGTGCATATTTAATGAGATAATGCCTAATTTGCATAATTAAACATACAAATTTCTAAAACTTGTAATACATTTTTTTTATATACTTGTGAAAGTAATCAACTGAGGAAGTTTCATGGTGATATCTATTATTTTAAAATGTTACCCTATTCACCTGTAGTGTCTCGCCTTAAGCAAGCTGGCGGAAAAGTATCTTTGTGTGCCTGCCACTAGCACACCCTCTGAAAGACTTTTCAGCACATCAAGCAGTGTAGTTACATGTCAACGTGCATCTCTGAAACCAAGCAAAGTGGACATGCTGGTTTTCTTGTCCAAAAATCTTTAACAATTTTAGCATGAATGCTAAAATGTGACTAAGCAAAAACAAAACAAAAAGAGAGCGAAGAAGTCACTCCACTGTTTCAAGTGTTTTTGTTTACTTGAATGTTCGTGTTTTCAGGTTGATGCCCCTGTTTTGCCCTCCAGGTGGGGGTTCCTATAGGAATGTGACGTCACATGAACACTGTGAATAGTGCTGAGACTGCACTATACTGGATTTCCCACTCAAAGAAAATGGTGCCATTTTCAGTCATTAAAGTCAGAGGCGTGCGTCAATTGACCAAAAACTCAGATGACGTCATCAAATCTTACTCCCTCGAGTCTCGACGTGATAGTCGCTCCTTCAAGTAGCCTACTTCACACAACTTTTTCCAGCACTTAGCTCTAAGTTTGTGTTTGTGTAGGAAAACTAACACTTGATGAAAAACTAAAAGATCTATTTTAAAATTTAACAATCAAATTACAACTATAGCCAGCAGAATAGTGATCAGCAAACACTATTATAAGATTTATCTAAAAAAAAATCTATTTTGTACTAATGATATTTGTACTAATATTTTGTATTAATGACATACTAATCTATTTTTAGTATGTCATTTTTGTACTGAAGTATGTAGGAAAAGTCACAAAAACTTTCTTCAAAATGTGAATGAAATTACACAGCGAGTAAAGAGTGCTTCATAATCACTGAAGCTCTTAGTCAGTTCAGTGCAAACTCATCTAGTGAAAAAAATCGTGTCTCCGCTAGGGCTAGGCAAAAAAAAAAAGATTTTTAGATGAATCGAAGTTTTTTAAAATGTGGTCGATTCAATATCGATTCTCAAAAGCCACAAATCAACCTTTTTTCCCTATTTATTTCTGCAATCATTGAACATAAAATCTGATTTATGTTAATCTTATTACTAGTCTTCTCCACTAGATGTCATCCTCTTATTTACTGTACCTAGCGTGATGTTAAAGCGGGGACCCTGTCATTCATTCAGTGCTAAATATGGCGGATACAGGTGCAGCTTTCAGCTTGAAAGACGTTTTGGACAGTTGAATGAACTGTCACGTCACTGTCCCGAAGCATGGTTACGAAAGTTTATCATTTGCGTGCTTTTTTTAAGCCTTGCCAATTTAAGCATTGAAGTGCAAGAGAACCCGCGTGCGCTGTGTGAGAAATTCTGTGTGCGCACAAACCCGAAGTGTGCACAGCTGCTCAGACAGCGTGCAAATAATAAAATTAATTCCGTTAAACGGACAAATTCACACAAATTTATCTCCAAATGTCCGCCTTTGGGAGTCTCCAAGTAAACATATTTGGTTATGGCTTAAGTAAACAGCAGAGAAAAAGAGCACATGTGCTTATATTCCTGCTGTTGTCTGTGTTCTTAATGTTAATCTAACTACAAAAGATAAAGAACTCGCTCCCTGCTCTTCACTGAATAATGTTTTTGTAAATTTAATTTCTACAGTGAAGATTATATGCAGTGTTATTTTACATTTGATTACTTAAAAAACTACTGTTAGACCTACCAGAAAAACCTTAAAGCACTGGTTATTTCATTTGTATCTTTGTTCCTTTGTATTTATTTATTTATTTGTGTTATTGCTTGTAGTTTAATTATTTGTTATTTTTTATTATTAATGACTGTTTACTTGTTTTTTAATAATCTTTGAAATTTATATTAGTAGTTTCTGCTCTGGTATTGAAATTGGAATAGAGAATTGTTAAATTTCACTGGTATCTAAAATTTTGGTTGTCATAACCTTATTTATTACAATTCAAGGATACATGGGTCAAAAACAACAAAAACAATAACCTGGAGGTAACACACCTGGAGGGGCTGTGTGTGTGTGTGTGTGTGTGTGTGTGTGTGTGTGTGTGTGTGTGTGTGTGTGTGTGTGTGTGTGTGTGTGTGTGTGTTCGAGATGCGTGAGTGACAGAGAGATGGAGGGAGAGCAGGGAAAGGAACTGCAGCTGAACGAATACACTGCGTGTTTTAAATAGCGTTCAAAACATTTTTTAATAACGAACGCAACATGCGGCGGCCGGTGTTGATTCTGTGGCGCACCGCCACGAATTAGTCTATGTGTGGGAAACACTGATGAGGACTTATGAGTGTGCATAACTTGTAATTGTGTTAATTATAAACTCATTCAGCGTTTTGAGAGATACCAAAGAGCATAGAAGGCAAGAGGCGAAACTCTGATGCTTTTTTGGTAACAGCCACTAAGTGGCACTTCGGTAGCGCGGCCGCCATTTTGGAGTGAAAATGCCAACTGGACAACAGCACAGATACACAGAAACAGACAGAATGACAACAAAAGAGAAGTGCAAGTGGAATAAAAGAACGCAAAATTAAGTCAACGGTCAATTTTGTGACACCTACAGTAAATTTTCTTTTGTTCTCTAACATCCTCTATTGTCTTAAAGCCTATGTGTTTTATGTTATCAGTTGTGGAATCCAACCATTCAGAGTAGGTCGTTTTTTATTTTTTAGGTCTCTTATCCCATTATTGGCTTTTTTATTTTTTTTACATAGCCTTGCTTTATCGGACATTGATATAAGACATACTGCAAAAACAGTTTACTGTCAAGCTGTTAGTTCCTGTTATTTATTGTTCAACATTCCTCTGATGCATGTCCTTAATTTAATTTAATATGTTGGTATTAATTCAGTGTTTATAATGCTAATACTTGAACTTCAAGGAATTTCAACCCAAACTGACATGGTTTATAGAGAGCAAAGGTTTTGTGCAAAAAAGTGGTAGACTTAAAGGGTAACTAAACCCTAAACCAACTTTTTTTAGTTAATGATCTGTAAGAATGGGGCCTTATTATTGCTGTTAATTGATTCAAGTAACTTTTTTGACATTTGGGTATAATTGGTTTTGGTTTTTATTCTACAATATATGGTGTAAAAACATCTGAGTGCTGCCCTCTTCAGGTTGAACGGTGGCTACTGCAGTTGAATTTTCCTATTGGATGTTGCGGTACTGCGTGACGTAAGCAGGTTCCAGCTCACCACGCCCTCCCTTGGTACGAGCTACCACGCCCTTGGATGAGCTAGCGTAGATTTATCTGTATTTAGTACTGTGGTAGGTGTAGTGTTGATGGTGGCAACAGCACTGCTGGACTGCATAGCTTTCCAGCAGACTTGGAAATTAGGAAGACCGTGAGTGTGAAACCTGCATTTTACGTGGAATTGCTTTTGAAATGCAATAGAGGTGGAAATGGGCTTCTCCACCCAGCTCGCGCTGAAAAGCGACGCAGTGCCAAACGCTGCTGCTATTTGATGTGAGTGATAATATATTTTAATCACAATTTATGGTTAGGCTAAAGTTAATCCTCTGGGGTCGACAAACGCGGCAGCGCATTTTGCTGGATTTTTTCACATAGCGGCAAAATATGAAAATGCCTATAGAGAGCGCGCAAAATTGACATCAACTCGATAACACTCATCAGATGCATGTACTTTACGTTGTCTCGCGACCCTGTGAGTCACTCTCCATTTTAGAGAGTCTGACAGCAGGTCTCAGGTGCACGCCCCCCCGCTCACTGTTCGTCCCCTCTATCTCCGCTGGGGTCTGCCCACTTTTCTAGCATTTTTCAAATATTGCCAGTGGGTGGAGTCAAGACTCTGACCAGGGGTTTAGTTACCCTTTAAACATAAAGTCTGTCAAATAAACTGTTAAAAGGATTTGATGATCACTAGTCTAGTGAGTGTACGTTATTCTGTGTTGGATTTCAGCCTACTTTTTTTTTTCTTTAACAAAGCAGCTGATATTGCCAAAGCGATAGCGAGAAGCTAGTGGACTGCCGAGTCGCTTTCACTCCAGAATGGCGGAAGCGTAGCGCTGCTGCTGTTGCAATGGAACGTTCACTTCTTGTCAATATGTGACCCTGGATCACAAAACCAGTCACATGTCGCACGGGTATATTTGTGGCAATCAAGGCCGCATTAATGCACGGGCTTACCTGGGCTGAAGCCCAGGGGCCTCCCAAGTTCAGGGGCCTCCCATGTTCAGGTTCATGATGAGCTGAAAAGGTCATATTGTTTTAACTTGTCAGATTTTGTCGCTGTATGTCGCTAGTCGCTTGTCGCTTGTGGGCGTTGGTAGTGCTCTAATGTTATTGTAATGGTGCGTTCACACCAAACGCGAATAGAGCGTCTGGCGCGAGTGATTTCAATGTTAAGTCAATGCAAAGACGCGTTTACGCGCGTCTAGAGGTCCCGCGGCGCGAATGAGGCGTTTAGACTGCTCGTCTGGCCACATCTATACAAAACACCATCACAAGTGATATTATACAACTATATCATTTTAATTTGGCTAGGAATTAGGCTCAAAAGAAACAGTATGCTGTTGGGAGAGTGTTTTTATATTAGGCTACCACACAACAGTGTTCGGTAAATAATTTACTAACGATCGATCAATCTACAAATTAAACTCACTCATACTATCATAAATTACTAAAACGTCATCCGAATTTGACAAATAATACATTTTCTTGTCCCTAATAGTCAACATAATGCAGGGGAAACTGTAAAATGAACTGCAGCAGTGCTAAACTTGCATCATAAAACTACAACACTCGAACTATAAATGTATGAATTAAACTCACTGAGACAGACTGTCGACAGTTTCTTTTCCATGCATCATTTTATTATATCCATGTTTGTGGTTAGTTACAGTCAAATCATATAAAACAGTGAAATCGCCCTTGAACTCTTCTGTCTTGCCTGCACTGCACTCGAGACGGTGACGAGAGCTGAGCTCCATTGAAAGGCTTCTTTCCTATTGGTTGTCGCTCGCGAAAATCGCTTCTCATTTGCATAAAGTTGAAATTTAGTTGCTGTGTGTGGTTGTTAAATAAAGTTTCTTGTGTTTATGTGCTCAGTGATATGTTAATAACAATATTAAAATTAAAAACAATATAAAAAAACTCACTGTTGTAGGTCTCGAAAGAAACTAATGCATTTTGTAATGTAGATTAACTAGATTACACTTTTTTTAAATGAGACTCTATAAATCGAGGGGATGGGGGGCCTACAAAACCTCTCAGCCCCGGGGCCTAACATTAGGTTAAGGCGGCTCTGGTGGCAATAGCCAACAATACATTGTATGGGGCAAAATTATCGATTTTTCTTTTATGCCAAAAATCAATGCAACTTTTTCCCCAAAATAAACGTAACAATAGCCTTTTTATTTGACCATTTATGACTCAAACATCTCCTGATGAGCATACTGACACCTTGTCAGCTCACAGTGGGTGCACCTATAAGCCTGTATCCTATTTTTCCTATTTTCTGTCGGGTCGGATTTTTCGCGCGCTGTCTGCGGATGTGACGTCAAGCGCGTTCATGTTAAACGTTTCAGATCACTCTGCCACCACCTCTAGTCAGCAAACAAACTTAGTTTCTCAAACAATATATGTATTTGACTGTTCTTACCTCTGTAAACATAATGTTGACTTCTTTGCAGCGGATGACTTGTGAAGTGTGCACGTACGAGAGCGAGCAGAAAGGAAGAGCAGTTCCGTTTTTTGGCCACAGGTGTCAGTCAAATTTCAGAAAATCGCATATAGCCTCTTTAAGTAAAGATCATGATTCATTAAGATATTTTGTAAATTTCCTACCATTAATATATAAAACATTTATTTTGTGAGTGATTGCTGCACAATCGCGAACATAAATGGACAACTTTAAAGGAGATTTTTCTTGATGTTTAGATTTTTTTTGCACCCTCAGATTCCAGATTTTCAAATAGTTGTATCTCGGTCAAATAGTGTCCTATCCTAACAAACCATAGGCTGCATCACTGGAAAGATTATTTATTCAGCTTTCAGATGATGCATACATCTCAATTTAAAAAAAAAACTGACCCATGTGACTGATTTTGTGGACCAGGGTCACATATAAGTTCTTTGGAGATACTGAGCAGATTCTCACAACCGGTCACTAAACGCCTCTGATTGGTTATTATTTTCAACAGAAATCCCTGTGATTGGCTACAATACTCAACGCTGCAAAATCACCTTGTAAAATAGACAGCGCCGTTGAACTCACATGACACGAATGTAACAACCATATTCGCTTTAATTTACTTAACTTTTCTGTTTTATTTAACAATACAAATGATATGTTACACGTAGTAATATAACTCTGTTAATCCTGCAATAAAAAATATATTACCGTAACCTACTTGCATTGATCTCTAGATTTGCCGTGTTTCCAATTGCATCCACTGTAAAAAGCTGTTTAAACGGGGAACTACACTGCGACCTTTTGAAATGCCATTGCGCCCCTAATTTTTAATGGGTCGCAAATGTATCACTGATTATTTTTGTACCTACCTTATGTTTTAGGCAATATGCTATGATTTACTATGCAGGCATGAAAACAGGTCAGGGGTAAAAAAGGTGAGAAGGATGCGGCATATATACCCCCCCCCCCCAAAAAAAATGTAATGAGTGAGTAACGTGTAAGAGTTAACACGAACAGATGAAATTCTCACTTTTAATAGAATAGAATTGAACTATACTCCACAGTGATGAATGCCCCCCAAACCCTGTAAGCTGCATTGGCATAGTATTACCAGTGTTTGTCACAGGATTTTTGGATCACTGTGATGAGTGGACCTTTGCCACTCTAGGGGGGTTCGGGGGCATGCTCCCCCGTAAGAAAATTTTGTGATTTTTAATGTTAAATTCATCAATCTGGTGCAAATTAAACAAAGAAAATTTCAAAACTCCTTTAGTTACAGTGTCTGTCTACATTACTGCTACAATAATAGTTATAATATTAATCCCATGATAGTAATAGCCATATATTGTAAAACAAATGCACTGAAAAATAGAGGAAACTTTCATAGTTTTGTACTAATTTCTATACTTGAAAGAGTATATTTCTATACTTCACTTTAACCCTCAGGGGACCACGGTGTTTTTGGGGCCTTTGAGATGTTCTGACATGCTGATGCATGATGTTCTAATATTTGTGCTTTTTTCAGTTATTTATAAACATGTTAATGGCAAAGGTGTAAATTTACTCTATATAGCACAAACAGGGCTACCATAATATGCGAGAAACGTGTATGTAGATGTTTGTATTTTTAAGAGAATAATGTTTATGCGTGGTTATTGGAAAAAAATAAAATGAAAGTTGCTGATTTAAGAACACAAAACACATATTAAATATGTGTCCACAAGACTTTTGACTAATTGATGTTTTCCCTTTAAGTTCTAGCTTCAAAATTATGTGAAAATCATCCTGCCTAATTGTTCACATAAAACACTACATTGATTTAAACATTGTAAAACAGTTTTTTTGTCAGAAGAGGTTTATGCGTGGGAGTGGTAATGGGTCATCAATATTAATGAGATTCAGACCAGGGGTGTGACATAGACGCTCCCCCAAGTGCTAATGGGCCATCAGGTGAGGCAGCCTGAACAAAGAATGAGGAGATTCAAATGTTTTGTTTTTCAATCTGTTTTAATGTAATTTTGTAAAAACAAAAGTAAAGGCAGGTATCTCACAGTAAATGCTTATGCCCCGTTGATGCGGGCTCTAAGCAAATCAAATGTGACCAAAATAAATAATCAGTCGGCTATAAACAAAGCAATTGTGAGCGATAAATAAACAAAAGTAAAGGCAGGTATCTCACAGTAAAAAACATTTTGAAGAGAGTCTGGGGAGTGTGTGTGTCAGCAGAACTCAGCTGTGGTCCAAGTTCCCGGGCAGGCAGGAAGCTCAGAGTCTGTGGAACCATATCAATGTCAGTCTCTGTTTTCCATGACAGAGTGGACTCCTTGTTGCTCGTCTGAATGTTTGTCTTGGCCCTCTTTGCCACATTCCTATAAAAATAATAATATTAATAAAGGTTAATAAAGGTTGATCAAAGTACTATCAGCATGTCAGGGCAGGGCAATCAGCATGTTGATAAAACAAAAAATATATAAGCTCTTTTATATTAACATTACCAAACAATAATTGTAATATTGTGCATGCATAACACATTTTTTGCAAAGTAGTAGTTAAAAAAAAATAGTAGATAAATATGTACTTACTCTTTTTGATTTCCGTTGCTCCCTGTCCTGCGAGTTGCAGTGGAAGGCGAGAGTGAACAAGCTATATTCCTTTTAAAAAAAAGTTGAAAACTATTTTTATCATATATTTTACAGAGTACTATTCCAGCACATGCATAACTGATGGACATTTAGCAATGCTGATAAAGCAACACAATATAAGCTCTTTTATATTAACATTACCAATCAATAATTGTTATATTGTGCATGCATAACAACACATTTGTTGCAAAGCCACACAGGCACATATAGGCTGCATTTGTATCATCACTAAGTATATAAACAAAATGTAACTAACATCTGTAAAATAGTAGGTAAATATGTACTTACTCTTTTTGATTTTTGTTGCTGCGTGTCCTCGTTGCAGTGGAAGGCGAGAGTGAACAAGCTACATTCCTTTTAAAAAAAGTTACAAAACATATGTAACATCAACCAATCTCCAAAAATAAATAATAAAGTCATACAGGCTCATAATATTAACACTAAGTATAAACAAAATTGTAAAATAGATAATAACTAACAGATAACTAACTAATAGAATAAACTAACATCTGTAAAATAGTGGGTAAATATGTACTTACTCTTTCTGATTTCTGACTGTGTTGCTAAGCGCACTCCGAGTTGCAGGCGGAGGTAGTGATGAAGCTACATTCCTTTTAAAAAAGTTGAAGAATATTATGACATAAATATAACTATAGTAGCATTAGTCTATAATGAATAACTGATGTAAATAATTTTAGACGTGTGCAATAAGCCTATATGCGTGTCAATGGGCCATTAACGGAGAGGCACACCGCAAACATTAGCCTAACACATTTGTGCACTTCATTAACTGGGTATATTTACACATTTCAGCACATTTACACACATTTAAAACTGATATTTGCGAGTATGCATCGTTAATGATAATGAGGCAGCATTTATATAGTCAAAATATAATCTAAACACCTAGGGCCTACTAGGCCTACTTTCTAAAATAATTTCTAAATTCTATCTTTCATACATAATGATCTAAACATATCATTTAGGCTACACATACAAATACAAATTTCCTAACCAAGGGGTGTAGCATATGTACACAAAAAAAAACAAAAAAAAACATTTTTGATGTTGAAATGGTACAAGATATTAAATTCATGGTATAGATATGCACTTTCATTAGATCGTGTTGAATAAAGGTAGATATCAAATGTCAATACTCTGGATGGCAAGTCCAGCCTGTATAATATGTAAGCTCATGTTTTGAATAACTTGTCAACTAATGCAAGTAAGAATACATACTTACTCATCCGAAATTCTATCCACGGCTGCATCAAGTCGCTCTTCAAAATACAAACGGTCGTCATCAGAGTAGTCGCGCTCCTCTTCTGATGAAAATCTGGACTCTTCGTCGCTAGTATCCAGGACGAACTGAAGGGCTTCCGCACCGGTGTACCGTGTCATCTTCCCAACGCGCAGGTGACGAAATGATGAAACTTGAAGCGTTTAATACATTTGCTTGGGGGCGTTTACCTGTTTTGCATAGATGGCTTAGCACATTATCTTGTGAATAGCGCGCTCCGTGAGTAGGCGTGAACGAATTAAAGTCAATGAGCTCGTAAGAAGCTCGACTGGAATCGCTCTCTTTTTATACAGATTACAGAAGCTGATAATATTTGTTTTTTATATAAATGACTTCATTTAAAAGCTGCGATCTCAAGCTTTATGCCCGTGGGTCTGTTTGCCTGTTTGACTGAATTTTCGCGGAGTTATAGATCATTTTCGAACGCGTTTCAAATGGGAGTTCACGGACAGAGAGAAGGCAGACATCGCATCATGTTAAAGTTTCTTTATTTGTCAAAAAGCAAAACACTTTATCTTTATTGTGAGTATACAGAAAAAAAAAAGAAACTGAACAGGATCGATTGATGTAGAACACGAAAATTAAAGATCAAAATTAACAGAGCATTTTGTGTTTATTTTTCATTGCTAAAAAAAAAAACGAGCAAAACGCGCCGGCGCGTTCTTGGTCCCCTGAGGGTTAAAGATGTGATTGGGCTAGCCCAGTGGAAATCAAGAAAAGAACCAATGGGCCGCTGATCTACGCGTTTCTTCGGGTTTCAGAGAAAAAAAAACCTATTTACTACTACTATTTATCACGCATTAAAAATGCCCCAAACCAGTCGTCTGTATGATAATCTGAAACAAGGACTGGTGAGCCGTTGTCCTGCTTCACTTCACAGATGCTGAGTGAAAGGAGAATTATAGAATGAAAGGATACTCATTTATATGACATGTTATTCATCAGGAGAACAGCTCGTTCAGCGCGTCATACGTCGTCCTTTCAGTTTCGGTTTTCAATCGATCAAGTTTTTTCACGTTCTCTCTATAAACCACCCCTTTCAATCCAATCGAAATTATTTGTAATAGAAGTTTTTAACGGGTTATGTACTTGTTATTAATGTTTTTATGAAATATCTCTAGTGAATGCATTATCATATCACCGTATTATTTACCACCATGCGAGCCACAAATTAAGCTTGGCGAGCCGCATGAGGCTCGCGAGCCGCGCAATGAATAACACCGGTTGCACAAACTGTTGTTCCTGCTCGCTCAGCGCTCACGGCGCCCGCGCCCGCTCGCGATATCATCTCGCCCACTTCTATGTCAAAATTAAAAATAATGACATTGGCAACATCGCTGTCTGTATCTGACAGGGCAGTTAACATTGTAAACTAACTTACCTCAGGCTTGCTTTCCGACGTGCGGTACTTTGTTCGGCAGTGTGTCCAGTTGTCAGACTCGCGGTGTAAAAGACTTTGAAAACATTTCTGCCCTAACGTTACTCTGACTCGTATTGGCTGTCATGTTTCGGCATTAGGAATGATGATTGTTTTTTAAAGCTGCGAACTTTATGGTAACTTTATAGGGGATAAATGCTGGCCTCGACCCCCCCCCCCTCCCCAAAATATTTTCTCATCGGATCTGCACAAATCACGTAGGTGACCCTTTTAGGTTTTAAAACGGCGAATTTCGCCGAAAGGTGAGGAGTTTTCATGCCTGACTATGAGCATTTATTAAAACAGAAATGTGTATTTTAAGAATACGTTTTATAACGTGCTCTGAGCATTCAACACATCAAGTTTGCTTCAGCCCCGCGACCCCCCCCACCCCTCCTGGAATGGTGTAGGCGTAGCCTAACGCTGATTTTTTTTTAAAATACGGCTCTGAGTCGTTTCCATGGTAATCAGTCACTCGTGCATCACGACACGCCCATGCTCGCACCCGCGCTGAATCCATCATTTTCATCATAGAGGTCGCAACGAGTTCAAAACGGCGAAAACGCTTCACTCCTTTTTTTTTACTTCACTGTAAGTTGTCATGTGGTATCCGAATTGTGTTGCACAATGATGAATAACACAGCCTATTTCTCGAGTTGAATAATGACCAAGATTTGTTGGAAATTGAAAATATTCACTACCCGCACAAACGAGCGCTTATTTTCAGTCTTTTTTTATTCGTAATGTCTTTTATTTTCACAGATATGTAATCAGAGCCCTTCAAATTAGAATAAAGATGGTGATTGTTAATGCTGAATTTGGATTTTCATGTATTAACAGCCACTATATCTGCTTGAATCATGCAACGTTGTAACGTGTAGCCTACATGATGTTTACCATATAATTCAGTAACACTTTACAATTGTTAGATAAAAAATTCTGTAGACAAACTAAGTTGTCTTGAAAAAGCCTAACCAGAAAGTTTGAAGTAGTTTTAAAAGCTTGAAGTTTGACATAGCCTACACAAAAAACAATTTGAAATATGTAAACAATATAGTACAATATACAATACTAGGCTATGTGCACTATAAAGTACAGAACATCTTTCTTTCTTTCTTTCTTTCTTTCTTTAAAGGTGCCATGTGTAAAAATTGAGGTAAAAATATCCAAAAAATGAGCTACACGCATCAAAAGAATGAGAAGAAATAAGGGCGATGATGTCATTAAAAAAATGACAAGTTATAGTGCTGCAGAGATATCAACCTGAATTAGCATTAGCATTAATAGCCACGGCCCGACAGGTGTCGTAATACCAGTTTCGGCCATGGGAGGCGGTATGCCGGCAACATAACCACCAGTCAAACATGCAATACACGAATAACTCGCACGGCTTGTGGGCGTACTTGAACCTGATGTCAATCTTGTGGAAAGTAGCCTACTGCCCACTACTACATTCAAATAAAATCTGATAAAAAAAGGAACAGAACCAGAGTAAACATTGGCACTGCTTTCCATCGCTGGAGACAACTAATGGACATGAAAGAAATGAGGTTCGACTCCGAACTTGCAACATTTCTTTTGGATTGGTAAGTAAGATGCTGTTAGTATTTCGTTAATAGTTTGTTTTATATGTGTGTGTAGTTTTTTCGGGAAGTTATAACATAGAAATATATCGAAGGCTGTTCGATAAACGTATATATAACGTACATAAATATAGTATTGTAATAGTACACATATATAGCACAATCTCTATAGCTCTTTTTTTCTTGCCAACTACGTGACCTATATTATGTTTATTAAATGGCTTTCCTGAGGTAAATCTGACATAATTGTTCCCCAACTGTGTTATTGACCTCTTCACGCTGATAAAAAACACTGATTGGTCGATATTATGTATGAGGAATACATTTTGGTAAGTTGTAGCCTACTGTATCTTTCAACAGTGTTCGTGTTTTTTTACTATTAGTAGAGATGATCGGTTCACGTGCGCTAGGGATCTGTAGGGTTGGGCATCGTTTTGATTTGAACGATTCTGATTCCGATTCCGATTCTTCCTTTCGATTTCGGTTCTTTTTGATTCTCGATTCCGATTCTTTGAGGGGTGGAGTCAAAATCTGTCACATGCTCATTTCACAGAGGAAATTTTATTTTGATTCAATAATGAGTAAATTAGGAATGCCTCTGCACCAGACCAAAAAGCATTTATATATGCAGAACTTGCACCCTGGTCTGGACTCTCTGGATATGTATAAACTAACTCAATGCATTAAAGCTTGCTTTAAAACGCCATTGAGAACTTGTATCATTTTCCGGTCGCAGCTTAAAATGATTTTAAGTTTTAAAAAAAGATGTTAAAATATGTTATATTTAGCATTTTATATGCATCTAATAGCTACCTTGCTTAGCACGCTATAAACATTCTCTATTCATATGAAAATACCCCAAATCGCGTTGGTCCACGTGAGATGATTGACAGCTGTAGGGTGCCATGAATGAGAGCGCGCTGATCACACACTGACGCGAATCAGGAAGAGCAGAGACATAGCTCGCTGTGTTCACTGTTTGAGCACTTCAGATCGCATAATGAATAGAAATGTGATAAAATTATGAAATATTTTACAAACATGTGATGATAAATCATTATTTCTCCAATAATGCGCACCATTGGACTAAGAGCCCTGGCAGATGCTATTGCGTATTTGAACACAGATAAACCGGAGAAGATGTGAATGACTGCTTTATAATTATGAATTTATGAGTGATGATTTTTATTCAAAATAACGAACGTTACCAAACAGAATCAAGGAATGAAACTACTCGTTTTATAATTATTATTTTGCACTCCTGGCGTTACTAATGTTGGTCGCGCAGGGTTGCATGAGGAGGACGAGACAGTGGACCGCGCAGCACGTCGAACTAGCGCACTCCTTGTTAATTCTGTACACCATGATGCAGGCGTCGGTGTTTAGTCATATTTGTAGTGCATCCATTCCTCCCGTGCAAGAAATAAGTCACATGTATTGCACTGTGCCGACCCAGGCTTTTTTAAGGTGAAATAAAGCCACGCTTTTGAGCGCCGCTTACCAGCACGTAATGGCTGCATGGCTGCAACAGAACAAGCGGGCGCGGGCGCGGCAAGCACTTCCGGAAATCCAGTGGCCACTATGGAAACCAAAACTTGCGCGTTTGGAACCGATGATCGGAATCGGAAAAAATTTTTCTAAACGATTCCGATGGAATCGTTATTTTGGAACCGGTTCCAGTTGGAACCGGTTCTCGATGCCCAACCCTAGGGATCTGTCGTGTAACATTTACAAGCGCCAAAACGGTATTTATTGTTTGAATTGCGTAATAAAATTGACAGAATCTGAGAGCTGAGATTTTTTTATATCATAACTAACCTGCTCTGTCTAGTCTGTCGGTATCCGTGTCCTCTTTGCTTCGCGATTTTTCTGTGCATGAGAAAATTGATGTGTGGCGTGAGAGCATGTGAAAAGTGTCAATTGCGTGTGTCTCACGGTGAATGAGTGAGAGTTGGAAGCTCTGGTTACGTTGGCGCTAGCTTGGTCAACATCAGCGAATGCTGTCTGTCAAATTAATGTAATTCAAACTAACAATAAAAATGTAATATGAACAAAACGAATATGAACATATTCACTGGTAAAGGTGAAGGGGAGTAGCTTGAAGATGTCATATTCATACTCTAGAGTAGACCAACTCACTTTCTGGAGGTATACTGCCCCCATCTGGTATGGAATGTGGAGTATGAATTTATTTTTTTTGACACAAGGCACCTTTAAACATAAATGGCATATTAAGCCAATTAAGCAAAAACCTGTCAACAAAGTTCTGCAAAAAAAAAAAAAAAAAAACTGGTATAACGCTTGGCATTCTGTCCCCCTGACTTTTGAAATGATGGCTACGCCCCTGCAAGAAGGCATGTAGTTTAAAAGATGGCAAGTAAAATAAAAAGCACATCTGTATGCAATACATTTTCATTATTGTTCATTATTATCCAGAGCGGCTTACTATAAATAATTTGTGCGACCAAATCATGTTTTGCGCCAGTAACTGAAAAAGTTAGTAGCGCAAGTGCCACCAGTGGAAAAGGTTAGTGCAGTTCCCTGTTAAATCTCCTAGATTACTTAAATTACAATTTTCCACAGCTTATATTCTCGGGAGTTTTTTGTCAACTGAAATTTCTTGGAAAGATATTTTTCCAGTGTTTCATGAGCAGAACAATCCAAAAACACATTAAATAACAGTACATTCCATTGAAAAGATGCATGTCTGTCCCTCAGCCTCGCATTCATTCCCATTAAAAATCAAGGATGGCTGCTGTGAACAGGGGCGTAGCAACCGGGGGGGACGGGGGGGACACGTCCCCCTCACTTTTAGAAACCGGTGATTCTGTCCCCCGCATTTTTTTTTTTTTTTTTCGGACAAATGCCCTGATTAAAACAATTTTTAATATAAAAATAAAAAATAACCAGGCAATCACCGAAAACGTGTGTGGATGGATGGATGGATGCGTGTGGAGGAATGGATGATTCTGTTTTATTTCATTTGATGTAAGTGGCGATTGATAGCCTATAGTTGATGATAATATAGGCCTAATGTGCGCTGTCGAGGCTCGTGAAGTTATAACATTTTAGAAACAATATAGCCTAGTTAAGAAACAATATATAGCCTAGGCTACACACGACCAGCTGTTTTCCTGAATGCCATCAAGATTGAAACCGTGACTGGTTTCATAACAGTTCAATAAACAAACAGTTAAAATTAACTTACAATAATTTTACTTGATGTACTCAAAAATGTACTCACTTACATTTTAGTCGCAATGACTGTTTTTGCTCTGTTTCATCAGCGAAAATAGTCCCAAACAAAGATCACAGCAGAACGCGCATCTCACAGCAACACTCGTTGCATTACTGAATGATTCAGCGTTTTGAACAAATCGGTTGAGTCAAAGATTCAATTACCCATTCATAAACTGCCTCATTCTGAATAAATCAGCCGTTTGAACGAATCGTTTGAATGAATGACTCAATGACTCGCTCATTAAGACGGTCGCCTGCCGCCTCCTACTGGCGGTTTAGTTTCATAAAGTATCATTCTTTTCAACATTCCTTATTTGTATATTCAAAAATATTTAAAATAATCTAATTTAATACAGTTATATTTTTTCAATGTAAATTATTTAATTTGATTGGTAACAGCCTAGTGTCTTATTATTTTAATTGAATATATTGATCAAATTTAAGAATTTAAAATGAAAGATGGAGCATAAAATTAGGGGGAAAATGCCTTTATAAAAGGTACAAAAAAATTGTGTTTTCAAACAGTGATGTAATGAAACATTCACAATTTAAGTTTGAAGGGAGTAAAGCCTCTGTTTAGGCTATAAGGAAATGTAATTTTGCCAAAAGAAGAACTTTTATTTTAAATAAATGTTCATTTTAAATCAGCCTACTTCAGTGTGATATGTTACCATAATTTGAATAATTTGATACCAGAATTTGAATAATTGTAATGTGATGATCAGATGCAGATATCTAAATCAGAGAATATCATCGGGCGGTTTGCGGGTGGATTATTTATTTTTAACAGTGGATTCGGGTGACTCAAAGTGCACCAGATTAATGAATTTATCTTTAAAATGTACAAAATTTTCTTCCGGGGGGGCATGCCCCCGGACCCCCCTAGAGGTACCAAGCTCCACCCATAGACATCATATATGATGTCTATGGCTCCACCAACAAAAATAATGTGGGAAACACATTAGGGTATATGATGATCTACAAAAAAATACACATTTAATTATCTTATTTATTAAACATTATTAGGATTTTACCACCTCCGCCTCGTTTTGAGCCAGGAAAATGAACATCACCTTTGGGTCACGTCCTATGGTTACATACAGCTTTTGTCCCCCCCACTTTTATAATGGCTGCTACGCCCCTGGCTGTGAATAAGGTCAATAACGTATACCCTGCCATACCCAATTGACACCCCTGAGTAAACTAATGTTACATGAAACACATTACCTTTTCACTACAACCTCCAAGAATTGACTCAAACTAACATACTAAGGCCTGATGAACACATCTTACCTCATACAGAGCCACTGTTACTGCTGCCAGGCATGTAAAGGAGATAAACGCGTCCCACACACGAACATTTCGCTGCTTTGGAGAATAAACAGACTCCTCATCCTCCAGCTCCTTAGGTTCGTACATCTGCAACAAGATCTGAGCTTTAATCTCCGACACACCATAAGAGTAGCTACACTAATACAGACATCACTTTAGAGCAGTAAGAAGAGAAAAGGCGATCGCTGTCTATAAAAGTCGACAGTCAGTTCAGTTTTCTGATTCGTTACGGAATTCAAACCATGACCACTTAAAACCTTTCCGAATCAAGTAAAAACAACATAAACGTATTTGAATATTACTGTTATGCTAAAATTAATTCATTTTATTAACTTTACTTACGTTGTACGCTTGGATGTCGTCGAGTCTTCACATTTTGATCGGTAGTTTCCGTTGAATCCGTTGGAAGTTGGATGAACGTCAGCGCTTACGTCACACGACACGCGGGAGTGCGCCCGAAAAATGCAAAAATACACAAAATATATATTTTTATTATTTAGGATGTATTTATATAGAAAAATAGTGAGAGTGATGTTATAAAATTTGTTTAAAACGTTAAACATGACATATTTAAAATGTAATCATTGTAATGTATGTTGTAATCTACAAATAATTAAAATAATATCTGGAATATACCACTGCTAATTTTAAATAATTCAAATTTATTTGTATAGCATCTTTCACAAATATTAAAGCAACTTTTTTTTCCTGAAAAAATTCTTTGAAATTAATTTAAATACTACTGAATTTATTATCTTCAAGGAGAAGTTCACTTTTAAAATGAAAATTCTGTCATCATATAATCACCCTCATGTTGTTTCAAACCTGTATGAATTTCTTTCTTCTGCTGAACAGAAAGGAAGATATTTAGAAGAATGTCAGTAACCAGACAGTTTTTGGGTCCCATTGACTTCCATAGTATATTTTTTTCCTACTATGGAAGTCAATGGGACCCAAAAACTGCCTGGTTACTGATATTCTTATAAATATCTTCCTTTCTGTTCAGCAGAAGAAAGAAATTCATACAGGTTTGAAACAACATGAGGGTGATTATATGATGACAGAATTTTCATTTTAAAAGTGAACTTCTCCTTTCAATCCTGATCGTTCTGATCAACTAAAAATGTCAAATTTTTTCAAAGATTAGTTTGGGTTTGACCATTCCCCCCAATTTTTTATTTTTTTTTCATGGCATCCACACCTACAGTATATCCCATGAATCACCCCATAACATATATGTGCTCCTTTTCCCGAAGTAAAAATGACACAAAGAAAATATGAGTGGTATGATAATTTATTTGAAACCTTACATTAACATACAGATTTATAAGGAGTACCAAAAAGTGTTAATAACAAAAAACAAATACAAACAATGAAAAAAAAAACGAAAAAAAAAAAAAACTTCAGGAGCCTCCTCAAGTAAGCGTACCCTAAAAGAGGGACAGATTGACAGAAAGAGAGACAAAAGAGGAACTGACACTGACACGTATAGTCAGATAGATCTCAGACTGGTAACATAACTCTATAAATGTTAACATTTGGAAGATACCATGCCATGCCATGGCATTTATGCTAATTTATACAGACTATTTAATGCTGTTCATGTACATGTATTTACACACAAAAAAAATGCATAATGCAAATAAATAAAAACAACAACAACTCATATAAGGGTGAAGCTGCAATTTCATCACAAAATCATTATTGTTGATAATTTCTCCTGATGTTGTAATAGTGATCATTACTGTGGAATAATAGAATGCTTCTGTGGTGGAAAGAAAGCATGTCATGTTCTTACAGACAAAGCCAAAAGAACCGTTTATGAATTTATTAGAAAATTAAGACTTCACATTGGTTAGTTTAGTAGCTGCCCTGCAGAGTGTAGATCCAACCAGCTCCAAAACACCGGCCTGGAATTTGTTAGTAATCCTGGAGACTTTGAGCTGATTCAGGTGTGTTAAATTATAGGGTTAGAGCTAAATTATAGCGCTATGTCAGCCAACTCACGATTATACCTCCATTATAAATAAACATTATTTCATATTACAAATGGGATCCTATCAGTCTTAACAGACACACAGCAGCCATTGTAAGTCCACAAAACCGAAAGTGCATGAAGTGTGCCATTTGGGACAGGGCCCAAGAGTGTAGGCCCTTCCCAACTCATATAATTCATAGCTTCTTTTTTTTTTGTATGCATTTTGTTTTTGTTTTTTGCATAGTTAAATAAAACCTGTAGGTTTAGATATTTTTTGGCAATTTATTTTCTCAGATAAAAACCTAACCAAGTTTAATGTTTTGTTATTCCCTCATATTTAAAAATATTAAGTATTTTCCTCATATTTTGATGGTTTAAACATAATTTAATCGTCTTTAAAAACAAATATCTCCACCGGGCATCACTTTTGGTCACTGCTGTATATGAGAAGAGTAAATTTCGAATTAATAAAATGATACGCGCAGGCCTATCTTATTACACAGACACACACACAGACACACACACACACAGACACACACACACACACACACACACACACACACACACACACACACACACACACACACACACACACACACACACACAGACATCTTCCCCTGTCGACTGATTTTTAAATCAAAATTAAAAAAAAAATCAGTTCCCTCAATTTCAAAGTTTATCTCAATAGTTTTTTGGGGAAAATTATACACACACTCTTAAAATTAAAGTTTATTTAATAGAATAAAAAATAATTTAATTAAAGTCCACAAAGTTTACCACAGGCTTTATTTTACTCATAAATCGAAAAAGAAAGAAAGAAAAAAAGAAAAAAAAACATTACAAAATGAAATCCCATAAGAAAATATAGAGGGAGCAGCGAATTAGACTTCCGGGTTCTGAAGTCATATCCGCACCACTCTGTAGACTGAACACGTAATACGCTTGCGCATGCCGTCACCGTTTTCACAGATTTGCGTTTTTGTAGTTTACACAGACACGATAACTGTATCGTTTTCAAAAACTTGCACTTTGAATCCCATTTTCAGAGTTGAACGCCATTGTGTAAATGAACGGCCAAAAAGCATAAAAAGATTCAGTTTTTAGTTGAAAACTGTCTTGTGTAAACGGCCCCTGATTGGCTTGAGCAGACAGTGGGTGGAGTCCAACTATATGTTGATTTGATTGCACATTGAAATCCACAAATACACAGGAAGTCATTCACAAACTAATGCCAGTCAGAGTTGTGTTTGTGACATAAACAACTGTGAATAAATTTGTGAATATGTTTTTATTGGCAAATTATTTTTTTATTGAATTTAATACATTTTTGTAAACTCCAAAGTATATTTGAGGATCATAATCTATTTATTTGAAATAAAGGAATGATTCTACCCCCATAGGTAATGTCACATAACATCAATCACTGCTGAATGATTCACCAGAGCCCCAAGTCAAAAAGAGAACGTGCAGTCCTGCATGAATCTTGTTTTACCGTAAACCACCGTATAATATACCCTGATCTTTTGTGTCGCGCGATCTCAGATGGTCGACTTTAGGGGTAGTAACCCTCTATTCTAATTCAGTGCCTCGATTAAAACCAAGCAATCTGCGTTTTATTTGGACATGACAGGATCAAAACAGTAAATTCTACCTAAACGTTTTTCTCGTTCAAACTATCAAGGCTTTGAGGCGACGCAGAGACGAGTCAAGAAAAATGATTATCCTTCATCTGAGTTTACACGTTGTCTTTTGATGCCATTAGAGATTCGCTGACTTTTAATATGAAGATTGGTTGTAGTCAAGTACAAGTACAGTATTTTACGCCATTAAATGCTGTTTGCTAAATGTTTTTCCTGATATAGTGGATCATCATGTAGTTCTGGAATGCGTGTGCGCGTTTATTAGAAGGATTGTGAGCGCGAGTGGAAAGTGTTGGGTCTTCTGTACGTGGCAGCGACCAAAAACACTGCTAACCCTCAGTCTGAAACAGTGGAGGGGTGTTTATAAAACTCTTTTACTGGGTCTGCCCCATCACACTTTACTTTCAACTCAAAACGAGGTAAGAGCTCATACATGTTTAATGGTTTTCGTTTAACTCGATTGTTTGATTTGTCACAAATCTGCATGTCATGCAACAGCATGATAGTGACTTAAACCTCTAACATTTCACCGTTTATATAACCCTTATTACAACGTTTCTTATTCTAATGTTATCCGTTTTTTATTCAGAGTAGGCTATTGCAATCAGTTGCATGCACGTTTGAAAGTGCAGCTTATCAGCAGATGGTGAAATGTAAGATGGAAAGCGGTGTTTTAATTCATGTAAATCCTGTAGTAAAATAAGTGTGGATGTTAGCCTACTTAGTACTGCTTTATATTTCTTTTCATTCCTTGAACACCTTAAATACAATGTTTTAGGTTATATATGTGTAATACAATGTAAATGTATAGTCTAATATACTGTATTTATTTCACTTTTACTTTTCACTTATTGAATTCAAGGCTAAGTCTAATTAATATGAATAAATATTAATTTATAAGAGCTAACATCTGTGTCTGAATTCAAGGTGTGAAATAATTGATTGTTTTATTAAGTGATGGTAGATTTTTGCTGAAACTCAAGGCAAATCCTCATGGGGTGGACAGGAAATTTTCTAGAAGATGTCGTCATCGCTCTTGTGCACTGACTTCAGAAACATTAGAAAGTTTAGAAGAAGTGTTGGTTTGCTCTTAAAGTATAATTATTCTTTTTCAAACAGTACGCTAATATTATTTGCCTTGAGGCAAATTATTTGGTGAACATTGGTTTATTCATCTGAATTCCTAACTCTGTTCAGATGGAGCATGCAGATCATCGGTAAAGTGGGAATTGTGTCCTATTATCCCACATGGAAGAATCTTCAGCTTCGCCCAATGACCTGTCAGCATTCAGAACCAGAAGGACCATTAGCACAAACAAGAACGGCTAAAGAGTCAAACACAGCTGAGTTTGCATGACAGGGAGTTTACTTTTAAAGTAGGTGCGAAGGCAGAGTCAATCTGAACTCCAGATGTTTAAGAAGTCGATTAAATCTGACTGTGTATTACTGTTTAATTAATTATTTGCCAAAGTGCTTGAGTCAAGTTAAGAGTTAGTTCACCCAAAAATGAAAATGATCCCATAATTTACTCACCCTCGTGCATCCTAGGTGTATATGACTTTCTTCTTTCAGCCAAACACAATCACACTTATATTAAAAAAATATCCTGGCTCTTCCAAGCTTTAAAATGGGAGTGAATGGTACCTTAGATATTGATGCTCAAAAAAGCGCATCCATCTATCCTAAAAGTAATAGGAGGATTTTTAATAGGAAAAATTTTACTAGGAGTTTTAAACATAGCCTAATCTTCACACAGATTGTGTTGGAATTGGATTGTGACTTCCTGAATCTAAAAACGAATGGAATCGTGAGGTTTCTATGATGAACTTTTTTTAAGAGACTTGCGGATTCTCTCCGTGGTTTCCATTTCGACTGTCTTTAACCAAGTTCACCCACGCCCAGTTAAACTGTTTCGCGCTGGCAGGTTTTATGCTTTGACTGTAATGACTGGTCATTAGCTAAAGGAGTTGGTCACATTTGTACCAAAAAGTTTGTTGTTTGTGACAGTATCTAATTCCACTTCTCAAAAACATAAAAAGTTGTATATATATATAATCCATTCAGTGGCTGTTATCTATACTACACCATATTTAAGTATTAATAATTTATAATAAATAAGCTACTTGACATGTAAACTGTATTCTGGTGAATGAATACTGGCTCCATTTCTTGGTATATTTAGAAAAGTGTTTAATCTGTAGTTTTTACCCATTGCTTTGAGGTTGCTTTTACTGGCCTCACGTTTGGTCCCTATATAATCCCTAGGATATGAATCAGCAGGTTCCTTCTTCAGTTCAGCTCACTTGTGCCATCAGTTCTTATAAATGTAATGCATAGAACATGTTTAGAAACTTTTTTTTTCTGATTTTATTTAATTTCTTACCTCTATGCAAGTTGAATTGGTTACTGTATAAAAATATATTGTTGTACAGTTGCTTAGTTACATGGCAAGTTTTCGTTTCTGGTCATACTCTTTTTAAAAAAAAAATTTTATACTGTTCTTCAAGAAAAACTCTGCAGCTGTTTCTTGACCCATTTGTGGTTAAACACCAGAGCTTTCTGCAGTCTATTCTCTGACATGGTTTAGTATTTAATGTCTGCCCTCAATAGTAAAAAAAATACTTAACATGCATATGTGTAGACTTGCAAGTATATATATATATATATATATATATATGCAGCCTTGGTGACTCCTTTGAAAAACATAAACATTTTTTAATGTTTCCAAACTTTTGACCGGTATTGTACCTCAGCAATGTTCAGTTTAAGACTTTAAGTCTAATGGGGATATACAGTACATCTGCACAATTCTAAAATGTCTTTTTGGTTTTCTTGTAGGTTTTGCTTGAAGATGGCAACATTTCTGGGGATAGCGCTCTTGACTCTGCTCTTCTCTTCACCCACGCAAGCAGAAATCTTCACGTCAATCAGTAAATTTCTAAATAAAATCATTCTATTTGCAATTGAACTTGCAGAGACAACTGTTCTGTGAGTAAACCATTGGAAGGTTGATTTCCCCAAACCGTGGCAGTACTGTGGCTGTGTAGTGCTATCACAATGTAGCTGTTTGTTTGAGCTTCTTGTCCACCCCAACACAGCTGCTTGTCTGCAAAGTGGCTTATGAGGGGAGTGTTTGGCAAACATTACTTTTGCAATTCCATTTGGTGATACTAATCTTGCAGAAATTACACACTGATTCTTCAATGATAAACATTTCAAGAAATATTTTCAATATGCTATAAAACATACTGGAAACTTCCTTATTAGTCTAAAAGGGCTTCTATTGAAACCAAGTTGCCAAAACAACTAATTTTCTTCTTGCCAAGCTAGTGACTAAATGGTCAATTTAACACTGCTCCTCTTAGTAGCATGTAAATCAACTGTTATTTAGGGCTGTAGCCCCTATTGTTTCCGTTAGTTTTCTGCTTATTATTCCTCCCCAATGAAAGTCTATGGCAGCCCTATGAACCGTAAGTAGGAAAATTATGAAAATTGGGACACTTGTAGTGATGGTAATGAATAGTAATCTGACCAATGTTAGGGGTCTCTAGGATCAACTCCATAGCGCCACCACTAGTTAAAAAATTCACATTTGAAACAGTTATAACTTTTGAAACCCATTGATCTACAAAATTGAAGCTTATTACACCTGATTCCTCTCATCATGCTGATCACATTCAACATCATACATTAAGACTCCGCCTGTTACAGTAGTGGACATTTTGAAAAGTACAGTATTCCGTTTTTTTTAACTACTCATCGTTCAAAATTTGTCCCAATTCTTACGAAAATTGGCAGAAATTATCTTTGGAACGAGCCGCACAGAAATGAAATGACTGAATGGAATTTCAATACCCACTGGTCAAAAAAAAGTTATGATGTTGTGAACTTAACTAGGTCAACCCAAAATTGGTTCAGAGGCTGTCTCTCAGGCAAACTTTGATCAATCAAAATGAAAATTGGTATGCTTCTTTGGAACCTTGATCTAGGAGGCCATGCCAAATTTGGGAACAGTGCCATTGCCACCTATGAGTCATGAGATCTGAAAAATGGCTATTTTTGCTAATAACTTTTTAACAGTTTGTCAGAAAATCTGTGCACATTTCCCATATGGCGGAAAGTCCAAATTAGTACTTGTATGCCAAGTTCATACAATACTTTTATTTGACTCTCTATTGAAACTATTGTTTTTTTTTCTTCTGTCATTTAAAAATGTTCATTCTCACCTTGAATCACTCTTCCATATCAAAGCAAAAGGCTGTCATCTCTGAGACACATTAAGCTTAGTTACAAAATCTCCAAACAAAAGCATGTCTAAATTGTTTAAACCATTTTTACCAGAACCATTTTACCAATGTTCTTTTAAAACATTTTTTTAAGAACTTACAGATAGAACATACAAAGAAACTTTAAAAAACAAAGTATTTTTAGCTACTTCTTGAACCCATTGATCTCATCACGCTGATCACACTCAGCATCTTACATTAAGAAGTAGAAATACTTTGTAAGAATATAAATACTTTGGTTTTTAAAGTTACTTTTAAAGTTTTGAAACCAAAGTAGCCTATTTTTTAGCTACTTTTGTAACCCATGGGGCCATTGGAAAGGCTTGGCCCCGTGATGGCTGATTGCAGCTATATTTTAAATTATGATTACAAAAAGCAATTAACGAAATGCTTCTAATCAAGACTTTATCTGTTCTAAACTTCCACCAAAATTCCCATTCAATGATGCTGGACAATGCAATGGGAGTAGATCTAAATATAATGCAATAATCAACACTTTATATTATGTCTCGACAGCTGAAATATTAAAAAAGTAAATCTTTTCCAAAGTGTTCCACATATTTCATGTGGTAATATATATCCCGGTCATGGCTGGCTTTCCTGAAGCTTGATGGTAAATAAATGTGCCAAATCATATGCTTTTTTGGTCTTGTGCTCTTTTTTTCTTATGGTACAATTTGTCCACCTCCTTTCATAGGCCAAATGACAGACCTGATATTTACAGAGAGAGAGCTTGTCAAATCCCTGAAAGAATACATTGAGGCGGAAGAGTTGAAACTTGAAGCTGTGAAGAGGTGAATCTTTAGCTAAAATATTTATTTTTGTATGACTTCACGTGAACCCATGACTCATTTGTGTGTTTATTTTTTTTGCTGCTCATCAGCTGGGCTAATAAACTAGATCTGTTGACACATGCATCCACGTCGGACCCCGAAGGCTTCTTGGCTCACCCGGTGAACGCCTACAAGCTGATGAAGAGACTCAACACTGAGTGGTCGGAGTTAGAGAGCCTGGTGCTACAAGACCCATCAGATGGTACAGTCTATCCACCGTTTTCCTAAGCCCCATGATGCATGTGCAAATTATGGGAGTAACTTCTGTTAAACTGTGAACAGTCAGTGAAGGGTTTGCTCTATGAACACAATAATAAGCATTTTCAAATCCTGGGTATAATGAGATGACATTATTCTACTCACCCTTCAACCATTGAAAATTTAAAGGAAATTTAAAAGTGTAAAAGCATTAAAGGATTAGTTCACTTTAAAAAATATTTTTGCTGATAATTTACTCACCCCAATGTCATCCAAGATATCCATGTCTTTCTTTCTTCAGTCGAAAAGAAATTAAGGTTTTTGAGGAAAACATTCCAGGATTTTTCTACACAGAATGGACTTCAATGGCAACCAACTATACCAATGTTCAAAGAAGGTTCAAATGTCCGTCTCAATGCAGCTTCAAAGTCTCGACACGATCCCAGTTGAGAAATAAGGGTCTTATCCAGCGAAACGATCTGTCATTTTCTAAAAAAAATATATATATACACTTTTAACCACAAATGCCCGTCTTGAACCATGCGCCACGTATTACTTCATCACGTTGGAAAGTTGAAAGTAAACTAATCCTTTAACAAATTACTATAACATACCCCAAAAGCTTCATTATTTCCACAGCAATATTACAGACAGTTAAATATTACTGTGGTAACGTGTCCGCATCATGTAACACGTTGCATTAATCAAAAATGTTCATTAACTGGAACATTGAGTGATAACATTTTCGTAATTTTGACAGACATTAAATGAGGTACATGCTTTAGAAAGATTCCAGTAAACACTGCTAATGTGGATTGAAAGTAAATAGGGGAGGCGATTACATTTTAAAGCATCCGTGTGAAAACAAACCTGACATGAGGATTTGGGGAGAAAAGCAAAAGATTCTTAGTGGATTCCAGTGAATTATGGAATATACTGTGAATTAAATCGGGAGAGCAGACCACAAATGCTCAGTATATGTTGTCCTTTTTTATAATGTTACTGCAGAATGCAAAGGAAAAACACAGATATTATAACACAGAAAAACACTGCTTTTCCACAAATATTCTTGTCATCCCACGTCACATTAAAATACCAAACGTTATGCTATTCTCTTGAAGTCTGAACATGTGAACATAAGAAAATTTTACAGCTCATTCAGTCATGGGTAAGGATTATTTGTAGCACAACCTTATGATTTTAAAAGATTTGTTTGGGGATTTGTTTTCCCCAAACCGGAAGTGGATCTCATAATCTAAAACGCAGTTTAGGCTCGTCAGGAAAAAGGTGGATACGTTTATCACAAAGAAGTCGTGGTAGATTTAACTTGAGAAAGTTGTTTTGAAGAATCATATAATCAAAGAAAATGGTCTGGAAGGGTCTGCAACTTTATGACAGTTTTATGTCATTTATGTTTTATTTTGACATACCATTATTTTGATGTACAGTTTTATCTTTTGGCTCTATCTTTAAGCTTCTTTTTGAGATACGACATGCTGAAGAAAATGTTTAACATGAATGAATGAATATGGCATTTATATAGCGCTTTCATATGTACTGCTGTACACCCAAAGCGCTTTACAATCATATCAGGGAATCTCTCCTCATCCACTGGGATGATGTGACGGCAGCCGCAGGACAGCGGCGCCAGTGCGCTCGCCACACACACACACCAGAGGAGAGAGAGTGATAAAGCCTATTCCATGGAAGGTGATGTGTGATGGATATGATGGATGTGATGAAACATGTTTGAACTGGTGGAAGGAAGAGATTCCAGACCAGGTCAAATTTAATTTAATACCATTTAAAACGCTTATAATAATATAAACAGTTATATATACAGTACCAGTCAAAAGTTTGGAAACGTTACTATTTTTAATGCTTTTGAAAGAAGTCTCTTATGCTCATCAAGCCTGCAGTTAAAAAACAAAAAAACAAAAAAAAAACAGTAATATTATGAAATATTATTACAATTTAAAATAATGATTCTCTTTTTTTAATATACTTTAAAATGCAGTTTATTTTTGTGATGCAAAGCTGAATTTTCATCAGCAAGTACTCCAGTCTTTGGTGTCTTATGATCCTTCAGAAATCATTCTAATATGATGATTTATGATCAATGTTGGAAACAGTTGTGCTGCTTAATATTTTTTTTATAACCTGAGATACTTTTTTCAGGATTATTTGATGAATAAAAAGTTAAAAAGAACTGTATTTATTTAGAATAGAAATCTTTTGTAACAATATACACTACCGTTCAAAAGTTTGGGAACAATAACTTTTTTTTTTTAAGAAATTAGTACTTTAATTCAACAAGGATGCGTTAAATTGATAAAAGGTGATGGTAACGATTTATATTGTTAGAAATGTTTTTATTTTGAATAAATGCTGTTTTTATGAATAAATGCTGTTAACGTTTTACTCATCAATGAATCCTGAAAAAAGTATTCCAAAAAAATATATATTAAACAGCACAACTGTTTCCATCATTGATAATAACTGAGTATCAAATCATCATATTAGAATGATTTCTGAAGGATCATAAGACACCAAAGACTGGAGTACTTGCTGATGAAAATTCAGCTTTGCATCACAAAAATAAATTACATTTTAAAGTATATTAAAAAAGAGAACCATTATTTTAAATTGTAATAATGTTTCATAATATTACTGTTTTTTTTAGTTTTTTGTTTTTTTAACTGCAGGCTTGATGAGCATAAGAGATTTCTTTCAAAAACATAAAAAATAGTACTGTTTCCAAACTTTTGACTGGTACTGTATATATACTAGAGGTTGACCGATATTGATCTCACAACTGAATTCTAATAAGTCTGCAAGGTTTGAGCAATGAAATGTTTATTAGATATTCAAAGATTTGTTTAAATGTTATAAATGTTTATTTATGTAAATGAGAAAGTATTATAGTGTTTGCCTTTTTATTACTAATAATATAAAAGCAAATACTATAATAATTTTTCATATACTTTGTTTAACAATTCTATCTAATAACATATTAGATAGGACTGTTAAACAGTAACATAAAATAATTAAGACTCATCAGCTTCAAAATAAAAGTCCCGCTTTTGACACATCGGCCAAACAGAGAAACTTATTGGCCGATGGCGATATTTATAAAATGCCAATATATCAGCCTTGCCAGTGTATCAGTCGCCCACTGATATACAGTACACACTACTGGTCAAACGTTTGTGATCATTAAAGGAATAGTTCACCCTGAAATGAAACTAGGTCATCATTTACACACCCTGGTGTTGTTCTAATGCCGTATGCCCTTTAGTCTTTGATGGACCACAAAAGGAGAATTTAACAAATGTACCTCTCGTGCTCGTCTATATAATGGCAGTGAATAGCGACCAGCATCAAGCTTTTAAAAAAAGACACAAAAGTATCACAGAATGATCCCATGCAGCACATGCCATATGTTCCTAGTGTTCTAGGGGTATACGATAGGGTTTTGTGAAGAACAAACCAAAATAGAATGTATTATTTAAAGCTGCAGTCCGTAGCTTTTTTGGGTTAAAAATGATCCAAAATAAATGTTTGAGCAAGTACATCACCAGCCAGTGTTCAAAACTCTCTGCTTGCCGTAGCTCCATTCAGAACGGTAAGCTTGCCTTGTAATAATGTTTTTAACTCCAGTGGTACTGGTGGATTTCTGTGGGAAATTCGAGCATGTCTTTGCGTCATTACGTCACATCTGTCCACATAAAGAAGAGTCTCGGCTAGTTGGCAATGAGTGTGAGGATGTTGGAGATTTATAGCTTTTTCTCACAGCACTTGATATAATTAAACTTATCAGTTTGATGAGATTCACCCGCTGTAAAACGCGAAAGACTTCAGACTTTGGAGAAAAAAGTGAGACTGCAACCGGCCCATGCGAAAACAAGGATAAATATCGGAAGGACATTAAATGTCACGCAATGCTGATGTTGTTAACATTAACAATTTGAGAACAAAGTATATTTTGCATGGTATGACGTGATATGATAAGCGATCGTTAGATTTAATCGGCGCGATTTACTGCAATGCCTTTGATCCCCTTTGTTGGTCAGAACAAAATTGAATGTTACTTACTTGTTCAGATGACATTTTCCGGTGAAAAGTCTTATGTTGGTCATTCTTCCCAAAAGCAGAATCTATGATTGCGAACGGCAGTATCCACACCGGCGGCGACTGACAGCCGCACGTTCTCCTCAAAACATTGGATTCATCCGTGCTGTGCCGTGCCGAGACTCTGCGAATAACTGCAATTGCAGATTTCGAACAGAGATGGCAACAGAGAGGAAAAACTGCGGACTGCAGCTTTAACGAAATTCTTGACTTTGGCCGTTGGGCTCATAGATATCATATAAAGGCTAGATGTCTCGTCCGCGCTGCTGGCCAATGGAGCTCGACATCCGCACACGGCGGCCATCTTACCACAGGGTGCTCGCTCACTCATAACATGGTGCATGTACTTTTAAATAACCATAACTTGCTCAATTTTCTACCGATTTTCAAACGGTTTGGTTTGTTATAAACGTCAGAGATGTAGCTATTATACTGCATACATATGAATAATTATGTTCAAAATGTTTAAGCATTCAGAATTATAGCCACGTTAATAACGTTTGTAAGAAACCAAACCGTTTGTAAATCCGTCCAGATTTCAGCGAGATAAGAGGATTTGTGTGCGTGCTGCTCACTCACCTTAATTCACAGAGCCCTGTGGTAGGATGGCCGCCGGTGATGCCGGAAGTGACTCCGCCTTAAGACATCTAGCCTTTATATGATATCTATGGTTGGGCTTCTCTGCACAGCTGCACGACGTGCACATTTGTGAAACCGTTAGCGTCTCAGTTCACTCCGTTTAGCTCAGAAAAACACACAAATTGTGAGAAACCAAGATTAACAAAAATGCAACATAAATACAACTCAAACTGCAAATCTGCAAGCATATAGTACACTCATATACACTATATAGCAAATCTCAACTGCCTGGTTGTTTGTGAATAGAGTCCGTCACTGCAGCTGCTCATTTATTTTCACTCTCACCCTAATGTGAACTTGTGTGAGCATGTGTTGCAACATGTTGACACGTGGAGTTCTTGAGAATGTTTCCACTTAAAATGAAAGCCAAAGATAATTTACAGTCAGCCAGTCACTGGAAGTAACCCTGACAGGGAGATCAGGACCCCAACATGAAGCAGATTATTATGAAATACATACATACTCTTGAGTTAAAATCTTTTTATAATGCGAGAAGATCGATCACCAAGTGGCATGCAGCCGAGAGACATGCAACTACCACAGCTGGAAAGAGCTGGAAATCAGTCAGTTATACAGTTAAACTCATTATTCAAAAACATTTGGCCTCATAATACTGCTATTGGTGTACTATATCTTTGTATCTCATTGGGCAAAGCACTGTCATTAAAAGTAATCAGTTTTTCATTCTTAAATCTGCTTTTTTTTTCTTCTTCAGCAAACACCAGATACCTTCAAGCCATGTCTAATTTAAAAAACCTTTTTTTTATCTCTCTCTCTTTCCCTCTGAAGGCTTCATATCAAACATGTCAGTGCACAGACAGTTTTTCCCTGATGAGGAGGATGAGAAGGGAGCAGCCAAAGCGCTCTTGCGTCTGCAGGACACGTATAAACTGGACTCGGAGAGTTTCTCCAAAGGCAAACTGCCAGGTCAGAGGCAGCACGCGGGTAACTCGCACTCTTGTTTCGAGATCTCTTTGTGTTCATTTTATACAGGGCTTGCGGTGATGAAAACGCAACCCATCATTGCAACACTTTAAATGGGGAACAAATTTAAATCCACCCTCACCATCAGTGCAATGGGTTTCTGAGACTTCAATAGCGTCTTCATGACAAGTTGAAGATATAGATTTTTTTTTAGTGAATGTATGTGCTTATTTCCTAGTTTTTATTAGGGCACCAAGCACCTATTGTATCCGTTGGCGTTCTTCTTCTTCTTCTTATTATTATTATTACGTTTCTTCTTCTTCTTCCGCTCTGGAAGTGTATGGCACGCCAAAGAACCACTTGCGGGAAAGTTATGAAATTTGGCACACTGATAGAGGACAGTCTAAACTGTCATCATAGCAAATTTGGAGTCTCTATCTCAATCCCTCTAGTTTAATTTGGAATTTAACCTTGTTTTGGTAATATGGCATTATATTTATCTATCAATACTAAGGATATTCTTTGTTTTGGTCCTTTCTTTTGAATAAGACACATTCAACTGTGAGTCATTCTGTGTTGTCTGTGATCAAGCCAGAAGTTTTAGTATGTCAGTGAATAACCATAACTATGTGCTTTATGGGAATTTTCCTGAAAAGATAAGCAAATGAGCCAGATTTCCAATATAAAGGTCCAATATCAAATCCTCACTAAGTCCTGTGATAAATGATGTGATGTTCTGTCCACAGGGGTGCGCTACAATGCTCTGTTGACGGTGGATGACTGCTTTGACATGGGGAAACTGGCCTACAGTGAGAGTGACTACTATCATTCAGTGCTGTGGATGCAGCAGGCGCTGAGACAGATGGACTCGGGAGAGGACGCCAAGACGCTCAAGGCTGATGTTTTAGATTATCTTAGTTACTCTGTCTATCAGATGGGAGATCTGCCACGAGCCATCGAACTCACCCGACGCTTGGTGGCCATTGGTAGGCTATTGTCTCTCTCTCTTGAAAGTGTAATCTCCAAATAAAAAGCACATTAAGAGAATTTTATAATGTAATTAATATCATATTATAAAAGGGTTAGTTCCAGTCCTTGATTCTGATTGGTCAATAGCTGTGTTTTATTCACAATAAAACACGGCTATGAGTGCTTCACCCAACGGTTCTGTGTATCGCTACGCAACCACTCTTAGCAACGTAAACATATGTTTGTTCTCATTAATATTGTTCATTGAAGCTTATATAGAGTATTGTGAGAGATCGAGTGAGTGAGTGTACCTGCATTGACAGAAAATATAGCATTTTCCTTCAGGTCAGTCCTATATTCATAATAGAAAATTCTGTTTGAATGTCCGCTGCGATATCTTGTCCTTTTAACAGTTAAAGGATAATTCTGGTATTTAGCACTTTGAGTCTCTTTTCTGGTTTGTTTTGGATGAACTAGAGTGGTGGACACAGAAATGTTGACGATGGGTCCTGTCTCGACTTTTTGACTCCTTTAGAATCGCCTTTGACCGCTTCAGAGTGGCTGGCTACGGCCATGCACAAACATGTCCTTAAAACAACCCTTAACGTTCATTTTCAAAACTGTGCAACTCACCGAGTGGTTAGTGGTGTTCGTTGATGATTAAAAACAAATATATCGGCGCAGTGTATGATTTCAATCCGTGTTATTTGCTATAGTGGAACTATTTTTTCACATACCTCACAACCGCGTATAAACTTCCGCTCGATATTTGAGTCTGAAGCGCAGTAATATCAACGAGCAGTGAGTCCTCCAACAGAAATCAATGGGATTTTACAAAATGCCAAATAAAACACGACAGAAACTGTATTTCGCTATGCTACTTGTTTTTAATCATCAACGAACATCACTAACCACACGGTGAGTTGCACAGTTTTGAAAACGAACGTTAAGCCTCATTGCTTTGCTTACACATAATTAAATATTATATAGATTATAAGGAAAATATCCTTAATACCAGATACATTTTTTGGCTGCATTTCTTGCCTGCAATGCATAATTAAAAAGTAAACTAACCATCGCGATTCATGCGTGTCCTATCTATGCTGTGTGTACGTGCAGATCCCAGCCACCAGAGGGCAGGAGGAAATCTGCGCTACTTCGAGCGTCTGCTGTCGAAGGAGCTGAGGGACATGGGTCGCAGCCAACAGCAGCTCACGGACGAGAGGCCCATTCAGCTCGACACTTACGCTCGGCCCAAAGACTACCTGCCCGAGAGAGAGGTCTATGAGGCGCTGTGCAGGGGCGAGGGCGTCAAGCTGGTGAGCACTCATGCAGGAGGATTCGGGAAATCTGATTGCTGAATTGTTTACATTTTTGCTTTCATAAGCAGATGTTATTTACAGAGTCTCATGTTTCAAACTGTGTTTATTGTGTAGTATTGTGATTATATTAATATGTACATGTACACTACCGTTCAAATGTTTTGGATCAGTACGATTTTTTTAATGTTTCTGATAAAATTCTCTCATGCTCTTATTATTACAAATTAAATATAACCGTTTTCTGTTTTAATATAATTTAAAATGTAATTTATTCATTTGATCAAAGCTGTATTTTCAGCATCATCACTCCAGTCTTCAGTGTCACGTGATCCTTCAGAAATCATTCTAATATGATGATTTAGTGCTTAAAGGGATAGTTCACCCAAAACTGTAAACTCAACACAAATGAAGATCTTTTTTATGAAATCTGAGAGCTTTCTGTCTCTCCATAGACAGCTACGCAACTACCACTTTGACGCATTAAAAAGTTCATACAAAAATCATAAAACTAATCCACGTTTTGAGTGGTTTACTCCAAATTTTCTGAAGAGACTCGATCGCTTTATATGATGAACAAATTGAACTTAGGCTTTTATTCATATGTATATATATGTATTTTAACACCTTTTTTTTTTCTTTTTCAGTTCAGTGTCTTGCTATAGAATTCCATTGATCTAAATCTAATTTAAATCTTTTTGAATTTGTGTGAACAAATTTTGATGATTTAAAATCATCCAAAATAAGTTGTAGGTTCTTATAAAATATCTCATAATCCTAAAATGTCGGGAAGCTTTTTTATTCAATCTTAATTTCCCAACAGACTCAGAGGAGACGTAGCAGACTGTTCTGCCGTTATCAGGACGGCAACAGGAACCCGCGTCTGTTGCTGAAGCCGATGAAGGAGGAGGATGAGTGGGACAGTCCTCACATCGTCCGCTTTCTGGAAGCCCTGTCTGACGAAGAGATCGAGAAGATCAAGGAGTTAGCCAAACCCAAGGTCAGTATTAAGTAGGGGTGTCACGATTCTCCAAATCCTCGATTCGATTACATTTTCGATTCTAAAGTCACGGTTCGATTCGATTCTCGATTTAAAAAATAAATAAATTGAAAGCACAAGCTATGCCATTTTTAGACTTTTATGCAATATAATAATACCTTTGCTCGCAATGTACCACACACTACATTGTCAAATTTAAAACGTTTATTAACAACATAATGTAACAATAACTTATATCTTTAGTCAATTGGAAACTTAAACAATATAACCTATTACCTATTATAGTCCCGGGGCTCCCTGGACTCCTCAGAGCAGTCACAGGCGAATAGCACGGCGTTTTAAATTGGGTTCCCACAGCGTTTGCAACGCAGTACGAGAGAACGTTCTCGTAAGGGAGCGTACTTGGTTACTTGCGTAACCTCGGTTCCCTTAGAGATAAGGGAACGAGTAGCCTACTGCGTTGCCTTGCCGTGCTATTTCGCTCATATCAGGTGCTTCGCTTCAGTCGATTTAAACCTAAAGTCCTTTGGCGAGTTTTCTCTGAACGTATACACTTCAGCCGCGTCCAAATTGGCGCGCTCGAATTTGGCAGGGCGCCAAGCGCTCCCATTGGACCGCACGCCACTGCTAACTCGCCATAGGTTCGTGCAGTTGCCGCAGCACAGAATCAGCTCGCTCAGACGAGCAATGATGCTCTCGCTGTGCAGCTGCAATGCGTTTAAAATAAAGGCTTCAATATTCTCGAGAAAAGGATTTTTTTCCATTACAGACAAGCCGAGCTGACGTGACATATGGGGCGTGGCAGCATCGACGATTCCATTTTTTGATTCGATGATCGAGATTGAGCATTAATTTCGATCGATTCCGATTTAGAATCGAAATCGTGACACCCTTAGTATTAAGCCAGTAGACCAGTTCAAAGGAATAGTTCATCCAAAAATCACACACACCATATGAGCCCATTTGTGTGTTTATTTTGAAAAAAAAAATTTGTTGTACATCAAATTGTGATCCGACAATCTGAGAGAAATGTAAATAAATAGCAATCATTTATGTTTTAGGGAGTTGAACAAGATGCTGTAAAACAATAAAACTCTATGAAAACAGTTGATAACCATGTGAAATGCAAACTATTTACAAGCCTTTTTGAGCCAAACAGATTTAATGTTCTATCTGTTGTTATAATCCATAAATATCACTTTATTTTGGTCAATAGAACATAGATGTAACTGCACCATTGTTCTCCTGTAATAAACCCACTAAGCTAAGAACATCATACAAAAAGCATTAGCTGTTTTAATCCTGAACTTTACCCACTTATTTTCATTGTGGAGACAAGCTGAGAAAAGATGTGTTAGTCACTATACTAAAAATAAAGTCTCATAGACTTGCTGCATTGACAACATGATACTTTTTCAAGGCTTTTTACAGGTTCGCAGTTATACAAGGCCATTTCTGTTTGCCAGGTTATGACATCTGAGAAAACATGTAAAGCTTAGTCTTAAAATGCTCACTTTTACTACTTGTGTCATTTCAAATCTGTATGCGGTTATTTTTTCTGTTCAAGAGAAAAATATAATTGTTAAAGAATTTTCAAGCAGCTCTTTTAAATACAATAGCAGTTCATGGTGACCATGTCTGTCTAAAATATTTTCTCTTCACAAATAATTTGCTTACTACTACTACATGTGACAGTCTATGTCTGAAAACTATGAATGCTAGGTTTTGACTGAAATTAAGATTATCAGTGAACAACTACTGAAGTTTTGGTCTGTTCATCACACAGAGAATAAAATAAATATCACAAAACTGGTTAGGAATGACACAAGGGTGAGAAAGCAATGACAGCATTTTTTTTTTTGGATAAACTATCCTTTTGAGTTTTGTAATCTAGTTCCCAGAGCTCAGTCTCTGTGAAATGTGAAGAAACTGAAATATTGTGCATGTTTGGCTAATAATGAGTTATTCTCTGTAGCTTGCGAGGGCCACAGTGAGAGATCCTAAAACCGGCGTTCTGACGGTTGCCCATTATAGAGTTTCCAAAAGGTGAGCACATCTCATATACATCAGATCATTTAATTGTGTTCATGTCTGGCTTTATTAGAACTTAAGATGAGGTAACTAGGGCTGGGCGATATGATGCTAGAACTGTTAACTGATTTTGCCATGCCATTTATATTACAATAGATAGAATAGATAAAATTCTGCTCTTAAGTGTATTCTGGCCTGACCAAACTATAACCAGAAAACTGTTTTAGGCTTGTTTAATTAGCAGAGAATGGAAAAGAAGCATGAAGTAATGTGAAAATAAGAAGACATCTCCACAGCTGTGATTATCTACTGATATTTAGAACAACAGTGTTCTTGCTCATGATGATATTGCTGGTTTCTTCATTCAATTTCAAGCAGAATAACTAGATTATGATATATACTGTACCTGTACTGTCAGTGTTTCCCACAGGATTTAGTGAAACTGTGGTGGGTGGACCTCGGCCCTTCTAGGGGGGTTCGGGTTCCCCCCCACCCGTAAGAATCCCGTATTATGCCCCTTTTCACAAGATGTAAAATAAGTCTCTGATGTCCCCAGAGTGTGTATGTGAAGTTTCAGCTCAAAATACCCAACAGATCATTTTTTACAGCATGTTTAAATTGTCATTTTTTGGGGCTCTGAAAAACGCGCTGTTTTAGTGTGTGCCCTTTAAATGCAAATAAGCTGCTGCTGCACGACCCAGGGGGCGGAGCTTCATGAGCTCGCGCTCAATCTCTCAGGACAATTTCATCTCACGGAATGATGATAATATCAGAAACTCTCAGTAATGGTGTTCATTTCGAGTCGGACAATAATGCCTACAGAGACAGAGTGCTGTATAGAGATGAAACAGGTATAGTTTAGTAGTTTAATTACGGTTATTATAATGTATTTGTCATCTGCTTGTATGTATCCATTATTTATTAATAGCCTACAAGTCTGCTGTCTGAATGATGATCAAACATATACTGATGAGTTTAATAAAGTTTATTGTACATCACACAAAAGATGAAGCGTCAGTTTTACTTCAGAAAATCACCGTAAGAGCTGAGTAAACACAGTAAGTTATAAGAAGTGCGCAAGTACATAAACGAATTTTGGTAGAGTTGAGGGAGCATTCCTGTGGGCGGAGGTTAGTCAAAAAACGGTTCTAGTGACGTCATTAAAGAAGGAAGTAGAGGGATGTAGTCCAAACAGGCCGTTCGATGTAGGCGACTTCTGTTAAATATCTCGCTTGGCATTGAACTTTGAGCTTTATAATTTTACAGATATTATTTATGCTCTAACAGCAACATTACACACTAACTAAAGTTTGAAACATGGGATCATGAAGAACGGGACCTTTAAATTCATCAATCTGGTGCAATCTTTGAGGGTTCAAAATTAAGAGCTCCAACCCATGTTCAGTGTGCAACTTGAACAAAGAAAAAGTCAGTGCATTGACTTGAACCTGAACTTAAAAGGGGGCTCAAACCTCTTTTTAGTTGTGATATAGTGTCTCAGTCTACATTTCACTACATAATTATAATAATAATGTTGTTATAATATTATTCCAATCACAGTAATACCCATATATTGTAAAACAAATCCACTGAAAAATAAATTAAAGTTTCATAATTAGTTTTAGTTTTCTATACATGCAAGAGATAAACACTTGAGTTTTTATTTTGACGGAAACTGCAGACAAGCTTTTATTTTGGCAAAAATCTCATTACAAATCTAGTGAAATGCTGTAATCATCAACTATGCAAATGTAAAAATATAATCGTAACTGCGTTCCCAAATGCACGCTAAACTCAGCACATGCACTGATGAGTTCACTGCATTCATTCACTGTGAACTGAGACACGGAGCTGATCACGTGCTGATCGTGTGAGCGAAGTGCAAACAGACATTCTTCTGATAAGGACTCAAAGCCTTGTCGTGCTTTCGGTTTTAGATAGTTTGACAGCAATGGCGAAAAACATGACATTAAAGACCTTTTATGTTATTATGAGAAGTTTAAATATATTTTCGGGCCGGCAGAGTCTGGTTAATAAATGGGAAGCACTGAAATCTATTTGTGGCGTTCAGTGATGATATTGTGGCTAATAAATCAGTGTATGTGAAACCCTGACTGTGATATAACAAAAAATCTTCTGTTATTTGGTGATGGTGCTCACCCCTAGGTGTTACATTAATGAGTGTGCTTGTTTGTATTGAGATACAGACGTTTAACAGAATTTTGACTATTAGCGGTTCTGTCATTATTGTATTCTGTTCTGGTGTGTCTACAGCGCGTGGCTAGAAGGAGAAGATGATCCAGTGATCGCGCGGGTCAATCAGAGAATAGAGGACATCACCGGATTAACTGTGGACACTGCAGAACTGCTACAGGTGATTCATGTCTCTTCTCCGTTGACTTCAGGCTCACACCAGTGTAATGTAGAATAGGTGCCCTTGTTACAGTGTAATTATACAAATACGTGCGGAGTAATGTTAGCTAACATGTACTTGCTATATAATTCGGGTTGGGGTTTTGTTTAGGGTTAGTTGCTTGTAATTATTCATAATTTACTTATAATACTATAGTATGTACATGTAAGATGTGTAACAGGGACACTGCAAAATGAAGAATTTCAGAATGAAAAAAATTAAACAATAAAATTGTACAATTTATGTACACAATATTTCTCAATGAACAGTTTTAATTAGTTTACAGCCTCTTTAGGTATTTAAACAAAAATTGAAACGGATGTTTTGGGAATGATGCATTGCATTGTGGTAAATGGTACACTAGTGCAAGGCACATGATTTGTTGTTTGCTTATGTGATAATTAATCGTCTCTGTTCTGATTTGATAACAGAATCTTCTTATGAATTGTGTTGCATCTTAGGTTGCTAACTATGGCGTTGGAGGTCAATATGAACCACATTATGATTTCTCAAGGGTAAGAACTGCATTACTTTCGATTATGTGGCATTATATTTCACACCAAAACAATCATGGGCATGTGCATGAAGAAATATTAGTAAAAAAATGTCTCTGACAATAAAGGAATTCTATATTTCTATTTTAATTCTATTTTTTACTGTCAATTGACACACAACATCCATGTCTCATCTTTATCCATAATTTATCCATATAGAACATAGGTTTAGGCCCTTTCCAATCTTGGTTGGGAGAAGTAACATTTAATTAGAAATAAATAAAGAATGAACCAACAGTTCATTAACTGCTTAGCCCAAGCCTCCGTTACTAATTCTAAAACGTCACTTTAGCACTAGTAACGAAGGAACGTTGAGTCGCTTCATTGAAGCTTGTTGGATTATGTAGAGAACAGTATTATGGTATTATGAGAGGGATCGAGTAAACGAGTGTATTACCTGCATCTGATACAGCATTCATTCTTCAGGTCGATGTCCATAATATTATATTGATTATAAAATATCAGTTTGAAGGTCCGCTGAGGAAAGCGATATCTTTGTCTTTGGCAGCACTTACACAACTTCTTGTATACAACCAGTCAGTCTTTTCCGCCATCTAATGGCGTAATAATGTCACTTTCACTGAAGTCCATCTCACGATCACTAACGGACCCTTTCTCAATACTAAACAAGGCATATTATTTATAAAAAATAATATTTATTGATCAACAATATTTAAATGAACAATAATCGCCATTATAAAAGACAATAGCAAATACACACAAGCAAAAAATTCAGTACAACATACAAAAGCAGCACTCTAGTACAGGATTTAAGTTAAATAGCCTAAATAAGAAGTTATGAAACTTAATTTTCCCCTTAACTCAAATTGATTTGCTCTGGAACATGTAATGGATTAATAAGACCAAAGATTGCTTGTTTGATATTCCCGAAATGAATTATATCTCATGTTTAACCACTATCTACGTATATAAGAGCCAGTGGCTAATTCCCGGAGGACTGGCCGTGATGAAGCTGTCCTCTGAGCGCTGAACGCCTGGAGCTCGCATCTGCAAACGCGTCTCAACAGACTGTAAAATAGGCGCTTTGTTTTTATACAGTATGAGTCACGTATTTGTGGTCTAAATAACTACATTCTTGCCTAAAAAACTCTTAAAACTACATTTTGTGACACAACAACAGTAGTACTTTTAACAAATATGGCAGATTCGCCATGACAGTTGCCTCAAGCGGAGTGATCCCATGATCTCATCCAATCAGATTCGAGAACTAGAACGGTTGTATAAATTACAATAAATAACAGAAGTGTAGAATATAGCATTTAAAGTAAATGCATATAAAATTTGACAAAAAATCTGACTTCCACGTGCTACTATTTTATTAGGTTCTCCAACTAAAAAAATGTAAACGTTTACTGTCAACAGCAGCATGACAAACAAAGTGACTACAACAACACAGCTTAACAACAAAATGGCAGAAAGAAATAAAGTTTCTTAAAGAAATAAAGCTCAACAGAATAGCTTCAGTCTGACACACACACACACACACACACACACACTCTCTTCAGTGAGCAGTTGTGATAGAGCGGCAGTAAACAGTGACCCGGATAATAACTCACTGCTTTATACTGTCACACTGTGGACTTAGAAAGAAAAATATCATTTTTGGCCTAGGACATGGTACATTTAATTGAATTTTGGAATTATTATTTACATGTAATTATGTGTTTATGTGGGGGTATTGTGTGTCACTTGATGGCTAAAAAAAGTGCCTGTGATTTAAATGTTGGAATAGAAGCTTGTATATAGTTTATTGCTGGTGGTAATAAGTTTCCTGATACTTTTATTGGGATTTTTATTGATTGATTGATTGATTGAACTTGAATGCATTAGTGTTTTTGATTTTGACAAATCACTAGAGCTAAAGTATTTTCCTATTGTTTTAGATTGAGTACATGTTTGAGAATTGATTTGACACCCAACACTCAGTGTTTTTGTTGTTGTGAGCATAAGCATATGAAGAGTACAGTAAGTTGCCTCCGAGGCAGAGGTATTCCCCTGCTGCACCTGAGTCTGGTTTAAAAGTTACACACGTCTGTTGCAGCGTCCTTTTGACAGCAACCTCAAGGTTGATGGAAATAGACTTGCCACCTATCTGAACTACGTAAGTACATGTGTGTGCGCTCGGAGACGAGCGTTTCTTGCCTCTCTGCCTGTCTTTACTCTAAAATTTTATCTTCATAGAAAGATGAACCTGATGCTTTCAAATCATTAGGCACTGGAAATCGTGTGGCTACTTTTTTAAATTATGTAAGTATGTGTATCTCGTGGTGCCTGGTCCCAGAACTCATGTGTTATATGATTACTCTTGACTTGGCATCGGGTCTTGTGTCATCGGCTACTGTGGATCCACATGAACACACACACAACACCAGTGGATCTCAGCCAGGGACACAAAACAAGCATTCAAATAATTCCAATATACACATTTTTGATTATTTCTTGGTCACACTTTATTGCGATGTCCCTCTTTAGACATTCTTCTAAAACATAAGTAAGCTGTCTAATAACTCTCATTAGAGTATTAGTACTGTTAGTAGACACTGAAACACTGATGACATGCCATGTTGTATTTCTTTGAAATTAAATGTTGATGTTAATAATCTTTCTACGTTACAGATGAGTGATGTTCAGGCAGGTGGAGCGACGGTTTTTCCAGATTTTGGTGCTGCTATCTGGCCTAGAAAGGTACGGACACTAAACATGTATGAAATCATTGCGTCAATGATGATGGTATTGCCTTATTCACATTATAACTGAATAAAGAAACTGATTAAGATAACAGGAACTAACCAATTTTTTGGGGGGGATATTTAAAGGAACACGCCGACTTTTTGGGACTTCAGCTTATTCACCGTATCCCCCAGAGTTAGATAAGTCCATACACACCCTTCTCATCTCCGTGCGTGCCGTAACTCTGTCTGACGCACCCACCGCTAGCCTAGCTTAGCACAAAGACTGGAAGTAAATGGCTCCAGCTAGCATACTGCTCCCAATAAGTGACAAAATAACGCCAACATTTTCCTATTTACATGTTGTGATTTGTATAGTCACAGCGTGTACAAATAACAAGGTCACATGAGACACAGCCATCTTCTAACCGTATACATACTGGGAACTATATTCTCAGAACTCTGAGCGAACTCTCTGTAAATAGGAAAATGTTGGCGTTATTTTGTCACTTATTGGGAGCAGAATGCTAGCTGGAGCCATTTACCTCCAGTCTTTGTGCTAAGCTAGGCTAGCGGGGGGTGCGTCAGACAGAGTTATGGCACGCACGGAGATGAAAAGGGTATGTATGGACTTATCTATCTCTGGGGGATACGGTGAATAAGCTAAAGTCCCAAAAAGTTGGCGTGTTCCTTTAACATTGCATTGATGAATAACAATGTCCGCTTTCCCGAACTGTCACCTTTCCCTTGTGTCACTTTCAAAATCTACCAAAAGCCTTGCCAGTCAATGTCTAATAAATATTTTGTGATAATTTTTTTAAAGAATTTTATGTAAATATAGGTTGGTTTAATTGGTTACACTTTATTTTAAGGTGTCCTTGTTATACAGAGTAATGATACATTTAAGTACTGAGTAATAATAATAATTAACTACATGTACTTACTATAGGGTTAGGGTTAGGTTTTGGTTTAGGGTTAGTTGCATGCAATTTTGCATAATTTAAAGTTATAACTATTACTACAGTAACTAGTAACAAGGAAACTAAAATAAAGTGTTACCGTTTAATGTCATATATTGGAAACATATCGGCCGGTCAGATCTGACATCAGCTTGTAGTGTTTTACATTTTACAGATGCAGCGTTTAAACCATAGACTGTAAAGAAATATGCGCATAGTGTCCGTGACGTCAACCGTAGTGTTTCTGAAGAGCGTTTTTGAAGCCAAAAGTGGGCGGAGCCGGCCATCACCATCTTGGCAGCGTGAAAATCCCGGATAACCGAAAATGGGCAAAAAGGCGGGATTAGCTGAGGTGACGTGATGCTAACAGACAAACGGCTAGTAGTGACATCAGCGGCAATCCACCTGTCACTCAAGTGGCCACACCCTTAATTATGCAGAACTTTAAGGTTAATATAATTTAAACGGGTGAGTTATAAAAAAAATCCACCCCCCTCACAGTCGTCATGAATGGCAAAATTAGCTATAATAGACCAAAACCACTTTTTGCACCAGGTTGTAAACATGTTTTTTTCCTGCTGTAAAGTTGGGCATTTTAACATTGGGGTTTATGGGATTGACTCTCTTCTGCAGCCGGTCTCTAGTGGCCAGTCGATGAACTGCAGTTTAAGTCACTTCAGTGTTGGTTTCAAGAGAAAGACTGGAAGGTTACCGCTTGGTTTGACTCCTATCCTCCTCTTTCTGTAGGGAACAGCGGTGTTCTGGTACAACCTCTTTAAAAGTGGAGAAGGGGACTACAGAACGAGACACGCAGCCTGTCCTGTTCTAGTCGGCAGTAAATGGGGTAAGTGGACTAAATACAGACTCGGCGACCAAATGCCGGCAATGCTCATTAAAGGGTAACTAAACCCCTGGTCAGAGCCTGACTCCACCCACTGGCAATATTTGAAAAATGCTAGAAAAGTGGGCAGAGCCCAGCGGAGATAGAGGGGACGAACAGTGAGCGGGGGGGCGTGCACCTGAGACCCGCTGTCAGACTCTCTAAAATGGAGAGTGACTCACAGGGTCGCGAGACAACGTAAAGTACATGCATCTGATGAGTGTTATCGAGTTGATGTCAATAGCGCGCGCTCTCTATAGGCATTTTCATATTTTGCCGCTATGTGAAAAAATCCAGCAAAATGCGCTGCCGCGTTTGTCGACCCCAGAGGATTAACTTTAGCCTAACCATAAATTGTGATTAAAATATATATGATCACTCACATCAAGATGCCGCTGCTGTGGTGGAGTCCATGCAGGAGGAGCAGCGTTTGGCACTGCGTCGCTTTTCAGCGCGAGCTGTGTGGAGAAGCCCATTTCCACCTCTATTACGTTAGAAAAGCAATTCCGCGTAAAATGCAGGTTTCACACTCACGGTCTTCCAGGCCAAGTGCATGCAAACACTGGCGCCTAATTTCCAAGTCTGCTGGAAAGCTATGCAGTCCAGCAGTGCTGTTGCCACCATCAACACTACACCTACCACAGTACTAAATACAGATAAATCTACGCTAGCTCATCCAAGGGCGTGGTAGCTCGTACCAAGGGAGGGCGTGGTGAGCTGGAACCTGCTTACGTCACGCAGTACCGCTTACGTCACGCAGTACCGCTTACGTCACGCAGTACCGCAACATCCAATAGGAAAATTCAACTGCAGTAGCCACTGTTCAACCTGAAGAGGGCAGCACTCAGATGTTTTTACACCATATATTGTAGAATTAAAACACTTTATACCCAAATGTCAAAAAAGTTACTCGAATCAATGAACAGCACTAATAAAGCCCCATTCTTACAGATCATTAACTAAAAAAAGTTGGTTTAGGGTTTAGTTGCCCTTTAATAGGTTGCTGTTCAATTACTTTTTAATTGCAAAAATCACGTTCTTTTTTTTTTTTGATGTTCATTTTTATTGTAGTTCAACTAATTTTAATCTAACATGGCATGAAAAGTAGGTTGTTTTAAAGCCATCAAATATCAATTTGCATTTACAAGTTCCTCTCATTTGGCAGTTTCAAACAAATGGATCCACGAGAGAGGTCAAGAGTTCAGACGACCATGTGGCCTGACTGAAGTGGACTGATCCAGCGACGCAGTCAGCGTTTGAGCTCGGCTCTACCGTCTGTGCCTTGACTCGGCAAACACGGACACAGTCACACACTCCAGAACATGCATCAGATCCAGTCAGGACTCACTGCTATGAGACATGAGCAGGGCTTCATCAGGCAATCTGTTGTTAGGGATTTCTCTTTTATCTCTTTTTCACATTGCTTAAACTTTCTTGGCAGATTAAACTGGAGTATCACATCAGTGAACTCTCATTGTGTTCATGTAATGCATAAATTATTGTTCTTCAGTGTTTATTTTGTATTATTTTGCAATAAAAAGATCTAAATTTGAAGTTATGCTTCTTTGTCTGCAACACTTTTCCTTTTTTTTATGGAAATTTTCCAGAGACATGATTTTAATACTGTACAAACTGTATATTTTATCCCTTAATTCTACCCCTAAACACAACCCTCACAGAAAACTATCTGCATTTTTATTTAAACACACACACACACACACACACAAACAAGACTCGAGCACTGTTCATATATTTAATTTTTATTGTGAGATTGTGTTCAGTACATTATTATAGTCTTTAGAATTCAAGTGAATATAAACCAGGAATAACGATAAGATTGCAATGTTTTTACTGTAAACACTCCTGCTGGTTGTGACCACAGCTCTCTTTCAACATGAAGACCTCAATGTCTAAGTATGTTACCTGGTGTAATTACCGAGATGCCTAACCTGTCATTGTAAGCGTGGGTCTAATCATAGGAGATTATTGAGTCAGACAATAACACAATTAGCTGTAATCTGTTTTTTTGAAAGGTGTGACTTAACTCTCAACATTGCATCATTACAATATAGAGACCTTTTGCCTTGAACAGAATGAGACTGAACATTCAGCTCAACTAACAGCTCGAAATGGAAGCAAAGTGGATTGTATTGCTATTATCAACATGCTGGATCTCCTGTGTTGCTGTGAATGAATTCTACTCTTCTACAGGTCAGTCTATAAGATGATGGAAACACTTGACATCTTTGCAACTTTATCTTTAGTATCTTTGCAACTACATGTCAATTTAATCTAACCTCTAACTAATACTCTAATGAGAGTTAGTAGACAACATAATTATAGTCAACAGAATGTGTTAAAGGGACCATCAAAATAAAGTGAAACCAAGATGATAAAACAGCATGTTTATGACATCTCTGTCGAAAACACACTTTGTTTTTGAACAAGTGCTAATTGTTGTGATATGCTTTCTGCAGATCATATGATTCAACTTATTGATATCAAAAAAAGGTTTGCCACATCCCTTCATGAATATATAGAAGCGCTGGAGCGCCAAGCAGACCTTCTGACAAGGTAAGTGTCTCTTTGTTATGCGTGTGATAGTGTATAAAGATATAGAGCAGAGCAGAACATAAAAGAGACCCGCAAACAACTTTATTTTGGTATTACAAAGAAAAAGCTTAAAGAAGAAAGATTAAAAGCTTAAATCCAGTTGAGACTGGTATGATGAGAGGAGAGTATTATGAAAGTTGAGTTCAATATTAACAAAATGCATAAAGCATTTAATGAGCAACTACTACACAAATAGTACATTTTTATTAAGGTTATATTACGTTAATTAAATATGGTGCATTTAATTTAGTTTAGTGTCTGTTAATTATCAATAAGTTAACAAACAGGACACAAACAGTGCACAAATGGTGTTGTTTTTTTTTTTTTTTTTTACCACAGTCTATAACACATCTTAAAATATTTGTATTATTTATTTATCAGGATTCTGAGTGCATTTGAGAATGACTTTGATGACTCTCCTAAAGATGCAGAGAGGTTCATCAGCAACCCTCTCGCTGCGTTCCAGCTTGTGAGGAAGCTGAGTCAAGTCTGGCCGAATACACTGGACATTATAGAAGGAAGACGTGCAAAAGGTCAAAGCACAACTGTAGAAATTCACAATATATCATTCAGACACTGCAGTTTCTCATAACTTTTGATTATGATATGGATTATTAGTCACACTTTAGATTAGGGTCCAGTTCTCACTATTAACGTTCTATTAACCACGACTTCTTCCTCAATAATCTCCTTATTAATGCTTATTAATAGTTAAATTGTTAAGTTTAGGTATTGGGTGGATTAAGGGATGTAGAATATGGTCATGCAGAATAAGGCATTAATATGTGCTTTATAAGTACTAATAAACAGCCAATATCCTATCATTATGCATGCCAATAAGCAAGTAGTTAATAGTGAAATTTGGACCCTAAACTAAAGTGTTACCGAATTATTATGGTAACACTTCACAATAAGGTTCAGTAGTTAACATAGTCAATGTATTAACTAACATGAACTAACCATGAGCAATACATTTGTTACTGTATTCGTTAATCTTTGTAAATGTTAGTTTATAAAAAATAAAGCTGTTCATTGTTAGTTCATGTTAGTTCACAGTGCATTAACTAATGTAAACAAGATTTTAATAAAGTATTAGTAAATGATGAATAAATGCTAGTTCATTATGTTTAGTAAATTATGTTAACTAATGCAGTGAACTAATGTTAACTAAAGAACCTCATTGTAAAGTGTTACCATTATTATATTATTTAGGAATGAAATGTAATGTGAATTGTGAAGACGTGAGCTGTTATTAAGGCATCTGACGGGTTTCATCAGGTTTTTGTGTTACTGTAAATATGATGGAATCATATGCAGGAGGACACACTGAACTGAACGGGCTTTAAAGATCGAGGTCACATCAGTAACATCTCTGATTTCTCACAGATGTTTTGGAGGACCTGAAGTCTTGCGCTCAGACTCTCCCCGGTGCAGATGATGTGGAAGGAGTAGTCATGGCTTTGGTGAGACTGCAGGAAATGTACAGATTAGATCCGAGGAGCATCACGGTATTTTCTGGTACGTTTCATGGAGCTTTTATTTGTTCTTTATCACTCTCCTGGTTAGTGTTGTTTGCTAAGGTTTGCTTAGTGATTTGAACAAACCCCCAACCATAAGTAAAAAAGTGTAACACTATAAAGTAAACCTCAACTGCCTGAATTTTTCAAATTTCGTCACAAAATGTAACTTTATTATCACCCAGTTCTTTATATAAAGTTGGATATATGAGTATATCTTACTTTATCGGCATACATATTCTTGCATAGAGCTCTATCTCAACTCCTTGATTGCTTGTATTGTCGCAAAATGTAAACTATATTTTTACCCATGACATTAACATTTTAACAATATATACATTAAAGGTGCTGTGTGTAACTTTTTGACTACTAAAGCATAAAAGTACCATAATATGTTTGCAGAGATTTAGGAAACATGCTAAGTTCACATACTTATTTCTCTGAAAAATGTTCAGTCATGTTTACACACGGCCTTCGTCCGTCATAAAAATTTTCGGATCATGTTCGATTTTCTGCATTTTTCACATCCGTAGCAAGCATTTTGAAAGGTGTTTTGACAATTCAGAGCCACTGAATGACGAATACGAAAAAAGGCACACGAAAATTTCGGGGTCGGTGAGCAAGGACCTTAACACAGCATATTGCAGCCATGCAAACAAACTAGGTCAGCGATCGCAGATTCTACCCGACCTAAAAAGCCTCGGCCTCCATCTTAAAAATCTCTATGAACGGGAGCATATTAAAATACAGATAAATCAACTCATCAACTTACAAGTGTGTGTATCTCCTCACCTTCCATTGTCAATTGCGCTTGCTCATGTTGCTTGTCCTCAATCTGGAAACCCGCGTGAGCCTCGAGTCTGAGGAGGAAGGGCGGGAAAACAACCCTCTCCAATATATTGTAATTTAAACTGCAGTATAGTCATTTCAAATAGCTAGCTGTCGATCTTACCTACTGCACCTTTAACACTGTGATTTTTAGTAAAGCTGCTTTTAAAAAATGTGTATTGTGAAAAATCCCATACGATAGAGACCAGAAAAGAGACTTGGGTTGGGCACTTTCATCTGGGAAGAGTAACAAACCACCTAGCAATGCTTTGGTAACCACACACATTGCCAACACGAAAAATCTTGTTCAGTTTGTAATTGAGGCTCTGAGGGTTTTAGTGACGTCAACTTGATGTGTGGCTTTTCAGAAACGAACCACAACTTAAGACTGGATCCAGATGAAACGTTCCACATCAGCATGATCTCTTATGTCAATCAACGCTTTCAGTATGCCCTCCTCTGGATGGAAGAAACCTTCAGGAAACTCAGTCGGGGCGAGGAAGCCGTTGTCACTGAAGAGGAGGTTCTTTACCAGCTTGCTTCATTTTCCCTTCAGATTCAGCTGTCATCTGGGCGAGGTGAGGAGTTAACAAGAACGGTAATTAATTCAGAGATTTATCCCCTATATTCATCTACCTCTTCAGCTCAGAAAAATAAAAAATCATAATAATATGAAAGTATAAAAATATAAATTGTCCAACTATATTTAATACCTGCATGTCATTAGAGCTGTAATTAATTTCTGTAATTACATCTGTAGCAAATGATCTCAAGAAATATTAATAATTAATCATAACTTGTTATAATTAATTATGAATATTTGGATCAGTTCATAGAATTAACTTAATCTAATAAAATTAATATTACAAAAATTAATTAACCTGTTTGTCCCATAAACACTCAGGGCCCTATCTTGCACCCAGCGCAATTGACTTTGTACACCGACGCATGTATCATTCCTATTTTGCACCCGATGCACAGCGGACTTTTCCCTCCACAGACGCACGTCGGTAAATTAGGGAATGAACTTGCGCTCCCGGAGGCGGTTCAACGAAAAGAGGCGGTGTGTTCCGGCGCAAACGTTCCCTGGTGCTATTTTGCAGTTTCAGAAAACAATTCCGCCACAGACCAGGAGAAACCTTGTCTAAAGTCAGTGGTGCGTTCAGATGCTATTTTAAGGGCGCATGCTTGGCCATAATGTAGCGTGTGCTCAACGCCATACACTTTGCTTCTCTCATCTACACACAGATGCAGTAGTTCACATTTTTGTAAACCATACATAATTACAAGGAGAAATATTACCACACGAGGGAAATCATTGTGGTGTCCATGAAGTAGGGCTGGGCGATTTAAATCGTGAGATTGTTATGCGCATCTCGTCAGTAAAGCCGGTTCCTTGATTAGTAGTAAATCGCCATCACCTGCTTTCAGATGGAGCGGCATTTACTACAAAGAGCCGTAGTTAACTGACAAGCTGAGCCATATCGCATTAAAAATCGCAGGCGATACGTCCGCGATTTTAATGCGATATGGCTCAGCTTGTCAGTTAACTACGGCTCTTTGTAGTAAATGCCGCTCCATCTAAAAGCAGGTGATGGTGATTTACCAACGCATTCTCATCCTTGGACGTCACATACTGACCCTTGTGACATTTCGTCTACATCGAACGCACATGGCACCTTTTAGCGTCAATATGACACGCACAGGATATGGGTAGGTTTAGGTCTGGGGTAGGTTTAGGGTTAGACCGCTAGGAGGCGCCTTCTGGCTCATATCTATCTGCGTCTCATATTGACGATAAAGGGTGCCATGTGCGTTTGATGCAGACAAAATGTCAACAGCGTCAGTATTATGACGCCTTGGGATGAGAACGGGCTGGATTTACTACTAATCAAGGAACCGGCTTTACTGACGAGATGCGCATAACAATCTCACGATTTAAATCGCCCAGCCCTACCATGAAGATGTGAAAAATTAGGCATAAATCTAGCTCACACATTTACCAAAATTATTATACGCCTGTTTAACCGAAGCTAATTTGGGTGTGTTTCTCCATCCCCATACAATGTCACTTCTCTGTCTTTTACGGCCCTGACGAGATCGTTGGTCTCCTCGGCTGTGAACCGCTCCTGGCAAATCTGCCGTTATAATAGCAATCCGCCATGGAACAAGCGCGCCTGCTCTTAAAGGGAATGTGAGATGACACTCTGATTGGTTTATTTCACATTACGCCCAAACCACACCTATGAATAATGAAGCTCCTTCAGACCAACCCATTTTAGATTTGCATCAGGCGCAAGAGTCATTTATCCCGCCGGTATAATAGCAACAGTGCCCGAGATCCGCCCACAAAGTTACTTGTGTTTCGCGCTTGAGACTTGCATTTCACATCATTAAAATAGGGCCCTCAGTGTTAATGGGTTATTAATTATTAATTAATTATCTTTATTTTAAAGGGGTGGTTGATTTTGATTTCACTTTTCTAACTTTAGTTACTGTCACGGTCCACACACAGGAAACAGGGAGATCCAATTGCAGTATGTTTTATTTAGGGTAATCCAATATCGTAATCATCTAGGCAGGGGTCAAATCCAAATAAGCAATCCAAAACAAGAAATACAACAGGAACAGGCAAGAAACAGACATCAGAAGTGGTGTGATATACAATAACTCTGTGACACATACTAAAACAGACAGGGTTATATACACAGGGAAATGACAATGCTAATGGGGAACAGGCTGAGTGCAGTGATCAGTGATAAGGGACAGCTGAGTGCAATGAAAAGACAAGGATCATGGGGGATGTAGTTCAAGAGTGTGATGGACACCGTGGGGAAGGAGGACATCTAGTGGTGACCCAAGGAACATAAACCAGACACTGTGACAGTTACTGTGTAATGTTGCTGTTTGAGCATAAACAACATCTATAAAGTTACAATGCTCAAAGTTCAAAGCAAAGGGAGATATTTGCTTTTACAGAAATCGCTTTTTAAGGACTACAACAAATGGTTTATAGGGACTACACAACATTCCTCCTGGGTTAGTAACATCACAAACCCTAAGATTTATATAAACCCTGCCTCGCAATAAAGAGCTCTATATGGCTCTACTAAGAAGGAGCTCTTGAAGCTCTTCCCTCTGTGCCGGGAGCAGCAGCTCATTTGCATTTAAAGGGACACACAAAACGACACATTTTTGCTCACCCTCAAAAAGGGACAATTTTAACATGCTATATAAAAATATCTGTGGGGTATTTTTGGCTAAAATTTTACATACACACTCTGGGGACATCAAAGACTTATTTTACATCTTGTGAAAAGGGCATTATACAACCCCTTTAAAGAATTTCCAAGTTTAAATGGATAAATTAAAAATCAAAGATTTTTAAAATGGTTTTACACATTTGCTCCCCACTGTACAGTATGTTGACTTCTAATGCATTATGTGTAATAATGCAAACCAAAACAATGCTACATGTTTACAGTGTGCATTAACAATAATTAACAAAGGTTAAATGAAGATCATCTGAAACAAATGCACTAATTCACACTCATTTATAATGCATCTAATTTGCAATTGTTCTTAGACCGCACAGGAGGAGATCTGCTTCAGCCTGCACTTTACAAAAACATAAAAGAGAGCATTAAGACTTGGACTGCAAAATACATCCCTCATTTTGACTCACCTGTTCACTACATGGACAAAGCATATGAGGCTCTATGCACAGGCAAGAGGGTTATGATGGTGAGTATATGCCTGTCTATATATTCATAATTATTTATAATCCTTGTAAATATATATATATATATATATATATATATATATATATATACAGTCAAGCAATCCTCACCGTAGTTGAATCATTAAAACACAGAATTACACAGAAAAAGGAGCACAGTGTTCAAAAGCAGCACATCCACTACAAATACTTCTATTTGAATTAATATAAAACAATGTTGTAGCTTCTGGATAATGATTTCATGAAATTTCAGTGTTTAACTCCATTAATGAGAGTGGCATATTTAATCTAAATGTGTATATCAGATGTAAAACAGAGTTTAAATAATTCTGTTTACTTCATTACTTCGCTCACTCCAGCACGTTCCATATATGTCCGTGTCCATGTCTGCACATATTTACGCCTAGTTTATTTTTTATAAATCCTGATTTGTGCATGGAAAATTGTAACGTTTACACATCAGGTCCCAGGAGTTTGCGCTAGGGAAAGTATTATTTTTCATATGCAGAAAAAAAGGACAAGGCAGAGACCACATCTGAATGGAGAATAGGAGGGCATCCAAAGTATGCCAAAGAAATGGCATCCACAATCCAGTGGGCGATCCTCTGTTTGGAGACAGCCTTCCCCTTCTGTTGTGCCCCAAAACAGACAAAAAGCTGCTCAGAGCATCTGAAGCTCTCTGTGCGATCCAAATAAATGCGCAGGGCACCTGTTGGACACAGCAGGGATAAGGCTAGGTCTGCCTTAATACGAGGGAATGCTTGCAAGTTCACCACATGATCCCTGATAGGGGTAGTGGGAGCTTTGAGCACATAGCTGAGCTGGAATCTCAGGACAACATGTGAGAATGCTGGACCAAACTCAAGGCAAGTCCCCAACAAGGCACATATCGGTAACAGAGAGTGCTTGCAGGTCCCCAGCCCTCTTGATGGAAGTGAGTGCAGTCAGGAGGGGCGTCTTTAAATAGCTCAATTGACTTCAAGGGCTCAAATGGAGCTCTCTGTAGGGCCAGAAGGACCAAAGGTGCAGTCTCAGAGGTTTTAGCATCCTCACGCCTCTGAGGAACCTAATGATCAGGCCTAAGGACATACAGTCTGCTGTCTCATCATGTGCCACTATAGCAGCCATGTACACCTTTAGGGTGGAAGGGGATAAGCGCCTTTCCAGCCTTTTCTGCAGGACAGAAAGCACTGACCCAACGGCGCATCTCAGAGGGGGCTCTGGCTTGAGTGCTAGTGTCTGTCACTGTGGAGGTTCCAGAGGTCTAGATCATGAAAGCTGCTGTACAATATTAAAAAATAAAAAAGAATACAGTAAAATATACCAATAGGAAAAAAAGATAAACTAAATATATTAGAGAAAGGGTTAAAATAAATAATAAAACAAACACCACAAATGCATCTGCTCAAACCTAATGATTATCTTAAATAATGAAGGCTTCACCAGTCAAATATTATGTTTTAAACATGTTTACAGAGATAGAGGATTTAATAAATATTGGTTTGCCATTCCACAACTTCTAAGTTCTAATCCGATTGGCTGACTTTAACCCTATTTTTTAAGTCTGCCTGCAAACAAAGTCATTGAAGTAAGTTACCAGGGTGATATAGCAAGTGCATTAGAGAACTAAATATTCACTGGAACTGCTGAAGTTTGCTAGGTTATCTACTGGGCTAATCTGGGCTAATATACTAGATAACATGGCTATCTATGCAGCAAAAGGTTTCATAAAACAAACATAACACATCAAAAGTAAATGTTTTACACTTCACACAATACAAGAATATTGGAAAATTGTGGAGTAAAATTGCATTATGGCTTATAGACGCCTCAGAGAGAGAGAAAGCTGGTGTGCAGGTACAGAGCTGGAAGAGGAAACCCGCTGGCGCTGTTTAAAGAGGAAGAGGAGTGGGATCAGCCAACGATACTACGATACCATGACTTTCTTTCTGAAGGAGAAATGGACACCATCAAAACACTGGTCAGGCCAAAGGTACATGCAAATTTTATATAAAAGGTACATTAAATGCCGTTTATGTTTGATTAAGTAGCACTACAACATGTTCATCAACTCTTTATATAAACTAATTACAACAGGTTACTCTTTTAAAGTATTATTTCAGAGTAGACATGTTTACTCTTCTCCTGCCATTGACAGAACAGAGTAGAGGCTCTGTTCTTTCATTTGATATACTGCATGTTCAGATGTTCATACAACAAAATATTCAGATGTTCATTCTCAAAATATCACACTGGCCAGTGTGTATCAGTGTGTAGGGGAATTATAGGGAATGTACTGTATATGGAATTAAATAAATTTGTAATTGATAACTGGTAGTATTGATAATTGTCTACCATTTTTTAAATATAGAATATGTATTATTAATAATTAACAATATTAATTTAATGCAACACAAAACTCTGTTTATATTAAGCTTTCCAGAGCTAAAGTCATTGATCCAGTCTCTGGAAAAAAAGTTTCTGCTGCATCCCGTGTGTCAAAGAGGTATGTGTAAAAACTGATACTCACGCTCCTGTCTTTCCAAAACTGTATTCTTCTCTTTCTTCTGTGGAACATAAAAAAAGATATTTTGAGAAATGTCTCAATGTTTTTTGTTTGTTTGCTTGCTTTGTTCATACAATGGAATAGTTAATTCCATTGTATGAACAAAGGAAGCAAACAAACATTGTTTGATGAACATTGTCATTGTTGTTTGGTTCCCAATTTTCGTCAAAATATCTTCTTTTGTGTTCTGCAAAAAAATGTTTACAGATTTGGAACCACATGAGGGTAAGTAAATGGCAATTTATTATTACTATTATTTTTTTTAATTTTTTTTTAGGTCGAGTATCCCTTTAAAATCCATGTGATTCCTAGATAGCCTCACAAATATAGCAAAACCAGAGTGCTAGAGGGTGAAATTTCTTCTTCTTCTTTACACTTTTCCTTGTGTTTACATACTTTTGAACTTTAAAAAAGTATGTATGACAGCAATTAAATCATCATTGCATAATTTGTTGTAGTATCACAGCCAAGACAATAACAATATCCCAAAGTTTGCATAAAATAGGTAGATGGAAAGGTCTCAGTTACACATGCAACCCTGGTTCCCTGAGTAGGGAACGAGATGCTGCATCCTGAGCTGATGCTATAGGGAATGCCTTCTGCTTGACTTTGTCTGAAGTACATGTGTAATCACGCCCAAAGTCTCCCTAATAAAATCCAACCATGCAGTAGACTGGATTTAAATGGTGCTGTTCACACCACTATGCGAAGAGCCTCAATTTAGAGGGCCCTATTTTAAGGATCTAAGCGCATGGTCTAAAGGGTTGTCCCTATTCTCTTAATAGTAATGGGTGTGTTTTGGGCGTAATGTGCAATAAACCAATTAGAGTCTCATCTCCCATTCCCTTTAAAAGCCAGTTGCACTCGGGCCATGGCGGATTCGCTATTTACATGGCAGAATTTGCAAGCGGGAAGACTGAACGCGTCTCCAGAGATCAAACAGATCTGCTCGTGGTGTGACACCCTTCCCCCACATTTTGTCTATTTGATATACAGTAAATAATAGTCATTGGCATGACAAATAATTGTACATTTGTATAATATGCAGAGCTTAGCTGTGTACAGTGAGTTATGTTATTAATGTCAAGGTTGAGTACTCATGTGCAGTGGGAACTAGTATGGGCTTATAATAAAAAAACAAAGCAAAACATGAAAAACAGAAAACTACTCCGTAAGGGAATACTTATAGTCCAGGGCAGTTAGCAGTTGAGAAGAAGGACATAGGACATTTAGTTATTAATGTGATCGTCCTCTTTATGTCTCTCAGTGCGTGGCTCTCTGAAGATGAAGATCCTGTGATCACACAAGTCAACCAAAGAATTGCTGATGTCACTGGTCTAGAATTGGAGACAGCAGAGGAGCTCCAGGTATTCACAGTTTTAACCCAATCAAAATGCTAGGTTGAATTTTAAGCATAAACTAGTATAATGGATTGATCTGTATAGCATGCTAATTTTAAATGGCTGACTCTCAGTCCATGAATATTAAAGAACAGGATCAAGGCCTCAAGATGCAACTTTGGGATTTATTAGCTATGTGCATTACCAAAACTTATATAACACAAACGGAAGTATGGCAATTATTTAATGCACATGGTATAGCACTTTATACCATACAGATTGTTTCTGCTCATGTAATTGCTGATCATGTAATTGTACTTAATTACTGATATTAGGCAGTTGCTAGGGTGTTTTGGGCGGTTGCTAGGCGGTTGCTAGGGTGTTCTGGGTGGTTGCTATGGTGTTGCTAGGCGGTTGCTAAGGTATTCTGGGCGGTTGATATGGTGTTTCTGGGTGGTTGCTATGGTGTTGCTAGGCGGTTGCTAAGGTATTCTGGGCGGTTGATATGGTGTTACTAGGTGGTTGGAAGTTGTCACAGATGGTTACTATGGAGTTTTTATAGAGTACTTAGCATGATCTTGGCATGATTTAACACTTAACTAATCTAACTAAGATATTCAGGGTGGTTGCTATGCTGTTGCTAGGTGGTTGCTAGGGTATTTTGGTTGGTTGCTAGGGTGTTCTGGGTGGTTGCTAGGCGGTTGCTAGGTGGTTGCTAGGGTGTTCTAGGTGGTTGCTATGGTGTTGCTAGGTGGTTGCTGAGGTATTCTGGGTGGTTGCTAGGTGGTTGCTTGGGTGTTCTGGGTGGGTTGCTAGGCGATTGCCTAGCATATGATTTCCTTTAATAGCATTATCAGATTTCTTGTAGGTCTATGTATGTAGAGACCACAGTCAAACATGTACTGTAGGTCACATTTCCCATTTTATGGGAAAGTTTCTGACAAGAAAATATCTCAGGGTAACTTGCGTAACCCATATTGTCTGAATAGGGAATGAGACGCTGCATAGTGATGACATAATGGGAAATGCCCTCGGAAGATGCTGATTGTCTGAACCCGTGTAGAACTCATATAATGAACGCGACATCTTCTCCTCAGATTTTCTACCGTAGAAGCCCCCTCAGTAGCGTTAAGAGCTTGACAGCAAATGCAGTGTCTCGTTCCCCATTTAGAGAACATGGGTTACATAAGTAGCCCAAGAAGTTCTTTTTCATAGGTTCACTCAACACTGCGTTGCGATGAAGCACTGGGAATTATATACCACATATGCCAAGCCAAGGACTGCCAGATCTGGCGCAAATAACTTTTTTTTTTTGGATCCAGACCAAACTCAACCAGGACCAAAACGACTGGTTCATGCAGAAAAAATCAGGTCCCGCATCCAAATCCAGTTTGTAAAACTTGATAAAAGTGTGCGGGTAGGACCAACCTGTCACAACACAAATGTCCTCCCAAGGGACTCCTCTAAAAAGAGCCTGGGAAGACACAACACTCCTAGTAGAGTGAGTTATAATGCCCAGGGGTGCAGGGAGCTTTCGCACCTCATAAGCCAAAGAAATTACGTCTCTCACCTAATGAGAGATCAATGAGAGATCCCGTGCTTAGAGGCCCTCTACGGTCGGCCCCAAAGCACACAAATAATTGAGATGACTTGTGCCACTGGCCAGAAAAGTCCACATACAGCCCGAATAGGGCAAAGCAAATGAAGCCTCTCCTCCTCCGTGGAGGCAAAGGGAGGAGGACAGAAAAAATGAAGCACGGCCACTTGAGAGTGGAATGACGTGGACAGAACATTGGGGACATACCCAGGCTTGGGTCACAGAAACACCTTCACAAGACCCTGGGCAAATTCCATGCAATGCCCACTCACAGAGAGAGCCTGCAGATCCCCCACATGCAGAATCCGGTCGGGAGCTGATTCCAAAGGTTCAAAAGGAGGAGGCGACATGCGATTTATGTGTGACACCACTGCTATGTTGTCCGTCCTGATAGTTACATGAGAGCCCGTCAGGGGCGGATGGAAGTGATCCAGAGCCAGAAAGACACCGCGCAACTCTAGGCAGTTTATATGCCACGAAAGAAGCTTTTCCGTCCAAACACCGCAAGCCAGTCTGGGAGGCAAACTGCCCTTGAAGACCGAACCCCAACCAGTCAGGGAGTCATCCATCCTGTTAACCTAACGGGGGCAGACCACACCCATCTTGACCCTTTGTAACAAAAAGAGAGGGTCTTTCCACCTCCAGAGAGCACGAAGGCAACGGTGCTCGATACTCTCAGCAAACAGAAAGCTGGCTAAGAAGGACGGATGCCCCTGAGTTTCATTCACAACAGGAACAGCCTCATGTGAAGCAGACCCAATGGCAGCACAGGAGAGTCTGCTGCCATGAGACCCAGAAGTCTGCGGCATGTGCCCACTGCGACATGATGACCGAGACTGAAATGAAAGGCAGGGGCCAAGGAGTGGGAGGTTAGCTGGCCCTCCTAGGCATGAACTGCATAAGGGCAGCAGATTGCGTCTTAGCCAAGCACGCACAGAAACTGGAGCAGGGGCCAAGCGGGCCTGCATCAATAGTGAATCGAGCTGGACACCCAAGAAATTGGTCCGCTGAGAAAGTGTTAAGACACTCTTTTGAGCATTCAGCCTGAGATCAAAAGACAGGAGGTGGTGGAGAAGGACATCCCTATGACGACACACCAACTCCTTGGACTGAGCCAGAAAGAACCAATCGTCTATGTAATTTAGTACACGGATGCCCTGGAACCTCAAAGGGGCCAGAGCTGCGTCCATGCACTTGGAGAACGTCCACAGAGCCAAAGCCAGACCAAATGGAAGAACCCGATATTGGTATACCCTTCCCTCAAAGGCGAACCTGAGGAACCTCCTGTGCCGTGGAATGACCTGGATGTGGAAATAGGTATCCTTCAGGTCCATGGTAACAAACCAGTCCCCTGCTCGGATCTACGCCAGGATCTTGAATTTCCCTTCGTAGAGGGAAAAATTCTGACGAACCAGTTCCAATATGTTACGCAGACCCCAGCCCTTCTTTGGAACGATGAAGTAGTGCCTGAAAAATCAATGGTTCATGTCTGATGGAGGAACCTCATCTATTGCCCCCTTTTCGAGGAGAAATGTCACTTCCTGCTGTAGAACAGAGGCCTCTAGGGCGCTGTTTGTTACCGTGGGATGAATCCCGTCGAAGCAAGGAGGGTTGCGACGGAACTGGAGAGTGCATCCGAATTGGATTTTGTGGAGAACCCAACGGGACACACCTGGCAGAAGCCTCCACGCTGCCAGGTGGTAAGACAGGGGTTACATTAGAATGGGCCCTGGTGGGAGCTCGGCTGCCAGACTTCTTATCTGGCTGCCAGCGAGAGGTGGTTGGCACGAAGCTAAAGTTACTAGAGGAGGCACTGAGGCATCCTCTGGCAATGAAGACTGGCCCAATAGGCAAGACAAATGCAATTCAAAGTGCTTTACAGAAAATAATTAAAATAATCACAAAATAAAAGCAAGGAAAAGTAAAACAGTTATAAAAGAAATTAAAAGAGATATATGATAGTTATAAAATGAATTAAAAGAGTAAAAAGATGATACATTGATAAACTTCTCATCTGGCAAAACACCGGTGTATCATATTTTTCACAACTCCCAGTTTTACTCTGAGATTTTCCCATGGTGATTACACTGTGTCTGTGGTGTTCTTTTGGCGCGCCTAAGAAATCGATTGGATGTCTCCGATGGACCTGAAACGTATCCCAAAATGTGCATGGCGGTGGGTATAACAGATTTGGCCTAGAGATCATTTCAAGGGGGAACAGATACACCTTAGCGGTCTGTTCCTCACTCCTGAGATGGGGGAAGCTCTCCGTTTACTGACCTGAAGATCAGGAGTGACCCCACAACACTGAAGCAGCGGGTGTATCTGGCTATTTCAGGTCAACAAGCTTACGATGGCGCTGGCAAGGCATGGGATGGCCACGAGCTCCCCAAACCATGCGAGGTGGGGGATGTCTCAGCTCGTCACTCCTCCTAGAGGTCTCTTTCCTGTGTGCAAGGCGGTCCCTGGGCGCGAAGGCAGGAGTGGGAGGTTAGCAGGTCCTCCTAGGCATGAACTGCATAAGGGCAGCAGATTGCGTCTTAGCAGTTTTCCAGTACAAAAATGTTCTGCTTTTCACGAATCTCAGAAAGATTTAACCAAAGATGGCTGTTGACAACTACCAAGCCCGCCATGGTGCATCCAACCGCGCGTGCTTAGTCACACTCAGCACCAGGTCAGTAGCTTTGTGGAGCTTTTTGACCGCCTCTGGTGTCAGGCACCCGCCCTTGTCCATTTCCTTAAGGACGTCTGCTTGGTAGGCCTGAAGATGGCCCATGGTATGAAGCGCCATACCTGCCTGCCCAGTTGCTGAGTAGGATTTTCCAACAAGGATGGAAGTGGTCCTACAGGGCTTAGAAGGAAGAAGAGGGCAGGACTTCCAAGAAGGAGCAAAAGAAGACAAAAGATAAGTGGCCTGAATGCTAGTATAGCCCTGCTCCACAGAACCATCCAAGTTGGGGAAGCCAGAGGCCGCTGCATTCGTTAGACGAGTGGAAAAAGGCTGCTTCCAGGGTCTTGAGATCTCATGATGAAAAAGCTGAAAAGTCGCGAGGCTCGTCCACAAGCTCAGTGTAGACAGCAGAAGGCCAGGCTTACTGGTCACTAAGCCGTGGGTCCAAAATCCTCAGAATCAGATGCCGTGGTGAAAAAAACAGCCTCCATTCCAAAGGAAATGGCATTGTGTGCCTCTGGACTGGGGTCTAAATAATCGTGGAGAAATTTTACAGGCGAATCAGCAGGGTGCGAGCGCTTGGGTGTGAGAGAGAGAGAGAGAGGGAGAAACTGGCCTGCTCGTAGCTCAACATCCGATCCCCAGGCCCATTCATGAAGGGCCATGAAATTTCAGCCATGAAATTTGCCACAGAGCGACAGGGGAGGGCGGATGAATCCTTATCAAAGCAAGCATGCCTCGGCCGGAGAGTTTAAAATTCTCACAAAATTTGCAGCCAGAAGTGCCATACATAGCCTCGCATGCATACGACAGGCAGAGGCATTTCACACACTTAATGTGTGGGTCATCGCTTGCAATGAAGCGAGAGCACTGTGGCTGGCAATGATGAAGATCCATGTGCTTCACCAAGAGGAGAACAAAGCAAGTTCCACTGAACGAAGTCGCTGAAGCGCAAATTGAGTACATCCAATGAAAATAGCTTAACTAGTACAGACCAGATAAACTTTGATGATTTTATATGGGTTCAGACAATCAGCAACGCAAAAGGCGTTTCCCATTGCATTATCGCTACTCAGTGATGAGTGAACCTATGGAAGAGAACGTACAATGCACCCTGTTTGGTTCCTGAAACATTCAAACAGAGGCCAGAATTGACTGTTCATGTGAGAATTGAGTCGATCTGTAATTACAAATTCACTTCTTTTTTTTTTACAGATTGCAAATTATGGAATTGGAGGGCAGTATGAGCCACATTATGACTCAAAGGTAGTATGAAAGTGTTAAAAATTTTTTAAATGTGTTTGTTATACCTCTGGTCCTGTGTGAAGATATGTACCTGGAATAGAGCATGCACTGTGTTTTATTTCATAACTTTGTTACAAAATCTCTCCACAGTTGGCAAATGACTCCGACTTTCAACTCAGAGGAGGCCGGATTTCTACTGTCCTAATTTATGTGAGGGTGTAATCTATGGAGTATAATCTAACCAATCATGTATATATTTCAAATAATTCCCACTTTCCAGATTATTGACAGTTAACTACTTTATTTTAGATGAGTGATGTGGACATTGGTGGGGCAACAGTGTTTCCTATCATTGGTGCAGCACTTCAGCCAAAGAGAGTTAGTTGAAGCACCTTTATTTACCACACAGTGACAATGATTTCATGTTAAATTAAAATAGATTAAATGACTTCCTTTAAGCTCACATGTTCATGATTCTATTCCATAAGGGTACAGCAGTACTGTGGTTTAACCTGCTAAGAAATGGAAATGAAGATGCCAGAACTTTACATGCAGCATGTCCTGTGTTTGTAGGCAATAAATGGGGTAAGTGTTCTGTGAGGTTTGTATTGTACTAGTGAAAAATAATTTCTTTTTGAAAAACAAGAAAACACAACCAGGTCACATTTCATCCCACAATCAAAGACACAATGTATGTGCACTAGACATTCTTACACAATGTAAAACTTCTTCCTTTGAATTCTTCATTCTAGTTGCCAACAAGTGGATTCGTACCTATGGGCAAGAGTTCAGAAGAAAGTGCTCTACAATCAAATCTGATTAAAAGACCCAAAGCAGACTGCACAGAAACATTCATGATCCAAGTAATGAGATCCAGTAAGGAGACAATGTGATGTCAAGGCAAAAATGGATTCAAACAATTTACTTAGAGCAACACTTTTTGCTTTAACGTCTGTAACTGGAGTGTTTGTTTTTTGCGATATGATGTTTCTACATTTATCTGCTTCAAATTAAATGATGTGGTTGATTATAACATTGCGAGATAGGCATGAAGACAGAGAAAACATGGACATCAAGGTTTTTGCAAGAATTTAGTTTGTTATTGAACCTTACTTGTTCAAAATTATTTTTATACCATACAATTTTATACAATATACAATTTATAGCATCAGTCCCTCCCCCCACACCTCTATTTCAATTCAATTAGATAAATGTTTTTTTAAAAACAGCAAACAAGGTGAAAACATTTTTGAACAAATATATAAAACATATGCTAATAACTCAAATGAAAACTTAATTTGTTTGTGTGTGTGTGTGTGTATGTGTGTGTGTATACAGAAGCCCTGACCTCTGATTTATTTACCTTATACTTGTGTAAGGTGAAGGGAATCTATCTATCTATCTATCTATCTATCTATCTATCTATCTATCTATCTATCTATCTATCTATCTATCTATCTATCTATCTGTCTGTCTGTCTGTCTGTCTGTCTATCTGAGGACTGCAGTGAGTAAACTGTGAATGTAATGAGGTCATTTTGACAGTACAAGTGGGCGGGGTTACGCAGCATCAATCTGACATTCGAAGGGGGCGGGGTTACGCAGCATCAATCTGACATTGGAAGGGGGCGGGGTTTCGCAGCATCAATCTGACATTGGAAGGGGGCGGGGTTTCGCAGCATCATCCCGACAGCAGAAGGAGAAGGAGGGCGGTGTTACGCTGCATCATCGGAGCTTGTCGTTTTATTGTACGGCTGCTGATGCTGAGAGGTCGCGAGGAGAAATATGTAGGATCATGATTGTGGATTTGAGGTTTGTGGACTGTGGCGCATCGTGGCGGATTGTTTTCTAGGTAAGCATAGCTTTATTCTGGGCGCATTTGAGTCTCTGCTGTTTTAACCGTATGTGTTCGTGTTCGCCGTCGCTGAGATGTGCTTCAGAGAGCCACCGGACAGAATGAATGTATCACCGTCCGCAAGGCTTATAGAATGCAAATGCAGATGGGTGGAAAACGGCTGAAATGAAGGCATGCAAGAAAGCAAGCTTGGTGTGATTTGGTTGTCGTGTGATGTGTTATTTTTGTATGGAAATGTGAGTGTGAATGGGCGAGCCTGGCCTGCATCAGGACGCGTGTGATTCAGCCCTGCAGGCCGTGATGAGGAGACACTGATGCGGTACATTACCGGTTATTATGCAGTCACATACATGTCTTCACTGATGCTACTCATATTCAATAGCATCCAGCTCTCATCAAAGAAGGATCATTTGACAGGCCTAAGGCAGTCTGTCACATGACATCTACTGCTGTGTCAAAACGAAACCTATACAGGGAAAAAGGCATGTTGATATTTCAAATATTTAAAATTATCTTGCGAAATGAGGTTTAATACATAATAATATGGCTATACTAATATGGCCCAAAATACGGCTGTTGCTGTTCATCCCTGCTTAAAAATGCTTTAGGATTGTGTACAGTCCTTATGAAAAATTTACCATGGTTTAAATAAGACCAAAAAAACAAAAAAAAAAAAAACAAAACATGGTTGTTTTAGTTAAACCATGGTAACCACAAATTAACCTTGGGTTTGCTGCACTAAACATACTTTAACCATGGTATTTGTACCAAAACTGTGGTAATACAAAATGGTAATCAATCCACACTAAAAAAATAAAATAAAATAAAATAATGGTTAGCCCACTTCACTTTTACCATAATAAAACCATGGTTAATTTTAAATAAGAATCAAATAAGAATCACTTAAAATGGATAAACTGAAACTTAGAATCTTAGAATCCTGTTGAAATTGTGTAATCTCCATCATAACTCTACTTGTGTTGTTATAAAATGTCTTGCTTTAAGTTAAAGAAAATCTCTTGGGAAGATGTATGAGTTTTAAAAACCCACAATATTTTCTTTAAATTAATTTTGATGTCTTACAGCGGAATTTTATCCTTTTGGGAATCATGAAAGTTCTATTTAAAACTTAGTTTTAGTTGGTTTAGTTGGAATCCAAAAAAGTAATTTCCATTAAGGATTTTTTTTTTTTTTTTTAGAATTGGTTCCAAATTATGATGTATGATGCAGATAATAGGAATCCTTAGCATATTTAATAGGGACCCAAATACAAGCTTTTTTTGAATTCACTCAAAAGTGAAAAATCAGTACAGTGGCTGATTATGTGATTAGTTTTTATATTAAAATGCTATTAAAAAACAACATTATATTATTATTTTTTTACTCTATAGATTAACTGTTTGTTAGTCTTTAATATATTACAAAGAAAACAAATGTTCGATAATGGTCAGTGTGCTTTACATTTTACAGTTATTGTTTTTTAGCATCTTATTAGTATATGGTACCTGTTCAACATATTTAACCATTTAAAACATATTAATAATAGATATTAATTGTACATATGAATCTGAATATATCTGTTTAATTAAAACTCTGTAAGACCAACCAATCAAAGTGTTGTCAGTATGATTTTGGGTGATTTTTGAATCTGTGATATTTTCTTAAAAAACAAAATCAGAAAGACTGTTTTCAGAGAAACCCTTTGAAACAGGATTGTATTGTGTGTTATTGCACAGGCCTCCATTTCCGGCTTACCAGAAATCAGGGATTTTAGGATTTTTTTTTTTGATTGCGTGGGTGAACCTGAACCAAGCATAGTGAAGTGTTCTGTAACCCTCTGTATTTGTGTTTGTGGTGTCTGGCGTTTGGTGTCAGTGGATGTAAAACTGGGTCATGATGCCAGTGTGGTTGTACTTTTGCCCCATGCTGACAGGAAATGGGCCAGTGCGGCTGGAAGACTCTAACATCCCATTAACATCCCAGTACCTCCAATAATGTTCGGCTTTTGCTCAGTGAAAATGTCTTTATTCATCAATTTGACCTTAAAATGCTAAATTTCAGTCTACTGATTCGTCACATGTAGATTTATTAGTGGTGTTTGCAAAGGCAAGCATCACTATTAATGCATACTTGTAGATTTGACAAACTTTAGTAGTACAGGGCGTAAGAATGATTTGAAAAGTGGAAGTAAAACACACCAAACCTCTGTTTTTATTTACTTTTATGTATTCGATTTGTTTTTAAAGCTTATTTAGGTAAATCTGGCAAGATCTTTTGTTGCTTTGAAAAATTGGGCCCCATTTCATTTAAGTGGCCTACACATTTGCCAACAAAATATAAAAGAGAAGACATACAGGTAGAGATACCTTCCCAAAAACGATAAGGAAGCTGTAGATTTTAAGAAAATATAGTGCTTAACACAGAGTTAAAACAAAAATTGTAGCATAATTGTCAGCAACAATGTGTTTATGAAATAAGAGTTTAATGTGCACATTTGAGGCTGCTTATGTAATATAGAATAAAATATATAAAGTGAAAAAAGAAATCGCAAATTGAGGGATGCATGATATATATCGGCCACCATATCGGTACCGGCTGATGTATGTTATTTTTTTAAGTTATCGTTATCGGCCTGATAAGAAAATTTGGCCGATATATTAAAGCCGATAAATAATGGATTTTTCCTTCAGCTGAGACACTTCAGATGCACACTGTTCAACATGATGGTTTTGAATTGCTTGAAATATGATTGGAATCACTTCAAAAAAAGGAAAATACGGTTCAGTGCAACATGTGCAGCGCAAGTCTGTCATATAGGCTTCATAAAAGTTATAGTGAGAACATTATAATTGTGTGCCTGGGACATGGCTTTTAATGGTAAGACTTTTGTTTTTGTAATCAGGCTCTCAAAAACAATACACAAATTTAGATTTAGATTTATCGGCCAATATATCGGCTTCCAAATATAAAGAATTATCGGTTATCGGTACCGGCCAAAATGTTCATATCAGTGCATCCCCACACAAATTGTTAATCAATGGCAGAATACCATGTAGATACTATGACTCACAGTGCTTGTGTCTTTATACTGGTTACTGAGAGGCTTTAGAATGAATGAGTGACATGGTTGTCATAGAGACGACGCTACATGACAAGCTTGCATATAGAAGTTGAGCAACCACCTGGTCACATTTCAAACATGGGGGAATTTCGAACCCGAAGAAATGTTTTTGGTATGATTTGGTTTGGAATCAGGGTGCAGTGTCAGCTAAAACTGTGGAGGGGTCGTGTCCCCCACATCCTCCTCCTACGTCCTTCTCTAAGTGTTAAACTTGGATATTGGCAAACACCCCACCACTCTAACATGGTGGCAGCAAATTTTGCACTGGCAAGCACCAGTAATTACAAATATTTTGTAAGATCTGCGCTAGGGATGGGACGGTATGAAAATTTCTTATCACGATTATAGTTACCAAAATTATCGTGATTATCAATATTATCACGGTTTTGTTAAAACGAGATGAAATTGTTCAGAAAGAACTGATGCTCACACTAAAAACAGTTTTATATTTGAAAATCAACAAACAACAAATAAAACAAGCAGCTCTATGTACTTTTTTAAGCAAGATTCTATTCTGTGGCATTTCCTTCCTTATAACGACCGTCGTCAATAGCAACGCATTATAACGCAGCGCACATCCATGTATCGCTCTCTCGTTTCATTCAAAATACAACTTGCCGTCTTGCGTCTCTGTTTTTGATTGTATTGAAAATGCAATCAGAGTTGATTTATTGTTTACAGAGTTTGATAATATTGTTGTGATCATCTTGTCTGGACGATTGTTTTGTATGCTGTACAAAATGAAAAATAAAAGCCAAAATATGACCACACCTCAGATTTGGTCCTCTTAAAATTCGGGAAAATTCATTTCGCGTACCTACCCCGAAGTGACAAAATAAAATAAAATTCTGTATCAAAATTTATAAGGAAAGACCAGTACTTTGTTCAGGATTGGTCTGTAGGGAATTCCAAACCTGCGCACATATATTCAAATGCACATAACTATAGAACCAATTCTTAATGCGCATGTGAACGCCATCAGCGTTTCTCACAGGTTCGCGTTTAAAGTCTGTGTAGAGAGAATGGTGTCGTCTTAGCGGCCCCTAATTTAATAACAAATGATCGTTGCGACGGAAGCGATCAATCAAAACTAACTTTAGCTGGAAAATAACTTTACTAAAGAACCGCTATAAAGCCAAAACAATCTCTGTTACCATAAATTATACGCTTATCTCTGTAAAGCTGCTTTGAAACAGTCTACATTGTTAAAAGCGCTATATAAATGAAGATGATAAAAAAATCCCCCAACATTGCGCGCTGCGCCTGCGTCACACTGTTGCTGGCTGGACAGGATTTACAGTGAGTTAATAAAATCGCGATAATCAAACACGGTTTTAAAGATAATTCAATTTTAAACGATTATACTAACCGTCAGTACATTTTATCGTGGTTTATAGTGAAACCGGTAATCGTCCCATCCCTAATCTGCGCGTAGACACGACCACAACAGAGCCCTCAATGTCAACAGAGACCGTGTCCACTAGACAATCCCCCCTCGTCGACACGACAGCCATCGTCACTGATCCTCGGAAAAGACCACAAGATCCACAAGGTCCTTTACACAGACCATCTTCGGCTCCATACCGGCATGATGAAGCCGATCTTCAAGCAAAAAGAACGAGATTAATATTTGAATGCTGCAATCCACAATCTGATTTGTTCAGACTGATTCAGAGGAGAACTGACCCGCTGACTAATCCTGGTTTCTTCCGAGAAGTTTCTCCACACATACGTGTTCAAACGCGCATGCCTATAGACTAAGGGCCCTTTCACACCTACCTTAATTGGTCCGGATTTTCTGACTTTTCAGTTTGATCCGAATCAAAACTACAGGTGTGAAACCTCCCCCGGACCAAACAGATGAAATTTGGTCAGACGAAAAGAGGTAGTCTCGGTCCGGATTAAACTGAACAAAGGTTTGGTTCGTTTCTAGTGTGAAAGCATTTTCTGTATGGTTTGGACTTTCAGACCATTTACAGGAAGTTTCCGGTGGTTCCCGCGTAGCCTAAACATCTGAGAGAAGACGACAGAAGAAATAAGGACACAATTATAAATCAGGTGAAAGTGACCAGGGCTCGCAGGATCGCTCGCTCTTCTCCTCCTTTCCTGCCGGCGGCGATAAAACGTTTGCACAACGAGGACGTTCATTTGGCGAATTTGAACTAGCGTCGAGTATAGCTGGTGCTGCAGGGAGTAATGCCGTAATAATAACCGTATAGTGGCAACGATATGCGTCTGTTCATTCATTCTTGTCAAAGCTACCCGCCGAATTGACAACATGCTGACGTCAGACGCATGTCCCTTTACAGACCAATCAATGTCAAGATGCAGCTCACACAGATGATGACGACAGGACGCAAGTACATCATGTAAAGTTCTTTAGTGCGCTCGCATAATTGCAATGTGAAACCACACCAAAACTAACCGAATGTATAAAATGTATCAAAATATGACCTTTGGTTTGGACCTTGGTGCGGACTTTCAGGTGTGAAAACGCTGTGATACGGATGTGCATGTCGTCACCGTTTTCACAGTTTCACGTTTTTGTGGTTTACACGGAGATGATAAGGGTATCGTTTTCAAAACTCGTTTTCAAAAAAACGATTTTTCAAAGTTTGTGTTCTCAGGACACCAGAACGCCGTTGTCATGTAAATGAACAGCCAGAACACAATAAAGTTTTCTATTTTCAGTTGAAAACTGTGTTGTAAGCAGCCCCTAAATTAATAACTAATGATTTTTTACAAAATAAATGAATCAATTAAAAACTTACTTGAAGTAGTCAATAATTGTATCCCTTCAAACTCATCTTTGATCACCAAATATTTGATCAAGACCAAAACCATATTTAAATATTTTTTCCATTAAAAAATTCTTCATGCCTTAAAATAGCTTGAATGTAACTCGACACTCTTGCCTCATTTAGTATACGCGGTTCTATGAATATGCAAATGAGCCCCGCCTCCACTCACTCAGCTCAGAGATCCACTGGTTGACGAACACACGTTGATCTGATTGGTTACAAGGTCGTTTGTGACGTCAGAAACACCAGCGATTTCAAAGCGTGTTTTTGAGACTGTCTTTGGTTCACTGCAGTTTTAAGGAGAAAATACTCAGCAATGGTGTCGACTTATGAATTTACACATGGTTTGTCTTAAAGCATATTAAAAACACCACATAGACACATAAACAACATTAAAAACTGGATTTTAAGCTAGACAATCACTTTCATCTAGATCTGCTCTACAGCTGAAACAAACTTTGTTGCATTATTTTCCCGTTATCACTGTAAAGCTGCTTTGAAACACTCTGTATTGTATAAAAAGCGCTATAGAAATAACGCTGACTTGACAAATATAGTTTTTTTTAAATAATAGGCCATAATATAACTGTACTTTTGCCTTTTCTGTATAAGTAACATGAATATAAGAGTGTGCTAAAGTGATTATTCACAAAATATATACAGCAGGTAATGTAATCTCATGCATCTGTGCTAATTTGTGCATGTGATGTGTTAGATGTGTTAGCAGATTTACAGTAAATGTTGCACTTATAGAATGCAAAGCTCCTTTAAAAAAAGATGTTTCCCACTTATACTTAGCATGCATAAACACTAAAACCAGACACATTCAGAGGGCTTTATGGATGCAGAACCCTGTGATAGACAGACGGCTAAATCCGACCGGATGCACAGCTAATCTGGAAGGTCTGCAGACAGACGGGAGAGGAGAAATCAGATTATTGCCCCACACAAATATATATTTTTAAATTTAGCATCCAGTGGCTACAGTGTGCGCTTTTGTGATCCAGTCATTTCTGGGTTAATATGGTATTAGTGATAGTGGTTTATGGTTTTGGTACAGTCAGTGTGGCGTCAAGATGCATTCTGTTTTTCTAAATAGTAAATGATTGTCTTTCATGCATGTGTACAGTGATTAGTTATAATAATAAACACTATGCATGATTAAAGTTAGCATAATCTGCTAAAAGTAGAATTTGGTGTACAAATAAACCTAACTCATTTGAACCTCATATCCAGAGAGGCAATCTTGAGACTGATATTATTACTCCATGTTAACTACATGTTATGAAACAGGATATGAAAGAAATGTATTCGTAGTTTTACAGTATTGGGATGTGACAGTATGTTTGGATGAACTGAGCTTCTCTGGAGGGACAGAGCATCACGAATCTAATGGATTTTGCTGTCAGACATGCACAGTATAATCAAAACATCTAAAGCTGTTAAATCTTAGAGTCTGGTGGGCAGAAAGATTAACCAAACTATCAGCTGGTACAAATTACATAACCAAGAAGATCCAGAAGATCAGTATCCTCTGCCAACAAGTTTGTAGTTAGAAAATATACAGTAAATGTACCAGTTTCCCCAATGATATCACAGATTTTTTAAATAAGGGACAAAACATGTTTTAGAAGTTAGTTTTTATTATTTAATAATACATTAATAATAAATAAACTGATATATTTGTAGACAAAGGTCTCAGCTGATGAACAATGTAATTTTTCTAAAAATGTACATTTATTCACTTCATAATTTGTGTCAACTCCGGTCAGACGCATTAAAAAGCATGTTAATTTAATTTGATCCATCCATTAACAGTGTAAAGTCTTCAGTTATGTAATAATGGTGTTCAATAAAGGAGGTAAGTGGAAAAATACATTCTCTAAATGTTTTTTCCTGAGTTAGGGTTATTCTGAACAATCCAGTTCCTAAACTCCTTAATTCTCTGCCCTCCTTTTTATTATTAAACATATATAACCAATGTTCTTAGGTAAATCAGACGTAATATCATGTAGTTCAGTTGATGTTTTAATATTTTAACACAATAAATGGAAACATGAATGAAATATTTCTTTCAAAATGTACAGAAACCTTTATCTGAGGATGTTAAAAACGGGAGTTGACAAAAAATGACGGAGTTGACAAAGGTCCAACTGAGGTTACAACAACTGATAGACAACTATTTTTTAAGCTAATATTTAATTTAATACCACAATCCTTCCACTGGTTTTAGCGTTACAGTACGTCTTATTCTGGGTCTCCAGTAGCTCACAGAATACAAGAATCATATGTTAGGTTGAGCGTAGTGGTAATCATTATTATGTGCCCAATGTATAAATGTTCCCAATGTGATTCACATATATATGATATATATATATATAATGTATATATATATACTGTACATAATATCACTATATAAATAGTTTTGTGAGCACTTGTCAACTCCATCAGCTTACAACGTTTGACGGATTTGACAAAACGTAATATTTTTACACCTTAAACACGTGTTGTACAGTGGCGGGATGATGGAGTTGAAATGTTAAAGCTGTGACAGTAGAGACTTCAACGTTGTTTGTATAAAATATAAAAAATACATACATAAAACTTTCGGGACTATGTGTCCTACTGTGAGATGCACAATGAGCAGGAAACAGGAAAGGGGTCCTCAGAGTTAAAGTCGACCACAATATTGCCTGATTTATTCAGAATTATAAAAAAATCCTGAGTTGACACAAAGCGAGGACACAACTTTAATAGGCACTTTTTATGGAAAATATAAGTCAAGATTTGCTTTTTTGCATTGTTTGATATATTACAGATCTCTTTGTGTGGCAGTTTTACAGTTGAAAAGTGCTGATACATTGTGTATTAAAGTGATGAGTGTGCTAAAACATGACAGATTCTGTCAGACTCACCCTTCATTTAAAATATTCACATTACTCCCTTGCTTTGAGCTCAGTCGTGGAATATAAACACCCTGCATGGATGACCTGTGAAATATATATTTTCACATGATCACAAGACAGTGAACATCTCTAACACAATCTGTGCCCATCTCTCTGTGCTTGATGGTTTCAGTAAGTACTTCGGTGCGATGGAAAATGGCTACAGATCCATTATAGATGCGATAGGATCAATAGAGCTGTACGATGGCATTGTCTTCTAAAGCCATTGTGGCAACATTTCTATTTTTGGGTGCACTGCAGCCAATTCATTTTGGACTCTAGAAAAATAAAATTATTTTATTTACAAATACTGTATATGTGAATTACCTGCTATGTAGTATATTTGAGTCTTTTTATCTTTAACTAACTTCTGTCAAAGTCAGATTGTGATATTTCTGGTCTGTTAATAAGTAATACTAACTTTAATTATTATCATTCACAGGGCCCTATCTTGTACCCAGCGCAATTGACTTTGTACACCGACGCATGTATCATTCCTATTTTACACCCGACGCACAGCGGACTTTTCCCTCCACAGACGCACGTCTGTAAATTAGGGAATGAACTTGCGCTCCCGGGGGCGGTTCAGCGCAAAGAGGAGGCGTGTTCCGGCGCAAACGTTCCCTGGTGCTATTTTGCAGTTTCAGAAAACAATTCCGCCACAGACCAGGAGAAACCTCGTCTAAAGTCAGTGGCGCGTTCAGATGCTATTTTAAGGGCGCATGCTTGGCCATAATCAGTGTAGCGTGTGCACAACACACACACACTTTGCTTCTCTCATCTACACACAAATGCTGCAGTTGCCATTTTTGCAAATCATACATTATTACAAGGAAAAATATTCCACATGAGGGAAATCATTGTTGTGTCCATGAAGATGTGAAAAAATAGGCATAAATCTAGCTTACACATTTGCCCAAATTATTATACGCCTGTTTAGCCGAAGCTAATTTGGGTGGGTTTCTCCATCCCCATACAATGTCACTTCTCTGTCTTTTACGACCCTGACGAACATCGGTCTCCTCGGCTGTGAACCGCTCCTGGCGCGCGCCTGGCAAATCCGCCGTTATAATAGCAATCCGCCATGGAACAAGCGCGCCTGCTCTTAAAGGGAATGTGAGATGACGCTCTGATTGGTTTATTTCACGTTACGCCCAAACCACACCTATGAGTAATGAAGCTACTTCAGACCAACCCATTTTAGATTTGCGTCGGGCACAAGAGTCATTTATCCCGCCGGTATAATAGCAACAGCGCCGAGATCCGCCCACAAAGTTACTTGCGTTTTGTGTTTGAGACTTGCGTTTCAGATCGTTACAATAGGGCCCATAATGTCTTAAGTCTATTTATTACCAAGGCATTTGTCAGTAATACAGTAAAAATGGGGGGAAATGTGAATAAAATGCGTTGCAGGTTAATTTAAGGGGCTACAGTCCTCCTAGTAAAATCAGTTAGTCTGGAGCCCTGAACATAAACAAATTAAACTCGGTAGCAGATCTATACAGGTGGAGCTGGGGAAGGGGGAGGGTTTCTGAAACCTGCGAACAGAAACACTACCGGTATTTGAAGGTTGAGACGCAGCTCAGTGGCCGCTAATGCAATAGCAACCAATCAGCTGTTCTGTGGAGATAATGCTGTGATCGCTACCAAATTGAGTTATGGACCAATCAGCCTGCGCCATCCAGAGTTTCATGCCAGAACTTGCTATCTCAGCGATCATTAGTCCACCAGACATATAGTGTATAGTTAAAATTCATGGTTGCAAAAATACTTATTTATATTGTAACTGACCTCTGATGGAGAACACCATCTAAGTAGTGGCTACTAAACAAATTTAAAGTATAAAAACAAATCAACACGTGGGAACTCTACCACTACCCTAATTGCTTAATGTGCACTTCAAATCTTTTTTAAAAACTTTTATAAATTTAATATAAATTAAAGTTTTAAATTATTATGTAAGGAATAATTGATGACAGGACTTTGAATTATTACAAAAAAATGCACACCTGAGGTTGTAATGCAGCCTTGACGCAAAGTTAAATGCATTTATTAATGCAGTTTTTAGAGAGAGACAGAGACAGAGATTAAACGAATGTGAATTACCTGAATCTTTGTGTCTCTCAACAGTGTTCGGCATCAGCGTAAGTTGATCAGCTTCAAGAACAGCGTCGTTATTACCTCGCTAGCGAGAAGTGTCACGTAGCTGATAACTGATAACATCATCAGAGCAGCGCTGACAACACTTTTCTGTGCGAGTGTGTGTCCGTACTGTATGTGTGTGTGTGTGTTTGAGTGGGAGAGAGAGAGAGAGCGAGAGAGTATGTTCTTTCCGTACATAATAAAAAATAATATTGTCGCAAAAAACATGGAAATAATTTGTCGTTTTTATCCTATTGTTAACTATATTTATTTTCTTGATCAGTGTTGTTGTGGGTTTTGGTTATTTTGCTGTTGTAGTCTGTAAGGACCTTTGAAATAACCCAAATCATGTGGCGAAGTGATATATGGAACTGTAATGCGGTCGAGACCTGCCTGGGACTACTTTAGCCGTGCGTTTCCCTGAAAATAATTGCACACCTCAGAACGTTTGTCAACCAATCAGATTCAAGCATTCAACAGCCCCGTAGTATACATTTGAATAATCTTCTTTTGTGATTTGTTTTACCGTCAGCATTTTTACATGCACTATTTTTTGTCAAACGGAATTCAATTAAATTTCAGAAACGGAAAGTTCTGTTTATATGAACCCTCAACATTGAAATCCTATTTGGATTACATGTATTTTGAACAGAACCAGATCCACCACGATTATAATTGATGTTTTTGCCTTGGTTTATTGAATTGAAGCTGACATTTATCACAAAAGTTTTTTTTTTTGGCAAATGTCATATTTAGTCTCTTCAGGTCTACAACACCACTTTTAATCCAATCAAAATTTAATTTGGATTAAGCTCAGTCTTATTGATTGAGGTGTTTACATGAAGGCTTTTCAGTCTGATGAACCATTATGATTAGTCATAATAAAGGATTATTTGGGTGCATGTAAACGTTGGGTACTCTCATATTCAGATTCAGAGACCAGAATATCATAAAGATGTGTTTTTTTTTTTTTTACTTAGGCCAGAAAGCAACCACCTAACACCACCATAAAGATCAAAGTCATTTGAAACCACCCTTTCATTATTATTATTTTTTTTTTACCGTTTAGGTGTTTAGATCCTCTTGTTTTCAATGCTTTGTCAAATGCTTCATGCTGTCTTGCACCACCAGCACATCTTATCTTTATTAGTTTCAGGTGGCTGGTGTGTTGCACTGTTAGATTAGCTCCAGAAACAGTGTCACAGTCTTCATTCACAATCTCTTAATCACGTCATGCCTCATCATCATCATAATCATTCACAATCTCTTAATCATCATAACTCCTCTACGTAGTCTGTTTATGTAACGAAGGTCTTCTTGAGTTTGTCTCGCTGTAGAAGTAGAGACTGTCTTGGCTGTGAAGTGTGTGACACCAGCAACATCCCCTGCTGTTTGCCTAGATTTAGTCAGCTTGTGTGACACAGCATGTGTGTGTGGGAGACTGGTTCACTGCACGTGTTGTCAAGGCAACTCTTGGCTATGCTGTCAATATCTTCTGCGGTTTACAGTTGTCTCCTCAAAAAATAAATAGGACAAATAGGACTTTTTATATTAAGATGGCTCCTGCACTACACATTATTATCTAGGGCTGCGTTCCACTCTAAATTTTTATGCTTAAAAATGCTTATTATTATTATTATTGCTTACTTATGCTTATTAACACTGCTTATGTTGCATGAGTGCATAAGGTTTAAATGAGACGCACTAAGCACTTGATCACTTTGAAATCCACAACTGAGCTGATTTATTATTGAAGCCCCTTTTTTACTTATGAATTTGTTTTATGCACCATTCCATATGCATTTAAATTGTTGGAGAAAATATAAAAAATCCTATAGGGATATGAGCTGTAAAAAAAAAAAAAAATCAATAGTATACACTTTGACTGTGAACATAAGGTAGCTACAAGTATTATGCGATTAAATCTAAACATAATTCATATATTATACACTATTATGCAATTAATTCTCAAAATAATTAATATATCATACACTACAGTTAAGCACAATCTGCTATGAGGTCATAATCAAGCTGAATTGTGGGATATAGAGCGGTTTGAAGCTTCCGAAACGTTTTCCACTTTTCCATTAAAGCAGTGGTTTTATCTTGCTATTGATGTTTCTTCTTCATTGTTAGAGTGTGCTGGCTTTTTTGAAGTGTTTACTTAATTATATCACCAGGAAATTCTGTTTATTTTTGTATTTTTCTGCCACATCTCAAAATGAATTAGCAAAACCATGGAGTTGGCTATTTTATTACAAAGTTTTTTAAGATAACACTTTATTCTACAGTGTCGTAACCCTACTAACCCTCAACCAAATCCTAATCCTACCCTAACGCTACAGTAAGTACATGTAGTTGTTAATTATTACTCAGTACTTAAATATATAATTACACTGAAACAATGACACCTGAAAATAAAGTGTAACCATTTTTAAATGGAAAGTCCAATAAAAATCAAGATGGTTTATGTTTATTTCACTCTTTGTTTAGATCATAATATGTCATAATATCTTTTATTAATGGATTTTCATTTTGTTTAAGATTGAAAGTGTGAATCCCCTCCTATAGGCCCATTTTCCTGCATCACACCTGCCTGGAAGTTTGATCTTGAACACCTTGATTCGCTGGTTTGGGTGTGTTTAATTAGGGATAGAGCTCAATTTTGCAGGACTGGACACCCCTGGTCTGGTCAAATGAAATCCATACTTAAAGTATTTGAAAAAAAGTAGCAAAAATTGTATATGAAAAAATAAATAAGACATGGTCCAATTTACCAAGAAGTCAAAGTTTTCCTCTTATAACCAAAAAAATTTAAATTTGAAGTTGAAATCAGTTTTAATAAAAAACAGGTTGAACCACAGGAACATTGAAGTGCCAGAAGCTCAAGGGACATCTTTTTTATTATTATTTTATTATTATTATTGTTACAGATCATTGCATTTCAATTTTAGTCTACAGTAGAGCTGCACTATTCTGGATAAATTGATTCTCCCAGATTCTAAACAGACCAAAAAAAATGCAATTTAGAGGTGCTGACAAAGTATTAATTGCTGCAATCTATTTAAAAATGTTTAATTAATCAGAATTAATTATTTTACAAAAAATTGGTTTGAATGAATGATTCAATGACTCACTCATAAAAACTTCACTTGTTTCATTACAGGATGAATCAGCTCTCACCCGAAATCAATGATTCAATGACAAAATCAATTTTTTAACAGTCGCTTGTCGCCACCTACTGGTGTAACGATGTAATCGATACAATCGTTATTTGAAGCGGCAAGTTACTTTCAAAAGCTGATTTGCTCTATTTTGATCACTGCCGTAGACATCAGTGTTTATATTCGAACTATAAACTTTTATCGCAGTACTTCTGTGATAATATGAATGACTGTACGAAAGAAATAATGTGTGAAGATGATGACTGTTCTCTCTGGGTCAGCGGCAGCGCAAACACAGATCTGAAATCTGTCATTTAATCGTGCATCTCTAGTCTACAGTGTGCATGCTTTAGTTGGGTCTCTGTAATTACCATTACTGTAAATCCTAATAGACATTTGTGTTCCCATTTACACCCACAGGTTTTCTGACTCCAAGGATAATGAGGAAAAGACGGAACTGGAAATGACAGTGTAACTTGACGTGATGGATGATAATAATAAGAGTGTTTGAGGAACCCCTACATCTGACCCAATGGCAAAGAAAGGCCGCGCCAAGGGCGAGAAGCCTGAAGCACTCATCTCAGCCTTACAGGCGGCCAACGAGGATCTCAGGTCGAAATTAACCGATATTCAAATTGAACTGCATCAAGAAAAATGCAAGGTAGGCAAATTTACATAGAGCACTAGTGAATCTGAAAGTGTAGCATTCACAATGAACCCTTCATGCTCTTTGCCAAAATGTAAAAATGGCATTTTTAACCAGTGCATGTCTTGGATCCCTTTCAGTAACAGCAGAGGTGTAAAGAGTACTTGAAAACCATACTTGAGTAAAGTACAGATACCTTACAGCGAAAATGACCAATTTCAATACAACTTGAGTAAAAGTCTTAGAGTATCTGATTTTAACAGTACTTAAGTATTTTAATCATACTGGACGTAGGCTCAAAGAGGAGCTAGTCCTCAACACCAAAGAGACATGCCAGTGAAAAACAAGAAACAGTTGATTTGTGAGGAGAGCAATCACGTTTATTTTCTAAAATCAAAATACAACTGAACACGTCAATATTGCAATAAATCAAGGTTGACACAACAGCCTTTTGCCATCTGCAAACACTCAAATCTCAGTTAAGCTCAAGGGCTCAAAAAGGGTGTAAAAAGTAAACCAATATCCTTCTAAAAGGTCTCATCAGTATAACGGATAAATCAAAAAATGTTAAGTAAAATGAAATGGTCAAAGCTTACTTGCGCTGGATGTGCTGGTTTCGGCCTCATCTCATATACGAAACTCCTGCGATTCAGGAACTACCCGCTAATGCACTCGCATTCGTGTAAAACAGCCTTGTTGAAAGGTTTGGGTGAGTAAGGGCGACACACACACATGTTATAGTACCTTCAGTGCCCTGTAGATGGAGATATCGCTTCTTTATAGCAGCGATAAACTGCTGCAGAAAAAGTTACGTGTCGTGCAAAATGTAATGAGTAATTGCATTACTCTTCACAAATGTACTGGAGTAAAGGGTACATACACTTGTTCAAAAATGCACTCAAGTAGAGAGTAAAAGTTGCTAATATCTTTGATACTCAGTAAAACTACAAAGTAGCCAAAAAGATATGCAAGTACAGTAACTAATTACATTTACTCAAATACTTTACACCACTGATTAACAGTAAATGATAAGTACAAGTCAATTCACAAACTATATGCCATAACAACTGATGGAAGCACTTTATTGTGCAGCATTTGTCCAAAATTTAATCTTAACCGTTCTATTTCATCAGAAACGATCTGTAAACAGGGCTTTAAGTGTAAAATACCGAACTTGTCCTTTAAAAGCGCTATATAAATGAAGATGACTTGACTTGACTTGTTACCACAAACTTTACTATATTTGTCCAGCCGGAACATACTTTGGCTAAATGCAATATTACCAAAAGCACTAGCACTAGTGGCATAGTTATTCGTGTACTAGTGAATCTGAAAGTGTAGCATTCACAATGAACTATCTTATTCTTTGCCAAAATGTAAAAAATACAAATTTTAACCAGTGCATGTCTTGGATCCCTTTCAGTAACAGTAGATGAAAAGTTCCACAAACCATTTCCCAAACTATATGCCATAACTACCCAGACAGCAACATAGTGTCGGCCCAGATCCACAGCCACATCTGGGCGTGTGGAATCTGTGTGTACCAGATGTGGGCCGGATCTGGGCCAACACCATGTTGCTGTCTGGGTACTGATGGTAGCACTTTGTGTGCATCGGCTGTGATGCCATCCAGAACTTTTAATAACTGAGGCATTTCTGGAGTAACAAACTTTACCATATTTGTCCTGCCAGAACATATATTGGCTAAATGCAATATTACCAAAAGTGGCATAGCTATTCATGAACTCATTTCTGCAGGTGACCAAACTGGAGCGAGAAAAGGTGCAGGAAGGCAAGCGCATTCGCGAGCAGGAGCAGCATCGGCACACTGTGGCGCTGACAGAGCAACGGGCCCGCTGGCACGAAGAGAAGCTGAAGGAGCTCGCCGCGCTGAGGGAGTCGCTAACTCGGCAACATGAACAGGAAATATCTCGCACTGCTAAGATTAAAGAAGGCGAGATCCAGCGCTTACGGACTGCACTTAATGCTCTGCGCGATGGCAGTGGAGAGAAAGTACGTACCGCGCTGACGCTAGAGGCCAGAGAAGAAGCCCGGCGGTTCTTCGACCAGGAGCGTGTGAAGCTCCTGCAAGAAATAGCAGAGCTAAAGTCTACCAAACGGCAGACGGATGAAGCGCTGAGTACTATGATTATAGCCGACAAGATGAAGGCTGGGGACCTGCGCACTGAACATCAAGCGCACCAGGAACAAATCTCCAAGATCAAGTGGGACTCAGAGCGAGATATTCGTCGATTGGTAAGCTGCCGTTCTTATTCTTAAGGTAGAAATGTCCAGTAACTTCTGTGGTTCACACCTGGTGTTAAGATGTGTTTTGGTCGATTGGATCACAAGTGGACGACTCTAAATACAGGTGTAAACGGGTCTAAAACGTTTTGAGCTCATCCACTTTCCACACTTCCAGAGGGAGTTAAAAACACATTCGACCGGATTGCTTTCATAGTGTAAACGCTCATGTGATCGAATGTGTTCAAACAGCCACTAAAAGACCATCAACTCTCTGTCTACTGAATAATGAGTGAACATTATGAGCTCTAGCCAGACGGGGTTTAAACCTTATCAGCTGGAGACACAAGTTTGGTTTGAAGATGAAAAATGTACCAAGCACAATGTTCTCTCACCATTCCTGATTTCTAACACACACTCACAGCGTTCGGCTGGTCTTGTGGCTTCAGAGCAGAAACGAAAGCTGATGGTTATGTTCATATGTAAAGTGCCCGAGCTAATTTTGTCTATTAGATCGAAAGATTTGAGAAAAAAACCCTTCCCTCGAAGAAATCAGGACAGAAGTGGTTGAAAGTGGACAAAAGAGACGGATTAAAACACCAGGTGTAAACGGGAATGTGTCTCCCTCGTCCAACTGTGATCCGATCCACCAAAACACATCTTAATACCAGCTGTAAACAAGGCCTATGATTTCATATCACGTGCTTCCGTGTGGTTCCGGTATTATAGGTCTAGACCTGCGTGATGTTGTAGTGTTAGGTGTTAACTACCGAATCTGACAGGCCAAACCCTGACCCTTAACCCAGCGTGACCTTTGTTAAACTGTCCAGGTGGATGAGATCAAAGCCAAAGACAGAACAATCTTCTCTCTGGAGAAAGAGCTGGAAACGGCGACAGGTTTCGTGCAGAAGTTGCAGCTTCAGAAGGATGCGCTCGATGAGCAGCTGTTTCTGGTGAAAGAGGCAGAATGCAACCTGGGAAGCCCAAAGAGAGAGATCCCCGGCCGCGCGGGCGATGGAGCAGAGCATTGTGGGAGTCCGGTAAAGAAACCAGATCTGTTCATTTGTCGAGTTTACGAATGCACATGCACATACACAAATGTACGTTCGAATATGCAGATGCATACGTTCTTGTAGATTGTATGTTTAAGACTGCAATGATTTCTTCTACAACTCAAATTAAAATGTTAAACCAAAGTATTTCTGAGTAAAAGAATGAAAGGTTACACTTAATTTCGATAGGCCACTTTAGACATTCAACTATAAGTAACTTTGCAACTACATGTCAACTAACTCTAATTAGTGTATTAGTAGACTGTTAGGTTAGGTAAAGGAGAATAATATAAGATGACTTGCAAAGTTACTTATGAGCTCCTTTCACACAGTAATCCCAGTAAATTACTGTAAAATTATCAGAATGACTTTACCGGTAAATACACAAATATGCTGTTCACACAAGCAACGCCATTCCAGTTTTTACCGTTAAGAGACCATTCACATCAGCACTAAAATACCGGCAAATTCTGTGATGTCAGTCATCGGAAACGATCCTTAAATGCTGCACCGTTGCCTCCATTTGACAACATTTGACAACATTTTTTGATGTCTGAGTGACTAGGGTTGCCAACTGTCCCGTGTTATCCGGAACGTCCCGTACGTGACCTCCCTTGTCCCATTTATTGGCTCTACGCTGGTCTAACGACTGACTGAGACAACAGCAACAGCAGCAGTGTTGATCACGACACTTGAGGATGATCACCGACACCTCATCCAATCATTCTTTTGGGACAAATCATTGTTTGATTTGTGAAGAGAATCCTCTGCCATCTGGTCGCTCCTGCTTCGAACAGGACAGCAAATCCCTTTCACTGTCCACGTTTTGATCTCAGCGAATCAGTTTTGGCGAATACAAACAGCGTGATCATTGTTCATGAGTCCAACATCCAGCCACACAAGAAAACATGTAATCTACCTGAGGGAATAATGTGCTGATGTGATTTGCTGCTTAAGAAACATTTCTGATTATTAATAATGTTTAAAACATTTTTTTCCCCTCAGGATTCTTTGATGAATAGAAAGTTCAAAATTGATCTGATTTAGATTTATCTCAAATAGAAAGCGTTTGTAACGTATTATTAATGTCTTTACTGTCACTTTTGATAAATTTAATGCATCCTTGCTTAATAAAATTAGGCTATTACTTTCTTTAATTTCTTAATAAAAAAATCTTACTGACCCCAAACTTTTGAACTGTAGTGTATAATGTTACAAAAGCTTTCTATTTCAGATCAATGCTATTATTTTGAACGATGGTTTGTGTGTAATGTGTCATTTTTTTGTATGACATTAAAATTCTTTTTAGAATGAAATTGTACATAAATAGGTTTAGCGAAACAAATGAGTTTAAGTCTGAGAACCTTTTAAACACATACTTAACTTCAGACACTGAAATGACATACACTGTGGTACAGTACAAATATTTTGAGTGCCCCTTATTTTCCTATAAAGAACCACGATTGTCCCATATTTTCCTTTTCTGAAGTTGGCAACCCAATGAGTGGCAGGTGACAGAATGTTGAACAGTTTTTGCTCTTAAAAACATGGAACAGAAGACTGGGTTCGAGCGCGACACGCGATGTGGCCACACTGTCAAAGATGTCCATCTAGCGTATATGTGATCCTGGATCACAAAACCAGTCGCATGTCGCACGGGTATATTTGTTGCAATAGCTAACAATACATTGTACAGTATGGGTCAAAATGATCGATTTTTCTTTTATGCCAAAAATCATTAGGATATTAAGTAAAGATCATGTTCTATGAATATGTTTTGTAAATTTCCTACCTTAAAGATATAAAATATTTATTTTTGTGAGTGAATGCAGCACAATCGCCAACATAAATGAACAACTTTAAAGGAGATTTTCTCAATGTTTCGATTTTTTTGCACCCTCAGATTCCAGATTTTCAAATAGTAATATCTCGGCCAAATATTGTCCTATCCTAACAAACCATATATCAATGGAAAGCTTATTTATTCAGCTAATCTCAATTTCAAAAGAAGCACCCATGTGACTGGTTTTGTGGTCCAGGGTCACAAATTTACATAGAAAAACTATTAAAAAGCAACCAAGCTTGTCATCTCCATAAGAACTTTATGATTGGACCAAAGCAGACTTACATCAGTGTGTTTGGTAATTTACTGGTAATGTTAGAACTTCTCATACTGGTAAATTACCAGAACCGATTTACTGGTATTTCTGAAAAGGTCCTGACCTTACACATGATCTCTTAATGGTTATTTACCGGTAATATACTAGTAAAGACTATATGTGTGAAAGTGGTTATAGTCCGTAGAATGTCTTTTGGAGAGAAACAAAATAAACAGTTAGTAGATATTAGGCAGACAGTCTATTAAAGGTGCTCTAAGCGATGTCAAACGTTTTTTAGGTCAAAACATTTTTTGTCACATACAGCAAACATCTCCTCACTATCCACTAGCTGCCTGTCCCCTGAACACACTGTAAAAAAACGCTGTCTCTGTAGACAGCCCAGGCTCCACAAACGCCAGCAAAAACAAACTGGCCCAGCCTGGACCACGAAACATAACAAACAGTGTTCCAGTCAATAACTGACAAGAATGGATTGGGGTGGGGGTTGGGGGGTTAGCGCGCGTGCACATGAAGGGGGGTGTGGGGGGTGGAGGAGAGAGAAGCATGAAGAGGGAAGCGATGTCCTAGACAACGACTAACGTTAAAATTAGAATTTTGATATGGCCGACACACGACCAAAGAGACGACGTTCCGATGAACAAATAACAAAGAAAAGGGAAAAGGAGAAGGACCGTGAAGTCTGAAGGGCTTCCAGTCCGACATTCAGGTGGCTCTGTTTTTGCCGGACGGGGGTAAATCCAGTTTGGTTTTTCTAAATGGTTCATGACTGTTTCAGGAAGCACGGATGGGAGGGGACGGGATGAGGAGGAGGGAGGGTCGAGCTAGCCTCCGTTTTGTTTGACAATACTTCGAACGTCAACAAGAAGTGTCGTCACCCAACATCACTCAGAGCAGCTTTAATACTCTAATGATTGACATGTAGTTGCAAAGTTACTTATAGTTAGTAGAATGTCTAAAGTGGACCATAAACATAAAGTGTTACCGACTGAATGGTTTGGGCTAATCTAAATGGTTATGTCAATTCTTGTAAAGTATCATTTTAAGTTAAGATTAATGATGTGTTTCTGTTATTATCCAGTTGAATGACTGTCTTAGAAGCGAGTGCTCTTTCTCAGTAACAGCCACACACACACACACACACACACACACACACACACACACACACACACACACACACACACACACACACACACACACACACACACACACACACACACACACACACACACACACACTAATGCTTTTGAGCACTACTGTGCCAGCTTTGTTCTCAGAATATTGCTTAATATTGTAAACATTTTACGTTGCTGCATACATTTTCCTTTATTGCACAATAAAGGGTATGTGTGTCAAGCTTGAAAATGTTAAATGTGTGTTTTTAGGACATGAGAAGAAACCAGAAACGCATGAGTGAACTTAAATCCACCATTCGTAAACTGGAGGACCGCAACTCAATCTTAGTGGATGAAAGAAATGAGCTGGTATGTTTCGCTACATCTGTCATTGATGTTCTTTGCATAGAATTTTCCTGTATACTTCCTGTATGTCGCAGTAAAGGTCGTTATTATTATATTATTATTATTATTATTATTCATTTTAAAGATGGCCAACAGTGGAGTTATTGTTGGGTTGTACAGGATTATAAAAACATCTTTTGTTTATGAATAATTCACCCTGATTTTCTCCTCTCAGTTGAAGCGTGTTCGGGAAACAGAGAAACAGTGTAAGCCGTTACTGGAGAGGAACAAATTATTAAGTAAGAAAAATGATGACCTCAGCCAGTCCCTCCAGAGGATGGAGGATAAACTTAAATCCATAACCAAGGAGAACACGGAGATGGTGGGTTCCTCTTCTTCTTTCTAACACGTGTCAAAGCTATATAATCTGCATTTTAAATTGCAGTTGTAGTGTGTGATTAAATGAACTGCATTTGACTCATTGGACCCTATCTTGCACCCAGCGCAATTGACTTTGTACACCGACGCATGTATCATTCCTATTTTGCACCCGACTTTTCCCTCCACAGACGCACGTCGGTAAATTAGGGAATGAACTTGCGCTCCCGGGGGCGGTTCAGTGTAAAGAGGAGGCGTGTTCCGGTGCAAACGTTCCCTGGTGCTATTTTGCAGTTTCAGAAAACAATTCCGCCACAGACCAGGAGAAACCTCGTCTAAAGTCAGTGGCGCGTTCAGATGCTATTTTAAGGGCGCATGCTTGGCCATAATGTAGCGTGTGCACAACGCACATACACTTTGCTTCTCTCATCTACACACAGATGCAGTAGTTCACATTTTTGCAAACCATACATAATTACAAGGAGAAATATTACCACACGAGGGAAATCATTTTGGTGTCCATGAAGATGTGAAAAAAATAGGCATAAATCTAGCTTACACATTTACCAAAATTATTATACGCCTGTTTAACTGAAGCTAATTTGGGTGGGTTTCTCCCGTCCCCATCGTCACTTCTCTGTCTTTTACGGCCCTGGCGAGATCGTCGGTCTCCTCGGCTGTGAACCGCTCCTGGCAAATCCGCCGTTATAATAGCAATCCACCATGGAACAAGCGCGCCTGCTCTTAAAGGGAATGTGAGATGACGCTCTGATTGGTTTATTTCACGTTATGCCCAAACCACACCTATGAATAATGAAGCTACTTCAGACCAACACATTTTAGATTAGCGTCGGGCGCAAGAGTCATTTATCCCGCCGGTATAATAGCAACAGCGCCCGAGACCCGCCCACAAAGTTACTTGCGTTTTGATAAATGCGTTTCAGATCGTTAAAATAGGGCCCAACATGTCATTGTATTACCGAATGCTAACAAAGCACAATGGTGTTCTAAAACTTCCTTAGATTTTAATCTCACCACAAACATTGACATTTTGAGTAGACAGCTCAATGTTATTTTAGTTAAGCATCTGTATTTACTGAACCATAAATGCATGTTCTTCACATGTGCATTCGTTGCTGTCATGCTGAAGATCACATAATCACGTAATCAGTGGTGTAGTGGTAAAAAAAGAGGTGGGTAAACTATAAATTCTGGTGGACCACGACGTGGTCACCCGGTAAGGTGGGCCACTGCCTTCCGGTGTATGTGTATCCAGATGACATCGGCTATCATTTGATGGCACTATAGGGTATCACTGTTTGTTCCCTCATCATAGGTCACACAATCACTATTCAATTCATACATTAATCTAAGTTCTTGTTAAAGAGACTCAAAAAGGAATAATATGGTTGAAATTGAAGTTTACTAAATGACAAAACAGAGAGAACAAAAATATTTAAGAGAGATCGAGAGGGAGGCTTATATCCAGGGCTTCCAATGCAATGCACTTGTGCATAATGATTAGGGATTTGGCATTATTTTCATAGTTGATTAATCTGTTGAATATTTCCTCGATTAATTGATTGTTTGGTCTATCAGAAAAATGTGGATCAGTGTTTCCCTGTAGAGGGAAAAGTCTTAAACCTGGTGCAGGCTTGATTCCCTCTGAATCTCTTGAACAGTTGGGTTTTGACATGCTCCCTACATTAAACCAGCTGCCTGTAATGAATACAAAAAAAAACAAAAAACTTTTTTTGCATCATTTTAATGATTTCCTGTTGCGGCTGCGATCAAGTTTCATTCTCGCGCAGCTTGTTTAGTGTTTTCTGCTACGTGTGTGCGCCGTTCTCTTTGTTCCGTGTGTGTGTGTGTGTGTGTGTGTCGACGCGCTGCGCTCTCTGCTCCGTGTTTGCGCGCTGCGCATTCTGCTCTGTAGTTAACGGCCCAAATGCTCGAATCATGTGCCGATCGGCGATCACGCACTGGAAAAGCAAAGTCCGCTCACATAATGTGAAATTTAGAGGTGGATAAACGCAATGTAGAGGTGGATAAACGCACTTTAGAGGTGGATAAACGCAATGTAGAGGTGGATAAACGCACTTTAGAGGTGGATAAACGCACTTTGGAGGTGGGCAAACGCTATTTCCAAGTATTGGGAGGTGCGTAAACGGCGTTTACGTGCGTTTAGCCTCCACTACATCCCTGCACGTAATGTTCGAAAGCATTTTTACAGTGTATTCAGTGAATTATAATCACTTGTGTTCAGATTACCGGAGATAAATGTTTATATAAATACTACCATTCAAAAGTATATTATTTTCATGTTTTTTTTTTAGTCTCTAATGCTCATCAAGGTTGCATTTAGGCTATTTATTAAAAACAGTAATATTGTGAAATATTATTACAATTTAAAATTACAGTTATTTTATTGTAATATATTGTAAAATGCAATTAATTCCTGTGATGTGAATTTTCAGCATCATTACTCCAGTCTTCAGTGTCACATGATCCTTCAGAAATCATTCTAATATGAGGATTTGATGCTTAATTATTATCGGTTATTATTGGTGCTCATTTGATCTAAGGGTGTCAAAATCGAAATCGATCGAAATGAATGCTCAATCTCGATCATCGAATCAAAAAATGGAATCGTCGATGCTGCCACGCCCCATATGTCACGTCAGCTCGGCTTGTCTGTAATAGGTAAAACTCCTTTTCTCAAGAATATTGAAGCCTTTATTTTAAAATGCATTGCAGCTGCACAGCGAGAACATCATAGCTCGTCTGAGCGAGCTGTTTGCCTGTGCTGCGGCAACTGCACGAACCTATGGCAAGTTAGCAGTGGCGTGCGGTCCAACGGGAGCGCTTGGCGCCCTGCCAACCTCGAGCGCGCCAATTTGGACGCGGCTGAAGTGTATACATTCAGAGAAAACTCGCCAAAGGACTTTAGGTTTAAATCGACTCAAGCGAAGTACCTGATATGAGCGAAATAGCACGGCAAGGCAACGCAGTACTCGTTCCCTTATCTCTAAGGGAACCGAGGTTACGCAAGTAACCAAGTACGTTCCCTCACGAGAACGTTCTCTCGTACTGCGATGCAAACGCTGTGGGAACCCAATTTAAAACACCGTGCTATTCGCCTGTGACTGCTCTGAGGAGTCCAGGGAGCCCCGGGACTATAGTAGGTAATAGGTTATATTGTTTAAGTTTCCAATTGACTTAAGATATAAGCAGTGCTTTAAGTGGCCCAAAAGAGGTGCCGGTACTCTGTTTTTTTTTTTTTTTTTTTTTTTTTTTTGCTGACTCCCCTCCTCCCCTGAGGTAACTGGAAGCTTGTTTCCGCCACTGAATAATAAATAAATAATAATAATTGCGACTTTTTATCTCACAATTCTGACTTTTTTTCTCACAATTGCGATAGGCCTATATCAAGTCAGAATTGTGACTTTTTTTCTCACAATTGCGAGATATGAAGTCAGAATTGTGAGAAATAAAGTCGCAATTCTGAGATATAAAGTCGCAATTCTGAGAAATAAAGGCGCAATTGGGATATATAAAGTAAGAATTGCATGATATAAAGTCGCAAAATGCGTGTTATAAAGTCAGAATTGTGAGATATAAACTATTCTGAGAAAGAAAAAAAAGTCCGTCTTTTTTTTCCTTAGAATTTGACTTTATAGCCTATCTCACAATTGTGAGTTTATATCTCACATTTCTGAGAAAAGATGTCAGAATTCTGACTTAATAAGACGCAATTGCGACTTTATTTCACGCAATTCTGACTTTATATCGATCGCAATTCTGACTTTATAACACGCAATTGTGACTTTATTTCACGCAATTCTGACTTTATATCTCGCAATTCTGAGAAATAAAGTCAGAATTGCGAGATGTAAACTCGCAATTGTGAGATAAAAAGTAGCAATTATATTTTAAAATGTTTTATTCTGTGGCGGAAACAAGCTTCCATGGTAACAACAACTATGAAGGTTTTATATACAGCAGTCAACAGACGACCTTATAAAAAATAATAAATCCTTTATTAGTTTGTGGATTTGCTTGAGCTAGAATGAGCTACTGAACATAAATAAAATGTGCAAAAGGGTATTGAAAAAATACCCTTAGAAAGAGCTACTGAAGAAAGTGCTACTGAACATAAATAATATGCGCAAAGGGGTATTGAAAAAACAGAGTCTGAAGCCAGGAGAGCATATTAAGTGTTCATGTTTGTATTTTAACCGAGCAGCTATGGTTGCGCGTTTCTCACACCCTCTCCGGACGTTGAGTTGTTGACAGCGGCAAAAGCGACGCATGCGCTTTTCACAAACTCAAGGGTGTATGGGACGGGTAATGTAGTCTCTGCTCTCGGTGGGTCGAATTAGGAGGATAGGAAGCGTGCATTGTGAAGGGCGCTCTGAAAAGCGGCAGCGCAGCCAGAGGATTAAAACAGATGTGCAAATGAGCGTACCGGTACGCTAAAAGCACGTTCTGGGCGCACGGAGAGGTGGCGGTACGCTCAAGAGCTATATTTGGAAGTGGCGGTACTGAGTACCGGCGCGTACCGGCCCACTTAAAGCACTGGATATAAGTTATTGTTACATTATGTTGTTAATAAACTTTTTAAATTTGACAATGTAGTGTGTGGTACATTGCGAACAAAGGTCAGATATTATTATATTGCATAAAAGTCTAAAAATGGCATAGCTTGTGCTTACAATTTTTTTTTTTTTTTTAAATCGAGAATCGAACCGTGACTTTAGAATCGAAAATGTAATCGAATCGAGGATTTGGAGAATCGTGACACCCTTAATTTGATCATAATGGTTCTTATTATTATCATTGTTGAAAACCGTTTTTAATGCTTATTATATTTTTGTGGAAATATAAAGTTCAAAAGAACAGCGTTTATTTAAAATATAAATCTTTTGTATCATTATAAATGTCTTTACTGTCACTTAAGATCATTTTATTACATCCTTTTGGAATAAAATAATATATAATATATATATATAATATATAATATATATAATATATCTTAATATTTTTCTTATAATTTTTACCCACAGTATCACAGTTTCACAAACTTATTAAGCATATTAACTATTTATTATTATTTTATTATTATTAAATAATAAAAACTTTTCAACATTCATAATAATAATAAGTGATTGCTGAGCACCAGATCATTAGCTTATTTTAATGTATTTTAGAATATGTGACAATGTTACTATTTTTATTGTATTATTCATTAAATAAATGCAGCCTTGGTGAGCAGAAGAGACTTAATTATTTCATACTTTTGACTGGTAGCGTATGCATTTATTTGGTAAAAAAAAAAAAAAAAATGTTAACCTAAATATTTTTTAAATGTGAATTCTCAGTCTCTCAGATGGACATGAAAGAATGAACTAAGAAATTCACAAAGAATTAGCGTTTGCCTGATATAATGCTCCATAACTATCCATAATTTGATAATCATTGGATGATCACTACAAAATCTCTTGTAAACTATAAATAAAACTTGCTTTCTGCAAGTGAAAATAGCTCAACTGTAGTTGCACCAGACAATTTTGTCAATTTTGAGTGCAGAATGCATTTATCCTGTTGTATTATTGTTGTTTTGTCGTATTCAGAAGGAAAAGATTACATCCCATCCTCCGCTGAAGAAACTCAAGTCTCTGAATGATCTGGATCAGGCCAATGATGATCAAGAGATTGAGTTCCTCAAGCTGCAGGTCCTAGAGCAACAGAGTATGATCGACGAGCTGACACGAGTGAGTACTTCCTGTGAACGTGAGACTGAAGTCACACAAGTGAGCACTGAACACACACGTATCACATCTTTCTTATGCTCCGTGTTTCAGGATAGAGAAAAACTCTTGAGAAAGAAGAGGCATAAACGAAGCAGACCTATAAAGGTGAAGTGTGAAACTTTCTCAGTGTTGCAATATTTTCTCCTGTACACTTTCAAAACATTGAAGTCTGTCTTTTAACTTTTGTGGGATTGGGACTACCCGAGATCCCATGATAAAGTGCTTATTTACCCAGGGTTTATCTTGTCGTTTCCCATGCAGAGGCACATTGTTGTAGATACATTCTACGGGTATGATGAAGAGTCAATGGATTCGGAAACTTCCTCAGTGGCTTCTCTGCGCATGGATCGAACCCCGGCTACACCAGATGAAGATTTAGATGAGGTGAGCATTTAGGAACATTAAAGGTGCAGTGTGTAATATTTAGGAGGATCTGTTGACAGAAATGCAGTATCATAAACATAACTATGTTTTCAGTGGCGTATAAAGACCTTACATAATGAACCGTTATGTTTTTATTACCTTAAATGAGGCATTTCTCTCTACACACACCGCGGGTCTCCTTACATCGACATGTTTCTACAGTGTTCCTGAACGGATAAACGCGTTTCGTCACTATGTTGTTCTTCGTGTAAAGGAGCTATAGCTAATGTCAGAGAATAAAACACTGACACAACGATGAACAAGTAACAATAATATTCATAATAACATATCGTTTTACTGAATAATTAAGTAAAACTAATTATCTTTGTAAAGAAACCTCATTGTTTAACTGGCTACTCCCTGCTGTCTCAGACGACGACATCACTTCCTGTCGGCCACTGTAACTTCTGTTGGGTGCAATTCACAACCTCACCACTAGATGCCGCTAGAAATCACACACTGCACCTTTAAAGTGTAAATTGCAGGTTAAATTTTTCACGAAGATAATGCAATGTGTTTATTAAACATAAAGATAAGAACCGCCCACCATTGTTTTTTTATACCAAAATGCTGATATAATATGAAAAGTTGGCACTTTTAACAGTGGTTTTAACCGCTCCCGCTCCTTTCCACTAGATGGGGCGTGACGTCATAAGAGGAACTCACTAGTAGAGTTACCGTACGCTAGCAGCAATAGATGCCTTACATAACTACAGAAAAGTTGGTTGTATGTTTTATTTGATAAAAAAAAATTATGGATAAAATAACTCAATTGTAAACATACTCGTGTGTGCTGACTTCAAGGGGACCGTGATCCTGCCTGAAATGAGAATAAGCTATTCGCAAAACAAACGGGTTCAGGCCCGTCAGATCAGCCGGTCGCAGGTCGAGCTGCTCCGCGTTCACCTCACGGCAGCACACACTCTCCACTGCTGATAGCACACACAAACACAGTGATGGGGACATCGATCTTTTTCTTTTCTGACAAAACATCGCTAATTAAATCGTGAGAAATTGATAACGCGTGGATTGAGGAAGGGTATTACATGACATTTGAGGCGCGATGAGACTAGTGATTGGTGCCTGTGCAGTGTGTGCATCTCTACAGCTCTGATTTGGACTGACTTACTGTAAGTAAATAATGTCTTCAGTCGTTGTCCCTCCTTGCTATTCTACATGACGGCAATATTTTGAAAAGACTTGCTTCTTCCATTATATTATCCGGGTTAAGTTTGCACCAGGCTAGACTTGCTCTAACGTAGCTAACGCTACTCACCAGGACACCTGGCCAACCCTCCACTCATTCTCCTCACACCAAGCATTAATAACCCTTTGAGTGTCATGGCTCCCCTCTCTCACGCCTGACCGGTTAAAAATTGTAGGGCTGTGGTCCATAAAGACTTTGATGGTTTCCCACATCCTCAGTCGTTCTCCAAATAGCCACAATACAGTGGGAATCTAGCAGAGTATGGGTTGCGAGTTCCTCTTGTGACGTCATCACCCAGTAACTGAAAAAAACGCTACCTTTGAAGAAACCCCAATAAATGTCATTTTAAGACAGAAATAATTAAATATATACATATAGAGCACTTTAATTTACACATTAATTGGCTGTGGTGGTTAACCTGCAACTTACACTTTAACTCACTCTTTCTCACTAAGGGTTCCTGCATTTATCTCGACTTCTTCTCTATGGTGTGTTTTATATTATTATTGTGCATTCCCAGACAGCAACATAGTGTCGGCCCAGATCCGGCCCACATCTGGTACACGATGAATCCACACGGATCTGGGCCGACACTATGTTTCTGTCTGGGTTATTTCGCACGCTCATTATTGTGCATTATTTCTCATGCTCTCTTTATTAGGGTCTGGCGGCTGAAGAGTCAGAGTTGCGGTTTAAGCAGTTGACGCGGGAATATCAGGCTCTTCAGAGAGCATATGCCCTGTTGCAGGAGCAGAAAGGAGGGGTGCTGGATGCTGAAATGGAGGCTAAGGTATTCCTGAACTATTTTCTGTGCTGTAATTAACATTAAACAGCTTAACTTGAGCAGAAGACATGACACTGTTTTTCTTTGTTTTGGCCAGATGAAAATGCGATTCAAACATACATTAAAACAGAAAAAAATTTATAATAATTTTTGAAAAGAAAACCTTAAGTCGTTATTTCTTAGAACAAATAAGCAGTGAAGCGGTTTTGTTAAAATATAAATGTTTAAAAAACATTTTACCAGTCAAATCAAAGTCATGTGCAACCACCATGCAGAAACATGCAGGAAATTATATATTTTACACCGTTAGATGGCAGCAAAGACTGTCTTTATGAGTGAGTCAGTAGCAAAGACCTTTATATTTAAATGGACTGAAACAAGGTTGTAAACAATTAGATGCAACTTACACATGCATTGACTAGCGCTGTCATGGGAAATCCCCTGGACTTTTAAAAGGACAAAGATATCTCTTTCCTCAGTAGACATTTAAAATGATTTTGTGATTATGAATATAAGATTGCAGAATATCAGCTAGATGCAGATAATAATAATAACTCGTAGCCGTGCGATATGGCTGTATATCAGCACAGATGTGATTAACTACAGCCGAATCACACTCGTGGGTTATTGCTCATATATATAAAATTGTCCTCTGTGTCATACAGAGGATTCCTGAAGACCCTTATGATTATGTTTCAAAGTCAGTACATCTGGTTAAATCAGATCATTTGACCTTTTGTATGATGTGACAAAGGCTAGTTGTTAAATATCATATGCTACAAACCCCCCAAAATATAAGGATATTTATGAATTAATATGATAATGATTTTAAAAAAATTAATTAATTAATACAATTAATACTTTTCACCATTTTTTTGTGCTTGAAATTTTAATAAACATACAGTAAAATGCAGCAGTGGATGAGCTTCTGAAAGGTTATGTGCTCAAAAGAACACATTGCTGAACTACATTGAACCCACAGGCATATAGTGCATATTCTGGTAAATTACTCTTGTATTTAATAGTTACTTCATCTCTGTAGGCTCACGAGCAGCTCCAGGCAGACTCTCACAGGTATAAGGCTAAAATCGAAGACCTGGAGAAAGAGCTTGCTGTAAAAGGACAGGTAAAAGTCTTTCACTACTATTGGTATTAGCGATGCAAAATTCATACACAGTGACTTGCAATCAAGAAATCAATATCTAGTGTGGTATTTATCTTGCTGAGTGATTCTCCATACTTACAAACTGATTTGTTCTGGGTATCTGGTTATAAAGCACAGTATGGCACAGGTATGACTAATTCCCATATAATTCCCTCTCTTACTCACAGGACTCCAGATGGGTGGAGGAGAAGCAACGGTTCCTCAGGCGTAATCAAGAGCTGCTGGAGAAGGTGTGTGTTCATGCTGACTTCTCAACACTGACACACTCAGAGGATGAACAAACTAATGATAGACTAAGGAGATCATTCCCTCAATTCTATGTAGTGGTTTCATGAGCCTCTGCAGGAAAAGGGTAACAATAACTGGAATGTATGTAATGTATATGTAAGGGATAATGTACAGTCATGTATGGATGCGCAGGGAGTTCTTGCCCAGAACAGAACCATACTTCCAATCCTAACTGTATGCTAATTGTCAGTGGTATTTGACGATAGCGTTTTCCGGGTTGCATTCGCACCGTCAGTATGAACTCTGAAGTGACGTAAGATGCGCTCGTTGTTGTGACTTTTATTTTGACGGCGCTGAGAACGCCAGAGCCTGAGCTCACAGTGCTCCCATTCTCCATGTTCATTAGTTTACCATCTGTCTAACAGTCCTGTCTCATACGTTATTAGATAGAACTATTACACATAGAAAGTAGACAGTAATGAAAAGTTATTAGCTTTTTGCTTTTGGTTGATGTTCAGTGTTGCTGAGCAGAAATACAAAATTATGTTAAGAGGTCCATCTATCACTGTTTTCCATGTTCGTAGATTTAGTTTCTGGAGTAAATATATAAGCTATACTGTGTGTTTACACTGCCTTTTTAAAAATGGTGTATGCTGGTGTTTCTCGTACGTTCGACCAATCAGCGAACACTAACGTCACGGATAGTTCCTATAGTGCTGGTTTAGACCGATTCTGATGTAGGAGCTCAATTAGTTCCTCCAAAAGGAGTTCCTAGAACTGAAATTGTTCCCAGTTCCTGTGGTGCGAACGCACGGGAGCTTCCGCCAATAGTTGTAGAACTATGAAAAGGTTCCTCTGGTGCGAAAGCCCCTAATGTGGCAGTACCAATTACAAACAAGTCACCAAATGTCATCATGTTCCAGCAAAAGTCTGGGTCTCACTTTATATTAGGTGTCTTTAAAATTGTACGGTAGGTTCAGGGGCAATTTGCAAGTGTTATTATACATGTAGTTACATTCAGGTAAATGTAAGTGTACTGTAATAACATGTTATAATATTTGTATCAAATGCAAAAGTTTGGGAATATTTAAGATGTTTAAAAGTTTGGAATATTTAAGATTATTTTAAAGTCCCCCTGTATTCAATAATTTTATCCCTTAAAACTCATCTTTGATCACCAAAATGACATATTTAAATGTTTTTTCCTTGAAAAAAGTTTCTTCATGCCTTAAAATAGCTTGAATGTAACTCGACACCCTTGCCTCAATTAGTATACGCGGTTCTATGAATATGCAAATGAGCCCCGCCTCCACTCACTCACTCAGCTCAGAGATCCACTGGTTGACGATCACACGTTGATCTGATTGGTTACAAGGTAGTTTGTGATGTCAGAAACACCAGCGATTTCAAAGTGTGTTTTTGAGACTGTCTTTGGTTCACTGCAGTTTTAAGGAGGAAATACTCATGAATTTACACATGGTGTGTCTTAAACCATATTAAAAACACCACATAGACATATAAATGATATAAATGACATATATAATGATTTTGAAAGAAGTCTTTTTATGCTCGCCAAGGCTGCATTTATTTGTCAGTGTAATAGCATCAGGGTACAATACAAAATGTGATTTATTCCTGTGATCAAAGCTGAATTTTCAGCATCATTACTCAAGTGATCAGAAATCATTCTAATATTGCTGATTTGGTGCTCAAGAAACATTTCTTATTATTATCAGTATTGCAAACAGTTGCTGCTTAATACTTTTGTGGAAACTGTGAGACACTGCTTTTTAATCATTACTTTTAATCAGCAAAAATGCATTACATCATTCAAAGGTGACAGAAAAGACATTTATACAAAAAGATTATACAAAAGATTTCTATTTCAAACAAATTCTTCTGTTCTTTTGAATGTTCTATTCAGCAGTTATAGATACATTATATAGATCCTGAGAGGTTCGTAGGACTCAAAAATCCATTTGTAAAAAGCACAATCAATGAAAGTCTTTCATAGGGTCCATTAGTTACATTTTGTAATGTTTCTTTGACAGGTTGAAAAGTTGGAGAATGAAAACGGAAAGCTGCAGCAGGAACTACAGGACTCGAGAGATCAGAATGAACTTCTGGAGTTTCGCATACTTGAACTGGAGGTTTGAGCTCTATCTCTTTCAAGTGGCCTTACTTAGGGGACCTACAGTATTATTCACCCTTTAACAAGATGTAATATAAGCCTCAGGTGTTCCCAGAGTGTGTCTGTGAAGTTTCAGCTAAAATACCCCACAGATAGCCTGGCAAGCCAGACCTACATCAAGATGTTAGGTCTGGCAACTCACCATAGACACGGCTCAATCCGAGGGGCGGGATAAACGGCTGTCTTTCAGATTCCCTCTGCACGCAATAGGACAGCGCTTCAACCAACCAGAGCGTTTTCCCAACAGCGGAGCTAACGTTAGTTGATAGATTCAACTTTTGCCATATCAGGCCGGCAAAACTACGAACACATCTTCCTTTTTTAAGAATGACTTCAGTGCCGTTCTTTGCTCTTTTCTCAAAGAAAAACTTAACTCCAAGTCCTCCAGAGTCGCGGCCAAAGCCGATTCGACAGACTGTTCTCCAGCAGCCATTCTTTGTTTCCAAGTAGCAGGGAACCGTCGCAACTCTGTCGTCATTATGTTAAGCCCGCCCCCGCCTACTCTATACACGACGTGATTGGCCTGACCCAATTTAGGTTTTTGCAGCTCGAAAGTCAATGGAGAGTTGCTAGACTACCCTGGAAGCAAAATACATTTTGCTGCCGCTAGGGTGCGTCTAGATTTCTAGGCTACCCCACAGATCATTTATTATAACATGTCCCATTTTTGAGTGGAAGGAAAAACATGCTGTTTTCGTGCATGTATCTTTAAATGCAAATGAGCTGCTGCTCCCCGCCCCCCTTTCCAGAAGAGGGCGGAGCCTGGCCACACTCACATGACATTGCAGTTCTTTATCATCATGAAGGCTTATCTACATGCGTTTTAAAGCCATATCAGTCTAAACTTCTGATATATGGTTTTCTGAGCGCACACATCCGAAGCAAACTGTCAAATACACACAAGGTTATGTCAAAAACACACAGAGCTCACATAAACACAGTTAGTTATGTCTGTGAACGTACGCAACAGGGGAAGAAATCACATGTGTATATTAGATCTGTGTATTAAAGTAAAAGCAGCGTAATATACACATATTTGATGTTAATTTGACTCAAACAAAAGGAAAACAGATAATCACTCACTGCTCTTGACTGAATAACTTTAGTAGCTTTAATAGGAATATATTTCTTACTTGAATGCTGCTGTTAAATGCTCTGGTGAGGAGATAAACATGGCGGACTGTGTGCAGCTCACTGAGGGGCGGAGCTAAGCTAATAGGGCGGAGTCTGTCTGCAATCATGGGCGGGGCTTATTCAATTGTGACGTCATATTGGAGCACATTCCTGAACGGCTCATTTTGAGGCGCTGTTTCAGATTTATGAGGAAAGTAACAAACTGAGTGAATGGATTTTTTACCACGTGGACACATAAATATGTTCAAAAACAATGTAGAAGTGAATTTTGCATAATAGGTCCCCTTTAAATTGCGACATAAAATACATACTTGTAACTGCAAGTTTGTGAGCAAGGAGGTCATACGAAATCATGATGCAATTCAGTCAGTCTGTAGTTTTGTTCTAATCATTATTCCTGGTTATTGGAGGCTTCTGTAAAATCACTGCCATTTAAGTAGTGTTACAGTTTCCTTCAGATGGCTATTAGAGCAGCATAATGGTGTTCAAATCTGGCTTTTCCATCCTCGCACTGCGATTTTGACCAAGGGGGTCCAATGAAATATACAGGACTGCTGTGGTATCTTACAGATGTGCTTCCTGGAGCAAGTGCAATATCATACAGCATGAAATTTGCACAGCTCTTTATTTATCTGTAAGTAAAACACAAATGTACACATACTTCCATGGATAGCTGCTGTGCCAAAATGCTCCTTCTAGACAAACAAAAACACTCTTTGTCTCTCATCTCGTTTTACATTCCCAAATGGATGCGTCCACCTAGTGGTGGAAGTACAGAAATGCAACAGCCTTCTGTAATGAAATGATCTATCATCTATGTGGACGGTATAGTGGAGACGTTAGACTGGAGTGCTCTTGATCATGCTGTTGGTGTAAGTGTGTAACGTGTGTTTGATGTAATCTGTCAGGAGCGTGAGAGGAGATCGCCTCCGTTTAACCTTCAAATCCATCCTTTCTCTGAGGGAGTGAGTGCACTACAGATCTACTGTATAAAGGAGGGAGTGAAGGTAAGTATGAATTCATTCACTGCCACTTTTGCTTTTAATAAGAGTAAGAACTCATGAGCCAGCTCTGCTGTCATCTCCTCTCAACAGGACGTGTGTATACCAGACCTCATCAAGCTGTTGGATATACTCGGGGATAACGGGGTACGTCACACACCACAATCCATGCAGCATTTTTCTTGTTTGTAAAGTTTTTTATTGAGCATATATATATTATACAGTTTTCAATCAACAATATAAGAGAGGCTCAAGTATTTTTGTATAAGTGTACATATAAACCAAAACAAAACAGAGAAAAAAGCAAAACAAAAACGAACACAGCGGAAGTAGAATACAATTTTGTAGCAAGAAGTAAAATAAGAGTTTATACAAATAAAATGAAAGAAAATAAGTGTTTATACAGATACTGATTGTAAGAAGTCTATGAAGGGTTGTCAAATATTATAAAAACCTGAGAGATTATCCTTCAACAAATATCTAATTTTTTCCAAATGTAAAGTATTGGACAGATCCCGAAGCCACATTTTGTCAGTGGGTATATTTAACATTTTTCTTTCTGCGATAGGCTAGAATATTACCAGTTGTAGTGTAAATGCTCAGTGTGTGTTTCTGGCTTTACGCAGAACTTGAGGAATGAGGAGCAGGTGGCCATTATTCAAGCGAGTACTGTGCTGTCTCTCGCTGAGAAGGTACGTGGGTTCCTGTTTCAGGTTATTGAAGTACACTAGAGAGAACCAAAAACAGTCACTGAATGTCTGACTGTCATTACATATACTTTTCTTTACATATATATATGCATATACATTTCCTTTTCTCAATCTGTTAGTAAAGGACAATAACAACACTGGTCTACAGCCAAAATGCTTCTGAAATAAATGTTAAACTTTACTAATGAAATGAAAATGATGCTTAAAATTATTGATTGGCTCTAGTTTTCAAGATATGCCATTGGGTCAGTATACGACCCTTGACTTGAGGATGGTGGAGGATAAGTGAGTAATAAAGGGGAGGGATCTCAATTGAAATTACTAAAATAAATCTATGACTGGGTTTGGACTTTTTTTGAGGCAAAACAATGAATGATGCAATCTGAAGCTGGTATGACTTGCATTGTGTTATTCCTAGAAGTCGTGGATGATGCAATCATAACGAAACTTACATCACTCTGCTGAACTAATGCAGAGTGTAAACGTTTTAAAATTGTAAAAACTTAGCCAATCAGTTGTTTTAATTGTTTTATTATAATTCAGCACATTCAAATACATAATAAATAGCACAATCTTATTTCTGAAGCAGGCCACTTCTTAAAAATTGTAGACCAGTGTCATGATTTGCAATGAAGAGATGACAGAATGTGTGTATTTTTGTGTGTTGTGGTTTAGTGGATTCAGCAGATTGAAGGAACAGAAGCAGCTCTGCATCAGAAGATGATGGACCTGGAGCTCGAGATGGTACGGACAACAAGTCTTATCTTTACACAAGTCTTATCTTTTTTTGTTCGTATTTTAATGCTTTTTTACATCTTGGCCAGGGGACTACAGATGAAAAATAGCCTTTTGGCTAATTCTGGCTTTTTTTAACCATGTTTGTTCATGTGTTTTATGAAATTGCACTGTCCCCTTTTAAATAAACCAATAAATCAAATCACACATTACTTGTCTTACGTACAGTACCGGTTAAAAGTTTGGACACATTTTAGAATAATAAAAAAGAACCATTTTGTTGTTATTTAATGACAACCAATGTAATTTGTTTACCCATGTATGCCACTTTACTATCCACTTTAAATCATCAATTTATAAATAAATATATAATAACGTTTTAGAAAAAGTAGCTCATTAACAGGCGCGCCACTGGCTTCGCTCCGTTCTCGCGGCTCTCGGCCCCGCCCTGCTGGACACACAGTTTCTAAAGACAAAAACATTTAGGCATAAGCCTTCAGATTAAAAGTTTAAGATATTGAGTAATGTAAATTCAGTCAGGTAGAAGTGTACAGTACATAACATTCATCTGATGAACAAATATTTTGTAATTTTGTAAATTTTAAAATTCTAAAATTGTAATTTTAATGAATTCCTCTGTTTTTAAAAATACATAAAAAAAAAAAAAAAAAAAGGTTTAAAAGGTTTTACATTTACAAACTAAGCAAAATAGATTGCTGCAGATTTATGTTTGCATTAGTGATCTGCACAGTCCACTCAGTGTGTTACTTGGGTCTTGGAGTTAAAAGACTCAACTTGTTCAAAAGGTAAAAGGAAAATTCTTTATTCTTTATTATTCTTTCGCTAACAGTAGTTTTTTTAGGATAATACACAGGGTTTGCATTATGTGTAACGGGTCTATCAGTTTAATTCAGTTATTGAATTAAGTAATTAAGTTTGGGACACTCAGACTTATGTTTTAATGGCACCTACAACGTGATGCTTATAAAACCCCTGACGGTTGACTTGCAGGAGATGTTCTGCAAACAAAAGGGATATCTGGAGGAGGAACTGGACTACCGGAAGCAGGCGCTGGACCAGGCTTACATGGTAACATAATGATCCATTTTCAGACATTTCTTCCTTTTATGAACTTCAGTGAAACAATGATACTATGATGTTCAGTTTTAGAAAGTGGTATATATTGTGTTAATTTTGATATTTTGTGTTTTCGAGTCTGTTAGAAAGACATAGCGGTAAAATCTTCACCTGCTTATGATGTATCATTTTTAGTGTGGCCTTTAATGTGGTAGTCAAATAGATTTTCATTATAGTGCCACGAAAGGTTTGTCTTGTCAAATTTGCATGGACCAGTTCATTCTACAACAGTAGCCACCAACGTTTTCTTTATTCCAAAGCGTATTTTGGCACTATATTTTCTGTATTGGTGCTCTAGTCTAAACCATGAACCAAACCATTATTTGATTTTAATCCGAATACGAAAAAAATACAAAAAAACTATATTGTCCCACTTTATATTGTGTACTAACATTTAAATTAATCATTTGATAGACTACACTTAATGTTTACATACATGTTTTTGTTTTTACATTGTACAATATTTAGAAAAATACCTGCAGCAATAATTAATTTCTGTAATAACATCTATATTTAGACTGTTGACCTTCCCTTACACCATAACCCACCCTTAAAGTGTTGGTTAAGAGTTGGGTGAACAAAAACTAAAATTCTGTCATCATTTACACACCCTCATGACGTTCAAAAACTGAAAGACTTTTGTTAATGTTCGAAACACAAATGAATATATATATATATATATATATATATATATATATATATATATATATATATATATATATATATATATATATATACACACACACTACTGGTCAAAAGTTTTAGCTCGGTAAGATTTTTTATGTTTTTAAAAGAAGTCTCTTCTGCTCACCAAGGCTGCATTTATTTGATAAAAAAACAATAAATTAAAAAAACAGTCATATTGTGAAATATTATGACAATTTAAAAAAACTGTTTTCTATTTTAATATATTTTAAAATGTAATTTATTCCTGTGATGAAAGCTGAATTTTCAGCATCATTACTCCAGTCTTCAGTGTCACATGATCCTTCAGAAATCACTCTAATATGATGATTTTATGCTAAAAAACATTCATTATTTTTTTCATGTTGAAAATATTTATGTACAATTTTCTTTTCAAAATTCTTTGATGAATAGAAAGTTCAAAAGAACAGCATTTATTTAAAATAGAATATTTTCTAACATTATAAATGTCTTTACTGTAACTTTTGATCAGTTTAACTCATCCTTGATGAATAAAAGTATTGATTTATTTTATTTCTTTCCCCCAAAAATAAAATTAAAATTCTTACTGACCCCAAACTTTTGAAGGGTAGTGTTTAATGTTACAAAAGCTTTCCATTTCAGATAAATGCTGTTCTTTTGAACTTTCTATTCATCATAGCATCATGAAATAAAAATGTAAAAAACTGTTTTCATCATTGATAATAATCATAAACGTTTCTTGAGCATCAAATCATCATATCAGAATGATTTCTGAAGGATCATGTGACACTGAAGACTGGAGTAATGATGCTGAAAACTCAGCTTTGATCACAGGAATAAATTACACAACTCTATATTCACATAGAAAACAGCTGATTTACATTGTAATAATATTTCACAATATGACTGTTCTTGTTTGTATTTTTTATCAAATAAATGCAGCCTTGGTGAGCAGAAGAGACTTCTTTTAAAAACATTAAAAATATTACCGATCTAAAACTTTTGACCGGTAGTGTATATATATACTGTATATCTCCATTGACAGTCCACACAACTACCACTTTACCGTCACAATCTGAAACTGTACGTGTGTGTGTGTGTGTGTGTGTGCAACAGCAAATCCAGGAGTTGGAGGCTACTCTGTACAACGCATTGCAGCAGGATAAAGTGATCAAATACGGAGAGCCTCTGGACGAGCTGCAGAAGGACGAGTTGCGCTCGGCCGTGGAGAGACTGCGCAGACAGATGCTGCGCAAGAGTCGAGAGTACGACTGTCAGGTTCTGCAGGAGCGCATGGAGCTGCTCCATCAGGCCCATCAGGTACACAACACAACACTTTCTTTTCAAATCATTTAATACATTTAAATGCATGTGCCATACTTTCATAGAGACAGGCCACAGAATCCTCATGATGAAAAAATAATAATTTTAAAGGAGCCATATGTAAGATTGTGGCCAAAACTGGTACTGCAATCACTTTCAATTTACTGTAGAGCGGTGTATCCCCTCCCCCTCCCCCCTGACTCGAGGTTGCCAGATAGGCTGCAGGATCCAGCAGGAACGTTTTCAGCTGCAGCTGTGGTAACTAGAGCAGAGCTGGCAACCCGGATGCTGAAACACTACTGACTTCGTGATTGGTAGATAGGTGGAGGGTGGGGCATCAGGCCAAAACACAACATGACAACATCAACATCAGTTGAGGGCTGCAACTTCACTTTTTAAATGACAATATCCTGGCCAGACTACTGTTGTCAGTGATATAAGTATTTGAAATGAACATGATTTCTTAATGTCTAGTGACATATCAGGGCCAATTTATGATTAACTGAAATACATTTCTTACATACAGCTCCTTTAAGTTTATCATATTAAGTAATCATATAAAGTTTTTTTTTTTTTTTCCTTTTCTTAAAATATGTAAGGACTGGAGGAAAATCTAGGAGACCCATTTGCTCTGTGATGTGGTTGAGGGCATGTTGCTGGCATGGCTAAATGTATGTATCTAATATGATACATCAGGCTTTTGAGGAATGTTTATTTGCACATCCCTCAATCATCATTGTATTCATCATCAGCTATTCATTTTTAAAGTGATGTTCTCGTGTATGTGTGGGACACAAATGGCAGCTGTTTTGTAGCATGACCCACTAATTAATAAATGAGACATTGTTGAAGAAATAACCAAATGCAAGAAGAAGAGTACAGACAACACTGAACTGAACACTGAACAAACACCTACAGGAACCGAAATCTGCTACAGGAGACAGTGTATGCTGAACATGATAGTCAATAAGAGTCGGAAACATTTCACCTCGTCAGATGTGTGTTGTTGCTTCATTACTGATATAAAGGATGAAATTCAGTATCATTTAAAGGAACACGCCGACTTTTTGAGACTTTATCTTATTCCCCGTATCCCCCAGAGTTAGATAAGTCCATACACACCCTTCTCATCTCCGTGCGTGCCGTAACTCTGTCTGACGCACCCACCGCTAGCCTAGCTTAGCACAAAGACTGGAGGTAAATGGCTCCAGCTAGCATACTGCTCCCAATAAGTGACAAAATAACACCAACATTTTCCTATTTACATGTTGTGATTTGTATAGTCACAGCGTGTACAAATAACAAGGTCACATGAGACACAGCCATCTTCTAACCACATACATACTGGCGCTGCAAGTAAATCACTCCACCCAAGTAGCAGTGCTTCGCCTTCTGAGAATATAGTTCCCAGTATGTATACGGTTAGAAGATGGCTGTGTCTCATGTGACCTTGTTATTTGTACACGCTGTGACTATACAAATCACAACATGTAAATAGGAAAATGTTGGCGTTATTTTGTCACTTATTGGGAGCAGTATGCTAGCTGGAGCCGTTTACCTCCAGTCTTTGTGCTAAGCTAGGCTAGCGGTCGGTGCGTCAGACAGAGTTACGGCATGCACGGAGATGAGAAGGGTGTGTATGGACTTATCTAACTCTGGGGGATACGGTGAATAAGATAAAGTCCCAAAAAGTCGGCGAGTTCCTTTAAAATGATTCCATTGACTTTTCAAGGAACAAGGTTTCAACTTTACTACAACAAATCCTTAGCGAGTGATCATCATGAAAACGGTCTCTCTCAGAGGTTTTTGGTTCATTTTGATTTAAAAATGCCAAAAGTGATGATGACTAATTTTCCAACCAATTTCACCAGTTTGACTATATTCAGTCGGTTTATAAACTGGTTTTGGAAACATTAGAGGGCATTATGCCATCAAACAATAAACAAATGGAAATATCACTGCAGTTTTTCACAGTCAGTCATGAATCTGAGTGAAATGCAGTTATAATCTGGTAACTGTAATGCAGACACTATAAAAGACTGTTAATGTGTATTAAAAACCTCTCATGCTTGTTTAAATGTGTTGGTTTTGTGTGATGTATGTCAGATGGTGACCTCTGACCTGATGCAATAGCTGTTATATACAGAAGAGGGCAGCAAATTATCAGGAAATACCAAATATAGTACCAAAGCATATAATAAAACCCACATACTTTTCTTCTTTTCAGTTGTGCATTCAACTAGTGCTCTAGTAGACTTTTGGACCCGCTGTATTCTCCATTATTGAGCTCTGTGATAATTGTGCTTTAGATTACTGAGCGATGACATACTGAAGATAATCACACTGAAATGAGTGTTTCTCTCAATGCAGAGGATCAGAGATCTGGAAGATAAGACTGACATTCAGAGGAGACAGATTAAAGATCTAGAGGAGAAGGTAAGACAGGTTTATAACATCTGTAGTTACGAGCCGTCGGACTCATGATTTACAGAAGATGATCTGTCAGAATGATCATGTCTCCTGTTGTTTGTTCTAATATTGATGTTGCTCATTTCCCTATCCTGACTGTAACCTTAATTAATACTTCTTTCTTTCTTTCTTTCTTTCTTTCTTTCTTTCTTTCTTTCTTTCTTTCTTTCTTTCTTTCTTTCTTTCTTTCTTTCTTTCTTTCTTTCTTTCTTCGTCTTTCAGTTTCTATTTCTCTTTTTATTCTTCTCTCTTGCCTTTATTCTTTGGCCTTGATGTCTGTGACATCTCCTGCAGAGGTGAGTGTAGAATCTTTTTGTCTTCCTTGTGTTCAAGGTTTTTGAGGAAAATATAATTCATTGAGAAAGCCAAGTTTTAGACCTTGACTGAGACTAAACTATTGTATTAGGGGTTCATGGGGTTCACGACTAGATGATACTGCTGAGTACATTAAGAACATTACATGAATCATGACATTTATTTAGTGAGTATTGAAAGGGAACTACTGCAGTTTACTTATTTGCCATCTTTCCAGCAGTAAAAAACATAATTACTTGCACATTGGTATTTCAGTATCCATACTTCCTTTAACTCTGTGGTCCTGTTCGTGTGTCGATCAAAAATGACCTCTTTTTGTTTCCCAATGGAATGATTGTACTATATTTTAGTCCGATAATGTTTTTTATTTAATAATTTTTATTTTAAGATGATTTTATCGTACTGAATTATATTTATGCAGTAGTTATAATCCATGTATTCACTTTTTGAGCATGGACCTGAAAATGAAATTTCCAACTTAAACGGTAAACTTAAATCTTTAATGCTTTGGAGCTCAGACTGAAGTTTGGTCACTTTTTAAAGACGACACTTGGCAGATTATTGCAGAAGTGAAAAAAGTTTTAAAAAGTGAACTTGAAAAAAGCTTTTTATGAAAAATGCACAAAAATACAACTTGTAATTTTGATATGAAATATATATTTTCCGAAACACGTTTTACAAGTTGTGTTCCAAATTTGAGGTTGATATCTCAAAAAATGAGCTTTCAGTCAGATTTTATTTGGGCGCAGTACCGAAGGCTTCCACTAGATAGAATTCATGTCCCATTCATTTCCAGTGCAATCACTTTTGACGCGAACAATATGAGCATGAGTACTTTTTTCCAGGGCCATTTAACTCTTTCAAATCATGTTCATGATTTTGTGTGTGTGTGTGTGTGTGTGTTCACACAGCAAGAGCCAAAACATTTACCAAATTTCAGACCATTCAGATGAAGTAAAAAAGAAATAACCAAACAGCACCAGAGGGTTAAATGATATTCCCATTATCCTGTTGGATCCTATTTGGATTCATTTGAATAAGCACAATTAAACATTACATATGAGTAATAATTGTAGCAAAAGATGAGTTGCTGCTACTTTTGTGCACATGAACCCAAAGCAAACAATGCATTCTTTTGACATCTTGTATCACACTACTTGATTTATATATATATATATATATATATATATATATATATATATATATATATATATATATATATATATATATATATATATATATATGAAGAGTTCAGATGCAAAAGCCTCTAAGTGCCATCTGAAATTTTCTTCTAGAATGATCATTTTTATAAAGCTTGTATATTTAAGTTAAGTAATTTCACTTAAATGACAATTAATAGGTCATTTGCATTGCCATTTAAGTGAAATTATTGAACTTAAATATACGAGCTTGATAAAAATGATCATTCTAGAAGAAAATTTCAGATGGCACTTAGAGGCTTTTGTATCTGAACTCTTCATATATTGATATATAAAAAAAAAAAAAACATTTTATAAATAATTTATATATTTACAATTATAAAATTACTGAAACAAACATGTTGCATTCATTTTTTCACCATTTTTGGAATTGACAACTTGCACCGAATAATAATGTTCATTATCCTGTAGGATTTGAATGGCTCCACCTTGGGTGCATGTTGAACTGATCCCAGTTTTTGTCCTTGCGCACACAGGATTTGAAGCAACCTGGAGCTGTCGCATGCAACTGCAGTCGTCCGGTTGTTACGACTCAAGGTGTATTACTGGCTGTTTTGTTTTTGCTCGTGTAGAAGTGGGAAATTCAGAGTTAATGATGATGGATTTTATTGGGATTATCTGCACTGGATTAGATTACACCTCTGTGGAGAACCAGGACAGAATGCTTGAAATCACACTTACAGACCAATACAAGCGTGACGAAAACACCATCATCAACCCAACTAGAGGATCATGGATTATCTCTGCCATGCAGGGACACCCGTCATGATCCACTGCGACTGCTACCAACCACAACCCACAAACCCCTTTCTTTCTCACTCTGTCTATCTGTCTCTCCTCCCACACACACTTTGGGAAATGAAAAGCGAAATGGACGCCTTTGCAGGAGTAATGTGTGCTGACTCAGGGCCTGTTAGTGAGGCGACTGTCGCATCTCTGTGGTCAGGAACCCTTAGGAGAGGTGTCTTCCTCACTGCCGGAGAAAGAGACAGATTGAGAGAGAAAGCCAGATCGTCCACTACAAACCATCCACACTAGCAGTTTTTGTTTACCCCTAGAAAGTTGAGTAGACTACTGCAACCAACCTGCTGATCAGTGGAAAAACCAATACTGGGCAGCCTGGTTTTTAATAGATTTCTTTTGTATTGTATCGGGCCTCATTCCTCCATCACAAGCAACATTTATTTTTTATGTAAATCATTCTTAAAAACATTCATGTGTAAAGGTTTACTGAACAAAACTATTTTTAATGTAAATTGCTGCACCATGCAAGTTTACACAAGTAGCCATTTATGAATTAAATAGTAACATGCAACAGTTTATGAAATGGTTTCATCAGTTGTGATGAAATGGAAGTAGTGACCGATTTTGTCTTCCATACTGTGAATTATAGAAAAGAAAAAATGTAGGGCAAGGACTTGGTTTTAGCATTTTTGGATGTGTGTGTTGCACTCGCATGAATGAGCTTGCAATCGACTGTAAAAAAGAAACAGGGTTTAAGTGGACTAAATGTTTGGAGAAGTCCTGCATACATCACCAGAGATCCAAAGATCCAGCTGGGACATTTTAATAAAAAAATAAAAAAAACAACAAGTTTTAATTTAACCCTGTATAGTCCAGAATGAATTGTTCACAGTAAAATATTTAACATGCATTTAGAAAACAGATTGGGTGATTTTTCATTTCATGGCGACTTTAAACTCTTATTGTGTAAATTATTGTACCATGTGACAGTTTTAAAACTTGAAACCTAAAAAGTTTTTTTTTTCCATAAATTTTCGCACCATTTACGCAAGTAAAACCAATCATAAGTAAACAGTCACAACAGTTTATGAAAGTTAAATAGTTGTGTAAATTGTAGAAAGAAAATATTGCACCATGCGAGAATTTACGCAAGTAAAACCATCCTGTGGTAAATACTCACATCATTCAACAAATGTTTGCAAATGAAACTGTAAATCGTCACATACTGACTGCTTTCACGAATGATTTGCACAGAAACTCACTCTGCTTGTGGTTGATGAACGAGGCCTATTGACCAATAATATTCCATGTCTATGAAGCTCAGCAGTTCCTCTTTCTGACTGCAGTGTAATATATATGTCTGTTGATATGTACATGTGTCTCTATATCCTCCTGATGTGAATACATTTCTCCTTCTGCAGCTTGAGCAGTAGAGTCACTTTGCAGTTTATTCTTGCGATGTGTATTGTGGTGACGGCTGCAGATGTGTTTCAGCCTTCCTCGACTGTCCCTGTATTTAATCATCTCTTCCCGGAGCCTAGTTGTTTTCTACTCTTTCAAACGAACAGCTGTAGCGTACCAGCAGGACTTTCACTAACTGGTTTGTACCGAATGATCTTTCTAACTCCCTTTAATTGGCTGTCTCTGGCTTGTAAATATGTTTTTGGGGCATTCTGTATACCAGGTTTGGCTTCATTTCATTAAAGTCTAATATCTCCTCAGAAATATGATAATCTCTCTTTTTTCACCTTTGGACACACTGAGAACACGCTGATCTCAGACACAGACAGAATATTAATTTGCAGAATATGATATGTCTATATTAAAGGGTAACTCTCGCCAAAATGCAACCTAGGGTCTTCTTGTTAATCTGCTCGAGGCAAACTTTCATTTAAAAGCATAATTAGAATGGAAACGCCACTTTTAAGTTTGACCATATTTTCGTTTTCGGTCAAATTGCCTTGTGAATGGGAGTGAATGGGGCACGACTATGATAGCATCAAAAATCACTATTTTTAAAACACTAAGAAGGCTCGACACAACATGAAACTGTGCTGGAAGTATCACCAGGGGCTCTACACATGAACTCCAGCATTGAGAACAGTGTTTGTGTACACAGAGTTTACTAAAAAGAAAGATTTTGATCAACTCACTGTCTCTGTGTCCGCTGGCATTTTCACAGTCAAAAATAGTCGATCTCCGAATGTGAATGAACTGACTCTGAATTTTAGTATTGCTTCTTATATGAGGATCCTTTTTCAAATACAAGGTCAATATTGATTTTCACTAACGACAAAACAACAAATCCGTGAATTTATATGGATCTAAGCTTTAGGAGCTTTCCATCTTTACTCTCCTCCCTGTTACGGTGCATTCGGAGATCGACTATTTTTCTGACAATACCAGAAATCACATTTTTGGTCCCCATGAGGAAAACAGCTTGTAAATCATACTAAATTATGTTTTTTGGAAATGTAAAAGTGCAGAAAGTTTTCTGTGAGTGTTGTGTTTATGGGTTAGGGAATGGAATATACAGTTTATACAGTATAAAAATCAATATGTCTATGGAAAGTCCCCAAGTGTGTGTGTGTGTGTGTGTGTGTGTGTGTGTGTGTGTGTGTGTGTGTGTGTTTAGAAACATATGGGTGTGATATGTGTGCATGTACACAATTGAGGCCTTTGTGAATTCAAAATATGTCCACCTTTGGAATCACTACTATAACATTATAACATTTTTATTAGTCAACTAAAAATTCACACAATTTGTAAGGTTTACAATATTTATAAGATGCTACGCATTACCATTAATAGGAATGGCAGAAAATGTTATTAGCCAAAAACATTGTTTTATACCATGCAAGTGATATTTTTTGCCAGCATTTGGTAACTTACTGCAATGGACATGCAATGTGTGCCTTTGCAAAGAACAGTAAAGTGATTGTTGAGAATTTGAGCTTGATGAGGATGGTTACACAGAGCGTACTGCAGCCACAAGAAGTATTTGTTGTAATAACCTCACTGTAACCAGAGAAAGTTAGTGCAACCTATACCTGTTGTACTTCCCTGACACTAATGCAATATTAACAACTTCTCTTCTTCCTCTAACATGTGTAACTTCAGCCACCCGAGATACCGATGAGTGTAACGTATCTCTGGAATATGCATCGGCTTGTTAGGGTTGAGAACTGCAAACATGTTAAAATGTCTTACGACACAGAAATACAAAAACCAGAGCTCCACTGTGATAAGCCAATCATTTCATTAAGGTTTCATAAGTGAATTTAAACATGCAGCCGAATGCTCTGAGCAATCCAGACGGATGTAGTGCTCGGAAATCATCGGTTGCCTACTTATCAGTCAACAATGATTACACACCAGTAGAAGGTTTGTTATGTGCCAGGTGGAGAAGAGCGTAATGCTGTCTGGATGGGGATCTGTAAAAGATGAGTGTCTGCCCGCCCATCCTTTTGGTATCATTCTCCCCATGTCCTATTTGAGATAGTCAACAGCAACACATCTCAACTTCAGCAGGACAAATGGATAGATTAATGTATAGTTGAACAGCACTACAATGCATCATATTGATAAATGATTTATTGAGCTGATAATGCTTGTCTAGTATAGCCTTGTGAGAAGATCTCTCATGCATTTTTAATTCTAAAATGGCCAACAGTCTCCCCTGTTGTATTGTGAAGGAAACACCGACCCTGGTTGAAAGCCGTATCGTAACAGAGGGAGTCTCAGAATACGAGACCATTTACCCAAATACGGTTAATTAATAGAGCAATACTAAAATACACATCCAATGAAACAAGAAACAAGCACACCAACTCTACTGCCATAGGAACAATACACCAATACAAGACACAGGTGAGAACAAACCGGATGGAGAAACAAGAACACAAAGAACCTAAAACTCAACTAAACAAAAAGACACTTACAGTGCAATGCATAAGTGAATACACCCATGCTAAAGTTGACTAAAAAGAGGAATAAAAAATCATATTTTGGAAATTGAACTTAATGCCTTAATTTAAAAAATTAGGAAAAATCCAACCTTTAAGGACACCAATTTTCTTTGTGAATGAATAATGTATTGTAAATAAATAAATGTTCTTCCTTAAAATACAGGGTGCATAAGTGAGTACACCCCTATGTTAAATTCCCATAGAGGCAGGCAGATTTTTATTTTTAAGTATTTAAAAAAAAAAAAAATAGGATACTATGCATCCTGATAAAGTTCCCTTGGCCTTTGGAATTAAAATAGCCCCACATCATCACATATCCTTCACCATACCTAGAGATTGGCATGGGGTACTTTCCATAAGATCATCTCTCAATGCAAATCAAACTAGCTTTTAGGCTAACTGAAATAAAACCATGCCAATCTCTAGGTATGGTGAAGGCTATGTGATGATGTGGGGCTATTTTAATTCCAAAGGCCAAGGGAACTTTATCAGGATGCATAGTATCCTAAAAAATTTTTTTTTTTAAATACTTAAAAATAAAAATCTGCCTGCCTCTATGGGAATTTAACATAGGGGTGTACTCACTTATGCACCATGTATTTTAAGGAAGAACATTTATTTATTTACGATACATTATTCTTTCACAAAGAAAATTGGTGTCCTTAAAGGTTGGATTTTTCCTAATTTTTTTAATTAAGGCATTACGTTCAATTTCCAAAATATGATTTTTTATTCCTCTTTTTAGTCAACTTTAGCATGGGTGTATTCACTTATGCATAGCACTGTATATGAGATGGCCAATAATATAACACATATATTCTGTCTCCTAAAAAGAATATATATTTTGGAATACGGTGAGTAAAAAAGTTACTACAACTACAAAGTTAAAAGTCCTACAGTAGATATAAGGAAATGTATGGAAGCTTGTTTCCGCCACAGAATAAAACATTTTAAAAGATAATTGCGACTTTTTATCTCACAATTTTGACTTTATTTCTCAGAATTAAGTGTTATAAAGTCAGAACTGTGATAAATAAACTTTTACACATTTCTGACATATCTCGCAATTCTGACTTTGTATCACACAATTGTGTGTTATAAAGTCAGAATTGTGTGTTATAAAGTCGCAATTGCGTGTTATAAAGTCAGAATAGCAAGATAAAAAGTCACAATTAACTTTATATTTTTTATTCTGTGGCAGAAACAAGCTTCCACAGATATGTGCTGCTATGGACAGAAGATAAACAAATAAGAGTTTCTCTTCAATGCTTTGTAATTAAAACACTCATACGGTATGACCGAGAAGTTTAGTCAAGATGTAATTATTTTTTCCTAAAACACACGTGATCCATTTTCGTAGTCTCTAATAGATTTGACAAAAGCTTGGAGATGTTTATCGGATCATATAAAGCACATTTAAGAGGATCTGTGTTTGAACTTAGGATTCACAATTATTATTGCTAATCAACCTCTCTCTTTCTCTTCAGATGCTAGAACGGCGTCTCTGAACTGACAGAAATGAACACTGGTGTCAGCTTCACTTAGACCATCTTCACTTATAACTAGATTTAGAAATTGCATTTCTGGATTTTATATTGCCTTCTCATTTTATTTATTTATTTTTTAAAAAAAGGAGGTTTCCTTTAATAATATGAATCAAAGCAATTTTATACCCATCAAAATAAAAACTTTGGATCATACTTGTTACAGTGAATAAAATGGTTAAAGGCCCCCTGAAATCAAAATTTAATTTTTTTTTTTTTTAACTTTAAGTATGAATATGTTAGCCTTAAGGTTATAAGCTGGTGTGCTCCAAAACAATGACAAAATTCACATTTATGAGATAAGCACTCAAAAAATGTACAGTCCCTCAGTTCCACTAAAATGGATCACGGATTTTTATGACATCACCGGGGACTTCAGCTTCTCATCACATCTTCTGTCCAATCAAATGCTCTCTAGAATCTAAAGCTCCGCCCCCTATCGTATAAACACCCCCTGGCCAAAGCGACCGTTGACACTTAACAGAGCAAAATGGGTTGGAGACGTGTGTTCGGTTGCACAAACGCTCAAGTTTTATTCAGCTTTCCAACTGTACGTTGGTTAAGAATGAAATGGCTAGAATTTATTCACCTCTACTATTGAATCCAGCGTATCATCAGCGCTCGGATCTGCTTCCATGTCACTGTCAAGTACAACTTGCAGTCTGTGAGGTAAACTAAACGCTATTGGCTAGCTGAAAAGGGGGAGGAGCCATTATATCTGTCCCGCCTTAGCTTCCTGTTTCAGTGAAAATCAACGCATCATAGAAAGCTGCGCGATACAAAGCACTTCAGTGGGACTTTAAGAGGAAAAACCTTTTTATCCAGTGAAATGTGCTGCTTATGACTGGATGATCCACTGGTTGACAGTGAATTGCTCTCCCACTGTCATCTTTGTTTTGACACTTCTATGTCTGTGCTTCTGGCTAGAGCGGTACGTCATACTCAATATAGTCTCCTACATCAGCACTCCACCAGGACACAATCTAACATGACCCCTCCATCAGGACACAATCTAACATGACCCCTCCATCAGGACACAAGCTATAGCTATAACAGTACACTGATAACCTGTTTCCAGCTGTGTATGTTGAGCTGAGAGTGAACTGAAACTATGATGAGACCATTTTTTGATTTTGATACAAAGTTGATTCTGATTGTTCTTGGTCATTTTTAATGCTGAGTAAAAAGTGACTGGTGACACTTTACAATAAGGTCAAATTAGTTGAACATGTTACAGTTTTTTTTTCAATTGCTAACATCCTTTTGTCCAATCTGTAGTCACGTTTTCAAAACTCTAAACACAATTAGCACAACATCTGTCTGTTGTGACCATACCATTAACCCAATTCATGTTGTTTTCACACAAAATGCAGTCAATTAACACGTTTCTAGAATGCCTACATTTTCTTTACATATAAGCATACCCAATACCAAAATCATGGATCTTTATAGTCTTTTTTACAAATGCTTAAACGCAGCATGCCAGAAATGAAGACCTATTCTTCCAAACCATAGATACAGTATAAAGCCTCTACTTCTGCAACAATATCAGCTCAAAAGTATTGAAACAAATATTTAAAAAATATATTCAAACAGCTGATAAGCATTTTTTAATTACTGATAATTAGAGTAAGAAATAGCTGATTCCAATCTCAATCAGAGACATAGCCAGGTGTTGAAGACTTTCCATTACATGGACATACACAATAAAAAGGCAGTCTTTGGATTGGTTTTGTTCAAAGCAACACATAACAACACACAGGAGCAAAAAAAGAAAGAAAATGTCTGCGCGAGTGAGAGGACTAGTTAGGGGAGAGGACTAGATGGACCAGTGAGAGGACTAGTTAGGGGAGAGGACTAGATGGACCAGTGAGAGGACTAGATGGACCAGGGAGAGGACTAGATGGACCAGTGAGAGGACTAGATGGACTAGATGGACCAGGGAGAGTACTGGATGGACCAGTGAGAGGACTAGATGGACCAGTGAGAGGACTAGATGGACTAGATGGACCAGGGAGAGTACTGGATGGACCAGGGAGAGGACTAGATGGACCAGTGAGAGGACTAGATGGACTAGATGGACCAGGGAGAGGACTAGATGGACCAGTGAGAGGACTAGATGGACTAGATGGACCAGGGAGAGGACTGGATGGACCAGTGAAGAGGACTAGATGGACCAGTGAGAGGACTAGATGGACCAGTGAGAGGACTAGATGGACCAGTGAGAGGACTAGATGGACTGGATGGACCAGGGAGAGGACTAGATGGACTGGATGGACCAGGGAGAGGACTAGATGGACTGGATGGACCAGGGAGAGGACTAGATGGACCAGTGAGAGGACTAGATGGACCAGGGAGAGGACTAGATGGACCAGTGAGAGGACTAGATGGACTAGATGGACCAGGGAGAGGACTGGATGGACCAGTGAGAGGACTAGATGGACCAGTGAGAGGACTAGATGGACCAGTGAGAGGACTAGATGGACCAGTGAGAGGACTAGATGGACTGGATGGACCAGGGAGAGGACTAGATGGACCAGGGAGAGGACTAGATGGACCAGTGAGAGGACTAGATGGACCAGTGAGAGGACTAGATGGACTGGATGGACCAGGGAGAGGACTAGATGGACCAGGGAGAGGACTAGATGGACCAGTGAGAGGACTAGATGGACCAGGGAGAGGACTAGATGGACTGGATGGACCAGCGAGAGGACTAGATGGATCAGGGAGAGGACTAGATGGACCAGTGAGAGGACTAGATGGACCAGGGAGAGGACTGAATGAAACAGTTGTACACGGTTCCCTTTGAGAGAAACAGTGATCGGGTCAAGGAACTCCAGCACCAATACGTCCGGGTATGGTGTCTATACACTATGTCTGATTCTACAGTGACTATTCCACACCTCTTTTTTTCACTATTCTCTATAGCTACTCTAAAGCATTTATGTAATAATTGTGTTTGATTTTTCTTTCAGAGATTTATGGAGTTGGAGGCTAATCAGACACTGCACAAATTAATTTAAGGCAGGGTTTAACCTGGCAAAAACACGTAGACGAGGAAGAAATGTAATTGGGAAAAGGGCCACCGTTGATGTGCCGGGTCAGAGAGGAGCAAATATCACAATGTGTGCTGCAATCTCAAGTGCTGGTTTGGTCCTGCAGAAAAGCTAGATTGGTCCCTACAACACAGAGCGTCTTTTATTTTTAGATGACCTCCACCAACAACTGGTGCCAGAAGCAGAACAGGAGGACATTTGTGATTTACATGGGACAATGTAGCATTCCACCATTCACATGAAATCACAAACTGGTTTGCAGCACATCCAAGAATGATTTCCCTTTTTCTTCCTCCGTACTCTCCTTTCCTCAACCCCATTGAGGAATTTTTTTTTTGCTTGGAGGTGAAAAGTATGTGATCATCGGCCACATGACCAAATGTCCCTCCTGGATGCCATGGATGCTGGTTGCAGAGACATCTCAGTTGAAGACTGTCAGGGGTGGATAAGGCATGCCAAGCGTTTCTATCCAAGGTGTATAGCGAGAGAAAACATATGATGTGATGTACAGTAGACGAGAACATGTGGCCAAATGCTGAAGATCCTATAGATTAGAACAGGACTTTTTTTTTTTCTGGGCCTCTTTTTCCCTGTCATTTTGTTTTATTTTTGTACACTTTAAACCAAAGGCCATGTATGTTTGTCTTTGTTTCGGTTTGTTGATCACTGACAGCAATTTCATATTGCTAATAAAGCCTTTAGTGCAGCAATTCTTTTACTTACTCTAAAGTATTGATGACTCCTTCACATTTAGATATTATTTTGTACACATCTAATGCTCCATGAATTCACACACACATGGCTGAATGAATAAAAAAAAATGGATTTCATACTGTATGTTCTATACAGATAGAACTGAAACATGACAAGTAATTCAGTTTTTGTAATGCCACGAACTGTTAAAATTTTGACTTGACTTGACTTTGACTTGAATTTTTAAAATGATTGACTATGTGTTCATGTTGGATAGAAAACGAGTGCTAAAGTTTTGACCGAATGATTCGATTTTGAAACGGGTTGCAGTGTTTTGATAGAGTTAGTGTATATTGAAAAAGTTTTTTTTGCGTTGAAATGTAGAGTTTGTATTTATTTTAAGAACTGTCAAACACTTCTTAGCAATTGAAAAAAACTGTAATTAAAGCATTAACTAACAATTAAGCGTAGCGTCAGTTCTGGCAGGTCACGTTAGTCAAGCTCGCGTCAGCTGACTCTCAGCTGATATGTCTACAGTACCTATCACTGTACTCATATATAAGCTCCTTCAGTATTATCAGCAGCTATCGCGTTTCTCAGGAGCGAATTACCCTTCTCCCTCCCCAGCTCCTCTCGCCAGTCAGGATTTGGCATTCTGATTCCCCTCGAATCAGAATAAATTAATAAATCATGTTGTACTTAAAATCTTGAATAAATGATATCTGCAATACATTCATGTTGGATCTGTTCTGTTTCCCCTAAGTGGGGTTATTGCTGCTCTTATCCATGCTAGACTGCATGGATGCGCAGGGAGTTCTCCCAGAACAGAATTGCCAATCCTAACTGTATGTCCAATTGGCAATCGTATTTGACGATAGTGGTCCTGACAGAACTACGTCAGTTAATAAAAATACAACTGTTCATTGTTAATTTGTTAGCTCAGGTCCATTATATATGATTTCAATAATGTATTTTTCAAGGTTAGTTCATTTAGTTACACTAACGTTAAGAAATGGAACCTTATATTGTAAAGCATTACTAAGCGAGTTTTGGTTGTGATGTTGTCATCAGCATTCAGTCCGTCAGCGAGCAGAATCTGGTCATTGTGCTGACTGGAGAAATAACTGCATCATCAGTGACACAGGCTCTCTCTCTCTCTCTCTCTCTCTCTCTCTGCACAGCAAGTGTTTTTAAAGGTACAACAGCAGAACTGAACAAAGAGGGGGTCCTGCGCCAGCCAAACTGATATCAAATGGAAATGCTTTAACAAGGCTTTCTTAAAACCAGTAGTTATTACAGTAGGTACCTCCTTGACTTTATTACTGAAATAAAATTATTTAAATGTAAGTATTTTTTAGACCATTAGGCTAACAAGTGAAGATCAGTTGTTAGGACTAAATAGAAGGGAAAATTGACAATGCTTTTTTTTTGTTTTTTATCAGTGCACATCATTTTTTTAAATTATTTATATTCCTGGTAACCTTGAAACAGAATAACTTCCCCTCCCTCTTGCAGCATCTCTTCAAGGGCGGGGCACTCACATGAGATCTACCAATAGCAAACCACAACCATCCAATCAATTCCCCACAGACAAAATCAAGCCCCACCCTACATTTGTTCTTGTTTGTTTCACTTAGATATATGGCACAATAGGGAAGAAAAGACAATCACAACCTCCGTTTCATGACGACTTTTCATATACTATGGTGCTATGTGTTATTAATGTGATGTACTATTCTAATATAGGACAATGGTATTTAGCTATATGAAATTTAAAAGAATACCATAGGCCTATTACTACATGCCCAAAATAAATCAATAATAATAAAAAAGAACAAGAGCAATACTCAATATGTGACACACAATGGAAATACTTTTATGTGCACCAACTAGAATCTTATTTGTTAAACCAAGGAGTTTTTACGTGTGGGTGGTTGTGGGAGTTCTTCCAAAATTGTACAAGATAATATTATTAATGATCTTATTTGTCAACAATATAAAACCCAAAGTGTTTCAGCATTTAATGTGATATTTAAATTTCAGCCTTTTGTGATATATATAGCCTAGCTAAATATAGCCTATATTGAATTCAAAGATCAAAGTTAATTAAACAAAGAATCAATCAAACAAAAATATAAAAACACAATCTCTATATAGAAGTCATGAATCTGTGATAGCCTAAATGTATTGAAGCTTAGATTCAATACATTTCCATATGATACTTTTCCTGTTTCCCTATAGAATATGTCAACTGACTAGTGACTAGGTAGCCTAATTTATTAATTTATTTACATCCCGAAAAAAATGCTAAAATGTCACACTTCATAATACAATGAATTAGTTAATGCAATGTGACCAGCGCTCTTATTGATTCTAATATTAATTTGAAAATGTATAAATTCATCTGTGCACAGGCAAATATATAGCCAATTACATAGCCTATATAGCCCAAATAATTATCTGTTAAACATGATATCTAATATAACAGGCTAAATGTTGCTAGTGAAAGTTGAGGAGCTGTTACCTAAACAGTGGAGGATCTGCAGAAATGTGACGGTGAGGCGTGGAGCTCGAGTGAAGTTTCTCCTGTCGTTCTCAGTGTGTCTCACACACACTCACACACTCACAGCATGGCTGAGCGCGAGCGCAAACGCGTGGACCGGGACCGGGACCAGGACCGGGACCAGGACCGGGCCGAGGATCTGCCGGTGTATCTGGCTCGCCCGGGCTCGGCGGACCCGGTGCCGCGACACAAATACGGAGGGCTGTTCTGTAACGTAGAAGGAGCGTATGAGAGTAAAACCATCGATTTTGACGCTCTTACTGTCGGCCAGCGATCCAGAAGCACAAGAGCCACACACAGAGAAGAGCTGAAGACTTCAGAACACGAAACCAACTTTATACCTTCACCTTCACTAGAGCCTAAAGACACGGGACAGAGAAAGACTGCGTTCGAGAAGGAAGCTGTCCGAGACACTGAGAAGGTATCTATCTATCTATCTATCTATCTATCTATCTATCTATCTATCTATCTATCTATCTATCTATCTATCTATCTATCTATCTATCTATCTATCCATCCATCCATCCATCCATCCATCCATCCATCCATCCATCCATCCATCCATCCATCCATTAATTATAATTTTCTTCTGTAATGCACTGTATCATGTTAAATGGTTTTGTAGATCTAGATGAAAGGTGTAGGTTAGATTAGGTGCCATAAGCAAAAGCACTGAAACTCTATATCTGTGAGGCCTATGGACGGCCTTCAGGCTCAGTGTTGTACTTATAAGCTGGTTTGTTTTGGGTTAAAAAGAGTTCTAGATGTTCTTCACAAAGCTGACTCCTATAAGCCTATATATATTCTTTATATTCTCATCCTGTCTTATGTGTCCAAAAATAGAAACCATCCATGTCATGACTTGGCATAATATTTTGATTTGATAAATTTATTTTATTGTCGAATTAAAAAATAATAATAAAATGACTTAAGTTTAATTATACAAAAACATACATATCATCGCATAGCCCACTCCTTTAAAAATAATGGAACATTCCATAAAGTTGTGACACCCAAGTCAAAAAGTTTTTTTGTTTTGTTTTTACACATAAGAAACTAAGGAAAAGTTAAATAGCTTAAATACACAGGGAATATAATCAATGAAACAGTGCACAGGTGTGCAACTCAAATCAGCAACCAAAGTTACTAATGATGACAGAGAACACTGGCAGGAACAGAATGAAAAACAAAACCAAACAAAACATTACATACACACAATATATATATATTGATAACAGATTTGCAAAATATAATATAATATAATAAAATAATATAATGTTTCATAATTTAATATAAAAAGTTCATAAAACATTTACTTTGACCTGAGAAATGTCAACGATCAACATTTTCTGAAGGTTATTTTCACTGAAGTGTTGGACGTGTTTTTGAGAGAGTTGTTTGTGAAGAATCACGTATTGATGTCAGGTGGTTTATGCTGTAGCGCTTTATTAGATATGGCTCTGATTTAATAGAGATCTGGCTGAATCCTCACCAGCAGAAGAAACGCTCTTTCATCATTACTCGTCCTGAAGCAGCAGGAAGCAGGAGTTTAAATACATTAAAATAATTTGCTCACATAATTCAATTTCTGCAGACTGCACATGCTCACTTTGTACGTTTACAAAGTGTCTGCGCTCAGTTATTGATTTGTTTTATGTTTATGTATTTATTGGGAGGGTTATGGTCTAATACGTTTTTTATGTTATTTTTTATTGTTCATTCAAAGTGGAATTAATCAACCCTTGATTATTTCTAAATGTAGTCTGTGTGATCCTCAAGGCACATCCTACAGTATTTATGGAATATAATCTAAGTCATCTAGTATTATTACATTAAACATCACGCTGACATTATGGGGAAATCATATTTCAGAACAGTTTTCATCATTCTCTTATTCTGACAGCTTTTCTTCTCATCTCTGTGTGATAAAATGACATGCGTGTCTGAAAGACAATATTGGGCCTTGACCTTCGCAAAATACTGAACATATTTAGGTCTTAATAAGATGTTTAATTAATTATTAGTATTTAATTATAGGCCTACATGTATTTTTCAGTTATATATATTATATACAGTATATATATATATTGTGTGTATAGTGCAGAATTATTGGACTTATTGTCAGTAAGGTTGTTTTTTTCAAATGTAAAATATGTGGTGTTTCATTAGTTATGTTTATGATTTGACAGAGTATAAAGAATATGCCTCAAAAGGCTTTATATATCCAGTGTTTGCAGTGATATTGCTGGAACGCATCCCACATCTCCATCTAGTGGACAGGCGTGATCGCTGACTCTACAGAACAGAAATGTTCACTAGTCCCTCATTATTGACAGTGTTACAGTGAGGGTTTGGCTGATCCAGCAGATTCTGTTTCTGTCATACACGGTTTATACAGTTGATGTGCAATATTTAGATTACAGCTGCTGTCAAACTATTGTGCTTTTGTTTTTCTTACCGTAAATAAATGTTCTTCATCTTTGTGAATCTCAGATCTGGACATATGAAGGCTTTCCAAGTCCTTTATATTGTGATTATAATATTATTAATTGTTTTATTATCAGAAGAAGAGAGTAATATGTGTGGACATATACTGTGTTCACGTGATCTAATAAACTTGTCATGTAGTGAGTGATCTGTGTGACGAGACAAATTCAGTAGAAAAATGTGTGTGCATGTGTGTGAGTGTGTATGTGAGGGTGTGTGTGAATGTGTGTGAGTGTGTATGTGAGGGGTATGTGTGTGTGTGTGTGTGTATGTGAGGGGGTGTGTGAGTGTGTGTGTGTGAGGGGGTATGTCTGTGTGTGTGTGTGTGTGTGTGTGAGGGGGTGTGAGTGTGGGTGTGTATGTGAGGGGGTATGTGAGTGTGTATGTGAGGGGTATGTGTGTGTGTTTGTGTATGTGAGGGGGTGTGTGAGTGTGTGTGTGAGGGGGTATGTCTGTGTGTGAGGGGGTATGTCTGTGTGTGTGTGTGTGTGTGAGGAGGTGTGAGTGTGGGTGTGTATGTGAGGGGGTATGTGAGGGGTATGTGTGTGTGTGTGTGTATGTGAGGGGGTGTGTGAGTGTGTGTGTGAGGGGGTATGTCTGTGTGTGTGTGTGTGTGTGTGTGTGTGTGTGAGGGGGTATGTGAGTGTGTGTGTGTGTATGTGAGGGTGTGTGTGAGTGTGTGTGTGTATGTGAGTATGTGAAGGTGTGTGTGAGTGTGTGTGTGTGTGTGTGTGTGTGTGTGTATGTGAGGGGGTGTGTGAGTGAGAGTGTTTGTGTGTGTGTGTGTGTGAGAGAGGGGGTATGTGTGAGTGTGTGTGTGTGTGTGTGTGTGCGTTTGAGTGAGTGTGTGTGTGAGTGTTTGCGTGTGTGTGTGAGAGGGTGTGTGTGTGTGTGAGCGCCGTGTTTAGGTGTGTGTGAGAGAGAGTGAGTGTGAGAGAGTGAGAGTGTGTGTGTGTGTGTGTTTGTGTGTGTGTGTGTGTGTGTGTGTGCGTGTGAGGGTGTGTGTGTGTGTGTGTGTGTGTGTGTGTGTGTGTGTGTGAGAGAGAGTGTGTGTGTTTGCGTGTGCGTGTGTGTGTGAGTGTTTAGGTGTGTGTGAGAGAGAGTGAGTGTGAGAGAGTGTTTGTGTGTGTGTGTGTGAGTGTGTGTGTTTGCGTGTGTGTGTGTGTGTGTGTGTGTGTGAGAGTGAGTGTGTGTGTGTGTGTGTGTGTGTGTGCGTGTGTGTGTGTGTGTGTGTGTGTGTGTGTGTGTGAGAGTGAGTGTGTGTGTGTGTGTGTGTGTGTGTGTGTGTGTGTGTGTGTGTGTGTGTGTGTGTGTGTGTGTAAGAAAGGGGGCGGGGGTGTGTTGGTTCTGCTCAGACAAAAGAGCCTCATGTCAGGGTGGGGCTCATGATCAGCAGCTGTTCTTCTCTTCTCTCTTCTCTCCTGTTCTCCTCTTTTGTTCACCATCACTGAAAGACCCGTCTAGTCCTTGACTTGATTATGAGTCTTTGCTCATTGGTGGAGATGCACTTTAATAACTGATAAATACAGCATTTTCTCTATCTCTGCACTGAAACACCATTCAAGACAGTAAAGCAAGCTAACTAGCCTTAGCAGTTCATGGAGGAGTTTATAGTTCTAGGATTGTCTGAGATTTATTTTAATAACTTCCCTTCTGCAAAATAAATGTCTAATTGTATTGAATGTGCACTTGTTGTTCATATAAAATCGTAAAAATCTATATTTAAACAACTGTACTTGCAGATAATATAATATTAAAAGGCTACTTAAAGGCACACTATACAAGATTTTTGGATCAAAATATCCAAAAACCACTAGAACAATGTTATATGTTGTTGATTTGTGTACTTACATTATCCCAAATGTTTCTAAGAGTGTTTAAATCCAGAGAAATCAGCAATTTTAACCAGGACACGTACGTCGCCTATCAATGACATCATACCCGCATTCCGGTTTTGTTTAGTAGAAACCATGGAAACACCAAAGACGCTTTAATATATTACGTGTTTATTAAACAAGTGAGCAACAGTTTGGATACATTCACCGACAGAAAACGAATCATTGTTATACATCTATAAAGGATCAGTACATTCAGCAGTGCACTTTAACCTTATTATAACAGAAATAATTATGAAGTTACAAATATAGATGTATTTAAGTCCTAGGCTTAAATATGTCAAAAAATCTTACATTCAACTAATTGCATTACATATAAATATAAATTACATTTCCATTTAATAACATTCAATTCAAGTGTCTGAAAACATTACATTCAATCCAGGCTTTAGTGTATTCTTTTAAAGTTTTTATTATTACTCTTATTAAAAGTAAGCTAACGTAATTCTTTTTCACAAGGGTTGGCAAATCAGATTTATTTTGTTAATTTATCGTAATGGTTAGGAATCAGTTGTCATTAGTGGTCTAGCTGTGTTTCCACGGTTGAGAGAAAACATAAAAACTACTAAAACAAAACTAATTGCCACAAGCGTTTACACGCAGACAATGATCATCCGAATCATTAACAAAAGATTCTTCAGAGTCGGTTCTTTCGGTTCGCATATCGTTCTCAAAGCGTGTATTTGGGGTTCCCGGTTGACAAAAGTCGATTATGTGTAATAGACTGTAATTGAGTGTAATATGAGTGTAATTATTACTATATTAATCTCGTACTCGCTTTGTGTTTTTAACTTTTCATTTGCTAACAATGTGGCTATTCCTGTCATTAAGCCATCAAAAATAGTTTTATGAGAGATGGTCTTTAATAAGGCCAAAGACATTCAAATTATTTAAAATCTATTATCTATCATGAACAGTATCTTGGAGTGGTTTATTATTGCTTGGTAATGTGAAAAAAAGAAAGAAAAAAAGATGACTCACGTTTTGAACCGGTTCAGTGACCAGAGCTGTTCGAGAGAACCGATTCGTGTAAATGATTCGGCTTTGGAGCACTGGTGTTGGCGCCTCCTGCTGGTGGACATGACACACGACACCCGGCAGGACATGAGGGAGGAGCCCGGCAGAGACAATCAAGTCCAGTGTGCGCCACCACCAACATCAGAAAAGAACAGAATAAAGACATCTGCATCAACCGAGAGCTAATCATGTCTTACCAAGGCAAAAAGAATATCCCAAAGATCACTGTAAGTTGACACATTCATATTCATATTTTTTAAAGCATATTGTGGTTTTTATTTTCACGTTTAATAACAAAAGCTGTAGCAGGATTAAACGCCAAGCACCAGTCGAGTCAAAAATGGTTGGGTTAAGCTGATATTGAGGAATTGGGATATGTGTTTAATAAATGTCTTTTGGCAGGAATCATGTTCAGAGTGCAATAAAGTGACTGACGTTTTAAAATAATAATTCAGGATTAAATGACAGTGTGGTTGTGTATGTAGCCTAATATTACATTGTTGTTTTTTCTTCTGATCCTTTCCGAATATTGTATAAATAAGGAATAATGTTGTTGGGTTGAGCACTGCAGCAAGAAAATCACGCCCATGACTGAGACTACACACACACACACACACACACACTCACACACACTATAGCACCATACAATACAACATGATTTAAAGCTGATGTTTTTAAAGGTTGAGTCCGTGTACAGTTACATGGGTGTTGGTGAGAAACGTGTAATGTTTTTAATGATGAAATGCAGTGTCGCGGTTAGTGCAGTGATGTTCTTTGTCTCTGAGATCTTCTGCCTCGTGGTGCTGATGCTGTTCGACTGCGCAGTTCAGAAGCACACAAGCATTGCACGACATTTACTACTTTATTCGGGCTTTATTCTGAAAATATGCCTCTAAGGTGCCGAGAATGTAAAATAAAAGCACTTTAGGAACCGAACAGTGCTGTTAAACATGGTTTCTCGTGTCTGTGGTGTGTGAGAGCTGAGTTGAGGTGTGGTTTTCTGCTGTCAGATGCTCTAGACATCAATATAACAGTTGAGCAGTGACCTACCCGAAAGAGAGATCTATCTGTGCACATTAGCATCAGGCCTGCACAACTGTCTGAACGCACAATGCTCTCTGTCTGTTTCCACAGGCAGTCATTTACTTTGACCCACAGTTTGTAGAACAATCTAAAATAGCGCTTAAAGAAACCAAATTATGAGGCAATTTAGTGTATCAAATGGTTTAAATGTGAACCTTGTATTTTTCTTAAAAAAAAAAAAAAAAAAAAAAAAAACCTAGTACTTCCAAATGCGAATGAGGTTAATTTTTCTGTCAGCAAAATCAAACGAAGATGCAATTAATGGTGCTTAATTTCAAGTCATCTCGTAAAGATCGTAAATTTACGAGTTCAACGCACATGAACGCCACCACAATGTCGTAAATATCCTCGGGATTTTCTTTAATCCCCGATCTTTACGAGACACATGGGTGTGTCAGTGAACAACATGGCGGAATACCACACAACTCAGGTATTTAGCAGTGATATTGTCCGGATTTTCTATTTACAGCGCTGTAAGCTAATTACCTGCACGAAATATGGTGGCATTATAATATAACAATGTAAGTTAATATGTAACGATAAAGTTTGCAAATTAATTAAAAACATAAAAAAGCAAAGCACACCTGATGCACATTTCTTTGTTCTTTATTTTCTAGAGCTAGAGTTTAAGAACCTTGCTGTATTTTTGTGTGATTAATTAAGAGAAAGTACACCGCCATCTTACTCCGACGAAAGTCGACTTCCCACCTCGTAAATACGAACTTTCCAGGAGGATTTGAACGCACCATAATTCCCGATTGATAGTCCCGACCCGTTTGAGAAGCCGTTTCACTTGGATATACCATAGGGATATACAACACAAAAGACTATCGCGACTTCCGTTTCATGGTTGGTGACTTTAAAGTTGGCTTGAAATGGAAGTTGCGAAATAAGAATTGTCGAAGTCAAAATTATTTTATAATGGAATATTGCAGTATTTATTATAAATGATTTACATGTGCACATCATTATTTTTTAAATTCATGTGCCTCCTAATCTTTAATCAAAATTACTTTACCTCCCTCTTGCAGCAACATCTCTTTTCTTCTCTGATGACGAGTTTACTGGCCCGAGGGCGGGGCAACCTGTCACTCACATGAGATCAACCAATAGCAAACCACAACCATCCAATCATTTCCTAATCTACAAAAATCAAGCCCCGCCCTACATTTATTCTTGTTTGAGAAGCCCTTTCACTCAGAATGAGTCACAATAGGGAAGAAAATACTATCACAACCTCCATTCATCCCGACTTTTAATATACTATGGTGCTATGCGATTACTATATTAATATAGGCTACATACCATATTAAAAGAATACCATATTACTATGGAACATGCCCAAAATAAATAAACAAATAAGAAATAAAAAAGAAATAAAGAACATGGTAGAGTAATATTCCAGATGTGATGATCCGATGGAAACACTTTTTATGTGCACCAACTAGAATCTTATTTGTTAAACCAAGGAGCTTTTACGTGCGGGTGGTACAAAATATGAATATTATTAATAATCATATTTGTCAACACAAAACAACCAAAGTGTTTTAGCATTAAATGTGATATTTAAATGTAAGCCTTTTGTGAAAATGACGCATGCTATACAATCTTTGCCACTATACTATATATATTTATAGTGTATGTGTGTGTATAAATTATAGTGTATAGTATAAATTACTATATATAGTAATTTAGAGTATAGATTTGAGCCTGGCCCCGTACATTTTACAAAGGATTGGTCAAAGGACAAGGGTGGACATGCTGAAGTGTAATAAAGGTTGGTCATGTATCTAGATGAGTAAGTTGCAGTGATTTGACTGCTATTTTGGCAGAAAAGAAGAAACTCTCATGAGCGTATGGTAAATATTTAGGTCACCAGGCAACAAGACTTCAGCTCTGGATGCATTCAGAGAGGTTTTCTTCAATCCCAGCCCGTTATCCCGCACAAGCATGGCTAATGCTCCACGCCTTAATGTCCTTTGGCTCGGCGTTCTCCCTCGCTCCCCAAACGCACATAACAAACGACAGCCCTGTTTGTGTGCACGGCTCAGATTAGACTCTGGCATTCGTTGAACTGTCTGTGCCTTACAGCGAATACACTTTCCACACATTCAGATCTTTGCTTTGTCAGCATCCTGCCGTAATTCTTCAGGTTCTTGTCCAAGAATGATGTTAGATTTCTCTTTGTTGTTGCCTTTCATAGAAAAGATGCATTTGTGAAATGTTCCTCGCATTAAAGTGAAGTCTGTCACTGGGTTACTTATGGTTAAGCTTTGATGAATTAATAGTTCAGTGCTGGTTTATGTGGCATTATAAAACGGTTAGTTCAGTCCTTGATTCTGATTGGTCAAAACACGATAAAACAAGGCTATGACCGCTTCACCCAACGGTTCTGTGTATCACTACACAACACCCTTAGCAACCACTCTTAGCAACGTAAACATATGCTCTCATTGATATTGTTCATTGAAGCATGTAGAGTAGAGTATTGTAAGAGAGAGATAAGTAAGAGTGAGCTTGAGTGTATTGCCTGCATTTATAGCATTTTCCTATGTTCATTAAAAAAAAAAATCAGTTTGAATGTCTGCTGCGATATCTTGTCCTTTTAAAGGGGTCATGAACTGGATTATTTTATTATTTTATAATGTTTCCTGGGGTGCTCTTGTAATGTTAGTATGATTTTTACATCAAAAATTGTCATCATTTAGAAATAAAAGGCTTTTATCCTACCCTGATTTTAGCCTCTGATTTGAAAGCTGTTTTAAGGGGCGTGTCTGTGGGAGACTTCAGTGTAAATGCCCACTGCTGTGATTGGCTGCTGTGAGACTTTAGTGTAAATGCCCACTGCTGTGATTGGCTGCTGTGAGACTTTAGTGTAAACGCCCACTGTTGTGATTGGCTGCTGTGAGACTTTAGTGTAAACGCCCACTGCTGTGATTGGCTGCTGTGAGACTTTAGTGTAAACGCCCACTGCTGTGATTGGCTGCTGTGAGACTTCAGTGTAAACACCCACTGCTGTGATTGGCTGCTGTGAGACTTCAGTGTAAACGCCCACTGCTGTGATTGGCTGCTGTGAGACTTCAGTGTAAACACCCACTGCTGTGATTGGCTGCTGTGAGACTTCAGTGTAAACGCCCACTGCTGTGATTGGCTGCTGTGTGACTTAAGTGTAAACGCCCACTGCTGTGATTGGCTGCTGTGAGACTTTAGTGTAAACGCCCACTGCTGTGATTGGCTGCTGTGAGACTTTAGTGTAAATGCCCACTGCTGTGATTGGCTGCTGTGAGACTTTAGTGTAAATGCCCACTGCTGTGATTGGCTGCTGTGAGACTTTAGTGTAAACGCCCACTGCTGTGATTGGCTGCTGTGAGACTTCAGTGTAAACACCCACTGCTGTGATTGGCTGCTGTGAGACTTCAGTGTAAACGCCCACTGCTGTGATTGGCTGCTGTGAGACTTTAGAGTAAATGCCCACTGCTGTGATTGGCTGCTGTGAGACTTCAGTGTAAACACCCACTGCTGTGATTGGCTGCTGTGAGACTTCAGTGTAAACACCCACTGCTGTGATTGGCTGCTGTGAGACTTCAGTGTAAACGCCCACTGCTGTGATTGGCTGCTGTGAGACTTCAGTGTAAACACCCACTGCTGTGATTGGCTGCTGTGAGACTTCAGTGTAAACGCCCACTGCTGTGATTGGCTGCTGTGAGACTTCAGTGTAAACACCCACTGCTGTGATTGGCTGCTGTGAGACTTCAGTGTAAACGCCCACTGCTGTGATTGGCTGACATGTTTGCATATGAAATAGCAAGTATTACATGTGCAACTCTCTCAAACCCTTTTACTACATTTTTACTATTACAGCTATCGAGATTAACGAATAGTGAAAAGTGTTGATTATAGCATTATATTTAGATCTATTCCCATCACATGATGTGATGAGCATTGAGCAGATGTAAGACTGTTGATCGCGTGAATGAGGAGATCTGATCATTGCAACGCAGTTTCTGCACTTTCATGAATACTTTCACCAAATAACAGTGCAAATACTTAAATACAGTAAGAGCTTCATTGTGCAGTGTAACAGTATCATTGATTTCATTAACGAGTTTTGGCAAGTGTCCAGATAAACTCGCGCTGTGTGATTGACAGCTTGGGCGATTGGAAAGGGATTGTTCTTTGATTGCTTTCTGTATTTAATTTAATCACAGTTTAAATAACAGATTATTTTCATTCTACTGAGAGAAACGATGTGAAGTTGATTGTTTAGTCACTGGCTTGATTTAGGCTACTGATTTACCAAATAATCCGCAGTGAAATGCACCGAATACAAAAAAATAATGCACTGAGTGCTGAGACATTCACATCGCTGAAAAAAAAAAGCATTCCTAGCACTAGGATCCTTTGGAAGGTAATGCTATTTATCCTGTGTCGATCTTTTCTCGTTCTCTTGTCTCTATTCACTAACGAGCCAGTAGGCGGCGCCAGAGACGCGGTGATGTTGACGCGCTTTCGCTGCCCTGTGACGTCTTAAGTCTCCACTTTTTAGATCCTTGGTTTCAATAAAAGCTGTTTATGGAATAACAAGGAAGTTTTGAGTTTTTAAACTTACAGGATATTATTTTTTAGTGTATAAAGACCTCTTAACTGTCAAAAGATCAAGGGAAATTTTAATTCTCAGTTCATGACCCCTTTAACAGTTAAGGGGTTTTCCCATGCCCTGACACGCTAGTCATTTGTCAGTTGTGTCTTGCTTCTCCGTGTTCACAACAAGTTTCAGTGCTTTCGATATAAAAGTCTTTGGTTCTGACTGACTCACACGATGTCTTTGTCGACATCTAATGGCGCAGTAATGTAACTTCTGTTGCTGTACACGGTCAGGGACTATTTTTTGCAGGAAGGATTTTAGTGATTTAACTTCATGAAAGTTGCATTGATACATATTTTTTGGCATTAATATTTGTATTGTGTGGTAACCGTTTCATTAAAAGCAATAAGGTACGAGAGGCTAGTGATGTATCGTGAATAAGTTACTATAAGAATAGTGCCCTTCAGCCGTGACTTATTCACGATACAGCACTAGCCTCGAGTACCTTATTGCTTAATTTGATCACTATACACATCTCTGGCCCTGTTCACACCTGGTGTTAAGATGCATTTTGGTCCATCGGATCACAAGTGGACGACTCTAAATACAGGTGTAAATGGGTCTAAAACGTTTTGAGCTCGTCCACTTTCTCCACTTCCAGAGGGAGTTTAAAACACATTAGACCGGATTGCTTTCGTAGTGTGATCGCTCATGTGATCGAATGTGTTCAAACAGCCACTAAAAGACCGTCTTCTCTCCGCCTACTGAATAATGAGTGAACATTATGGGAAGAGCTCTTGCCAGACGGGATTTAAACTTTATCAGCTGGAGACACAAGTTTGGTTTGAAGAGAAAATGTACCAAGCACAATGTTCTCTCACCATTCCTGATTTCTTGTGTCTGTCAGAGCAGAAACTAAAGTTGATGCTCTCCGTGTCTCCAGTCGCGTTCATATGTAAATTGCGTGAGCTTATTCGTCCATTAGATCAAAAGATCTGAAAAAGTCCATACATTTACCCACTCACCTCGAAGAAATGAGGTTGAAAGTGGACAAAAGAGATGTTATAAAACACCAGGTGTAAACGGGAATGTGTCTCCCTCGTCTACTTGTGATTCGATCTACCAAAAATCATCTTAATACCAGCTGTAAAGTAAACAGAGCCTCTGAACAGTGTTAAGGCACCCTTCAACATGATTTGTAGTGCTTTCAAAATTCTTGTTGGTTCTCTGTCATGGTTTCTGGACCCAAAATAGTTCCTGTCAAGTTGTCTTTGTCAAAATAATGATCAGACTGTTCCCTGTTCAAGCTTACGTTGTTTTTTGACTCCAGTGACATCCTGTTTATGAACCGATTACTCAGAAAAATGTCACTCTGGGGATTTTGACCCTAAGTTGAAGTGATGGATGGAGCTATGAACAACACAGCAACCCAGAAAACCTCAAGATGGGACTAAATTATATATCGCAGTGATTTAAGGACTTTAAATTAGCTTGAACAAAGCAAGCTATGGAAGAAATCAATTCTGAAAAGTTTTGATAATGTTAAGTTTTAAAGTCCCCCTGTAGTCAATAATTGTATCCCTTAAAACTCATCTTTGATCACCAAAATGACATATTTAAATGTTTTTTCCTTGAAAATGTCTTTATGCCTTAAAATAGCTTGAATGTAACTCGACACCCTTGCCTCATTTAGTATACGCGGTTCTATGAATATGCAAATGAGCCCCGCCTCCACTCACTCAGCTCAGAGATCCACTGGTTGACGATCACACGTTGATCTGATTGGTTACAAGGTAGTTTGTGACGTCAGAAACACCAGCGATTTCAAAGCGTGTTTTTGAGACTGTCTTTGGTTCACTGCAGTTTTAAGAAGAAAATACTCCGCAATGAATTTACACATGGTTTGTCTTAAAGCATATTAAAAACACCACATAGACATATAAACAACATTAAAGCAGGATTTTCACCACAGGGGGACATTAAGGCCCTTTCTTTCCATTAGAAATGTAAGTTTATGTCTGTGCCCTTCATCCAGCAGAGACTCTGATACAGCACTAATGCTGTGATTCATGATTCCCCAGACAGACCAATACACTGATCCATATGAGCTCAATAATCTATGATTTAATGTTGCTTCGGGGTTCCTACTAGACTGATTTGTTCATGCAATATGTCTTTGATTCTTCATGTTCATTTTATTTTATTACATGGACCTCATTGGCATACCCAATTTGCGTGAGAATGTTAAAAACACAGGCATGTCACTAGCCACGTTTCCATTACAGATTTGCACGAAACTTTTGCGAAACACCGCATGCGAGCGTGAAAACCTTTTTGCGATATATGGGAGTTTTTGCGAAATTGACGTGTTTCCATTGGGCGTATTTTCAATTTGCAATTTCAATTTGCGCAATTTGAAGGGTAATGGAAACGCGGCTACTGACACAGCTCACATATCTGAGGAATTTTCAGGGTTTGGAAGCAGAATGGAAAGTGTGGAGTTTAATTTGAGTAATTTCATGGCGTTTGGAGCAGGCAGCCAATAGTTTAGTGATCGTTTGACTATATGAACACGGCTGATAATTATATTCATCAGATGTTAAATATGGTCTGAAAAATCTACAGAGAAGTCTGAAAAAGTATTACATTTTGAAAATGCAAAATATTACGCAAACCTGCAATAATTAAAAATGTTAAATAATACATCTATACTTTATGGATTTAATCTCACTTTTTTAAGCAATGTCTTTGCTGCTGACCTTTGGTGATCCAATTCAACCATACCAATAAGCAAAAATCACTTTAGATACTAAAAGTTTCTTTAATCACATTTGGAGGCTGAGTCCGATTTTGGGATAGTAAAGTGTCCGTCATATTCACACTTCAGATTATCGCCAAAAGTAGAAGCCAGGTCATCTGAGTTTTTTGCCTGCTCTTTTATGAGTACTGTGAATTGCGTGATTTTTATCCCTCCAAACCAGTTGAGTGGAAATCCCGTTCTGTAGCTAATTCTTCATTGGTTAAGGTTATGGTGGAGGGTATTAGTGTTTGGTGTAGGCAATCAGCACTGTGATTGACATGACCAATTACATCTTTAGAATCGGCTGCAGGGCGGAGTTTCCTCTGAACTGGATTTGGGATATAGTAGGGAAGTATGCAATTTCAGACGTAGTATGTGCATACTATCCATCCTAAATAGTCTGTGAGATTAGTATAACTGTGTCCAAAAGCAGTGTATGTTGAAAAGAGTATGCCAAAAGACCCCTGGATGGTCTACTATTTAGACATTTTTGAAGTGTGGATCGATGCACACTGTAACAACTTATATTACCCAGAAACCATTGCACTTTGGAGGAGGACTCGGCTCAGAACTACAAACATGAATAAAAAGTGTTAAAAACTACAAACATGGTGGATGTGTGCAACCAACTGTTAAAGGGGTTTGAGTGAAAACTAGTCAACATTTAACCTGATAAAAAATGTTTAATGTTATGTGTGTTATATTTAATCTGCAACAACAATGTTAACTATTTATAAAGATATGTCTGGTCATTAACTTTTAAATGCATCATTATGCAAAAATATGAGACCCACGACTGGCACATCAGCGCGCTGCTATTTTTCTCTCCGATACGGTAGGAAATTTAATTAAATTGAATGTGGAGGATGTTAACTGTGACAAGATGATTGACAGGCTAGTTTATGGTGACAGAATGCGTGAAACTAAGCGAAAAAGCGTTTTATGACGTGATAGTATGTCCCGAAGCTTGTCTACTCACTCAAAAGAATGTACTTTTTCTTCACAAAAAGAGTACATACTTTTAGGGCGTAATATAAGTAGGCGAATTGGGACGCAGCAAGAGTGTTGAATGTTCTCCTATTCTTCTTCAATCCAGAACGGCAGCACAGCGGAAAGGTTTGTTTGAGCGGTGCCCTCTTTTGGTATGAAAAGGCCTTTAAATTTGACAAAAATATAAAAAAATCAACAAGCAAGCCCAGCCTAGATGAGAAAAAGTAATGTAAAAGAAATGTTACTCATTACTTTCCATAAGTAACACAATTTGTTGTGAATGAAATATAGTAGCACATTACTTTCCCCAACACTGATCCTCATTCTCTTTCTCTCTCTGTGTTTTATGTTTCCTCAGAGCGAGAGGCTTCTGATTAAAGGTGGTCGTATTGTGAACGATGACCAGTCCTTCTATGCAGACATCTATATGGAGGATGGAGTCATCAAGTAAGCTGCTTTCACACACACACACACACACACACACACACACACACACACACACACACACACGATATGATAACTTATGACCTCACTGCATGTAGTTGTCACTAACGCAAATAAATTAGGGTAATTGAAAATAAGGATGATGAAAATATCCAAAATAATAAAAAATAGGTTTCTTTACAAAGATAAATTAAGAAATTAGGTTTACTTGATTATTCAGTAAAACGATATGTTATTGTGAATATTATTGTTACTTGTTCATCATTGTGTCAGTGTTTTATTCGCTGATGTTAGCTCGCTTCTTTGCACGAAGAACAACTAGTGACGAAACGCGTTTGTCCGCTCAGGGCCACTGTAGAAACATGTCAATGTAAGGAGACCCGCGGTGTGTGTAGAGAGAAATGCCTCATTTAAGGTAATAAAAACATAACGGTTCATTATGTAAGGTCTTTATACGCCACTGAAAACATAGTTATGTTTATGATATTGCATTTCTGTCAACAGATCCTCCTAAATATTACACAATGCACTTTTAAAGGGTTAGTTCACCCAAATGTTCTATACTATGGAAGTCAATAGGGACCAGAAACTGTTTGGTTACCAACTTTCTTCAAAAGATCTTCTTCTGTGTTCAGCAGAAGAAAGAAATTCTTTCAGGTTTAGAACAACTTGGTCAAAATATTGATATTTTTAGTATTCTGTTCATTTCCATTACCCAAAATATACAGGGGTCACCTCACATGACAACAAAATGGCTTCCTACCAAAATGAATTTTATTTAGCAGACCAAAGGTTTTGAGTTATTCATAGTATTTTAAATGCTATCATACTGATAATGTGATTAATGAAATTTTTTTTTCCAAATATTTTTTTCTACCTAATTTTTCTTATGATCTGAGATGAGTTATTCAACACTTAAGCATTAGTCATACTCAGAAATGGTCATCCCTTCATTAATCCAATAACATTTAATTCATAGTGTAATGAAAAGTTTAGCTAAATTACCATGTTCTGTCAACTTTAAGGCAAATTGGTGACAACTTGATCGTACCAGGAGGGGTGAAGACCGTTGAGGCCAATGGGAAGATGGTGATTCCTGGAGGAATTGACATCCACACCCACTTACAGATGCCCTTCAGGGGCACGACAACCGTGGATGATTTCAGCCAGGGCACCAAGGCCGCTCTTGCTGGAGGAACCACCATGATCGGTAAGATCTGTCATATGCATAATTACATGCAACTAACCCTCAACCAAATCCTAACCCTATAGTAATTACATGTAGTTGCTTAATATTACTCAGTACTTAAGTATATAATTACACTGTAACACGGACACCTTAAAATAAAGTGTAACCAGAACTCTATATAATATTCAGGATACTGTATACGTTACATGTGGCGTTCAAATGCAGTTGGAGGCTTTTGTTAAGAAATGAGGTGGTTTGAACGTTTAAGCACATTACAGTAAGACCCCTTTTAATGGACCCAGTAAAGTGCATTAAAAGCTGTAGGAGGTCGATGCTTCACAGACATAGGAAAGTATGTGTCTGCGTGTGTGTGTGTGTGTGTGTGTGTGTGTGTGTGTGTGTGTGTCTGCGTGTGTGTGTGTTAATAATAAACATTGACAACAATAGTAGCCTTCCGGCAGACCACACAAAGCTCTTGTACGGTGAAACTGGAGTTCTGTGGAAAGACAGCAGCTCTTTCTGACCACCGCAGAAGAAAAAGTGACAACAGCTGGTATAGAAGAACGGCTTATTGTATAATAAACCCTGCGTTTAACAGGGAACATTAGCAGTGAGTTAAAGGCCAGCTGCATGCATCCCTTTGTTCCCAGAGGAAATGTTTAGTAGATTATACATGTAGATAATAGAGAGACAATGAAGAAGTAGTGAAAACACTGAGAGACCTTGCTAAATCTCTTTAGAGTGTGGTTTACACAGGATTGCTTTAATATGAGTGAAATTAGCTATTTATGAGCGCAGTAATAGTATATTTTGTGGTCTGCACTAGAAGACCACAAGAAGCCCTCCTCTAATGCTGACCGAATCCAATGTCATTTTACAGAGAATTTGATGACTAAGGCCAGGAACAGTTTATGCACACTTGCATCCAGTTCTAAACTGCGCATTAACACAGTTTGCAATGCAACAATGCTAATAAGAGGCTAAAATAACCAAATGCTAGTACATGTGTTGGTCACACACTCGCAGCTGCGTTTGTGCGATTGCGTAAAATATGTTCTTGGCCTAATTGTCTGAAAATATGAAACTGTGGACTCCTTCAACTCAAGCCATGACCTGGTAAAAAAGGAATCGTGGGAACTGTTAATTATCCTGTGAGCAATCCACAAGGTTTTTGTTGGTATGCATAATCAAAAAATTTCTGAGTAGATTTTGACAGTAGCACACATTTCAGTAAGCGATTTAACAAAAATATTAGCAGTGGGAAGTTCGGATCATTTGACGGACTCAGATCTTTGAATCTCATTCATCAAAATGAACTGATCTCGTCATTTCGTTCATTTCAGCAGAATGCATTTAAAATGTTACATGTTAATAGCCAAATTCCCCAAACACAGCAAATGTTGATCACATTTAGAATAAGAAAAAAATTGCAATGCAAGGAAGAATTATGAGAAACAGAAACGATTCATTCATTTATCTTCAGGCCATGCAGTGTGTTAGTTCACCTCACCTCCCGATCCAAGCCGTTCGTTTGTCCCGTGACATATCCCCATAAACTGAGCTATGCGGTCTGTAGTACCAGATATAGAACTGATTAGTTCACGTCTCGAGTCTATCGACTTCGGGTTCGAGTCATTCGTTCATCATGTGACAGCCACATAATCTGAGCTATGCAGTCGGTCCCGGATACAGAATTGATTTCTCGGGTTCGACTCGAGTCGTTCGGTTTTAACTCCATACGTAAGTGACTTAACTGTATGTTGTTATTAGGCTATATATATTGCTTTATCAAAATGATTTACCCCATCATAGAAAAAGTTTAAATTAAAGCATTACCAACTCTTTAGTACCACATTCATATGGAAAAGTACCATGATGACAGAAATTAAAAAAAATGTAAATTGAAAGAAATAAAAAAGCTATAATTTGAGACCAAAAACACACATTGGGCCCTATTTTAACGATCTGAAACGCAAGTATCAAACGCGAAACGCAAGTAACTTTGTGGGCGGATCTCGGGCACTGTTGCTATTATACCGGCGGGAAAAATGACTCTTGTGCCCGACGCTAATCTAAAATGTGTTGGTCTGAAGTAGCTTCATTATTCATAGGTGTGGTTTGGACGTAACGTGAAATAAACCAATCAGAGCGTCATCTCACATTCCCTTTAAGAGCAGGCACGCTTGTTCCATGGCGGATTGGTATTATAACGGCGGATTTGCCAGGCGTGCGCCAGGAGCGGTTCACAGCCGAGGAGACCGACGCTCTCGTCAGGGCCGTAAAACACAGAGAAGTGACGTTGTATGGGGATGGAGAAACCCACCCAAATTAGCTTCGGTTAAACAGGCGTATAATAATCTGGGTAAATGTGTAAGCTAGATTTATGCCTATTTTTTCACATCTTCATGGACACCACAATGATTTCCCTCGTGTGGAATATTTTTCCTTGTAATTATGTATGGTTTGCAAAAATGTGAACTACTGCGTCTGTGTGTAGATGAGAGAAGCAAAGTGACTGCTTCTGTCAGACTGCCACTGACTTTAGACTCTAGACTTTCCACCTGGTCTGTGGCGGAATTGTTTTCTGAAACTGCAAAATAGCACCAGGGAACGTTTGCGCTGGAACACGCCTCCTCTTTTCGCTGAACCGCCCCCGGGAGCGCAAGTTCATTCCCTAATTTACCGACGTGCGTCTGTGGAGGGAAAAGTCCGCTGTGCGTTGGGTGCAAAATAGGAATTATACATGCGTCGGTGTACAAAGTCAGTTGTGCTGGGTGCAAGATAGGGCCCAATGTAACTGTTAAAAAAACTGACTACGCGCTTGTTTGTAATAAAGTTTGGGAATTATTAACTCATTTATGTGTCCAGCGCTGTCACATCATGTCACGTGACAAAAGAACGATAGACCCGAGAGATGAACTTATCAATTCTCTTTCCGGTACTGACAGCATAGCCCTCAATGGGACTGACGGGAAGAACGAAAGACTCGGACCCGAACCCGAAGACTCGAGAGATGAACTAATCACTTCTGTTTCATGTACAGAACCCATAGGATTGCGCATGCGCGGTCAACACAAAATGAACGAATCACTCTCTGAGACAACTCTGTAGTCCCGAGTCATATTAAATACACGTTCAAAATGAATGAATCGTTCATGACCGCCCCATTTTTAAAAAATAAAGGTGTGTGCTTCTAAAAATATAGGTCTGCATCTGAAATCGCATACTTCACTATATAGTAGGTGAAGAACATTATGTGACAAAAGTAGTATTCACAGTACTCATTAAAGAGTAGGAAAAGATTACCCGATGACCTACAGTACTTCTGAAGTGTCTAATTCTGAAGTGTGTGTACAGTATGATGGACACTTTATTATCCCATGAGGCCACGGGAGAGGATTTATGAATGGCAGTGAAGCGACACAACTGATGCTGTCAGGTCACGTGACAGTAACGACATGGCGAATATTACAGTACATTCAGATAACATTCATACTACACAGAACACACTTTTCAAAATGAGTACCTACTCAAGAGAGTGTGTGATTTCGGACGCAGCCTAAGTGTGTGTGTATGGTCGTCTAAATGACAGTGTCCCTCTCTTATGTATCGCCTGCAGTGGATCATGTGATCCCGGAGCCTGGCGCTAGTTTGGTGGAAGCGTTCGAGCGCTGGCGTGAATGGGCAGATGAGAAAACATGCTGTGACTACTCTCTGCATGTGGACATCACACACTGGAACGACAGCACCAAACAAGAGGTCGAGAGCCTCATCAAGGAGAAAGGTGAGAGATCTTTTACTATTACGTCCTTGAACAAGGGATTCAAGCATCCAGATGGTAAGAATTCATTTCTGAACTGTTCCAGAAAATAGTTCAGCATACTAAAAAAAATCCCTTCTTAAGTTATAAATACATCTGCCAGTATGGTATCCCATAGGGAATGTGTTTCGCTTTGACTGAAGTTATTCTTGGTCATTTGAGCTATTTCTGTTTCTGCTTCATTACTGTAAAACCAACAAATGAGCACTGTGCTTTTAATACAGTAGAGCATTTAGTGTTTGTAAGAAAAGACTTATTAAATCTATATTAATGAGTGATCTTTTATTTCTTTTATTTGATATAATATTGAAATAATATTTTCTTTTATGCTAAATATTGTTTGTTGAAGAATGTATAACAATATCTATTAAAAGAATTCTACATTCATCACGTCCCTGGTCTGGGCTTGATGCATCAGTTTATGCTTATTGTTTAACGTCCATTTTGGTATTTTCACCATCCAATCAATTCATGATGGATACAATCCCCACCCTACTTGGAAAAGAAGGGCCCTATTTTAACGGTCTAAAGCAGGGGTTCCCAACCTTTTTTGTGCCAGGGACCAGCATATTCATAAAAAAAATTCCAGGGACCAGTTGTCAATTTTAAGATGCATCGTTTGGAACATATCACTGTGTAAAACAGTAACAGCCTATCATTTATTTGCATATAATGAACTAGGTGGCAACAAAGGCTACTTTTTAAACTTTCAGACCGGTTCAAAAAATGTTTCCCTTTACTGCCATACAATTAGGTCTACTTCAAAAGCAACTCACACAGCACTCACTCACTAGCAGGTGGCAGTAATGGCAAATTGTATGAAAATACCAGTCCATTTCACCTGTCAAATCTCTCCAGAACCACTAAAGACAATCCCTTCAACAGCAACTTAGTGTTTTCACACACCAACAGGTGACAACAAAGGCTAATTGTATGAAAATAAGAGCCAGTTTCAACAGTCAGACAGTTTCAGAATACAATAGCAAACACATAACTTAGTGATTTCAGCCAATCATTTTTAAAAGTATAAAATTAGAAATTAAGCTTTAACCTTTAACAAAAAATACCAGATCAGACCAATGAGAACAAAACTATTTTAATGTGAGCATGAACTGATTATTGATATTACTATATTTGTAGCTGTGCACAAGACAAGCTGTTCTTCCTGAGCATCCATAAAAAACATATGCATCCAAAACAATGCACACAAATTCCAGGATACAATAAAACGAAATTTAAAAAGGTCTGCTTCACAAATATGAACGAAAACCAGCTTACAGTTTTTCACCACAAATAACACAACGGATTTGGCGCCACGGATCGCCTGTTGTCATAAATCCATACCTATGTACATGAGGTATCGTATTTTATGAAGCTTTACTTTTTTTATTTCTCTCTCTCTCTATTTTCGAGTTGGTCATCGCCTTTCCTTTTACCAGAACTGTCCGCAATAAAATTAGCCATTGAAAAAAAATATCGCGGCCCGCTCATCTCTCCACTTCCCTGTCACTTCAGGTGCAGCGCGCTTTTTTGCAGTCCGTTCAGATATGACGCGTTGCTAAGCAATCGCAAGGCGCTCAAAGAAACACATTTTAATCTATTTATTGTTTAGGTTTTGGATTAAATAACATGACGTCATAGCACTTAAAAAAGCATTTAAAAAGACAATTATTATTATTATAAAAAAAGAAAAAAGAAACATTATTCTGGGAATATTTCAAGGCCCGGTACTAACGGGTCCACGGACCGGCACCGGTCTGGGGACCGGGGGTTGGGAATCACTGGTCTAAAGCACATGGCGCAAGTGCATTTAGGGCGTGTCTGAATCCACTTTTGCTAGTTTAACGACGGGAAAAATGGTCGGTGCTCCCGCCGCATGGTCTAAAAGGGTTGTCACTATTCTCTTAATGAGTAATGGGTGTGTTTTGGGATTTATGTGCGTTAAACCAATCAGAGTCTCATCTCCCATTCCCTTTAAATGCCAGTTGAGCTTGCGCCATGGCGGATTCGCTATTTACATGACGGAATTTGATAGTGGAAAGACCGAGGCCGTCTCCAGAGCGCAAACGGATTTGCTCGTGCGCGAGGTTAAAATGCGCAAGCAGAACATCTACGGGACAAGCCGGATTCCACCATATCTTTATGCACACAATAATAATCTTTTACATTGTAATCCTTTTCATTTTAATATTTGGCATGTTTGCAGGGACGCACAGCAGCACACAAAATAAATTTTTAAATAAATATTTTATTTAAATATTTAAATAAAATATTTAAAAATATTTATATTTTTAAAACAGTGTGTATTTAATAAGCAGAGTGTTGTGGACCCGCCTATAGGCGCACATTACTAACGCGCTCTTTAAATAACAAAAAAATACTGCGTCATTGACTTTAGACAAGGTTTCAGTTGGTCAATGGTGCAGTGTATTTCAGTTCCTCAAAATAGCAATGCACCAACAATGCGCCTGAACACACCTGGTTTTCAGACCAGCAGCCCATGGGTGCAAAAATGGGCGCAAATGCATTTCCTATTTAAACAACGTGGCTCAGGACGTAAAAATGATAATTGCGTCGGGCTGAAACTAGTAAAAAACACTTGCATCGCACTTGGCGCTGCATTACGCCGGGTGTAAGATAGGGCCCTAAGACTCGCATAACATTATGAAAGTGAAAATTGATAGTGAACGCTGTTTCATGCTGTGGTTTGCTGATTTATTTGTTCTGTCCATATAGGAGTGAACTCCTTCCAGGTGTATATGGCCTATAAAGACCTCTATCAGATGAGCAACAGTGAGGTAAGCCGAATAAAAGTGGAGAGCATAGTGGATAAACACGTCCTTTTCGTTTGATCAATACATGCAGATGTTGGGAGTTATTTCTTTATGATCTGACCCTTAAAAATGATTTTCGTTGGTATAATGTAATGAAGGTCAGTCATATTAAACAGGGGACCTGAAGATCCTTACAAAGCACTCAAATGTTTTTTAGACTTAAGTCACACAGACTTTAGTTTGGTTCATCTGAACTAACAAATAACCGTTCTATGTCATCTAAGATTAAGAATATCAAAATCACCACTTGAACACATTGTAACTTAAGCTATGTTTTCTTGTTAAAACCTCACTATTTAATATCTAATATGATTCTTTTATTTATATTTGAACAGCTTTATGAGATCTTCACCTTTCTTGGAGAGCATGGAGGAATTGCACAGGTCCACGCAGAAAATGGAGAAATAATAGCTGAGGTATGCACTTTATTTTGCTTTACTACACTTAACTCTGGGCCACTTTTAAAGGGGTCATGACATGAGAAATCAAATTTGCCTCGAAAATTTGACATATAAAAGGTCATACTGCTAGATTTAGATCTTAAAACATCCTCTTCATTGTAAACAAAGCATTTATTTAATCAAGCTCCAAAAACAGCTCCTTTTGTTATTGCGGGATCTGACGTCACTTGGGCAAACACATTTACCTATGCCCGCCTCCAGAGCAAGACATCGACCAATCGTTATAAATCATCATACCATAGGCTCCGCCCCCTCTGGTGTTCAGTCTCTTCACGGCTGACATTTTCCTACACTGGATGTGAGCGTCGCGTCAAAAGCAAATAGGAGCCATTATAATGACTGACTCTGATACACTGATACAGTATACAGATGTGTGTTCAGATTATAATGACTGACTCTGATACACTGATACAGTATACAGATGTGTGTTCAGATTATAATGACTGACTCTGATACACTGATACAGTATACAGATGTGTTTTCAGATTATAATGACTGACGCTGATACACTGATACAGTATACAGATGTGTGTTCAGATTATAGTGACTGACTCTGATACACTGATACAGTATACAGATGTTTTCAGATTATAATGACTGACGCTGATACACTGATACAGTATACAGATGTGTGTTCAGATTATAATGACTGATGCTGTCTACACTGATACAGTATACAGATGTGTGTTCAGATTATAATGACTGACTCTGATACACTGATACAGTATACAGATGTGTGTTCAGATTATAATGACTGACACTGATACACTGATACAGTATACAGATGTGTGTTCAGATTATAATGACTGACTCTGATACACTGATACAGTATACAGATGTGTGTTCAGATTATAATGACTGACTCTGATACACTGATACAGTATACAGATGTGTGTTCAGATTATAATGACTGACTCTGATACACTGATACAGTATACAGATGTGTTTTCAGATTATAATGACTGACGCTGATACACTGATACAGTATACAGATGTGTGTTCAGATTATAATGACTGACGCTGATACACTGATACAGTATACAGATGTGTGTTCAGATTATAATGACTGACGCTGATACACTGATACAGTATACAGATGTGTTTTCAGATTATAATGACTGACGCTGATACACTGATACAGTATACAGATGTGTGTTCAGATTATAATGACTGACGCTGTCTATACTGATACAGTATACAGATGTATGTTCAGATTATAATGACTGACGCTGATACACTGATACAGTATACAGATGTGTGTTCAGATTATAGTGACTGACTCTGATACACTGATACAGTATACAGATGTTTTCAGATTATAATGACTGACGCTGATACACTGATACAGTATACAGATGTGTGTTCAGATTATGACTGACACTGATACACTGATACAGTATACAGATGTGTTTTCAGATTATAATGACTGACGCTGATACACTGATACAGTATACAGATGTGTGTTCAGATTATAATGACTGATGCTGTCTACACTGATACAGTATACAGATGTGTGTTCAGATTATAATGACTGACTCTGATACACTGATACAGTATACAGATGTGTGTTCAGATTATAATGACTGACGCTGATACACTGATACAGTATACAGATGTGTGTTCAGATTATAATGACTGACGCTGATACACTGATACAGTATACAGATGTGTGTTCAGATTATAATGACTGACGCTGATACACTGATACAGTATACAGATGTGTGTTCAGATTATAATGACTGACTCTGATACACTGATACAGTATACAGATGTGTGTTCAGATTATAATGATTGACTCTGATACACTGATACAGTATACAGATGTGTGTTCAGATTATAATGACTGACTCTGATACACTGATACAGTATACAGATGTGTGTTCAGATTATAATGACTGACTCTGATACACTGATACAGTATACAGATGTGTGTTCAGATTATAATGACTGACGCTGATACACTGATACAGTATACAGATGTGTGTTCAGATTATAATGACTGACTCTGATACACTGATACAGTATACAGATGTGTGTTCAGATTATAATGATTGACTCTGATACACTGATACAGTATACAGATGTGTGTTCAGATTATAATGACTGACACTGATACACTGATACAGTATACAGATGTGTGTTCAGATTATAATGACTGACTCTGATACACTGATACAGTATACAGATGTGTGTTCAGATTATAATGACTGACTCTGATACACTGATACAGTATACAGATGTGTGTTCAGATTATAATGACTGACTCTGATACACTGATACAGTATACAGATGTGTGTTCAGATTATAATGACTGACGCTGATACACTGATACAGTATACAGATGTGTGTTCAGATTATAATGACTGACGCTGATACACTGATACAGTATACAGATGTGTGTTCAGATTATAATGACTGACGCTGATACACTGATACAGTATACAGATGTGTGTTCAGATTATAATGACTGACACTGATACACTGATACAGTATACAGATGTGTGTTCAGATTATAATGATTGACTCTGATACACTGATACAGTATACAGATGTGTGTTCAGATTATAATGACTGACTCTGATACACTGATACAGTATACAGATGTGTGTTCAGATTATAATGACTGACACTGATACACTGATACAGTATACAGATGTGTGTTCAGATTATAATGACTGACTCTGATACACTGATACAGTATACAGATGTGTGTTCAGATTATAATGACTGACGCTGATACACTGATACAGTATACAGATGTGTGTTCAGATTATAATGACTGACGCTGATACACTGATACAGTATACAGATGTGTGTTCAGATTATAATGACTGACTCTGATACACTGATACAGTATACAGATGTGTGTTCAGATTATAATGACTGACTCTGATACACTGATACAGTATACAGATGTGTGTTCAGATTATAATGACTGACGCTGATACACTGATACAGTATACAGATGTGTGTTCAGATTATAATGATTGACTCTGATACACTGATACAGTATACAGATGTGTGTTCAGATTATAATGACTGACGCTGATACACTGATACAGTATACAGATGTGTGTTCAGATTATGACTGACGCTGATACACTGATACAGTATACAGATGTGTGTTCATATTATAATGACTGACGCTGATACACTGATACAGTATACAGATGTGTTTTCAGATTATAATGACTGACGCTGATACACTGATACAGTATACAGATGTGTTTTCAGATTATAATGACTGACGCTGATACACTGATACAGTATACAGATGTGTGTTCAGATTATAATGACTGACGCTGATACACTGATACAGTATACAGATGTGTGTTCAGATTATAATGACTGACGCTGATACACTGATACAGTATACAGATGTGTGTTCAGATTATAATGACTGACGCTGATACACTGATACAGTATACAGATGTGTTTTCAGATTATAATGACTGACGCTGATACACTGATACAGTATACAGATGTGTTTTCAGATTATAATGACTGACGCTGATACACTGATACAGTATACAGATGTGTGTTCAGATTATAATGACTGACTCTGATACACTGATACAGTATACAGATGTGTGTTCAGATTATAATGACTGACGCTGATACACTGATACAGTATACAGATGTGTGTTCAGATTATAATGACTGACGCTGATACACTGATACAGTATACAGATGTGTGTTCAGATTATAATGACTGACGCTGATACACTGATACAGTATACAGATGTGTTTTCAGATTATAATGACTGACGCTGATACACTGATATAGTATACAGATGTGTGTTCAGATTATAATGACTGACGCTGATACACTGATACAGTATACAGATGTGTGTTCAGATTATAATGACTGACGCTGATACACTGATACAGTATACAGATGTGTGTTCAGATTATAATGACTGACGCTGATACACTGATACAGTATACAGATGTGTGTTCAGATTATAATGACTGACGCTGATACACTGATACAGTATACAGATGTGTTTTCAGATTATAATGACTGACGCTGATACACTGATACAGTATACAGATGTGTGTTCAGATTATAATGACTGACGCTGATACACTGATACAGTATACAGATGTGTGTTCAGATTATAATGACTGACGCTGATACACTGATACAGTATACAGATGTGTGTTCAGATTATAATGACTGACTCTGATACACTGATACAGTATACAGATGTGTTCAGATTATAATGACTGATGCTGATACACTGATACAGTATACAGATGTGTGTTCAGATTATAATGACTGACGCTGATACACTGATACAGTATACAGATGTGTGTTCAGATTATAATGACTGACGCTGATACACTGATACAGTATACAGATGTGTGTTCAGATTATAATGATTGACGCTGATACACTGATACAGTATACAAATGTGTGTTCAGATTATAATGACTGACGCTGATACACTGATACAGTATACAGATGTGTGTTCAGATTATAATGACTGACTCTGATACACTGATACAGTATACAGATGTGTGTTCAGATTATAATGACTGACGCTGATACACTGATACAGTATACAGATGTGTGTTCAGATTATAATGACTGACGCTGATACACTGATACAGTATACAGATGTGTGTTCAGATTATAATGACTGACGCTGATACACTGATACAGTATACAGATGTGTGTTCAGATTATAATGATTGACGCTGATACACTGATACAGTATACAAATGTGTGTTCAGATTATAATGACTGACGCTGATACACTGATACAGTATACAGATGTGTGTTCAGATTATAATGACTGATGCTGATACACTGATACAGTATACAGATGTGTGTTCAGATTATAATGACTGACTCTGATACACTGATACAGTATACAGATGTGTGTTCAGATTATAATGACTGACTCTGATACACTGATACAGTATACAGATGTGTGTTCAGATTATAATGACTGACGCTGATACACTGATACAGTATACAAATGTGTGTTCAGATTATAATGACTGACGCTGATACACTGATACAGTATACAGATGTGTGTTCAGATTATAATGACTGACTCTGATACACTGATACAGTATACAGATGTGTGTTCAGTTTCTGACGGAATCCAAACGCTTGAGAGTTTGCAAAGAAACTTTTGTTGAAAGATGAAGCAGCGACTGTATTGAATCTGACAGCAGCTTCATCACAAACAGTGAATGATTTCATAATGCTTTGCTTTGTCTGTAAATTATGGTTTTTATATGGATAATGATTTGATGTTTCCTATGCAGTGACGTTAGTCAAACATTTACTGACTGACAAGCATTAAATGGGTCAAGACGTGGATTTTTTTTTATTATTTTAATGTTGCTTGAGATTTACTTATAACGTTAATAAGGTTTTAGCACAATATATATACTAATATATATATAATATATATATGCGGAAAAATTATTATTTTTAACCCTCATTCTAGACCTCGGTTTTTAAGGCTCCTTTAAAGGAACACTTTGGGCAACTTTTGAAATCGTTTAAAGATTTGTTTGACATTTTTAATGTTAAAACATGACACATCAAAAGGGCTCTTTCCTTTTTTTCAGTAGATAACATGCTTCAGTTTACTCAACCATGATTTAAGAGGCATGTGGTATTACTGTAGGTGGACGGGACATTATCATTTAAGAGAGCTTTTGATTATTCTGCATTCTTCTGAAATGTGGTCAGAACATTGTTATAAAATATGCATATAAGATAAATATGCATCATAGCCACTGGCATACAGTAACACATTGTACAGTAATTTGCAACATATATCGAAATAAAATCAATATCAATAATGTGTGATTGTCAAATTGCTCAGCCTGCAATTCAAGTAAGTAAATATATGTGCTATGTGTAGTTCATGATTCTGTGTTTCAGGGGTTGATTTACTGTGAATCAACCTATTCTGAGATTCTGTGAGCTGAACAAGTGTAAATGAATAATATTTTGTTTAATATATTTAATAATTATCACAATAAAATCATAATAATTGTTAAGTCAAGAATGAACACACAGGTTTTTAATTTTTTTTTTTTTTGCAAACTCTCCGGCCCAAAAAGGATTTCACACCTAAAAGTCTTTAGAGTAAAAGGTTTTTTTTTTTTTTTTTTTCTTTCTATGCCATATGCACTTCCTAACAAAATCACCCCAATCAATCTAGGATGATTGATTCTTTCCAAATCTATTCAAGTAATCTGGTGAAACTTCCTGTATTTTTTTTTTTTTTTTTTTTTTTGTATAGCAGAATATATTACAGAAAAACAAAATATTGCAATCTCCATTTTTTTTCTGTATGCAGTTTTTCAGTGAATGCAATTAAAATAGCTTTTCAAACATCAGCCATTTGTTCTGCTTCAAAATGACAGAAATAATCCATAAACAGAAGGACTTAAGTACATTAAATCTGAAGCAGAATCATTAAAACAGAATTATTCTCCTCCCTAGTTTTGACCTTTTCAGAGTCTTCTGAGATATGTATGCAGTATGTGGTTATTTTGCATCTCCATATATTCCTGGAGTAAATTAGATATGAAATGCTTTCTCAGGTCACGTGTAAAGTTACAAAAGCATTGATGTGATGACACAAAGACATGCTGCATTTTCCATGACTGAGGGTGAGGTGAGGATATTTAGGCAGTCCATGCCCTCAATCCTTCAATCCTTCTGATGAGTGGGAGGATAGGATACTGTACGTCCTGATTTCCCTCATCCAGTGTCAATCATCTGGACATTATCAAGCCGGGCAGTGTGCGGGTGGTCTCATCCCACTCTCTGAACATCACTTACTCTGCATACTTAGATCATCATCCTATCGTAGATTCTGTAAAATAATACTCTAGTTAAGTAGTAAAAAGTACACTGTAAAAAATGATATGATCAATAATTCATGACAGCATTTTTTATAAGTTCTTCAAGTTTCAAGTCAGTTTAATGTAATTTGAGTTGAAATGACTTAAACAGTTTTTATAGTTTGCCTGATTCTGCCCTTGTGAAATAGAAGTGTGTATAATTGTATTGAATTCGCGCTTGTAGTGTATATTAAATCTTAAAAGTATATTTAAAAAAAAAACTGTAGTTGCAGATAATATATTAATAAAATAAAATGCCATTTAAGAGTACTTAAAGAGAGTACACTTTCATGACTGTTTATTGATACGTTTAAGTACACTTTTAAAAATATGTACAGTTCTCATCTCAAATTAAGTTTTTTTTTTTTTTTTATAATATATTCATTATTGATAATCTTTGTGCTTTAAAAAAGTATCCTTATTTTGATTGTTTGATTAACATACTAAAGCACATGTGAAGTACTTTATTATAATTTGAACTGAAGTGATGGTTGATATTACATTTAAAATTCATATATTTTAAATGTACTAAATTGCAACTTTCTTCATTACAACTGTGTAATTACAAATATATCTAAATATATGGCATGCAAGTTTCAAAAGAAATGACATAATATTGAAGTATAGAAGTATGAAGTATATTAGTTTACCATAAATGCTTTACTTTTTTACTTTAATCATATTTCAAAGACAACAGAAGCAATTATGAAATTACAAATCATGATGCACGGTTAATACACGTCTCCAGGCTCTTCCATATGTACATTGCATGAGATTATTTCGTCCATTGGATCGAAAAATCTTGAAAAAAAAAAAACCTTGAAGAAATCAGGACAGAAGTGGTTAAAAGTGGACAAAAGAGACGGATTAAAACACCAGGTGTAAACGGGAATGTGTCTCCCTCGTCTACCTGTGATCCGATCCACCAAAACTCATCTTAATACCAGCTGTAAACAGAGCCAGTGAGTCTCTAATCTACTATGACTGTGTGTTCTTCAGGAGCAGACCCGGATGCTGGAGATGGGCATCACCGGACCTGAGGGACATGTTCTCAGCCGCCCGGAAGAGGTCAGTGACCACTAACAGTTGTATAGTGGTGTATCTGGTGGCTTGTTGGTGGTATATAATTTCATAACATCACTGCAATCCCCATAAAATATTTGTTTCCCAATTCTTAACGTAAAACTCACAATAAGACAAGGAACTTGTAGTGATTTCATGTTGACATTAAATTGGCCCGCCTCACAGATCTAATCTGTCTGGCATCAGTCTATCAGTGATCTTTTGCAGACGTGATCCTTGATCTAATTTTACTGAGGTCAGTCATGAAAGTGGGCTGGCCAACTAGATTAATAAGTTATTTTAGTTATGCATAGAAATAAATCAACACAGTGTATTGTGTGAGGAACTATGCGAGATACATAGAGATGCAGCTAAATCTGTCTTGCAGTGTCCTTCATTATGTGTGTGTGTGTGTGTGTGTGTGTGTAGCTAGAGGCTGAGGCAGTGTTTCGAGCCGTCACGATTGCCAGTCAAACCAACTGTCCGCTCTATGTGACCCGCGTGATGAGCAAGAGTGCTGCTGACATCATCTCACAGGCCAGGAAAAAAGGTACACAATATGACCATAAAAAATAATAATAATCTAAAAATATAAATCTTGAATGAGTGATTCTCTAATGAATGTCTTGTAATGGGGCCAATTTCAAACAATATCAACACATCAATTAAAAAAAGAATGTATAGAATATTTTTGTTCTTTGTAATATTTACCATATTTCACATATTCATAATGTCTGATAAAATAAGAAATCCCAGCAGTGTGAGCATGTCATCAGCGTAACGTTTGAGCTTTCACAGATGTCGCCTGCAAGTTTACACATCTCATCCAGTTAAATAAACCTTTGCCGAGCTACAGTCATCTTCGACGTATAAATTCATGACCGTAATGACCTTCAGTTGGAGACAACTGTGTTTCTGTGTGTCATATGTGTAAATAGCAGTTTTATTATTATAAATGTATTATTTTTAATTTATCGTTTCATTATGTATTAGCTGTCTATACATTATTTTCACTTGTATGAAATGTTTATTTTAAATGCACTGCCTGGTTTGTTGTAAAAGTTCCACAATCCATCATCATAATAATCCTCACTGTTTAGTTAAATCACTCAGATAAAATGCTCTCTTACGTAAATCAGTTCAATATAAATAAATAGTCATGATTACAGTTTCAGGGAAGCGAGAAGCACTCGGGAGTACAGAAGCCAGCCGATATCATTTTAGAGAACATTTAGGTCCCACTTTATATTAAGTGTCTTTAAGTACTATGTATTTACATCGAAAAATAAGTTCAATGTACTTATTGTGTTCATGTTGTATTGTAAAACACTTGTGCTGCTATTGAGGTGGGATACGAGTTGGATTAGGGACAGGTTTGGTGGTATGGGTATGTTTAAGGGTGAGTTAAGGTGTAAGGGAAGGTCAATTACATACATTAATTACATCTGTAATTACATGAAAGTATTTTCAAAATATAAGTACAATGTAAAAACATGCATGTACACAATAAGTCCATTGTATCAAATTATTAATTTCAATGCAAGTACATTGTACTTAAAGCCACTTAATATAAAGTGGGACCAAGAAGGGTCATCAAATTATTTGCATGATATATGATAGTTAATAAAAGAAAAGGTTTCTCCTCTGCCTTTTAGCTCTGGACTAGATCTTCCTAGTGTAGATTCTGTAAAATAACTGGAAGAAATCATTTAGCCAAAAATGAACATTCTGTAATTATTTACTCATTTAAAACCTGTGTACTGGTATTTTGTAAGCGAAATACTAAAGGAGGAATTGAAAAAGTAAATAACTCATGGGTGTAAATATCAGGGCTGTAAATTAATTAAAATAATCAAATGAATTCCATAGTCAAATTCATGCTATTTCGCGCTATGGCTGGCGCTGAGGCAAAGACGGACGCGCTCAGCGCTTGTCATATATCACAACTATTCAGTGTTTTTAACCACATAATGTTTATTTTAGGTTTCAGATATTTAAATATGTATAATTTATAGCAAAACAATACATTTATAGTTTGTAAAATACACAGTGGTGTCTATGGAAGCAGCAATAACAATCCATTCAAATATTTTTGTATATATTTACAAATATATATTTCGTGTAATATATTATACGTGTTTTATTTATATCAGATACACAGTGTTAGTAACTATAGAGTTTACTTTATTCTTCTCCCAGTTCACCGGCCACTTACTTTCATGTATTTCGGGAGAATCTGATTAATTCACGTGCTTTAATAAATCCAACAGACAGGAATCTCTGAACTGCGGCCCAAACAAACATGGCGGCGCACATCTCCCGTTACAGATCAAGATCATTTATAAAGGTTTTTAAACGACAAAACAAACTCACTAACATGTATTTGAGAATCGGAATAGAAGATAGTTGATGACATGGTAAGCAAGTTTGTTAATATTTAGAAATAAAAGCGCTACATCTGTCATACGGGTGGGGAGTGGGTGGGGTGGGGGGGGGGGGGGGGGGTATTGCAATGCCGGCTCAACATCGTGATGTCTATCGGCCCAACCCTAGCCTGAACTAACCGTTGAATAAAGCAGTGGTTCCCAAACTTTTCCCTAAACTTTCCAACAGGATTTAGTTGAAACATTGTAATTAATACAGTACTACAACTTCTCAACTCTAACTTTCTCTTTATGTTCGTGATGTGAAGTCTCTAAGTGGCGTCTTGACTGTTAGAAGCCAGTGTTTTGAGGCTCACAACACACTGCAGTCTCTCTTCATTACTCACCGTTACACTGGTGGATCAGAAGGCGAGATATGTCCTGGCTAGTCATCCACACATCCAGTGTAGACAGCATCACTCATTATAATGGTTCTACTTGCTTTTGTCCCGTCACGTCGCACCGCTCTCATAATTTGGCAGTGGGGGTTTCGATCACCCTGCAGAGGTTTCTTTAGCATAGCAATCTGCTGACTGTACACTATCCCTTAGCTTTGCTGCACAACCTGGAATAAAGAGTGTACTTAATTTCTATGGCAGCAGTTTTAGGTCACTGAAATGGTAGAGAGCGTTCCCAAAAGTGTTGTAAAATGATCTTACAGCATCTCTGTTGCACTATTCATCACTGTTCAAGTGTTAAATTGGGTAGTTAATCACTGTCTTCAAAACGGATGCAAACCTATGACATAGACTGTACCCCCCTTTATTCTTTTTGACTGTCCTGAATGGAGACTAAAGGTTTTGTCAGTGGAGATTTATAAGGCAGTTTTATCCTCTGGATGCTTTTAAAGAGATTTGCAAAGGTCTTAGATGCATTTTATTAGTGGTGTTTGCTATGAACTCTGTTAAAATTAGGGATTTGAAGAAAGCCCTACTCACTCTAATAATTAAACTTAGGCAAATAACTCATCCCACACTATTTGTGCTCAGATCATCTGGCTTATTGAAGAGAGGTGTGCTTTTACTTCTCTTAATATCTGTACATATGAATTTTCACTAGTGGCCAAAAAAAAAAAAAAAAAACCTTTTCATTGAAGGAGGGACCCAAGCCATATCTAGAGACCAGAATGTCTTAGAGGCTCTTTTGGGGCAGTTAGCAACCACTTAATAACCACCAAGCTGCAAAAACAATATTGATGAGCTCATCTGCTCTTCTTGTGAGCTCTTGTTGATCACTACAGCAGTGTTTTCCAGATGTCCCTGCAATAATAGACATTTAAGCCTGGGTAGCTGTTGTTTAATGGGTTGCTTATGTGTTTATTTTCCGGTTTAAACTTTACTGCTGAGCAGATGCTTTCAGTTGACAAGACACTGTATTGTCGCCAGTAGGAATCCTTGTTGGTCAGCTTTGGAAACGAGCTAGATAATGAGACAAAACCTGTTTATTTCTAGGTAACGTGGTGTTTGGGGAGCCAATCACGGCCAGTTTGGGAACTGATGGGACTCATTACTGGAGCAAGAACTGGGCTAAGGCTGCTTCGTTTGTGACATCACCACCCCTCAGTCCAGACCCAACCACTCCAGACTACCTGAACACCCTGTTGTCCAGGTAAGCACAAGTATATCCTAAATATATGTAAAGATCTGTCAGTTCATTCTTAACTGGTGGGTCTGTTAATCTAAACCAATGGTGTCCAGTCCTGCTCCTGGAGGGTCACTGTTCTGCAGAGTTCAGCTTCAATTAAACACACCTGAACCAGATAATCAAGCTCTTACGAGGCATACTAGAAACTTCCAGGCTGGTTTGTCGAGGCAAGTTGGAGCTAAACTCTGCAGGGCAGTTTTTGGACACCCCTGATTTAAACGATTGACTAAAATTCATTGATTGTAAGTATGAAAGTCGATATGCTTTAAGTTTATTGTCAAATGATTCAATGTGATGGACTGGTTATCCATCCAAGGTGTTTCCCTGCCTATGGCCAGACATGCTGGGATAGGCAGGAATTTGTAGATTCAGATTTATAAGTCATTGAATAATGCACTCACTATTTGTTCAAAACTGCAGATATTAGGAACAGTAATCCTCTAGCTCATGTGATACCACATTAGTTTTTCTTTTTATCCAGTAGCACAAACCTCAACAAACTGCTGGTCAAACTGTATGGGTCATAACATTTTCATATATACAGTGCAATGCATAAGTGAATACACCCATGCTAAAGTTGACTAAAAAGAGGAATAAAAAATCATATTTTGGAAATTGAACTTAATGCCTTAATTAAAAAAATTAGGAAAAATCCAACCTTTAAGGACACCAATTTTCTTTGTGAATGAATAATGTATCGTAAATAAATAAATGTTCTTCCTTAAAATACATGGTGCATAAGTGAGTACACCCCTATGTTAAATTCCCATAGAGGCAGGCAGATTTTTATTTTTAAGTCTTTTTTTTTATTTATTTTTTTAGGATACTATGCATCCTGATAAAGTTCCCTTGGCCTTTGGAATTAAAATAGCCCCACATCATCACATAGCCTTCACCATACCTAGAGATTGGCATGGTTTTATTTCAGTTAGCCTAAAAGCTAGTTTGATTTGCATTGAGAGATGATCTTATGGAAAGTACCCCATGCCAAACTCTAGGTATGGTGAAGGCTATGTGATGATGTGGGGCTATTTTAATAGTATTAAAATGCACCATGTATTTTAAGGAAGAACATTTATTTATTTACGATACATTATTCATTCACAAAGAAAATTGGTGTCCTTAAAGGTTGGATTTTTCCTAATTTTTTTAATTAAGGCATTAAGTTCAATTTCCAAAATATGATTTTTTTATTCCTCTTTTTAGTCAACTTTAGCATGGGTGTATTCACTTATGCATTGCACTGTATATATGAAAAGTTCAGATGCAAAAACCTCTTAAGTGCCATGTGAAATTTTCATTTTTATCAAGCTTGTTTAAGTTCAGTAATTTCACTTAAATGGCAATTAATAGGAAATTTCATTGCCATTTAAGTGAAATTACTGAACTTAAATATACGAGCTTTATAAAAATGATCATTCTAGAAGAAATTTTCAGATGGCACTTAGAGGCTTTTGCATCTGAACTCTTCATATATATATATATATATATATATATATATATATATATATATATATAGGCTCAATTTCATATGTACTTGACACTACTAATTACTAAATCTGAATTTGGTGATGCTCACACTGATTTTTACTTTAACTTGCTTTGAAGCCATTGCAAATTCATTTGACTTCCCTTATAATAAAGAAAAAAAGTAAGTAGACTTTAGCATACATTTAAAAAGGGTACTTATGGAAATAATATACTTAGAATTTAATTAAGTGAGATGAGAATGTAATGTTTTCTGACACTCAATTGCATTTTATTTACAATTAGATTTAAATATATTATAGTTTAAATTTATATTAAATGCAATTAGTTAAGAATACTTAAGAATACTATTTTCGACCCACTTAAGTAGGACTTAAGAACAACTGTATGTAATTTCATAATTACTTCTATTGTCTTTGAAATATGGTTAAAGTTACTGCTGAATGTACTGATTTATGGCAAACTAAAATATATCTACATTTAAATTATATTAACTTTAAATTTAATATCAAATAACACACTACAGTTAAAATTATAATCAAGTACTTTATATGTGCTTTAGCATGCAAGTCAACTCATCAAAATAAGTGTACTTCTTTAAAGCATGACAAAAGATTAATAAAACAATAATTTTAAAATGTAATTTAATGTAAAACATTTAATTTGACATTACAAAGCAAACTTTTTAAAGTGCACTTAAGTGTTTTAAGAAACAGTATGCGCTCTTCAAGGGCACTTAAGTGGCCTTTCATGTCATTAATATTATTTTATCTTATTAAAAAGTAAAATTTGAAGTACACTGCAAGTGTGCGTTCAGTACAATTAAGTGCACTTACTTCTCACAGTGGTTGATATGAATTAAACATGTTGTTTTTGGCTGTTACATACACAGTATAGTCTCGTCACTGAAGTATTGTGATGTGTCTGTCTCTGTTAGTGGTGATCTGTCGGTGACGGGTAGTGCTCACTGCACATTTACCGTGGCTCAGAAGGCCATAGGGAAAGATGACTTCACTCAGATTCCTGAAGGAGTGAATGGAGTAGAGGAGAGGATGTCAGTCATCTGGGACAAGGCTGTGGTGAGGATCACAGTGGATACAGTAGATTCAGTTAAAAATTATATCTGGATGTGCAGCATTCAAAGCCATTGTTAAATTCTGATATCTGTGACTGCACATCAGTTTAGTTTACCGAAAGGTGTTAAGATCCTCAGATCCAGAAAATATAACCTTCATCCTTCCCTCGCACTTTGTAACAAATCTTTCTCTCGCGGGTCAAAATGACCCGAAGACCTAAAATGATACTTGCATTTTTTTTTATCCAGAAAGTTTATTTTATTATTTATTATATATATATTTTCAATTTTTTTATTACATTTTTGGGTTTAATTTTTCAAAAAGTATTTTTTTTTTTATTTTCTTATTTTATTTACCTTTAAGTTACTAGATTTGATCAATAATAAAAAAAAATAGTAATTTAAGCACATTCCTCACATTCTTTCAACTTTAATTCAGAATAACTCACAATTTCATGCATAACCCTTTAAATTCAGCTCAAAATATCTTACATTGGGTGACTTTGCCGACCTCTTGTGGAAAAAATAATAATATAACATGATATTTCATGACTCTAGCCACTAGATGGCCTTATAGCTCTGTATGGAGCAGATGAGCTGTTCCGCTGGCTCCTTAATTCATTTTTTTCTTCAGTATGCATTCAGATGCACATGTCGACATTATAAAATAATTTTTTGGTAAAGTTTTAGAATTTTTTTTGTTTAAATTTTGAGCATTTTTAGGTTTTTTATATGTACTGAAGCATTCCTCGCATTCCATTCATTCCTAAGGGGTCAAATTGACCCGCGAGGGAAGGATTTGTTACTTTTTTAAATTTCAACCACAAAACTCCTCGAACCCTTTAAATTTTTCGAAAAAATTTGTGGTTCAAGTGCGACACAAGTCCTAAGGTCTTGGACCCCTCTGATGAACACTCAATTTAAAAAAAAAAAAAAAAAAAAAAAGAGTTTCGGGTCAAAATGACCCGAGGGAAGGATGTATATCTACATATTTACTCGATTCACCCTAATGCGGCACTATTGTTAAACAAGCATTGCATTTCATTCTCAGTTACATTTGTCATTCCTCTGCTCAGGTCACTGGTAAAATGGATGAGAACATGTTTGTCGCTGTGACAAGCACCAATGCCGCCAAGATCCTGAACCTGTATCCACGCAAGGGCCGGATAGCCGTGGGCTCAGACAGCGATCTGGTTATCTGGGACACAGACGCCATCCGGACCATCACTGCTAAAACACATCACTCTGTAGGTGCCCTGTAGAAAAATCCAGTGAACGCACTATACACTCACATTTCAAAGGGAAAGTCTAAACAGAGAGAGAGAACTGAATTGGCTGGCTTTCACTGACCTTCCAGTTCCTCCGAGCGGAAATACATGATTCTCACTAATCAAAGTGTGTTAATACAGGAAGCCTGTATGCTTTCCCTCATAAATAAAACCGTTGAATAGAAACAAATCACAAAAACAGAAGATATCTGACAATCAGACCTTCAGTTGAGCTTGGATTTCCTTTCGTTTCCTTATTAAGTCTCAGCAGACATTTATTAGGAGTTTATTGCTGCAGTAGGGGAGAGAGAATCGCAAGCATCACCTGTGATATTGTACATAGCCAGGTTTATGGATAGGAGCCAAACATTAACTCACAGACATAAATATCTTGAATCATGCAGCTTTTTGAAGTTTATTATTACTTTTCTAATCAATTATATATTACAATTTTATTTATCAATTTATAAATAATTTTTTTGCATGGTGGATAATAAAACACATTAAAAAAGCCCACAGATTTATACTGAAGGGGTGACTCGAGCCATATTTAGAAAACACAATTAACATAGACACTTTGAGTTAACAACCACATAGCAACACCCTGGTAACCACCCATTATTACAAATAATAATATACCTAAGTCTGAAACTGAATGTTTCCAGACACTTAATAATGTTATTTAAAATTAATTAAAAATGTATTATAGTTTAAATGTGAAAAAAAAAGCAATTAGTTTGAACTTTTCGAACTTAAGAGTACTTCTTTAGATGTAATTTTGTAATTACTTGTACTGTCTTTGAAATATATTTTATTGCACACTTGTAAGGATGAAGTTGCAATTTATTACATTAAAATAGTTTAACTTTAAATACAATATCAAATAGCAAATTATAGTTAAATTACATGTGCTTTATTTTTTAGTCAGCACATCAAAATAAGTGTATTTCTTTGAAGTACAATAAAAGATTATTATTACCCAGTTATTGTAATTACTGTAATAAGTACATAGTATGCACATGGGGGACAGGACTGTAAAGTAAAGTGCTACCAAACTTTTAATATGACATTATTAAAGTGTAATTTTCAAAGTGTATTTAAGTGTGTTCACAAACATGTAAGTGTACTCTCTTTAAGTACTCTTAAGTCACCTTTTATTTCATTAATATTATATTATCTGCAAGTACAGTTTTTTAAAATATAATATAAATATAAGATTTAGGTTACACTTTATTTTAAGGTGTCATTGTTACAGTGTAATTATATATTTAAGCACTGAGTAATATTAAGCAACTACATGTACTTACTATAGGGTTAGGGTATGATTAGGATTTGGTTGAGGGTTAGTTGCATGTAATTATGCATAATTGATTGTTATTACTATGGTAAGTACATGTAACATATGTAACAAGGACACTGTAAAATAAAGTGTTACCAAGATTTAAAGTACAGTATAAGTGCACATTCAATACAATAAAGCACACTTGTATAACAAATGGAAAAGCTAATTTAAGCTGCTAGTGTTCAGTTCGAACACAGTGAACTCTAGACCACTGACACAGTTGTTGTGTGAGCAGAGATGAATATCAAAACCTGAGCAGCGTTATACATATTCTGTAGAGGAGTGGTTAGGCTCAAACCACAAACTATACATTCACAGAATACCACTGAGATTCAAAGGAAAAATCCTCGAATGCTATTTAAAAAGTATATAATGATGCAATAAAGGGGCAATAAAGTATACCTTAACCTTATACAAGGCATTAACCTCTAAAGCTCCAACCGGCTGTGCGTTTTTCCCCACGATTTTAATTTCTGAAAAAAAAAAAAAAAAACTTATTGGGCAAAATCAGCCATCCTGGACTCCTTTAGCCTGGGGTATTCTTTGTTTTTCCGTCTGCCACTATGTTATCGAGCGTTCTAGCCTTTCTGCGTATACTCCAGAAAGTGTGTATGTGCATGTACTCCACTCTAAACTTGTACTAATGTGTTTTTCGCGTCTGTTGTTTTTATACAGAAGGTGCGTTGGTACCTTCTGACCTCCTCGCATAACTTTCCCTAAGCACTCGCATCCTCGCATAACCTCCGTAAGCACTTTCCCTCTGGGGAATCCCTGCTGTCATTTTGAAGTGTGTTGAACTTCTTAAAGTGGGCGAGGGAAGTTTATTTGGACAGACACTCGACCTTTCGATTTTGACAGAGGGAGCGAGTCTACTCAATATGTACACTTCAGGCAGATTCATAGACCACAGTGCAACACTATTGTGATGTCACAGCAGATCATGCTTAATTTACCCCCACACAACTCCAGTGTATGATATTTGAGTTATTTTTGACATTTAACCACATAATACCAAATTTCATTAATGATACTTGTAGCTACTCTAAGCTGACCTTTTTTTTTTTTTACACAGCTATAGTTTATTGTATTGTTATAATCTTTGTTGGTGTAATTTTTGATATTTTCTCCAACAGCTCAAGCATACATACAAGTTTATAGAATGGTGTGTCAACAAATTCATAAGGGAAAAAACTGTAAATAATAAATCAGATCCATTATGGATTCCAAGTGATCAAGAGCTTAGTGCGTCCCATTTAAACACATTTCAAGGGTTCAGCCAGTAGTGCAACATAAGCAATGACGTACATCCGAGTGAACAAGGGCATACAAAATTAACTTAAACTCAGCCCAGGCCTTCTGTTGATTTCATTGCTATTTTCTATCCTCTTCTTTGAGTAGTTGTTAAATGAAACAGTCCAACTGGGCTTGCGCATAATTTGACTAATTCCCGCAGATGTTGTGCTAACACCCAAAGTGCGCACATAAAGCCGCCTCTCAGAACTAGTTTGAAATCTTTTTCGCTGCTTATTGCGCTTAAACAGTAGCCTGGCTAACATCAGACCTCGTCTCAATGAGACTTGGTCTGAGAACCACATGTTCATTTTCTCGTATTTGAGGCGTGGTTTACGAATGCCCAGAGCCGTTTATTGGGCGCTACGAATGTCTATCAAATGCGCCTGTACGTAGCTCATAGCCAATCGCTTCAATTATACCAGATGACGTATGTAGAGCGACAGAAATTCGACGAGGAAGAAGACGATGGGTCAGAGATGTATGTGTACACGATGGCGTTCAGCGACTAAACTACTTAGAACACTATCTAAGGCTGCATCGAAAGGTAACTTTGCGTCTGATGCCATGTTGGATCCATAGATATAAACAAACTGCTTTGGTGTGTCGCATAGACGTCGTCATCGTCTTGCTGCTCCCTCCCCGTTCTGTGATTGGTTCCCTTTTTGAGGGGAAAATCTGGTCCATGGTGTCCAGGCTGCCTAGCAGCGTGAATAAAATCGTGCAAGGCAGCATGGGGAAACCCAGGCTACTTAAACAGTCAAATACACACAAAATAATGTCAAAATGCCGGACTTGGCAAGTATTCACGTAAACAGTCAGTCATGTTTAAGTGTAAACATCTGAGAAAGAAAACGCATGTGTAACAGTATAATGGATCCGTGCATCAGGTCTTAAAGTGACAGCAGCCTAATAAACCTGCTGCCAAATTATGAGATAATATTAAAAATATCTAAATGCCAGTTTTTCCCCATGGAATTGATGTCAAAATTGTGGCCAGTGAAAATGTTGAGTGGCTAGTAACTTTGGAAAAACTACTAGCCACAGTAACTGGTGAGCAAAAAAGTGAATGTCACGCCCTGTGTGGAGCTAAACTCTACAGGACAGTGACTCTACAGGAGCTGAACTTGACACCACTGCTGGAAGCGAACAGTCCTGTTGATGGAATTTGCTGGACAGCTGAAGCATACTTTCATCTTTAGTGTGACGTCGTTCATCGACGGTCAAGTAATTACCATCGCAAAAAATCGTAGCCACTTGCACACTATACAAAATTTCCTGCAGTTGTGAGACCTTTCCGACCTCTTTCACCAAGCCATGACACTCTCCAGACGCTCAGCCAAAACATTACCAACATCAGCACAAGAGCACACAACTACTGACTGAAGAGCCACAATCAGATTTTAGATGCGGGTGTGATGAGAACGGGAATTTCCTGAGCAGGAATTACAAGAGCTATATATGTAGATCGTTTGAAAAGCAGCAATGCTCAGGGGGAAAGATTCAGCACAACTCCAAAATGACTTCACATTTTCATTTCCTTTCAGCCACCTCTCTGGAGACCATTACATATCCAAACAGCATTGGCTGCCATTGCTCTCAACAGTGGACAAAATGGCTGATGTTTATTGATTGTTTATCCCGTGGCTCTGGTTTCCATGCTCTGCGAGGACACCTAAAACATGACTTCATCACCTGCCTGAAAGTCTTGCGTTTGTGTTATTCCACACAAGATGAAGCCCATGCCAGCATTCTTGGCAGAAGTTGCGTGCGTGTCATTTCCTGCTTTTGCACACAAAGAATGGACGATTGCCAAATGCAAAGACCTTGGATCATGGCAGGACATCACAGCGTTTACAGTGTCCACTGAAGAACAAGAAATCAGAAAATAGGGGGAGTAGGAAACTAGAAAGAAGTGATAATAGAAGTAACAAAAAACACGAGTGTGAGAAAGCGGCGAGGAAAAAGAGAAGGATGTTTTTTGTTATTCCTGTATCCAGCTGTTTGGGGAATGAGAAAGAGAATGAATGAAGGACAGGAGGCCAGAGTCGTACACTGAATCTTACTCTCCTACACATGATCTTCATTAGTGTGGAATATCTCAGAGTTTCTGTGTGCAGAAGCTCAAACTCAAAACGGCTGTTGGTGTCACTGTGTATGTGCGAGAGCCTGTTGTAAAGCACAGCTGCTAAATGTCACGCTGAACCTTCCATTCATCGAAGAATCCTGAAAAAAAAAAATGTATCACAGTTTCCATAAAAGTATTAAGCAGCACTGCTTTTTTCAACATTGATTTTAATAAATGTTTCTTGAGCAGCAAATCATCATATTAGAGTGATTTCTGAAGGATCATGTGACACTGAAGACTGGATTAATGATGCTGAAAATTCAGCTTTGATCACAGGAATACATTACATTTTAAAATACATCCAACTGGAAACCAGTTCTTTTCATTTGTAATAATATTTCATAATATTACGGATTTTACCATATTTTTGATCAAATAAATGTAGCAGAGGAGACTTCTTTCAAAAACGAACGTTTGAATGGTAAATGACTGTTAATCTGTTGATTATTTCTTCAATTCAGTTAATCCTATAGACCTTATGTAGCCCCTCCCTTTTTCAGCGCCACGCTCGTTGTCTTTTGACTTCTGGTCTGTATTTTCACAGAGATTCTGCGTGTTTATTAACGAACGGCTCGTTTTAAAATCTTCCCGGTCGACTGACATTTGTTATAGCTACACTGTGTAATTTTTTAAGTTGATTCTTAGCAAAAAACACTTTGTTCTTTCAAAATGATATGTGCTCATTAATGTGTAATTACTTCTACCAACTAATCAAGTATTCTCCTAAGCGTAGAATCTGCCTTTTAGAATACATACGAGCGAGTCGCTCGAATGGCGGCAGCCATGTTGCGCCTCCATCTTGAAAATACATTAGCCAAAGAGGGACATACCTGGAAATTCAAGCTTCGCCTTTTGCGTTTTTACACTCAGTGGCACCGTGACGAATGCGAGGGGGAGATTACTCGCGACTGCCGGCAGATTTGAAATAATAGGCCACCGTAGGAGTTAAACGCCCTCGGAAGGGGAGGGGCTAGAAAGTAATATTCAGTTGGTAGTCATAAACAATTTCACCGCTAGATGGGAGAAAATCCTACACAGTGTAGCTTTTTTGTATCACAGTTTCCATAAAAGTATTAAGCAGCACTGCATTTTTCAACATTGATAATAATAACAAATCATCTTATTTTAATGATTTCTGAAGGATCATGTGATGCTGAAGACTGGAGTAATGAAGCTGAAAATTCAGCTTTGATCACAGGAATAAATTACATTTTAAAATATATCCAAATGGAAACCAGTTCTTTTAATTTGTAATAATATTTCATAATATTACTGATTTTACCGTATTTTTGATCAAATAAATGTAGCAGAGGAGACTTCTTTCAAAAACAAACGTTTGAATGGTAAATACTGTAGACTGTTAATATGTTGGTTATTTCTTCAATTGAGTTAATCCTATAAAAAGCCAATATGTGATTTAATATATAAACATTCCATTATGAAACAAAAACGACAGCAACAAAGTGTCGGCCCACATCTGGTACGCGTTGAATCCACATATACCAGATGTGGCCCGGATCTGGGCCGACACTAGCCGCGTTTCCATTACCCTTCAAATTGCGCAAATTGAAATTGCGAATTGTAAATACGCCCAATGGAAACACTTCAATTTCGCAAAAACTTCCATTTATCGCAAAAAAGTTTTTACGCTCGCATGAGGGTTTTTTTCAGGCAATTCGAAAAAGAAATATTTCGCAAAACTGCAATGGAAACAGTTTTTGCTCATTTACAGGTCACCTGACGGAGATGACGGGGTGTGTTTGGACAGAATACGAGACAGAGTTCTTTATTAAATTCATATAAGACAAAATAATTACAGGAATAATTGATTCTAAACCTCAAATAAATGCCACAATCAAGACCTCGAAGCAGAAATGAGGGAGAAACACCCAGAAACTCCTCATATGTGCCGCTCACAAGTATAATAAGGGTCGTTCCTTACCATTAATGATTTGAAAACACACACATACGTCTCCTTCGATTAATAATAATGGCCAGTGCAGTGGCTGGGATTAGTACATAAACCTACCAACGTCCGTTGCCATGATTTTTGGAATGATTTTACTTATCGCGAGAGGAAAAAAATACGTTTTAGTCGTATAACATGGGTTATTGGAAACGCCGTCATTTCGCAAAAGGTTTTTATCGACATTTAGAAAAAAGCGCAAAAGTTTTGCGCAAATCTGTAATGGAAATGCGCCTACTGTTACCGTCTGGGCATGGTACATGTATACCATGTAATGTACGTCCGTGGTCATTTTTGTTCCTCAAGTGTTGTTTAATGCCCTTTCTTAGCGTGATGTTCTTGTGTTCTTCTAGGCGGCGGAGTATAATGTGTTGGAGGGCATGGAGCTGAGAGGTGCGCCCCTGCTGGTCATCTGCCAGGGGAAGATCGTTCTGGAGGATGGGAACCTGCACGCAACCTCTGGCACCGGACGCTTTATTCCCTGCACCCCGTTTCCTGACTTCGCTTACAAACGTGTCAAAGCCAGGAAACAGGTAGAGCTCATGCTGAGAAGAGCACAGGTCCTGATGGGTCTGAACACACGCGTGACAGAAGTTCATCTGTATTTTCATTTTATTCCCCTTTTTCTTCTACACAATTTTTTTTTGCAGTTTATCATCATTTCCTATAGGAAAGGCAAACCTAGTTGTTAATGTCTTTTCGTGGTTTTAGAAATTGGGGAATGTAGACCTGTGATTTTTGCCCTGTAAAGAGTTGAAACTGTTAGTTTAACACTCCACCATCATGACAAAAGCAGACAGAAGGAAGCTGAAGGTTTAGAAAGAGGTCATATGAAAGTGATCACATGGTACAAAATGAAAATGCAACACTTAAAGGGATAGTTAACCCAAAAATGAAAATTCTGGGTTACAGTTTATTTGGATGGTCCACTTTAGACGTTCTACTAACTAACTCTCATTAGAGTATTGGTAGACTGTTAAATAGGGTTCGGGTTTGTAGAATAAGTTGACATGTAGTTGCAAAGTTACTTATAGTCAGCAGAATGTCTGAAGTGGACCGTCGAAATAAAGTGTAACCAAATTCTGTCATCTTTCACTCACCCATAAGACTTTGGTTAATCTTTGAAATACAATATATAAACAAGATATTTTTGTTTATAAGATGGATTATCTCTGTCCATCCATTAAAAGTCCATTCAACCAAAACCTTTAAGTTTGTAAAAGTAATCCATATGAATTGAGTGGTTTAATTCAAGTAAACAAATAAATGTATTAAATCAACACACATAGAGCTCATCAAATATGGTAAATTGATGCTCATGCTTGTTTGATGCATGAAAACCAATGAGGTTTATTTTAGCCTGTATAAAAAATTATCTTCATTTGTGTTTCAAAGATTTTCAAAGAAAGGTTTGGAATGAAACAAGGGTGAGTTAATGATTCATTTTAATTCATGAATTTTCATTTTGGGTGGACTGTCCCTTTAATGAAAACTTGTTTTGGAAATCTTGAAAATATATTTACATTTTGGACTCTTTACTCCAGTTTTAAGCCAGCAAATCTCAAAAATATCTTGCTTACATTGTAGAAATAGGGCAACATGATTAACCTTCTCAGCAATCTGTCAGCAAAATCTGGAATCAATTTCCAAGAGAACATGAAATGTACAATTTACGTGAACACGCAGTTCCCCAAAACGGCCCACATGAGGATAGATGCATCTATGGAATGTAATTGCCAACACCCAAACTGTCTCTCTATCTCTCTCTCTCTCTCTCTCTCTCTCTCTCTCTCTCTCTCTCTCTCTCTCTCTCTCTCTCTCTCTCTCTCTCTCTCTATATATATATATATATATATATATATATATATATATATATATATATATATATATATATATAAACGGTCCTGTGTAAAGCTGAAGTGTTTTGTGTCTGTGTGTCGTACAGATGGCCACACTGAAGGCGGTCCCCAGGGGCATGTATGACGGCCCCGTGTCTGAGTTTACAGCCATGTCGAGGGGAGGAACACCGTCTGCTTCCACCCGTTCCTCACCCACCAAAGCCCCTCTAAGGAACCTCCATCAGTCTGGCTTCACGCTATCCGGTAACCCTGGGAAATTATGTCTCGTATTCATACAACAGTGCAGACGCAAACATCAAATTTGCATAATTATTGAATTATAGTGGGATAAAACAGACGCAGAACCCAGCATTAATCCATAAAAAGTCTAAATATATGCAATGATATGTGCTAGTTAAGGAGTTAGTGACTTATCTATACATTTATTAAAAAATACACAAAATATAAACTCTTGAGAAAGAAAGTCAGAATTGTGAGATAAAGGGCCCTATTTTAATGATGTAAGCACATGGTCTAAAGTGCAGGGCGCAAGTGCAGTTAGGGCGTGTCGGAATACACTTTTGCTAGTTTAACGATGGGACAAATGGTCGGTGCTCCCGGCGCATGGTCTAAAATGCTTGTCCCTATTCTCATAATGAGTAATGGGTGTGTTTTGGGATTTACGTGCGTTAAACCAATCAGAGTCTCATCTCCCATTCCCTTTAAATGCCAGTTGAGCTCGCGCCATGGCGGATTCACTATTTACATGACGGAATTTGATAGTGGAAAGGCCGAACGCGTCTCCAGAGCGCAAACGGATCTGCTCATGCGCGAGGTAAAAGTGAGCAAGCAGACCATCTACGGGACAAGCCGCATTCCACCATATCTTTATGTACACAATAATAATCTTTTACATTGTAATCCATTTATTTTTAATATTTGGCATGTTTGTGTGCTGCTGCTCGTCCCTGTGTGTTTAATAAACAGAGTGTATGCGCATTGTGGACCCGCCTATAGGCACACATTACTAACGCGCTCTTTAAATAACAAAAAAATAAATATTGCACCATTGACTTTAGACCAGGTTTCAGTTGGTCAATGGCTCAGTCTATTTCAGTTCCTCAAAATAGCAACGCACCAACAATGCGCCTGAACACACCTGGTTTTCAGACCAGCACACCCATGGGCGCACAAATGGGCGCAAATGCATTTGCTATTTAAACATCATGACGCAGGACATGAAAATGATAACTGCGTCGGGCTGAAACTAGCAAAAAACACTTGCGCCGCGCTTGGCGCTGCATTGCACCCGGTGTAAGATAGGGCCCAAAAAGTCACAATTACCTTTTTTTAATTCATTGCCAGAAACAAGCTTCCATAAATAACACACACATTTTTTTTTTAAAAAAAGAAAGAAACCACGTAATTTAAAAAATATTTAAACAAAATTGTATTAAACTTTTTTGTGAATTATTGTGGGTTTTATCCAGAACATATCATGCAATTTAAAAAGACATCACAAACTTTAAGGTCTTTTTAGAGTTCTCTCTAATTTTAGTAAGTACTCTAAAGAAACGTTTTTAGTTTTATCTTAAGTAAAAACTCTACTCTTATATTATAGCTAATTTAGCTTTTGTTTATGGTGAAATTAAGTTGTAAAAAGCCCAAAAAAATATTACATTGTCCTACATTTTAGTAACATTTTGTCTTATGTCTAAAGAAAATATATTGATTAAGTATGGTCAGAATTTAAGATTTGAATCAAACCATAAATATAATTTGAGAACAGCTTTTTTTTTTTGGTCCAATGTTTTTTTGTGTGTGTGTGTGTGTGTGTATTTAAAATGTGTATTTTTCTATGTGTAAAGGAGGTCCACCGAAACTGAGTAAGATACGTAACAGAATCGTCAATTTCCTAGTTAAAATCCTTTACATTTATAAGCATATCAATTCCAAATTTAGCGTATGGCACATAAAAAAAAGTCCATTGTCCAAGCATCGCTCACACAGAAGGCACCTTAAATTCAAACCAAATTCACATGAACAACTTGAACACAAGCGACATCAGTGTGGGGAACTTTTCCGCCCTCAGATTTGGCCCACGACCGCACCTTTACTGTGATCAGACTCGAGTCTTAGTAAAGACCCGTGACCTCATGTAACCCTCTCTCTGTGTCCTGTCATAGGTCCTGAAGAAGCCCCTGTCAGACCCGCGGGAAGACGTATCGTTGTGCCCCCTGGTGGCCGCTCCAACATCACCTCTCTTAGTTAAACATAAAGAGCATGTAAGAGGGACCACCAGGATAAAATCAACCATGTAGAAGTAAGGTGATTAGTCAGCAAATGAAACAAAAGAAACGTAAAACACTGACCTCATGCCTTACCCTTCATGATTTACTCCTGCTGAGCGACTGAAGATCAGTAGTCCACCTCTGAAGAAAGCAAAGCCCGTTCAAATATTAGGGCATTTAGTGTAGCGTTTTGTTCGTTTAGATGTGTTTAGATAAACTGACCTAGAAGACAGTAGAATTACAGTGAAACCGACTTTGTTTGGATGGTTTGCAATGTTTAAAAAAGGAAGTAGAATTAAAACTATAGAATTTCCAGCAGGCGTTTGCGTTCAGTAGAGGAAGGACTACTGTCATGTATTTCATAGGGCTTTATCTGTATTCCCTCGTAAGCTTCTTTTTTTTTTTTTTCGTATATCAGCTGTGATTATGCTAGTTAATGTTACTTTGTAAATGAAGTTGAAGTGTTGAGTTCGCAGTTTTTTTAAGTATTATAAAGTTGAATGAATGTTAAGGAAAAACATGCAATGATATACTGGTGTAGAATATTACTAAACATTTGCATTTGCTCAAACACCAGTTCACATACTGTACTGCTTTTTTTTTTATCCGTTACCCGTCATATGAAGGAGTAGTTGAACTTCAATCCGACACATTGAATCTCAGTAAAGGAAAATAAAGGTGAACTAGATTTCATGTAAAATGAGTGAATGTGATGAAAACCCTGCAGGGGAAAGATATTCACCTTTTGCATTTCAGTTTTGTTGAATATTCAGGCGACTATAATTACAGCTCAAATGTCAATTATTGAAAAATGATGAACAGGTGCTACAGTGTCTTTTCTTAAATCACAGAAGTATTGGAATACGTTTTTAAAATCTAAATCTGTCATGTCACTTTGGTAGAGGTCTAGTTGAGGAATGAGTTACATGTCCCAAATAACAATGGCATAAAGTGATTTGCTGATTGATGTGGAATATGTTGTTTATTATATTTATGTAGGTTTGATTGTATTTCACCCCCGTTTTTTTAACAGCTGGGTCAAAAATGAAGGAGAAAAAAAAGCAGGTCAAAGTGAATGTGTGATGTGCAAAATTTGTTCCTCAATAAACAGAAGTTACAACTGACTGCCTGTATATGATTTATCACACTGAGGGCATATTTATCACCTTACAGTTCAAGGAAATAAAAACTAGTCTAAAACATACACACAAACATAAAAATATAATGAAAACATTTACAACACTATGCTTATCGTGTGAGGAAATTAAATTTCGTTTTTTATTAACAATTACATGGAAAATATGACACTGTACAGATGCGAATGAGGGAAAATTCATCATTTTCTTTGGGACAAAGGTGTTCAAAAATAGCTTCAGACCAAGAGTGAAACAGCTGATATATGATGTGACAATATCGTTTGATTTAATTGTTCTAACTGGATTAAGTGGTAAGACATAAATGGTTCTAAAATGTTTGCTATCAAGTTTTCAAACACAGCTAACGGTGTATTTCAAACTGAAGGGTTGATTTGCAAATCTCTATACAAACTCAGTCCACAAGTCCACATTTTAATTTACATAATCAGTGGAAACAGCATAAAACATCACCCTGACCAATAAAACCTTCTTAATTATATTATAATAATAACAAAGCGAAACAAAAAACTAATTTCTAAAATTAAACTGGACGCAATAATATTTCTTGTAATTATTGTCATTGTTGTTCCACATTGTGGTTGGTTTGTCTGTTAGATTTAATATTCACCTGGCCACTAGATGGCGATTTTTATTCATCTTGAGAAACGGAGATATCAGATGAGTAATATTTTGTATGTTTCCACCAAACTTAAAGCTGCAGTCCATAACTTTTTTGGGTTAAAAATTATCCAAAATAAATGTTTGAGCAAGTACATCACCAGCCAGTGTTCAAAACTCTCTGCTTGCCGTAGCTCCATTCAGAACGGTAAGCTTGTAATAATGTTTTTAACTCCAGTGGTACTGGTGGATTTCCGTGGGAAATTCGAGCATGTGTTTGCGTCATTACGTCACATCTCTACACATAAAGAAGAGTCTCGGCTAGTAGGCTATGAGTGTGAGGGTGCTGGAGATTTATAGCTGTTTCTCACAGCACTTGATATAATTAAACTTATCAGTTTGATGGTGGATCCAGAAAGGTTCAAACGACAATCACCAGTGACAACTGGAGATTCACCCGCTGTAAAACGCGAAAGACTTCGGACTTTGGAGAAAAAAAGAGACTGCAACCGGTCCATGGGAAAACAAGGATAAATATCGGAAGGTAAAAATTTTATTATATTCAGTTTTAAATATGCATCTGGTTACAGATATGTGTGTTTGTATTTCAAAGAGAACCAGTTCTAAGGAACATTAATTTGTTGGTATGACAATTAGAAATTAGACTGCACAGAACTACAGGTAGCCCTAATACACTATTAATAACTATTAGTTAGCCCTAATACACATTAAATGTAGTCACGCAATGCTGATGTTGTTAACATTAACAATTTGAGAACAAAGTATAATTTGCACGGTTTGATTAGATTTCATCAGCGGGATTTACTGCAATGCTTTTTTCCCCTTAGTTGGTCTGAACAAAAGTGGATGTCAAACTTCCAAAAAGTAGAATCTGTGATTGCGAATGCCAGTTACATTCTCCTCAAAACAATGGATCCATCCGAGTCACAACCCACATAAAGTTGATAATTCTGTGAATAACTGCAATTGCAGATTTTGAACAGAGATGGCGACAAAGAGGAAAAACTACGGATTGCAGCTTTAAACAGAACATTTTCATTTTTTTTCAACAGTGCAGGGGATTTTTTTATGTTACAAATCTAAAACTTGTTTTATAAATGAGCCAGAAACAACCTTGTGTGAATATTCCTAGGCTATGCAAACCTTACTCAGACTTGTCAGATGATGCTATTAAATTGTTTTATTATCAGTTTATCTGTTCAGTGTCGTCAATATCTTATTCAGCAGCACAATGGGATCCAGCAATGAATTTCCAAAAAAGCTTTAGATCCAGAAAGGCAAAAAAGTATTCTCAGTGGCATAAATGACAGTATTTTGCAGCTCTGTAAGATTCACATTTACATGGATGGAATTAATCACATAATGAGGTGAAATAAATATCTTTCGCATTCTGTTCTCTGCATTTGTACGTTAAGAAGAGCTTTATAAATCATGGCGAATGGCTCGAGTCTGATCACTCGCTGAATCAGACAGCAGTAAATCTTCATGTGCCTCCAAACGCTTGGGGGAAATCCATTAAACTAGTAAGGCACACATTTTCACGGCCAGGTGCAGAGAACATCATCATTCAGTTATTTTTTTGAAAATGGTATTTTGTTGTATTCAGTTTTATGTCAGTCAGTCACTGTAAACTATCATACGCCGTCAGTTTTTGAGTGAATGCAGAGCATGAGGGGCACTATAGCTTAATGAATCCATCCTGGAACCCATGATATTCCATGGATTTTCTCATGCATTTTCTGGGGTTTTTCCATGGAAACTGCAGTGGGGCGTCTGCTCTGCCATGAGCTTGGAGTGAAATAAGAAAGCTGTGGCGTGTCCCTCCAGCCAAATGTTAACTTGATAAACAATGCTGTACGTTGTTGTTCTGTCCGTCTTGAATGGCTTTGTTTGTCTCTTCTGCATTGAGGTTGTTTGTCTCAGTGTCTGCTTTGGTTTTCCGCAACCTCCAAAACAAAGAAAGGATAACAAATCCATGACTCGATAAAGTTTCACACAGTGTTAAAACTGAAAATATGCAGTTATATATATATATATATATACACTTTTTTTTTTATTATCATTTAATTGTCAACATTTGTCCTTTTCATATAGTTTAACTTGATGTTCTAAAATAACTAATAAAATGATTAAAAATTAATAAAAGAAATAAGAACACAAATCACTAAAACTTACAAATACAATACAAAATGTTACCTTCGATCCCATGTCGGACTGACCCGACGAATCAAGAATCTCACGAGAGACCAATCTATCTTAGAGTGTGACTAAACGAGCCAATGCACATTGGCATTTGAGATTTGCATCTGTCGCTCTGCCCTGCAGTGCGGATTATAAATGGCCAGCAGTTGCATCGCATATCAGGTTCTCGCTGAGGAGCCGAGCCAGTGAACCGGCCGCCCAGCGGTGGTACAGCAACTGTTGTAACGGAACGTGGCGTCTCTATTCCCTCCTTCAGGGAACGAGGGTTACATAAGTAACCAAGATGTTCCCTTTCAGTCGGTCACGTTCAACGCCATGTCAGATTGTCCGATGAATCGTGAATCCCTACCAAAGTGCCACAGATGCTGCCCCTTCCAGTGCCCTGCGTAAGGTCGCAGAGGTCGATCACTGCTGTTCAGCATGACCCACTCAGTGAGACTATTGGATAACACTTGGAAAGCGTGCCCTTTCCACTGAAAAAGAACGGCTGCAGAAGCCAAATCCTGCCCGCAGGGAGGTAAATGTGGAACTACACACATGGACTAACCCACTAGGGCTGTACTACATATGGAATGTCTCTGGGTTGGCTTCGACCTAGTTAGGGAGGAGACTACACCTGGCAGAGACAACAGAGCGGAATCTGTCAAGGGAAAGACATGCTTCCGATTAGGAGCTATAACATGGAAGAATACACATATGCAATACCCTCTGGGACACTACATATGGGCACCTAGCCTAGCACCAGTTCTCATGGATACAACAGAGGTGTCGCCCAGCCCGCAGCTCTACAGATATCTGTCAGCAAGCGCCTCGTGCCAGCGCCCAGGAGGATACAACACTTCTAGTAGAGTGAGCTCTCAACCCGAGCGGGCAAGGCACACCTTGGGCTTGGTACGCCAAGGCGATGGCATCCACTATCCTGTGGGCCATCCTCTGCTTGGAAACGGCCTTTCCCTTCTGCTGGCCTCAGTAACAGACAAAAAGCTAGTCTGAGGTCCTAAAGCTCTGTGTTTGATCCATGGACATGCGCAAATCGTGAACGGGATTAAGCAAAGCTAGGGCTGGGTCTGCCTCCTCCAGGGGCAGCACTTGCATGTTCACCACCTGATCCCTGAAGGAAGTGGTGGGAACTTTGGGCACATATCCGGGCCGAGGTCTCAGGATCACTTAAGAGTCAGCTGACCCGAATTCCAGGCATAATGCCTTCATCGACAGAACTTTCAATTCAGCAGACTACAAAGGCTCAATTAAGCACCAGAGACAAATCCCAAGAGGGTATGGAGTAAGGTTAAATCCTCCTCGCCCCCCTGAGGAACCTGATGACCAGGTTGTGCTTCCCCACTGATTTACATCCTATGGAGTCGTGATGTGCAGATATCGCGGCAGCATACTTTCAAGGGTGGAGGGAGACAGTCTTCGCTCCAACCCCAGCTGCAGGAAGGAGAGCACGGCCCTGATCGGGCTTCTCGGTGAGAACACCACTCGTCGAACAGGTTCCACTTCAAGGTGTAAATGTGTCTTGTAGACAGTGCTCACGCCAAAGTGATGGTGTTTACTACCTCCTGGGGTAGGTCACCTATAACCTCCGATAAGGTGCCCCTTTTCAAAGGAAAAGGCAGATCCTTCCTCAGAGGAATGCGCCAGGGAGGGGCTGACCCGAGGAGTGAGAGTTCTGGGAACCAGGTCCGGTTGGGCCAGTACTAACAAGACCTGCTCCTCGTCCTTCCTGACTTAGCACAGTGTCTGTGCGAGAAGGCTCACTGGGTAAAATGCATATTTGCATAGGCCCCGTGGCCAGCTTTGTGCCAGTGCATCCATGCAGAGCAATGAGATGTTTCTGGAGAGGCAAACAGGTCTACCTGAGTGACTCCGAAACGTTTCCAGATCAACTGGACTACCTGGGGATGGAGTCTCCACTCTCCTAAAAGCGCAGGCTGTCTTGAGAGCTCATCGTCTGCAATATTGGGCACGACCGGAATGTGAATGGCACGAAGCGACCTCAGATGCTTCTGGCTCAATAGGAGGAGATGGCGGGTGAGTTGCGACATGTGACAGGAGCATAGACAACATGTACGGTTGATGTACGCAATGGTCACAGTGTTATCCGTACGGACCAATACGTGGCTGCGGAGTGCTAGCCAGCCAGGCCCCAAGACACCGTACCAACACGGCCAAAGGTACCACAGACGCAGTGGGGCAGCAAGGTGGAACGCAGAGACCCAACTCGGGAGGCTCCATGGTGGCCCGAAGTGGGGTCTGAGTGTGCGGTGCAACACTTACCTGATTCCACGGCTGGGTAGAGGGTGCGTGAGGAGGCTTGGTTGCGTCCTCGAACCACTGGGCACAGCTCTCAACTGTGTTGCCGAAGAATTTAGGAACCGAATTTTGTCTGCATCCCGCATGTCCGCTAGGCACAGCCAGAGATGGCATTCCTGGACCACCAGAGTGGACATCGCCTGACCCAGGGAGTGCACAGTGACTTTAGTCGCTCGTAGGGTGAGGCCGGTAGCTGCGTGCAATTCCTGAATTACGCCCTGGTCAGAACTACCCTCGTGCAGCTTCTTGAGCGCTTTGGCCTGGACCTGGAGAAGCGCCATGGCGTGCAAGGCAGAGGGGGCCTCTCCGCAAGCTCCGTAAGCCTTACAACTAGGACAAGTACTTGCAGGCCCTTGAGGGGGGACACGTATTACCCCACCAGGTGGCAGCGGTGCTTGGACACAATTGATCGCAACCGACCGCTCCACCAGGGGATCCCCACAACCCTTGGCCGCTCCACCATCGATGGACCTGGTCGATTTCTGGCAGTAAAAGGTGCCGTCCATGACCTAGTAAGCTCCTTATGTACCTCCCGGAAGAATGGAACCAGGGCGGGACGCTGGGAACCAGCGCGAGCCACCCTGAGAAACCAATCATCCAGCCTTGAGGGTTCGGGACACGGTGGAGGGTTCCACTCAAGCCCAGCGCTCTCTGCGGCCCAGGAACGCATAGCCATCATCTCTAGGTCAGACTCGGACAACGCTACCGTTCCCGAAAGTGGCAACACAGCAGAATCTTCATCCCCAGAGAATCCAGACTCACCCTCTGATGCAGCGATCAACATCTGTTCATCGGGTGGAGCCCTAAAGGATACGGCTGGTACACTTCGTTTAGAAGGTCCAGCACGTTCCTCTGGAAGCTCGACTTTGGTTGGTGGTTGGTTGGCTTATTGTTGGTTCCTCGTGGGGGAAGCCCTAACCGTAATCCTCAGGTCACCCCCGCTATTCGCAGAAGTAGACCTCTTCTGATGGCCACCATAAGAGGAACTAGAATAGGTGAAGGGACTTCACCTCGTCTGAGGTACTCGAGTCTCGACTGCAACACAGAGATTGTCATCTTCCCGCAGTGGGTACATGACTCATCCACGAAGCCCAGACATGTGAGGCAACGATCGTGACCATCAGCCGGTGCCAGGTAACGACCGCATCCAGAAACACACGAGTGGAATGACATCTTTAAAAAGACGCAGTGTCACACCCGTGTAAGCACTTCTAGGGAAATTAGCTCTCTCAGGTGCTGAAAACTCACAGGGGTAATGGCCGCGGCAACACAAGTAGGGATTTAGTGCAGCCTGCTGTGTGCACTCACTCTTTAAAGAGCTGTGAAAACAGCTGTTTTTTAAGCTCTTTATGAGACCGCGACCACCTCTGAAGCGTTGTCACACCAACACCAACTGCGGATGCTTCTTTCCAAAAAGAACAAGAGGCTCAAAGAACACTCTCTCAACATAGATGTAGCAAGGTTAGATGTTGTGGGAAGAAGGAGGCAGAAACCGGCGAACATTCAAAAACTTTAATAAATGTAAAATAAACAAATACAAAATGAAAGTTCTCTCACGGCCCTTGGCCTCGCCCTCTGCTTGCCACAATAGATTGTAGAGCAGAAACAGTAAAACTGCTCGGCATCAAAGCGAAAAGCTTATTTGCGATGCACCTGCTGTCCATTTATACCCACGGGGCGGAGTGGCAGATCGAACATGGCGTCGAACATGACCTACTGGAAAGGAACTAATATATGTATATAAATATATATATATATATATATATATATATATATATATATATATATATATATATATATATATAGGAACATAAGTGCAAAACCTCATTTGGCCAAGGGTGTTTCAAAACTCTTGTTTCACTTGCATTTCATAACAAGGTTAAAAACCTCAAGGTGTAACTTTACTAATGCACATATATCTTAATATTATGACTAAATATATAGAACAACTTTTGAGATTAAATTACAAAACACTTGCTTTACAATGGAAACTGAATGTTATTGTAAAAATTCAAATTGTCATGTCCTTACAAAGTTATAAAGTTTTCTTACTTTTCCCTGTTGAAGACGATGAAATCTCTTTGGACAGTCTCTAATCGTTGTTGGATTTGCCCATTCTGCACAATCAAAAGAAAAGAATGAGTTAATGTTTCACATTAAATGTGACAAAGTAGAGTGGATTCGGAAATAAGCAGTGCCGTAACCATCATAGACAATGAGGGTGACAAGCCCCCCTAAATATTTGATATTCTTGATTCTGCTCTGCTGCACTTCATTATGAACCACTCTGTTTGATTTTGGGATGACATTTTTAGGCTAGTTAAATGTGAGAAACAAGAAACGTTAACAGAGCCATTTAGACATTGGTCAGAAGTAGTTGGTATTAAAAGGAGGGTCATACTCATTCTAGAGTAGCTTTTGATTAGACAAAAAATTGGATACACCCCTTAGTGATAGATGATGTCAACAATATTTACAGTCTGTTTTTCCAGAAAAGGAAGACTTTTCTCAAAAAAAAAAAAGGTTAAAGGCTTTTTGCTAAAGATTAATATTTGTCATTTTTAAAGAGTACCTCAAAGCTAATAGACATGAACTAAATGCCACTAAAGTGTGAATTCACAGGGTCTTCCTCACAGTCATCACCATTTTGATGTTGTTTTGTCAGGTCAGTACAGCATTCTCAGAGAAGAGAAGCATTGTCAGTGTGACTGAAGCATCCAGACTGAGTCCAGACAATGAGTTTGCCCTACTGAACTGAGCTGTCGCTGACTACAGGTGCTAAAACAGCAGGATGTCAGAAAGACTAAACAGAACAGCAGAAAGGGGCCTTAGGGAGGATTCACACTGACAACACTTTGTGACGAGGAAGCAACCAAAAGTCAAGCATTTCACTTTTGCTTTTGTGAAGAGGTGCACGGTAAAACCATGTGAAATGGCAAATACTTCATGAAAAAAATTATTTGCAAAGACCACTATAAAAAGGTAGATTTTATTTGACTTTTTCACATTCTCAAATAATGAATGCACAATTTCAGCTCTGCCATTCCTCATTGTCCTCCAAACTGCACCTATACTTTACCCTATACACTGTAAAAAATAATATTATCAATAAGTCATGACAACATGTTTCCTATCTGTCAGTCACTACAACGTTATGTCAACTGACAAATGGGGTCTCACTTGGGAGTTCCAATCACCTCTGAGTTTTAGAAAAACAGCCAATAGAATTTGCGATTGGAATTTGCATGCCAGGCCACTCCCCCGTACATACTGGTTTATAAGATGGTGGCACACATCCAATAATTCGATTTATGCTTTGGAGCCAAGTGATTGTCTCTTACGAGCGATCACTCTTTCCAGTTGCCTCGAAAGAAGCCCTCCTGCTGGTGTATATGGAGCAATCAGCAGTGTTTCGCCATTGTATTGCACAGTTAAGTGCAGCATTTCCCCCATGTGCGCTTCAGCGAAAAAGAAAAGAAAGAGCAAAATGGGTGGCAAGCGTCTTTTTAAAGATGCCTTTCTGTCCGTGTGTTTCTGGAGGCGGTCGATTCCTGTCCTCAACTCTTTCCATTCCATTCAATCCATTCGTGGATTGTTCATGTCCTCATTGCGAGAAAATGGCCATGTCGACACTGCGGTCACGACTCTTCTCGTGAAGTCCCCTCTGTTGTTACCCAGCCCGGTTCCTCTTCACAGCACATGGCAGGGAGGTTAACACTCTGGGAGACCTTAGGGTTACAGTGGGAGTCTCCACTGACCTCCCGCTCCTCCAATGTGCCGTGTGCCGTTGAACTGCCGGATGATGGCACGAGTCCTCAGAGGGGAACCAATGTGTCATTCGGCTCTCTAGGTGAGGACCAGTTGTCGTGGTTGGTTGGTTGGTTCCTGGTGGATGGTTGGTTCCTGGGTGTGGTGCGCTGTTCACGGCGAGGGTACTCCATCATACCCAAAAAAGGCGGTGGGTTATGGCTGACCTTAGATATGCGAGTCTTGAACTGGGCCCTTCACAAGCTCCCATTCAAGATGTTAACGCAGAAACGCATTCTCATGTGCGTTCGTCCCCGCAACAATCAACAATCAACAATCAACCTCAAGGACACATACTTCAACGTATCGATTCTGCCTCGAATGGGTAGTCCCAATACAAACAAAAGGTATGCACAGGCACAATACAAAAAAGAATATATTGTAATGTACAACAAAATGGATAAGTTGGAAGACAATACAAACATGGGGCTAATATCAACCATCCTTTGAAGTGACAATCTTAAGCGGGTCGCACACCGGACGCGCAGCTCAGCGCCGCGCCGCGCAGCGCCATGTCTTTTAAATTCGAACACATTATTCTCTATGAGAGTACACACACCGGCGGCGCCTTTCGGCGTCTGTCCGCGGTGCCCAGCAACGGCTCAGGACCATGTTCAAAATCCTGCCGCGCCACAGAGCGCCATTTATGTGTCTCAAATCGTAGTTAATGTATATACAGACTTCACCCTGTGCTGCAATATACATTTAGTTTTATATTTATTTACAGAAATCAGAAAATTGCTGATGTTATCGGATTTTCAGGTGAGAGTTGTCCTAGACGTGGCGCGGCGCAGCGCTGAGCGTCCGGTGTGCGACCTGCTTTACAAAAGTTCCTGCAACTATCATTTTTATTTAAGGTGCAGGTTTCCATGGTCTTGGGAAACATTTTTACTGAGGGAATTTTAAAAGTAATTTCCAGACATGGAAATTTATAGAATGAAATGATTCTAGTTATGTCAAGCTCTAAAGTTTTAGTAGGCAGAAATTTGCAAATATTGTCTTGAATGGTCGAGGGCCCTGTAGTCAAAAGGTTGGGAACCATTGATTTAGAGCAACCAAAGTAGATATCCATGAGCAGAACTGTTTATTCTGCTTTCTGTTTTATTTCTCCAAAATATTCTGTATTTGTGATGTTGTGATGGAGCCATTTCATTATTTCCAATGATTACTTGGACAAAACATGCCCCTTAAAAACACATACAAACAAAATTCTGGTTGGTCATTCAGATCTTTTTTAACTAAAGGGATGGTTCTTGGCTAGAATATGCCACAATCTGGCCAGACCTTAAGCTGATAGTTGGTCTACAAGAGACTGTAGCAAATTAGCTCAAAAGATATATATATATAATTAATTTTAACGGATTATAATTAATTATAAATATGTGAATTATTTTTATAATTGACTGTAGCAGAATTAACAGTACAATTATTTAATCAGATCATCCAATGAACAGAAAGCATAATCAATTATTAATTCTAGGAAATAAATTATCTTTCTGGCCAAGAAAGAATAACCTTTTCCAACTAAGGTAAATAAAGTACTAGCAGGGTAATAGCATAGGTATCGCTAGATCAAGATGTTTAAGTGACTTCGATATTTTTGTGAGTGGCAAAAACAGTAAATAAAGCGTGGATATAATGGTTTAATAAATAAATGAGACTACGGTAGGCTACACACACAACTAAACTAAGTAAAGATTGTATACAGAATCAAGAAAGTAAAGAAAAGTGAAGAAAGAGAGAGAGAAGCGAGACCACCTACGAGAAACATCGGAGAATCAGGGTCACTTTAAAGGGGCACAATAACTTAGAAACGCATCTAAAGGCTGTGAACGGGTGCTTGCATTGACTTCGGTTGCTGAACAAGTCCAGATGCAGGAGATTCTTGAGATTCTTGATGATTTTGCCTGGAATGCACTGAAGCGTTTGTTTGGGTTCTTGGGGTGGTCCGCGTTGAATCCAAAGAAGTTAACTTGATCCACGTTGAATCCAAAGAAGTTAACTTGATCCACGTTGAATCCAAAGAAGTTAACTTGAAGATGAAGTTGCCAGAAATAGACAGGAAAATGTTGTCTCAAAGAGATTGAGCAAAGATCTGAACTAATCAGACACTCTTAAAGGTCCTATCAGTTCACACCCATATGGTGAGGTGACCAATCAAAGATGACCGAGAGAAAGTCTTTGTTCATCTTATCCTCATTTGCATGTTCATGGTGGCATGGAGAATTTGTGCAGTCTTTTCACATAAGTATGGTAAAAATATTTATGATGCAATTTATCGTAACATATTGTACACCATTGATTATAAAATCAAAAGAGGATTATTTTGATACCAAGAAAGAGGGGAGTATTTGAAGACATTAAAGCAGTGATACATCATCTTTGGATATCAACATTTGAGGTTACTCTAACATAACTAAAGAATCATAACTAGGCTAATAAAACATAGTAGGGACATGCATAAAACACAGGAGAAATACTAGAAACATTTGGGAAAGTTTGTGTAACCTTGCAGACACAGTCTCTTGCTGAGATCGTTCAGGAGAGCAGAGGTGATAGCGGTCTTTGAAGAGAACTGGTTTGAGGGCCGATGACAACAGGGGAGAGGGGGAAGGTTTTATGATGTCTACAGCATTTTGATTGTCCATTCGTTACAGACTTGAATTGAGCATTATAGGGCCATTAATGTATCCTGTATTACACAAAATGTGAAAAAAGTACTGCAAAGCAAAAAGACAAGAGTTGTAACTCCTGCCTCTACAAATGTGTGAAGTCATGACTTTGAGTGTCATTAAATGTCAGTAGGTGTCGAGTGTTTAGTGCTTACTCCAGAAACCTCAGCCATGCAACTCCACGATTCAAATAGGCCAGCACAGGGATTTCCTTGAGTAAGCGTGACTGATGCTTAGCATGCTACAATCGAGGAGAGGGATTGTTCAACATTTATTCATCTTGTAGGAATGGTTCATTGAAAAATAAGAGAATTCACAATGCAAAAAATAAATAAAAAATAGATTAAAATGTGGCAAATTTTTGTAGTCATGTTGGTTTTATATGTTTTTTTTAAAGCTTACATTTAATTATTTATTTATTTATGAATTTATATTCAAATATAATCACTTATTCTTTTTTTTTGCAATAACATATTTTCATTACACAATTAATATATGTGAGTGTACAGATATGTTGTTTTTAAATATATATTTTTCAAAGAAAATTTTGTTTTGGGGGGTGAACTAACATTTTAAGCACTGAACTTTAATTGTGTTTGTGTTCCCAGACAGCAACATAGTGTCGGCCCAGATCCGGCCCACATCTGGTGGAATCCACATGTGGCCCGGATCTGGGCCGACACTATGTTGGTGTCTGGGTTCTAAACATTAGTTTGAGAGAAGATGTTGTAACTGTATAACATTCCTAACAGACACTAATGATATACTAATGTGTATTTAGCCACAGACTGTAGAAAAAGAGAAGATTTTACTCTGAACAGAGCATGAACTCTGGGAAGGAAGTGGAGTCAGTGTGGGCTGTGGGAGTGGGATGCTGCTCTTTACTTTGTTCTCACAACAAGAGTTCAATTTTTCTCTGCATTTATCTGTGACTGCATTTCTCCATACATTACAAACTTCAGTGGGAGGAGAGAACTGAGAAGCAGTCAGGACAGAATGAGTTAGTGGGAGGAAATCTGTAGGTATACAGAGAGAAACAGGGAGAGGCAGGAGCAGACACTTTAGGGACTGGTCATATAGTATCGATCTATTCAGAAAATGTGAATGTACAACACTAACTTGAACTCCTACAGTATTCCTCCTACAGTAGTATTCCATTCACTCACTCACACGCACGCACGCACACTCACTCACTCACTCACTCACTCACTCACTCACTCACTCACTCACTCACTCACTCACTCACTCACACACACACACACACACACACACACACACACACACACACACACACACACACACACACACACACTCACACACACACACACACACACACACACACACACACACACACACACTCATTCATTCACTCACTCACTGATTCACTCACTCTCATTCTCACACACTCACTCACTCACTCACTCACTCACTCTCATACTCACTCTCATACTCACTCACTCACTCACTCACTCACTCACTCACTCACTCACTCACTCACTCACTCACTCACATACTCACTCACTCACTCACTCACTCACTCACTCACTCACTCACTCTCACTCATTCACACACACTCACTCACACACACACTCTCACTCTCACTCATTCACTCTCACACTCACTCACTCACTCACTCACTCACTCACTCACTCACTCACTCTCATACTCACTCACTCACTCACTCACTCACTCACTCACTCACTCACTCACTCACTCACTCACTCACTCACTCACTCACTCACACACACACTCTCTCATACCCACTCATTCACTCACTCACACACTCACTCACTCACTCTCATACTCACTCACTCACTCACTCACACACACTCACTCACTCACTCTCATACTCACTCACTCACTCACTCTCATACTCACTCACTCACTCACTCACACACACTCAGGGCCCTATCTTGTACCCAGCGCAATTGACTTTGTACACCGACGCATGTGTCATTCCTATTTTGCATCCGCGCAAAGCGGACTTTTCCCTCCACAGACGCACGTCGGTTAACTAAGAAATACACTTACGCTCCCCGGGGCGGTTCAGCGCAAAGAGGAGGCGTGTTCCGGCGCAAACGTTCCCTCATGCTATTTTGCAGGTTTAGAAAACAATTGCGCCACTGACCGAAAAAAACAGTTTAAAGTCAGTGGTGCATTGCGCATGTTATTCATATGCTATTTTAAGGGCCATAATCAATGTAGCGTGTGCTCAACGCGCATACACTTTGATTCTCTCATCTACACACAGACGCAGCAGTTATCATTTTTGCAAATCATACATTATTACGACAGATAGATAGATAGATAGATAGATAGATAGATAGATAGATAGATAGATAGATAGATAGATAGATAGATAGATAGATAGATAGATAGAAAGACACTTTATTATAAAAGCATACATCTAGCTTACACATTTACCCAAATTATCATACGCTTGTTTAACCGAAGTTAATTTGGGTGTGTTTCTCCATCCCCAACGTCCCTGACGAGAACGTCGGTCTCCTCGGCTGTGAACCGCTCCTGGCGCGCGCCTGGCAAATCCGCCGTTATAATAGCAATCCGCCATGGAACAAGCGCGCCTGCTGTTAAAGGGAATGTGAGATGACGCTCTGATTGATTTATTTCATGTTACGCCCAAACCACACCTATGAATAATGAAGCTACTTCAGACCAACACATTTTAGATTTGCGTCGGGCGCAAGAGCCATTTTTCCCGCCGGTATAATAGCAACAGCGCCCAAGACCCGCCCACAAAGTTACTTGCGTTTTGCGCTTGATACTTGCATTTCAGATCGTTAAAACAGGGCCCTCACTCTCTCTCACTCACACACACACACACACTCTTACTCATTCACTCACTCACTCATTTTCAGATGATACGGCCATACTTAGTCTACTTACAAAAAACTCATACATTTATATCTATAAACAGGAGATAGAGGAGGTAGTGAAGTGGTGCAACAGGCATAACTTGCTCCTTAATGTAAATAAAACCAAATAAATGATTTTTGACCCCAGGTCTATGGGAGATCACAGCACACTTCAAATTGAAGGTGTACTCGTTGAGCAGGTAACAACATATAAGTAGGTATATTAGGCAATTTAGGTATACAATTGGATTGTCAGTTGCAGTGGTCCCATCAAGTGGAGTATGTTTGCTCAAAGATATGTCAGCGTCTATATTTCTTAAGGCGACTTAGAGTTCATGGAGTGGACAAGGATATCATGTTTTACAAGGCAGCCATTGAATCTATTGTTCGGTATGGTATTGTGGCTTGGTTTGGTAACCTGTCCGTTAAATTAAAATCACAGCTCCAAAAATGTATAAAAAGGGCTGGGAAAATAATTGGCCAAATGCCACCTACTACTCTTCAGGAGCTTTTCGAGGAGGCGTTGAGGAAACAGGGTTTCAAAATCACCAACGACCCAAAGCACTTCCTGTTTAGTGAGTATGAGCTGATGCCTTCAGGCAGAAGGTACAGGTTACCAAACTGTAAGCTTAACAGGTATAAATTCTCATTTGTGCCGCTTTCAATCAAATTAATGAATAATAACAGATAAGGTGTGTGTGTGTGTGTGTGTGTGTGTGTGTGTGTGTGTGTGTGTGTGTGTGTGTGTGTGTGTGTGTGTGTGTTTGTGTGTGTATTAGCTACAGTGATGTATGTGTGACAAATACTACTAAATAAGGCTTCTGGTACTAACATTATGGTTATAGGTTGTGCAATGATAGGGCATTGGTACAATATTATGTATGTGTGTATGTGTATATATGTGGGTATGTGTGTGTATATGGTTACCGGCAAAGTGTGAAATCCCGGTATTGTATAGAATGCCTAGGCAATGTATAGAATTCCTGATGTTTTTTGCAAAAAATACATTACCTAATTCTATACATTACCTAGGCATTCTATAGAATGCCGGATTACACACTTTGCCGGTAACATATGTATGTATAAAAACATCAGAACCACAATTGTAAACGTTCAATCCTCAATCGCGCCTTATAATTCAGCCTCAATTATCACCCCGCAAGAACAATTACAGTGTTTTACAACTATAGAACAAAAAGAGTTAAATAAACTTATCACTTCATCTAAAACAACAACATGTTTATTAGATCCTATACCAACTAAACTACTGAAGGAAGTGTTACCTGTAGTGGAAGAGCCTCTCCTCAATATTATTAACTCGTCTTTATCTTTAGGTCATGTTCCAAGAACATTTAAACTGGCAGTTATAAAACCTCTCATTAAGAAACCACAATTAGATCATAATAATCTAGCAAATTATAGACCCATTTCAAATCTACCTTTTATGTCTACAATACTAGAAAAAGTTGTGTCCGCTCAACTGGGCTCTTTCTTGCAAGAAAATGATATCTATGAAAAGTTTCAGTCAGGATTCAGGCCGCATCATAGCACTGAAACTGCGCTCGTTAAAATCACAAATGATTTACTCTTAGCTTCTGACCAAGGCTGCATCTCAATACTAGTTTTACTCGATCTAAGTGCTGCGTTCGATACTATAGATCACACAATACTCTTAGATCGACTACAAAATTATACTGGTGTTCAAGGACAAGCATTAAGCTGGTTTAGATCATACTTATCTGACCGCTACCATTTTGTCTATTTAAATGGAGAAAAATCGATCATAACTCCAGTAAACTATGGAGTGCCGCAGGGATCTGTGTTAGGCCCTCTATTATTCTCAATATATATGATGCCACTTGGAAATATTATAAGGAAACATGGAATTAGTTTCCATTGTTATGCTGATGACACTCAAATATATATTTCATCACGGCCGGATGAAAACGCTAAATTATCCAAATTGACAGAGTGTGTTAAAGATATAAAAGATTGGATGACGCGTAATTTTCTTTTATTAAATCCAGACAAGACAGAGGTAATACTTATCGGTTCAAAAAAACGCCCACAGAACCTCTCACAATACAACTTTGACATCGTAGGATGTCCTGTTACTTTATCCTCTACAGTAAAAGACCTGGGTGTTATACTCGATTGTAACCTGTTTTTTGAAAATCATATTTCGTATGTTACAAAAACAGCCTTTTTCCACCTTAGAAACATTGCTAAGCTACGTAATATGCTATCAGTTTCTGATGCAGAAAAGTTAGTTCATGCATTCATGACCTCGAGACTAGATTACTGTAATGCTTTATTAGCCGGTTGTCCTGCATCCTCTATAAACAAGCTACAGTTAGTACAAAATGCAGCTGCTAGAGTTCTTACTAGATAAAGAAAATATGATCATATAACACCGATTTTATCATCACTACATTGGCTACCTATAAAGTTCCGTATTAATTATAAGGTATTGCTACTGACTTATAAAGCCCTAAACGGCTTAGCTCCAGTCTATTTAACGGATCTTCTATCGCCCTATAATCCATCGCGCTCTTTAAGATCAATAAATTCGAGGCTTTTGGTCATACCTAGGATATCCAGATCAACCAAAGGATGGAGAGCATTTTCACATTTGGCTCCGAAACTCTGGAATAGTCTTCCTGATACTGTTCGTTGCTCGGACTCGCTCTCCCAGTTTAAAACTAGATTAAAGACGCATCTTTTCGGCCAGGCATTCACCTTTATATAATATTGTTAATCTCACAGTTCAAACTACAATCCGGCCTCTAGTTCATAAATGCCAGAGGAGAACTGGCCCCCGACTGAGCCTGGGTTCTCCCAAGGTTTTTTTTTTTCTCCATTAGGTCACCTGATGAGTTTTAGGACACCATTAGGTCACTTGATGGAGTTTTTCGGTTCCTTGCCACTGTTGCCTTTGGCTTGCTCAGTTGGGGATATTTTGGGGATATTTAATTTTATTCTATCAATCAATAAATTCAACTAGAAACAAACTTTGTTGTATTATTTTATTTTAATTTAATACTGTGAAGCTGCTTTGATACAATCTGTATTGTGAAAAGCGCTATACAAATATACTTGATTTGATTTGATTTGACATGTATATATGCTATGTTAAAGTGGATGTGATGTGGGTTTTCTTCTGTTTTTTTGTGAATGTGAGGAAAGTTATGGGTGTACTGTGTGTGGTTGTTGGATGTTAATTGAAGTTCTGGATGGGACAATTATGAGCATGTTTTGTGTAGGTTAACTGTGTGTTGGGTGTGTGTTATACGCAATGTGTCGCCATTGTTCTCTCGAATGCCCAAGACGAATTTCTCCAATAGGAGACAATAAAGGCTTATCTTATCTCATCTTATCTTACTCTCACACTCAATAACTCTCACACTCACTCACTTTTTTTCTCAGAATTGCAAGTTTACCTCTCATATAAACTACCTACCATATAAACTCGCCATTATGAGAAAAAAAAGTCAGTCTTTTTCCCTCAGGACTTTATAACTCACAATTGCAAGTTTACATCTCACAATTCTGATAAAAGAAGACAAAATTGTGAGGCATAAACTCGCAACTAAGAGAAAAAAGTCAGAATTATGAGAAATAAAGTCAGAATTGCAAGATATAAAACTGCACTTGTGAGAAAATAGTCCAAAATTGCGCAATATAAACTCTCTCTCTATATATATTAAAAATTATTTAAAAAAATCTATAAAAATTACTTCTCGCAATTGTGAGTTTATATCCCACAATTATCTTTTAATTATTTTTTTTTCCATGGCGGAAACAAGCTTCCATATTAAAGTGTGCTGAATTTACAAACACAAATTTATGGGAAAGTAAAATCTACTTTAATGTAATTTTGTTGCAATTTAGTACATTTAAAATATATTAACTTTAAATGTAATATTGAATAACACACTGTAGGTCAAATTATAATCAAGTACTTTATATATGCTTTAGTGGGTAACTAGTAGCACTTTATTTTACAGTGCCATTGTTACACGTTACATGTAGTAATTACTATAAATTGTGCATAATTACATGCAACTAACCTTAATCCTACTCTAATCCTAAACCTAAACCCAGACAGCAACATAGTGTCGGCCCAGCCTGGGCCACATCTGGTAAATATGGATTCAACGTGTACCAGATGTGTGCCGGATCTGTACCGACACTATGTTACTGTCTGGAAAGGCCTCAATATTCTCATGGAAAAGTTATTTTTGTTCTTCGCTTAGGAGTAAAAAGAAGTTCAAAATACGTGAGCAGCGATATACTGTTAGTGAACATCCGATGCCGTCAACACTGCTGAGAGCGAAGTTTAGATGAATATGTAAATATGTGCTGCACGCTTTTCTCTCAATTACAAAATAAACACAAAACAAAAATGACAGTGGTGAGAAAACAGCAGTTAAGAAAGCATCAGATCATACATTTTTGCTCCAGCTCTGCAATTTGGGACATAATTAAGCACTTTATGCAATAGATTGCAGCAGCTTTAAAGTATTAAACATGAAAAAAGTGTCAGTGTCTCTTTCAATTAGAATTACAAATTCAGTTTCTTCTATAAAGCAGCTTTCCAGTGACTTGTGTCTGACCTCGACGGAATGAAAAGTAATTAACTGGAGAAAAATTTCCCATCAAAGAAGGTGGAGCCTACCTATTACGTAATCGCCACGGACCAATGGCAACGTTTCCGGAAAGCTCGCTTTGGCAAGCTGTTTCGAACTCCCAGAGAACTTTATTTTGGTATGATTTTGTTCGAAATTGTGTCACACCAGTTCATTCTTTGATTCCGCTTGAAGTAAATTGGGGCCATAACCCTATAGTAAGTACATAAGTATTAAAATGTATAATTACACTGTAACACGGCCACCTTAAAATAAAGAGTAATTAAATCAGTGCTGCAAAACTTATCATTAGAAAACGTTTCTACATGTCAACGATTCTTAAATCCCACTGCATAAATCCATCAGAGAAATGACTCATACTGACAAACAAATCACAGATTCACTGCAGAAAAATGTGAAGGTAATATGTTAATGCCATAAACAAGACTTTAATTGTTTATGTCTTTTTGCAGTTATGTTGCATAACCATATTCCACAGTGACAGTGTGAGCAAGCTGGGTTCAGTATGGGTTCTTACCAAAAACTGTGATGAGATTGTCATGTTCTGAAGCAATAACTGTAATACGAGGAAGAGAAGATGAAAAAGTTTACTCTTAGAGAGATGCTACCTGAGGAGATCCATCAGAGCCGTTCTCCTTCGTCTTCCTCTCCAGCCTCTTCTTCTTCTTATGCAACGGTTTGGATTCCAGGATCATCTCCTCCAGCTCAAATGTGGGGTCACAGTTTAGTCGTCGCCTCTGCCATCAAACAAATACTCATTTATACACAATGTGCCCATGAACAAATCAAAATCTTTTGGCAAGCACTACTATTTCAAAAAGAAGGGCACTTAATTGTATTGAATGTGCACTTACAGCGTACTTCAAATCTCATCATCACATTGTGAATGTCATCACATTAGGAACGCACAGATTGCAAAATATTGAAGCATGTGGCTGTAATAGTGCCAGAGCTTTTCTAAGATTCACTTCACTTGTGTTGAGCCGATTTTGGAATTCAGCATTTTTACAGTGCATTCCAAACAGCATAAATATTGCTTACGCAGGACACTCTGAAGGTAAAGCAATCACGGTAACCATGCTGAACTGTTGTTCCAAACAGACATTTTTATAGAATAACCTCAGCAAATGAGCCAGCAAATGAACGTTTTTTTTTTGTTTTTTTTGTAAGGGGTCAACTGATGGCTCCCAAGATTCACTGCATCAAAACCTCTCAGTTAAGACCAGTTAATCATCAATCTGCACAAGTTTTGCAAAGTGTAACATAAATTAAGTTAAAATCATTCATATCTGGAATGTCTACATGTGCATGTCTCTTTATTTGCAGTGTGTGTGTGTGTGTGTGTGTTATATACTGACATTAGGGAGGAAGCCAGGTGGGATTTGTTTGCTGAGCACAGCATCCCAATTGACATCAGAGAGGTATTCCAAGTCCTGGAGCTCCGAGAGACAGGAAATCCTCTTCTGAGCATCTACACACAACAGCTGACAACAAACGGAAACTTTTTCTTTTGGAATAAATGTTTCCTATGGTATTAGATAATGTATATTTCTTAATTGATCCTAAAAATAAATGCAATAAAGTATGACTACGGTGTGATTAATGCTACCATTTGTAGGAGAGATTTGATCCCTGAAGACCAGGCCGCAGGATAACAGGGGTGCGCTTTGTGGAAAGTTTGCAGGATCTCATTGGCTGGTGTGTTAGTGCGCATGATGTACGGCCTCTAAAGAGAGAACCCAGGGTGAAATCAGCCATGATGCAACAGTCAATGAAACGTCTATATTTTCTTGCCAGCTGATTCTCCGCTGCACTTGATGAGTCTTGTCGGTAACACTTTATAATACTGTTCCTTCATTAATGAATAACTACACAGGAACAAATGAGTAACGCACTATTAACATTCTAGTGACTATGATTAACTAGCAAGAAACTCTGATTAACGAATTAGTAAGTAATAGCGCTCAGTCGAATGTGGTAGTTCACTATTAGCTAATCAATAACTACTATTTTTTTCATGTCTCCCAGAGAACTACTATATACAGGTTCATAATTAACATGAATAATGCATAATTTATAATAAAAGGTACCGGTAACCCACTAGTAATGACTCAAGTGTTACTACATCCTTCTAAAGGAACTACTAAATATTTATATCAGTATTCTAAAGTGAAAAAAAATGATAACTACCTAATACTGACTGAAGTCATTGTAAGCTTTTGAGATTTTTGTAAGATTTTGATTAGTAATTCCTTCTGATGGATTTGGTAACACTTTACTCATTACTAGTGTGTTAGCATGATCTTCACTTTAGAATACTAATCCAAATAATTAGTAGTTCCTTTAGAAGGATGTAGTAACACTTGAGTCATTACTATCCAAAACCTTACAAAAACCTCAAACGCTTACAATGATTTTAGTCATTACTAGAGAGTTATCATGCTTTTCACATTAGAATACTGATCCAAATAATTAGTAATTTCTTTAGAAGGATGTAGTAACACTTTAGTTACTATTACCTTATATTATACATCATGCATTATTAATATTAATTATGAACCTGTATATAGTAGTTCTTAGTAGTCTTCAGTGAGGTATGAAAAATAGTAGTTACCGATTAGCGAAGAGTGAACTACCACATTCAACTGAGCGCTATTACTTAATAATTCGTTAATCAGAGTTTCTTGATAGTTACTAGAATGTTAACAATGCATTACTTATTTGTTCCTGTGTAGTTATTCATTAATGAAGGAACAGTATTCTAAAGTGTCACCGTCTTATCCTAATACTGATCTCAGATCAGATGGTTGAGAGTCCCTCACCTGTCCACGGAGAAGCTCATATGCAGTAATCCCTAAAGACCACCAGTCCACTGAGAAAGAGTAACCTGGGTGCGTTCCCTCGAACGACTGGAACAGCTCTGGGGCTGCAACAATAGAAAACACAACAGCAAAGATTATGCGAAAGTATATGAAGTACTGTTGTTTGTACAGAACTTGTTTCAGCATTTTCAAAAGATAGGTTTCATTACATTACAGGGAATTTATAGCTTTGATAACTTAAGTTTTATCTACCAAATCTTTACTGAAATTATCTTCTGATAGTACCTACACAGTGATACCATGGTAATTTGGTGATGAAAAAATTGTACCAAATTAGAATGGAACATACTAAAGCCTGGTACTGTAGAGCTTTAAGTTCCTCTATTTGACCAAAATCCTTATTTTCTGTTAGTACATGATAGCATTAGCATCTATTTTAGTTTACCATACATGCTTGTAAGTACATTCAGCAGTACACTTAAACCATATTTTAACCATAGATTTTGATTCTGTTATAAAAGTCTTTTAATGTCAGTCTAGGATTCACTGTAAATTCCATGAATTTTATTTACAGAAGAAAGAACACTTTATCTGATAAAAAACAGTGAAAACTACTTTCCTATAACATTTAAGAATTTGTCAATTAAGAGTGAAATAAGGAACCTTTGACTGAAGTTGTTTAACCACACAAATAAAGCATGACTAGAAGTCGTTCAGTGTTAAAGAGAAGTATGAAAGCTCTCACCCATGTATGGCTTTGTCCCTGCAATAGATGTGGCTTTTAAGTCTTTCTTCACAATAGCAGCTATGTTAAAATCTGTCAGGTGAGCATGACCTGCAAAGAAGAGATAAACACTAAACAAAACCACATACTGTACACTACTATATATAATTGGACTACAAGAAATTGAATTCATTTAAATCAAATATAAGGAAGTTAAACAATAATCAAAACTTTTGCTTTAAATAAAAGCGGTTAAACGGATGCTTACAGAGACTTTCCTGAGATTTATAGTCTCACGCTAATGGCATCCCATTTTGCATTTGCTGGTGATGGGAAAGTACATACTGCTGAGTATGTTAACATCATAGAATCAATATCTCTTGATACCTGCAATGTCTATAATATCTGGAGATAGCTATCTGTTAGCATTCCCATTCATCTCAATGGCACTGGCTCATTTGGAGCAGGACTGGAAGTATGTGACACTCATGATTTTGTCTTGGCCCAGGGGCACTTAGTTTTCTATACAGATTTTATTATTATTATTATGACTTTTTTTTTTTTTTTTTTTTGAGGCAGTCACCTGAGCCATGTGACCAATTACTCTGGAGCCGCAGGGGAATGATGCACTGACACCGAATGGCTGATGGCCCCACAACAACATGAACAGTCCCAAACCTATTCTAGCTATTTTTGACAATCCTGAGCTGTGATGTGATAAGCACAAATCATTGTCACGCTTTAAAGAACCCTCAAAGATGAAACAAGTAGTCAATGGCAAAGCTTGCCCTATGACAGTGGTTCCCTTTCATTCAGTCACTACGAGTTATGTCAGTGAATGACGAAATGGGGGTTTCGCTTAGAAGCCGATCACCTTCGAGTTCTTACAAAACGAGCCAATGGCATGCCATAGGTCTGCGGAATTTGCATGGCGCAACTCCGCCCCACCGCGTGGGTATAAAAGGAGCAGCGTGGCAATCTCGCATTATGTTTTTGCTTTGGAGCCGAGTGTTTCTTCACTTCTCTCCACTGCAAGCTGTCTACGAGTTCTAAATAAGAGACGAGCGACTCTTCAGCGGTGTTGGTGTGACGGCGTGTTCCAGTGAGATCTCATTCCTGCTGCTGGTCTGTGCAGTGATCTGCCAACAGTGTGTGTTTTCTCCCTGGGCGCTTTAGCACTGCTGTTGAGTTTTATCCTCTCTAAAAGAGCTGCACGCGGCACGTCTTTTTAAAGATGTCTTGCCCGTGTATTTCTGGGTGCGGTAGATAGATTAATTTTGCTGAAGGGCACGAACGCTGCCTGACGTGTTTAGGCTTAAATCACGTTCAGGCAGCATTCGTGGATGCGTCATGTTCTCATTGCGGGAACATGACCATCGCAATGTTGCGATTGAGACTCAATGACCTCCTTAGAGGTAGAGTCCCCTCTGCCACACCCCAATTTATTCTCTCCACGAGAGGGGATACTTTGACTGGTGGCCAGGGTGATCTGAGGCTGCCAGGGTGGAACAACCGGAGGTTTCCGGATGAGGTCGTTGGCCAGTCTTGTGGCAGGCCCAGCGTTTCATTCGGCGCCCCGGCAGATGACAACATGTCTATCACCGCATCACAAGGTGGGCTTGAGTCATCTGGAGATGAAGACTCGGCTGTGCTGCCTCCTTCGGGGGTGCCAGCATTACCCGAGTCTGATCCAGAACTGACTGCCATGCTTTCCCAGGCAGTCACGAGCATCGGGCTTGTGTGGAACCCTTCCGCCATATCCCGAGTGCTCAAGGCTTGATGATTGTTTTTTGGGGGTGGCGTGTGCTGACACCTGTCAGCACCCGCCCCCAATTCCTTTCTTCCCGGAAGTGCATGAAGAGGTCATGAGATCGTGGAAGTCTCCTTTGACTTTTCACGACTGCTCAGCGGCCACTTCCACCTTCTCTGCCCTCGATGAGGCCATGGCTATACTGTAGGGTATACTGGGGTCCCCCCGCTGGAGCATTCTGTGGTGATACAACTGTGTCCCCACAGTGCCTCCACCTGGCGTGGCGACCCTAAGCACCCCTCCAAAGCCCATAGGTTTTCGTCTACTCTGGTGGCGAAGACCTATAGAGCTGCGGGGCAGGCTGCCTCCTCACTGCATGCTATGGCCATCCTCCGGGTATACCAGACCAGGGTGCTAAGAGACATGCACGAGGGTAGGGCTGATCCAGGGCTCATGGAAGAGCTGAGTGCCGCAACCGACCTCGCCCTACGGGACCGCATGCTCCCTGGGTCAGGTGATGTCCACTTGTGTGGTCCAGAAAAGACACCTCTGGCTTAACCTGGCTGATATGCAGGAAGCTGAGCGAACCCCGTTCCTCAACTCTCCCATATCCCAGGCTGGCCTCTTCAGCGGTGCAGTCGAGGACTTTGCCCAACAGTTCTCAGGCCGCCCAAGAGCAGACTGAGGTTATTAAACATATTCTGCCCTCCTGTGGCTCCCGCTCCTCCCGCCCGGCCCCAGCAGCAGCCTTCACCCAGGCTGTGCTGTGGAGGTAGCCGCAGGATGGCGCTCCAGCCCGTACCAGCCCCGCAGCCTGCCAAACGCCAGGCATGCGGCGCTCCTGATACGGGCAGCTCAGAGATGGGTTGCAGTTCTTCTCCTTCTGGTTGCAGGGCCACTCCTTACCCTGGTGGAGGGCCGGGGGAGAATCTTTTGTTCTCCCTTAAAGAAAGAACTGACTTTCCCATCTCTGAGCCCCCAGAGGCCGCGGATGGCAGTGTGCAACGCTCCTCCTCGCCACTCTTTGTCCCTCTCTGTCGCCATACCCCTGTCATAGGAGGTTGCCGCGGAATGTTCATCCTTCCCTGGCCTCCTCTGTCAGGACGCAGCATATGACCGTGCCCCCACACCGGGACACTCTGCCTCCCACGTCGGTACATCTGTGGTTCACATGACCCCGTTGGTTAAGTTTTTGGGAGCCTGGCTAGAGCTTCCCAATCTGTCCCGCTGGCTCGCGAGAACCATCAGGCTCGGCAATGCGATTCAGTTCGCATGGTCTACTCACCGCTTTCGGGGAGTCCGCTATACCATAGTGGGTGGCAATGCCCCTGTAATGCGTGCGGAGGTCGCCACCCTACTGGCGAAGGGGTGTCCCTGTTGAGACCGTCCCTCCAGCCGAAATGAAGTCCAGCTTCTACAGCCCCTACTTCATTGTACCCAAGAAGAGCTGTGGGTTACGGCCAATCCTGGACCTGCACATCTTGAACCGAACCCTTCACAGGCTTCCATTCAAGATGTTGACAGCCAAACGCATTTTCGAATATGTTCATCCGTTGGATTTGTTTGCAGCGATCGAAAACAACATTGGTTTGCAGCGAGCGTACTTTCATGTCTCCATTCTTCCTCAACACAGACTACGGTACTTCCAGACGGGCTAGCCCCATCTCCTCGCGTCTTCACAAAAGTCGTCGAGGCAGCCCTTGTGCCACTCCGACAACACAGGGTTCGCATCTCGACGACTGGCTGATTCTAGCTCACTCTCGAGAGCAGGTTTGCGCACACAGGGACCTGGTGCTCCGGCACCTCGTCCATCTGGGCCTTTGGGTCAACTGGGAAAAGAGCAAACTCTCCCCCATGCAGAGGATCTCTTTTCTTGGTATGGTATTTCTCGGTCGACTTTGTCGCCATGTACGCGCAGCTTACGAGCGAGCGCGCGCAGTAAATTCAAGGACAAGAGTGCGGTTCCACTGAAGTTATTTCAGAGGCTTCTGGGGCATATAGCATCCGCAGCGGCAGCCACGCCGCTCGGACTGCTTCATATGAGACCGCTTCAGCACTGATTTCGCGATCGAGTCCCGAGATGGGCATGGCAACAGGGCACGCTCCGAGAACCAGTTACTCAGGCATGCCGTCAGACCTTCACCCCGTGGTCGAACCTCTCCTTTCTACGAGTGTCCAAGCATGTCTCAACAGATGCCTCTGCCACAGGCTGGGGCGCCATGTGCAATGGACATGCTGCCGCAGGCTCCTGGACAGGACCCCAGTGCCTTTGGCATGTCAATTGCCTCGAGTTGCTGGCAGTACGTTTGACTCTGCACCGTTTTCAAACGTTGCTCAAGGACCAACACATACTAGTCCGTTCAGACAGCATGGCGACAGTAGCGTACATCAACCGACAAGGTGGTCTGCGCTCCCGCCGTATGTCGCAACTCGCCCGCCATCTCCTCTTATGAAGTCAGAAGCATCTGAGGTCGCTTCGAGCCATTTACATTCCGGGGGAGCTGAATCGTGTAGCCGACGAGCTCTCACGATTTCGGCCACATCCTGGGGAATAGAGATCAGGGAGGACAAGGAGCAGGTCCTTCTGGTTGCGCCTCATTGGCCCACCCGGACTTGGTTCTCCGAACTGGTGCTCCTCGCGACAGCCCCTCCCTGGCCAATTCCTCTGAGGAAGGACCTCCTTTGTGGGTGCCCCCTCTGGCACCCACGTCCCGATCTGTGGAACCTGCACGTGTGGGTTCTGGAGGGGACGCGGCAGGAGACACGCCTGTCCACGAGACATGCCTATGCTCTGAAGTGGAACCTCTTTGTCACCTGGTGTTCTTCTCACCGAGAAGATCCCAGGAAATGCCCGATCGGGTCGGTGCTCTCCTTCCTCCAAGAAGGGTTGGAACGAAGGCTGTCTCCTTCCACCCTGAAGGTTTGGGTGGCTGTGATCTCTGCACACCATGACCTTGTGGAGTCAAAAACGATGGGACAGCATGACCTGGTTGTCAGGTTCCTGAGGGGGGCGAGGAGACTAAATCCTCCTCACTCTCCTCTTATACCCTCTTGGGACCTCGCAGTGGTCTTATCAGCCCTGCAGAGAACTCCCTTTGAGTCATTGTGATCAGTTGAGCTAAAGTTCCTGTCAATAAGACAGCGCTCCTGGTTGCTTTGGCCTCCATCAAGAGGGTAGGGGACCTGCAGGCATTTTCGGTTGACGAAGCGTGCCTAGAATTCGGGCTGGCTAACTCTCACATGATCTTGAGACCCTGGCCTGGATACGTGCCCAAGGTTTCCACCACTCCTTTCAGGGATCAGGTGGTGAACCTGCAAGCGCTGCCCTTAGAGGAGGCAGACCCAGCTATGGCACTGCTCTGTCCCATATGCGCCCTCCGTGCTTACGTAGACAAAACGTATTGTTTCAGGACCTCAGACCAGCTCTTTGTCTGTTTTGGTGGGAAGCTGAAGGGAAAGGCTCTCTCCAAGCAAAGGTTGTCTCACTGGATAGTGGACGCCATCGTCTTGGCTTACCAGATGCTGGGTCGACCATGCCCCATGCTCACTATTGTTGGAAGCTAGTTATTTTAGTCTATAAAGTTTTAAATATGGATAATTTTTCTTACACGAACGCATCACTTCGCTTTAGAAGGCCTTTATTAACCCCCCGGAGCTGTGTGGAGAACTTTTATCATGGATGGATGCGCTTTTATGGACTTAAAACAGAAATGGCCATTCACTGCCATTATAAAGCTTGGAAGAGCCAGGACATTTTTTAAAGGTCCCGTTCTTCGTGATCCCATGTTTAAAACTTTAGTTAGTGTGTAATGTTGTTGTTAGAGTATAAATAATATCTGTAAAATTATAAAGCTCAAAGTTCAATGCCAAGCGAGATATTTTATTTAACAGAAGTTGACTACAAAAAACGGCTGGATTGGACTACACCCCTCTACTTCCTTCATTAATGACATCACCAGAACCGTGTTTAGACTAACCTCCGCCCACAGGAACACAGGCGTATTGATGGCGAAATGTCAACAGACGGTTGATGTTTATCTATAATCGGATACCGCAAAAGTTTAATTCGAAGTTGTTAGTTTGCTCTGTCCATTTCACCACGGACTGTTTTTCTAACCTGGGATAATATCAAGCAGGCTTCTCTCAGCGTTTCATACTGACGAAGGGCGCAATTTCAACTATATTCCAGCAAGCGGTAAGTACAAGTAGTGATTTAATATGGAAGTAGCGATCAACTTCACATCGTTTCTCTTAGTAGCTTGAAAATAATCTTACTTAAACTGTGATTAATATACAGAAAGCGATCAAAGAACAATCCCTTTCCAATCGCCCAAGCTGTCAATCACACAGCGCGAGTTTATCTGGACACTTGCCAAAACTCGTTATGAAATCAATGACGCTGTTACACTGCACAACGAAGCTCTTACTGTATTTATATGCCTCATGTTTGCATTGGTGAAATCATTAGTGAGTGCAGAAACTGCGTTGCAATGATAAGATCTTTCACGCGATCAACAGGCTGTCATATGCTCAATGCTCATCACTGCAATTTTTTATGTGATTGAAATAGATCTAAATACTTAAAAAACTTCTCACGATTCGTTAATCCCGATAGCTGTAATAGTAAAAACGTATAATAGCTGTAATAGTAAAAGTTTTCCAGATAGTTCCACATGTAATGCCAGATATTTCATATGCAAGCATTTCAGCCAATCACAGCAGAGGGCGTTTACACTGAAGTCTCACAGCAGACACGCCCCTTCAAACAGAGTGTTCAAACCAGGGAATGAAATCAGGCTAGGAAATATGCCTTTTATTTCTAAATTATAACAATTTTTGATCTAAAAAACATACTAACATTATAAGGGCACCCCTGGAAACATGATAAAATAATAAAAATAATCCATGGAATGGGACCTTTAATATAACTCTGATTGTATTCGTCTGAAAGAAGAATGTCATATAAACCTAGGATGGCTTGAGGGTGAGTAAATCATGGGGTAATTTTAATTTTTGGGTGAACTAACCCTTTAAGCGATTCAAAACCATCATAGCGAACAGAGCGCATCTGAAGTTTCTCAGCTGAAGGAAAAAATCCATTATTTATCGACTTATATATCGGCTTGATAACGTTAACATTAAAAATGACCATTTATCAGCCAATACAGATATGGTGGCCGATATATCATGCATCCCTACCCCTTTATAGCCTTGCTTCTAGGGTTTCATATACAACATGCTTGCATTACAACAGGAATCCCCATTCTACAATATATACAGCCCAGCTTTGTCTCAATACTGAGGTTGAAACAGCACCTTCCAGAATTTGCTCCTTCCTTTCTGCCCTGATAAAACAGTTTAGTTTGATTTGTGGGACTGTTGCTCTACTCTTTCCTGGTAATGAGATGATTTTAAGTGTGGTGAGCAGCGAAGGAAATAACAGTGACCGGAGTGAGAGGGCCAAAGTCAGCTGCTCACCTTGATGAAGATCTGCCATCGCCACAGGCTGTGAGAAAACTAGAGCAGATGCTGTGTATATCTGAGTGTGTATGACAAGACACAGAAGGAAGGGGCACATGGGATTTTCTTTTTATCTATGCATATGCATATGTGTCCCTATATTATAGAGAGAGTAGATGAGAGTGGATGTGTGCAGTGTTGATATCAATGTAAAACAGCTTCATGCAGGAGCTGCATTATTTACACACCAACAATGGACCTCATAGTTAATTATGTCTTTTTGAGAAATTGAATGTAGATTGATAAGGGTAAAAAAAGAATGTAAACATTCCAGCAAATTTTGGATTACTTTCCTAATGCAATGTATATAATTATGAAATGGTAATCGAATTTGTGTACCTGTCACTGCTTGTGTAACATCAGTAGTCCATTAGAATGTTAAACTATTTACCTATACTAATCAACAATAAACCTTAAAGTACGGTGGCGCAGTAGTGCACATCACAATGGAATTTAAAAAACCAACATAAGTTCACAACACAACGAAATTAAGCCACAACAAAACAAAATCAAGCCACAACAAAACAAAATCAAACCACAACAAAATCAAGCCACAACAAAACAAAATCAAGCCACAACACAACGGAAATAAGCCACAACAAAACGAAATCAAGCCACAACAAAATGAAATCAAGCCACAACACAACAAAATCAAGCCACAGCAAAACGAAATCAAGCCACAACACAATGGAAAAAAGCCACAACACAATGAAATAAAGCCACAACACAACGGAATCAAGCCACAACACAACAGAATCAAGCCACAACACAACGGATTCAAGGCACAACACAACGGAATCAAGGCACAACACAACAAAATCAAGCCACAACACAGCGGAAATGCTCCCAACCACTAGAGGGCTCTTGGAGCGTTGTAAAGTTAGTTTTCCTTACCACTGTTCTATAGAGTCGACAGTCTTACAAAGTTGTGTTGTGGCTTGTTTTTGTGTTGTGGCTTGATTTTGTTGTGTTGTGTCTTGGTTTCGTTGTGGCTTGATTTCGTTTTATTGTGTCTTGATTTCGTTGTGTTGTGACTTGTTTTCATTGTGGCTTGATTTTGTTTAGTTGTGGCTTGATTTCGTTTAGTTGTGGCTTGATTTCGTTGTGTTGTGGCTTGATTTTGTTTTGTTGTGTCTTGTTTATGTTGTGTAGTGGCTTGTTTCCGTTGTGTTGTGGCTTGATTTTGTTGTGGCTTGATTTAGTTGTGTTGTGGCTTGTTTTCATTGTTGTGAACTTATGTTTGTTTTTTAAATTTTGTTGTGTTGTGCACTACTGCGCCATCGTATTAAAGGGATAGTTTATCCAAAAATTTAAATTCTGCCATCATTTTCTCACCATGATATAATTTCAGAATTGACTTTCTTTCTTATGCGAAACATTTTTTGTCCATACAGTGGAAATCAAGGGTTACCAAAAAGTAGGGCGGAATTGCAGAATCCAATCATAAAAACGGTATTTACTGTATAACGCGGAAGATTCTGAGAGTCACTTCACCAGCATTTTACCGTTTCATTTGAGAAAAACTATCGTTATATCATAAACACACAGGGGCTCAAAGGTCTTTACGGCAACTCGTCAAAATAAAAGTTAGGTTTGACCTGAAGAAATTGTGACAGAAATATATTACTGTTGTACAATAGAATTTAGCTACATCTCAATGTAATCAAATTTAAAGTAATTTAAATAAAAGTTGAATTTTATATGGTTAAAAGATAAATTAAATGAATGTTTTATGCTTTCATTTGATTGGCAGAAATTTTTAAAAACACAACACAGAATTTCTGAAATAAAAAACCTTTCTTAGAAATGACATTTTATTGTTTGTTTTTGTTGAATTCAATTAATTAGACATGCTTTTTGATTACTAAAATTTGATTGAACCATTAAAATGGAGTAAAATTTTATCAATCTATCTATCTATCTATCTATCTATCTATCTATCTATCTATCTATCTATCTATCTATCTATCTAGAATTGAGAAAGAACAATTTAAAAGACAGAATAGAAGAATTAGTGAGACTCAAATTATTAATAATTTACTTGCATTTTGTGAATATTAAGTAATCAATAAAAATGTAACTGTAGTCTGATTGAGTATTGAGTATATATGAGTATTTTAAAACGTAATATAACTGTCACGCGCTGATTTGACTTGATTATCCACAAACAATGAGGCTTGAAGCAGATGAACATATGAAAAGTAACAAGATGCAGTAAAAACAAGGAAACAGGAACTAAACCACAGGAAGAGAACATAGACACAGCAAGACAACAGAATAACAAAATAAGAGTCCATGAAACAGTGACACAGGGAATCATGATAATAATAATTTTTGGACTCTTTTGATTATGTAATCCAGATTACATATAATCAGTTAATACCCATCATATGGACATGGTATTCCAGCCCTATAATCTATGATTAAAAAATGTGCTGTGTGTGAATGAAGCATAATGGCATTTGTCCTGCTCTTCTTTCCCTCCCTCCTTCATAACTGTGTCTTTCTCTCTCATGTCAGAATGCAGTGTTTTTCAACTCTCTCTGTGTGTGTGAGTGGTCTTGACTACTGCAGTATAAGCGCTGGAGGCAACGTATGTTTTATTCCTCAGGATATAAACACCCATGTGTCCACTGAGCTGTGGAGAGCACCTCCTCCAGACGTGAGGTCTGCAGGAGTCAGCGGTTTACCGACACCCTCCAGGGGTTCAAAAGAGCACTGGTCTGTGTTTGTAAGCCGAGCAGATGGCCTTAAAAAGCATTTTGACTTCCAAATATCTGATTTTCAGTCAAAAGCATATGGATGTTTTGCCATAGGCTTCATCAGCAGTAGGCAGTCTTCATTTACTCACCTTGATAATGTTTCAAAACTTGTATGACTTTCTTTCTTCTGTAAAACGTAAAATGATATATTTTATGAAATGTCTAAAATAAGCTTCTTTGGTTTTTTTGTCCATACAATGGAAGTCAGTGTCACCAAAACTGTTTGGTTACCAACATTCTTCAAAATATCTTCTTCTCCACAAAACAAAGCACATGATAGAGGGTTAAAACAACATGACAGTGAGTAAATGATGACAGAATTTACATTTGTGGGTGAACTAACCTTTTTGTCACAAGAAGTATGAATGCTTCATTGATGTAAAATGCATTTGCTGTGTGAAAGGGTGCTTTATAAAACGTAATTTGGAGTTACTATGCTACAATGATGGTATCAGTTGGTATATTTTTATATATAAAAAAATATTTTAAAAAAATAATATCTGTTGCCTTTGGCTTGCTCAGTTGGGGATATTTAATTTTATTCTATCAATCAATAAATTTCACTAGAAACAAACTTTGTTGTATTATTTTATTTTAATACTGTGAAGCTGCTTTGATACAATCTGTATTGTGAAAAGCGCTATACAAATATACTTGATTTGATTTGATTTGATTTGATATATACCACTGTATTTAATGATTTTCCAAGGGACATCTCAAATGAATCTTCATATAATTACCATGCTATACTCAAAAAACTTGCACTGCAAAAATAACTTTTGATCAGTTTTATTATTTTGTTCCACAAAACATATTTTTTAATGAGAAGATTCATACATTTTCTTATATTTATATTTTTGTTTATGTTTTTGATATTATTAAAGTTATGTTTAACGTTTGCCGGTTCCTGCCTCATTATTCCCTTATCAACAAACCTTGTGGTTCCAACACCCGGAAGGAAGAAGGGATGAGCTGTCAAAAGCCCTTTCACAAAGAGATTCCGGGAAATACACTGATAATTTGTCCCGGGATTGTTTGATTTTGGTTCATTCACACTGTCAGTGATTTTCCAGAATCTGTGCGCACTTTCACACACACATCCTGTAAAGACATGTGACATCGATGTGACGTGTAATGTCTCCACAGCGTCTTATGATCTGCGATTTCTCCACGCTCGTGCATCTTTTTCTGATCCGATCATAAACTAGCGCATCACGTACCATTCCACTAAGCTGGCGAACGATCTCAGCTTCAGTGTCATCACCACGACACACCCCTTACGGCATTGATTACGGCTTTTGTTCACAAAGGCCACGTTCTTTGACTAATCCCGGCAATGTTACTAGGTCCCCATTCCGGAATCGATCCCGGAATCAATCCCGGGACGTGTTTGCGTTCACACAGAAGGCACTCTGGCAATTTTCCGGGATCAACGCACTGTGTGAAAGGGGCTAATGAAAGCGTGGTGCTGTGGGAAATCCACCAGATGGCAGTGCGTTTTGGGAACCGGACCCAGATTTCCCCCCCCTCTTTCATCTCTCTTGCCTTTGTCCCTCCTCATCTTCTGTCTCCTTTTCTCTTACCTCATCAGTCCTTTCCCCCAGGTGCTGTGGGCACCATGATGCCCCACCAGTGGAGGGGGGGGGGGGGGGGGGTGCAGTGTCATTTTGGCAAGCAGGACGAGGCCGAGAGCCAGGTGTCGTGATTACTAATGAGCGTCACCTGTGCCGCACCGGCCTCATATCTCACGGAGGAGCTACGAAAGCATAAAAGGAGGAGCGACGACAGTGAAGGACGAGAGAGGACCAGGCCTGGACATTATGTTGTGTTTTGTTTATGTGTGTGCATAACGGACGACTGTCGCCTTTACTTTCGTTTTGTGTTTATTTATGTATTAAAGTCTGTTAAATGTTCGCCTGTTCCTGCCTCCTTCTTCCCACAACATCTAACCTTGTTACACTGGTGCCGAAACCCGGGAGGAAGAAGGAACATGCTGTCAAAGAGCCCTCGCCACTGTGGGGGATCTGGGTGCCATCGAGCAGGGCTGTGCAGAGTCTGTCGCCATGGCCACTTGAGGTGGTGGATATATATTTCAGATTTCAGTATTTCCCCATTCAAATAGATTTTGACTACCCAGAGGCATTGCAAATATGGCCACAGAGTGGAACGACTTTCCTTCAAAGGGATTAAGTCAAAGTCACATCTCTATGGCATTCTGGTCTCTAAGGGCCTGTTTTCACCTGGAATTAAGATTAAGATGAGTTTTGGTCGATCGGATCACAAGTGGACGACGCTAAATACAGGTGTAAACGGGGTCTAAAACGTTTTGTGCTCATCCACTTTCCACCACTTCCAGAGGAATTTGAAAACACATTCAACCGGATTGCTTTTGTAGTGTAAACGCTCATGGACGAACTCGCTGCCGGTCGCCTGGGTTCTGGAGGGGCGGCTGCAGTCCGTGAGGGAGCGGAGGAGTCACCGCTGTTCGACGTGGGTCTGAGCCTGGTGCCGTCCGCCATGATGGGGAGGAGCAGGGAACGGGGGACTCCTGCCGGCTGCTCGAATGAGGAGGTCTGAGAGCCGTGGGAACGGAGCGAGGATGTGAGCGCACACCACGCCAATCTTGAGTCCCACCGACGACCTCCGGAAGTATAATAGGAGGAGTGACGACAGTGAAGGACGAGAGAGGACTAGGCCTGCCGCTTTACTTTTGTAAGGAGCTGCCGCTTTTCTTTTGCACTCTTGTTTATGTTTATTTTATTATTAAAGTTATGTTTAATGTTCACCGGTTCCAGCCTCTTTCTTCCCTAGGAAAAAGTTTTTTTATCCATTCTGTCCACTGATGGAGTTTTGTTTCCTTGCCACTGTCGCCTTTGGCTTTTGGCTTGCTTAGTTGGGGACAAATAACATTTAATATTCAACAATATTATTGATCTGCCTGCATTGACACCATTATATGAGAACAGAACTGAGCTGGACGATAACATCACTGTTTTCTTCAGAGCGGCTATATTTATAAATGAACTAAATTAGTACATGTACATATACATTCTGATACTGATTTTAAATTATTAAATTAATACTAATTTAAATGTTCAAATAAATCACAACCCCACATAAACAACCAATCATTGGCAACCCTAAATAAACCAAAATAAACCAAATACTTCAAAAATTGAGTTCACTCAGAGCAAGTGTGAAATGGAGAGGCAATACATAAGGGTCATAAAAGTAAGTGTCAAAGCTACAATAACTGTTTAGTGTTCACAGGCCTTCAGTGCTGTGTGATGAAAGCAACTGTTCGCTCTTTCCAAGATATACTGTCTTCATAATCTATCTGAAATGACTGCTCTGAGACCAGTGACATTAATCTGTACAGACAGAAGCAATCCTAGATCACAAAACCTCCTCTGATATGTTCTTCAGCACAGGAGCAGATGTTTACCTTAGGGCTTATATTTAAAGGACAGAAATGGTAGGTGATGCTTGTCTAGATCAATGATCCTCCAATCTGTCCTGGAGACATCACACAACTGCATGACTCAGATGTTTCTAACACCAAATGGATAAGGATAAGGGAGACATGTAGTTCTGAACTAAATCCTCAGGGACACACCAATTCTAATATCAGAAACAATTTAAGGGCAGATAATATGAAAATTGGGATGTAGGGTCAGATACCACAGGCAAAAATGCCACATTAAAATGTGCACAATAGAAAGAGCCTAAAATTAGAGTCGTGCTCAAAAGTTTGCATACACCTTGCAGAATCTGCAAAATGTTAATTATTTTAACAAAATAAGAGGGATCATATAAAATGCATGTTATTTTTGATTTAGTACTGTCCTGAATAAGATATTTTACATAAAAGATGTTTACATATAGTCCACAAGACAAATAAATAGCTGAATTTATAAAAAATGACCTTGTTCAAAAGTTTACATACCCTTGATTCTTAATACTGTAACTGTTGTTACCTGGATGATCCACGGATGGTTTTTTCTTTTTCTTTTGTGATGGTTGTTTTTGAGTCCCTTGTTTGTCCTGGGCTGCGTTTCCCAAAAGCATCGTAAGCCTAAGTAGATCGTAAAAACGATCGTACGACTGATCTTAATATTACGGTCTGTTTCCCAAAAGCATCGTAACTTAAGTAGCACTTAAAAATCATCGTAGATCTGCGAGTGCTCTGGAGTAATCCTAAATCCCCAAGTGCATCGTAAGAAGACAGAGTTATGAGGTCACCTCCAGGACAACCGGCAGATTACACCTTTAACTTTATTCAAATGCAATGTGATTATAATATAAGGTTTTGATTGTACTTTATTGTACACTTTATTACTATATTCTTTTTGTTAAATTAATGTATAAATTAAATAATTAAAAAGGTCAGAAAAAAATAGAATAATTGAATCTAATCATTTTAATCAAAATTAAATGAATTAATAAAAAATAAAAATAAAAGATGTAATATGCTTCAAAGACTGGGAAAAATAGGGATGAAAAAAAAAATCTGTCAATGACTTGCTGACATGCTCGAAAACCAGCCATGTATTGGGCATTTCTTGGTTGGCCATCATTGGTCCCACCACCTGTTTTATTAAATGTTGTCCTCTGCAGTGCCCTTTTCCTTTTAGCAAGGCTGGCAAAGTCCTGCCACTTCTTCCTGAACTCCTTCCCTGATCTTTTAATGCCCCTAGTTGCAGTCAGTTTTCTAGCAAAATCCTCCCAGATTTTTTGTTTTTGTTTATTTGTATGACTTCCCTTAAACCTGCTGAAAATAATATGTTTGTATAGCTCCACCTCCTCTAAAATGACCTTAATCTCCTCTTTAAAAAAATGGTATTTTCTTTTTTTCTCTCTTTTTTTTTTGGTTCAGCCATTTTGCTGGTGTCTCCACTCTTTTATAGATTATTGGCCTCGTGGAAAATGCACATCAGGTGAAAACAGGTTAAACATTTAAAATTGCAAGCGTGTGCTGCAATTACAAGCCATTCTACAAGGTGAGATTTCAGCACTTGACAAACGGACAGCGACTCTTACAGCTCAGCTGCGAACGATTTTGTGCATTTTTGTGAAACGCACGTGAAATGAACACGAACGTTCGTAAAGTCGCTCGCAGAAAATCCTCGTAAGTGCTAAGATCCATCGTTATCTGGAAACGCAGCCCAGGGCAGTTAATAAGTTAATAAGCCCACTATATATTTTCACACTGAGGACAATTGAGGGACTCAAACACAATTAGCCTATTAAAAAAGGATCAAACATTCACTGATGCAACAGAACGAAAACATGATGCATTAAGAGCCGGGGGGTGAAAACTTTTTGAATTTGAAGATCAAGGTAAATTGTAATTAATTTGACTTCGGGGGAACATGTAAGTATCTTTTGTTGCTTCTGAAGGGCAGTACTAAATGAAAAAAATCTGATATTTAAACAAAATAAGAAACATTTGGACATCTTCATCCTGTTTAAAAGTTTTCACTGCAGTTTTAAGGAGAAAATACTCAGCAATGGTGTCGACTTATGAATTTACACATGGTTTGTCTTAAAGCATATTAAAAACACCACATAGACACATAAACAACATTAAAAGCTGGATTTTCACCACAGGGAGACATTTTGCAGGGGGACATTTTGCTGATTCTGCAAGGTGTAGCCTATGTACATTTTTGAGCACGACTGTATATTTAGGTGCATAAAAAATGTAATTTTTTGCCAGTTTTGAAATACTCAATGCAAAGCTTGTAATGCGATTGAGCTGAGTGGTTTGGTTCATGGCTTAGAAGAACTCTTTACTGAAGATTAATATTTCCAGAACCTAGGATACTGAAAAAGTATGTGGTCGTTGTTGTTTCCCACACAAAAGAGTATAAGAGAGAATAACAGACGCTGAGAGAGAAAAACTCACAAGGCTTCTCTGTAGTTTTCAACCCCCTGCTGTGTGTTTGTTTAGGGATGGAGACACAGCCATCTTCATATTTATATTTTAATGAAAAATTATGCAGTTTGCTTTTCCTCCCTGACAACACTGGTCAGCCAACCCCATGTGAAGCAAGAACGTCTCTCTGCCATAAATAACATTCAATACCTATTTAAAGTGAATACCTGCAGATCTTTACATTTTTATTTTTTACAATCAAATTTTAATGCAAAACTCGCCAGTGAGTTCTTTGAAGAACAAAGAAACACAAAAAGAACAAGGAAAACCCATTACATAGAACAAGTGGCAGGTCTGTTAGTTTGCATTTACACTCCACATCCACAATTGAATCTATTTTTGTCCCGTCCATTGCCATGGTTATCACTGTGAATAACTGCATTTTATAAACTTTTAGTCAAATTGTGAATGGGTTATAAACAGAAAGCAAGCAAAGAGTGCTTTCTTCATAATCACACCAATGTGAACTCACGTTATAATCAATGTATTTGTCTATACTGCACAATGAATCTCTTAAATCTCTGATTTACTATATGCTTAAAGCTGTGAAACATGGAAATAGAAACCTTCACAGAGTATACAGGAGCGCTTGAAAGCAGCAACCAATCAGCAGTCATTCTCTTGACACATGAGTGAAACTGGTCTTTTTAAGCTAAGTTTTTAATATTAATATCTTTGTGTATATTGCGATAATATTGCAAATATTCAATTAGAACTGCACATGCGCATTGGCGGGACCAACATGAAATATGCTTTTTGTTCATGACAGTTCATGACAGATTGTATTGCTGAATTGAATTAAATTATGTAAATATGCTGACCAGCAGTTTTTGAGATTTCAGTATTTCCCCATTCAAATAGACAGGTGTAGATCCAAAACAGCTACCCAGAGGCATTGCAAATATTTAGTACGGCTTTAAACGAATTGTAGTAATTCTGATTCTTATTGATTCCCAATTTCGATTCCAATAAGGTAAAACATTTAGATACCATAAACAAAAATCAGCAGACTTTCCTTCAAAGGGATTTTGTCAAAGTCAAAAGAACACCCCCCTCCAAAAAACAGTCTCTATAGCATTCTGGTCTCTAAGGCCCTGTTCACACCTGGTGTTAAGATGTGTTTTAGTCGATCGAATCACAAGTGGACGACTCTAAATACAGGTGTAAACGGGTCTCAAATGTTTTGAGCTCGTCCACTTTCTCCACTTCCAGAGGGAGTTGAAAACACATTAGACCAGATTGCTTTCATAGTGTAAACGCTCATGTGAACGAATGTGTTCAAACAGCCACTAAAAGACCATCAACTCTCCGTCTACTGACCGAATGTGTGAACATTATGAGCTCTAGCCAGACTGGATTTAAACTTTATCAGCTGGAGACCCAAGTTTGGTTTGAAGAGAAAATGTACCAAGCACAATGTTCTCTCACCATTCCTGATTTCTAACACACACTCACAGCGTTCGGCTGGTCTTGTGGCTTCAGAGCAGAAACTAAAGCCTGATGCTCTCCGTGTTTTTCTTTCGTGTTCATATGTAAATTGTATGAGCTTATTTTGTCCAATCAGATTGAAAGATCTGAAAAAGCCCATATATTTACCCACCCATAGACCCTTCCCCTCAAAGAAATCAGGTTGAAAGTGGACAAAAGAGGCTGATTAAAACACCAGGTGTAAACGGCAATGTGTCTCCCTTAAACAGGGCCTATATGGCTGAGGTCTTCCCTTTAATGTACTCTAAATCGATGGGGTTTGTTTTATCACCCGTTTTAACACCTCTTCTCAAGACGCTGTATGATTTGAATAACTGAATAACTATGATTTTTCATGTCTGACATGAAAGGTACCTCTGAAGGGCATTTTTTTTTTCAAGTCAAATTGAGCAATGGTAATAGTAATGCTCGTCTTAAAAAGAAGCACTAGTGTGATGGTAATGTATAGTATCTGTGGGACTTACCGTGCTCGTCCAGTAAAATGTTGTCTGGCTTAATGTCTCTGTGAACAAATAAATAAAATTCAGTTAGAACAAATGTTCTGTTGACTTGTCAAGCTAACAATTCATCTGGATACAGCAGAAAACAAGTAAAGCATTACATTAACGTCAGTTGTAAAATGAAGAGGCACTCATGCCTCATTTGTGTGGTCTGTTGGTGAGTTGTAGAGCATTCCAGTCCAGTAATATGAGGATATATTTAATTTAGGATGCTCCCTATGTAGGCAGTAGGCAGTGAGAAAGCTCTTTAGGTTTGGGAACAGAGCTGGACAAGAAAGAACATTTCAAAGCAACAAACCCAAAACACACTTCTACCCATTTATTGTTCCGCTAAATGGGAATCCACCGACTAATTAATGTCAACTTTGTATATCACAGTGAGGAGATGCAATGGACAGTTCTCAAGTTTTCTCCAAAAATCAGAAGACAGATACGGGTGAGCTTACAGGTGAGAAAGGTCAAATGTGTTGAGTTTAATTAGCTGACATTTACACAGAGCTACAGTGTATCAGCAACACACATTACGCCAGGTTTACATCGTTTCTGCACCAAGTCTATTTTTGCTGTGCTGCACATGCTGAATTAAAGAGATTGTGCGCATAAAAAAACAAAGAGCATGGATCATTGACATGTAATGAAGTAATTTCTCCACAGATGCATATAATTGAACTTTACTGTTTCACAGTCAACATTCGGGGTTTACCCAGGGAAAACTAAAACCTTACCTCACATTTAGATAAACAAGTATAATGGATGGCACTCGTCTCTTCGCAGGATATCTTGTATAAAGATTTAAATGCAAAAGAAAAGGCATGATAGGCTGTTTTTGCCAATTGTAAGTTTTATCTTTAAATATTTGTGATTTTAACATAAGAAAAGTGTTTAAATGTTTTGTCACTTGCTTGAGCAACTTAATATATAAATCTATATATTAAAATCTATTAATCTCAACATTATGAATTGAAAAATAATGTTGTTAAACTTTAGTGCGTTCAAATGTGAATACACCTATAAAAGATTGTATAACCGACCCCCTGCTCACAATACTGAAAAAGCTTAAAGTCCCCCTGTGGTGAAAATCCAGCTTTTAATGTTGTTCGTGTGTCTATGTGGTGTTTTTAATATGCTTTAAGACAAACCATGTGTAAATTCATAAGTCGACTCCATTACTGAGTATTTTCTCCTTAAAACTGCAGTGAACCAAAGACAGTCTCAAAAACACGCTTTGAAATCGCTGGTGTTTCTGACGTCACAAACTACCTTGTAACCAATCAGATCAACGTGTGATCGTCAACCAGTGGATCTCTGAGTGAGTGAGTGAGTGGAGGCGGGGCTCATTTGCATATTCATAGAACCGCGTATACTAAATGAGGCAAGGGTGTCGAGTTTCATTCAAGCTATATATACAGGGGGACTTTAACACTAACCTGACAATAAAGTAAGTCACTGGGAGATCATGGACGCTTGTCATTCACTGCATTAATAGAAAGCCAGGCAAGTATTTTTCCAAAACTAAGTTTTAGTAGTATTTTCATGCCGTAACCGAGGGAGTTGAAACGTGTGTGACGTAGCCATGCGCACTTCAAGTTTCAAGTTTGTATTTATTTATATAGCACATTTAAAAACAGCAAACATGGCTGACCAAAGTGCTGAACAAAACAAAAGCTCACAATGAATTAAAAGCTAAAGAAAAAAAGTAGGTATTAAGAAAAGATTTAAAAGCAGTTAAAGACTGTGCCGATCTGATGTAAACCAGAAGGCTGTTCCACAGCCTAGGGCCGGCAATAGCAAAGGCTCTATCTCCTCTATGCTTTAACCGTGATCTAGGTACAGACAAAAGTCTCTTATCACCAGACCTCAGGTTTCGTGTGGGATTGTGTGGACAGAGTAGCTCAGACAAATAGCTCAATGCCAGATTATTTAAGGATTTAAAAACAAAGAGAAGAATTTTAAACTCAATTCTACAATGCACATGTAGCCAATGCAGCGATTTTAAGATAGGAGAAACATGATCAAATTTACGTTTTCTTTTGAGGAACTTTGCAGCAGCATTTTGTTCTAATTGGAGACGAGCAATAGAGTATTTGGACATGCCATAGCAAAGAGAGTAGCAATAATCCAAACGAGATGTAATGAGCGCATGGATAGCAATCTCTAAGGTATTCTCAGAGAAAGAGGATCTGATCTTAGAGAGAAGACGTAGCTGGAAAAAACAAGAACTAATCACCGCATTTATTAGTTTTTCAAATTTGAGGTTCTGATTCCAGAAAACACCTAAATTCTTAATGCAGGATGAAGTAGAAGGAGAAAGGTAATCCAGGTCAATATTATTGCTCTTAAATTTTTCACGGGGGCTAAAGACTATAACCTCGGTTTTAGATTCATTCAGAAATAAGAAATTTTGCAATTCTAGCACTTACTAGACCGTCTCATTCTAAAGTTCAATGCTGAGGAGGACTCGAGTCTACAAGCCTTCGAGAGACTGTCCGTTTGAGATTGGCATGGGGTACTTTCCATAAGATCATCTCTCAATGCAAATCAAACCAGCTATTAGGCTAACTGAAATAAAATCATGCCAATCTCTAGGTATGGTGAAGGCTATGTGATGATGTGGGGCTATTTTAATTCCAAAGGCCAAGGGAACTTCATCAGGATGCATAGTATCCTAAAAAAAAAAAAAAAAAAAAAAAAAAACTTAAAAAAAAAAATCTGCCTGCCTCTATGGGAATTTAACATAGGGGTGTCCAAACTTATGCACCCTGTATTTTAAGGAAGAACATTTATTTATTTACGATACATTATTCATTCACAAAGAAAATTGGTGTCCTTAAAGGTTGGATTTTTCCTAATTTTTTAAATTAAGGCATTAAGTTCAGTTTCCAAAAGATGATTTTTTATTCCTCTTTTTAGTCAACTTTAGTATGGGTGTCTAAACTTATGCATAGCACTGTATTTCTTGAATGCTGCTGTTGAATGCTCTGGCGAGGAGATAAACATGGCGGACTGTGTGCAGCTCACTGAGGGGCGGAGCTAAGCTAATAGGGCGGAGTCTATCTGGAATTGTGGGCGGGGCTTGTTACAATGTGACGTCATATTGAATCACATTCCAGCTCATTTTGAGACACTTTTTCAGATTTATGGGGAAAATCACAAACAGAGTGAATTGATTTTTACTACAATAGGGTGGTTGTGTACACAATTTAAGTTTACATTGACTTGCTGCCAAAATGAGGCATACAATATGTGATATTAAAATATCAGGCACAGCTGCTTCATTGATAACCCATCTTCTATTTCTGCCCACTATTGGGAAGTGGTGACATTTCAGCAACAGCTGTCAAAAGTTGTTCCATCCCTCACCATTATCAAGGTAATACTCATCACCTCTCAATTGTCTTAGATATCTTGGAGTCGATTCAAAGGCATCACCTAATAAAAAAGTGACATGGGAAGTCATCACGAGTTACTCCTCCACACCTCGCACACCTGACCTTTCTCAGAGCTCAATGGCAGTGTTATATGACCACCCTGAGAGCAGTGGGCCGGGCAAACCGATCCACCAGCCTTTTCTTTCGGTTGACTGCTCCAACAACCTATTAGCAGGATCTAATGGCCTCATTACATCACATATCATGATGAGGGCTGTAAGTGAGCTGCCCTCCTGGTTACCAGATCCCTGTTTAGATATGAAGGAACAGAGGGACAGCTGGAGCCCGACACACAAGCTCTTCAATAACGTGCCTTTGTGGGCATCTGAATGTTTGCTAGTGGTGTTTGATGAAGAGAGATGGCTGCTTTTGAGCTTAACTGGACAAAACTGGACATGTGTTTCTCTTTACTGGCCCTTTGTCCAATAATACGATCTTTATGATTAGAATGTCCCACCTGTTGCTACTGCTTACCAATACTAGCAATTGCAAGTAAAAAAATCTGCATAAAAAGTGAATCCTTCAAAATCTCCCGCCCCCTACTTCCTGTTTCAATATGAAATACATCAATGGTGAAAAAAAAAAAAAAATGCATAACTGTCAAGCAATTTCATGGGGTCTTTTAGGGTTAAGCATGAACAATTTGGGTTGATAATCATTCATAATCAGTAACATTAGGTTGGGAATGCAGACGTAAAAGACAGCATGCAAGTTGCAATTCAACTCCTTTTCCCGCCATTCTCTTAAGCAGAGAGAACTTTGAAACCTCCTGAAGTGAGGAACATGTGAATTACGAGAACGTGAGAGTGTTTTCTCTCACAATCACTCAAGCAGTGACCGGTGACTGGTGATCGTGAACTGAAGACGCCGGATTGGCACTAGAGAGAAGGCTTTCAGTGTTTCTTGGTGGCACTCGAAGCCCGATGCTTTGGCCGTAGTGGGATTATTTTCCTTGTCAGATGAAAAAAATAAACAAAATAACCATTCAAATTTAGTTTTAAACATAAGTTGTTCAATATTTTTTCAACAATGTTCATTAGGCTTTCTATTAGTAAATGCTGAGATTAACATGAACTAAGATTAATAAATACTGTAGAAGTATTGTTCATTGTTAGTTCATGTTTAGTCTCAGCCTCAGGCGTCACGGCCACAGACTGCTGGCTGAACGTCTGATGCATAAGGCACACAAAATGGGAAACACTTCGGGAGTTTGAAGTCGTCATCTGATTGGTTAAATTCTACAGGATTTCTGGGAGACGTGTGTTTTGCGTATCAAGATCAATTAAACGCTGGATTTTTTAAATGTATGTGAAGTTCGTGGCTCCATTGTTTCAGTAAACTTGCACAACGTTCTTGAATTAATAATTTATTCAGGTCTGTTATCGTAGAGACATCGACTTAACATTTTCACTAGAGCTGAGTATCGATTCAAATGTCCCGATTCGATTCGATTCGATTCAATTCCGATTCACAAGATCTCGATTCGATTCGATTTGATTCTTGATTCGATTCGGAACTACTAACTAATATAAATTTCAAAGATTATTAAAGACAAGTAAACAGTCATTAATAAAAAAGAACAAATAATTAAACTACAAGCAATAGCACAAATAAATAAATACAACAGGACAAAGATACAAATTAAATAACTTTCAGGTAGGTGTAAATAACACTGCAAATAGTCTTCACTTTACAAATTAAATAAAGGATGAACCTTATTAAAGTTACAAAAAAGTTATTCAGTGAAGAGCAAGGAGTGATTTTCTCTTTGTCTTTTGTAGTTTGATTAACATTAAAAACACAGACATCAGCAGGAATATTAGGCTGCTGTCACTTTAAGACTAATGCATGGATCCAATAATGATACACATGCATTCTTTTTCTACCGATTACTTAAGCCATAACTGACTATGTTTACTTGTACTCACAAAAGCAGGCATTTTGAGATAAATTTGTGGGAATTTGTCCGTTTAGGTACCCTGGTAATCACAGTTCTCGCAAGAGCACAAGTTGAATTTGCTCAGCGAGTTACTCTGGTGTCGAGTAATGATGCTCATTAAATATGCCCCTCGATCTGAGCTGCACCAATCACATCGGGTTATCTGATATAGGCGGGCCAGAGGCAAGCTAAACAGAAGACGACAGTGCTGTGACGGCGAAGTCATTAGTAAACATTGCAAGATGGCTATGGATGAACACCAGTTGTTTTAAATGGCTTTGGCCGCTACAATGAACGAGTTAGACTTGGCTTTTTATCTAAAACAGGAACAGAAGACGCTGCTCGAATCGTTCCTTTGCAAGAAGGACGTTTTTGCTGTTTTGCCGACCGGATACGGCAAGAGTCTAATCTACCAGTTAGCTCTGCTGGTAGTTAAGCATATGGGGTTTATTGTTGTGATTGGTCATAGTGTTATCCTATTGCGTGCAGTGAGATTTTCAAATGCATGCTTGGTGCCGCCCCTCGAGCTGGCCGATTTTCATTAGTCGACGCCAGACCATTAATCTTTCAGATTTAGGTCTGGTTTTCCAGGCTACCGTTTAGGTGCATCCTCCATGTTCAGCACTGAATGAATGACAGGGTCCCGCTGCAACATTACGCAAGGCAAAAAGAGGATGACATCTAGTGGAGAAGACTAGTAATAAGATTAATGTCAATCAGATATTATGTTCAATGTTTGCAGAAATAAACACGAAAAAAAAACAAAAAAAAAACGATTTGTGGCTTTTGAGAATCGATATCGAATTGACCACATTTAAAAAAAGATTAATCTAAAAATAATATACATATATTTTTCCCAGCCCTAATTTTCACATGATGCGGAACAAGACAAACTGTGATTGGTTGCTTAACATGTCAGTCAGACATTCTCTTGGGCGGTCCATGTCCAATGAAATCTGCGATGGAGTCCAGACCTTCTGCCGTCAGTCTGAAGGTCTGGATACCAGAGACTGGTTCATGTTAAAAAATGTAGTTAGCTCATTTTAACAAATGAAACCTTTTTGTAAAGTGTTACCAAGACTACTTTAAAAAACGTAAAAATAAAAGATTTCAAACTTTTGAACTGTAGTATATATGTATTTTAAATATACCTGTATATGTAATAAGTATATAATTCATCTAATTTGAAAGTATTAATTATTTTATTGGGTTTAGGGTGATGAACAATCTTACTACAGTCGTAAATGTAATGCAAACATTGGTTTAGAAAACTAATCCCATCTGAATAGTACAAATTAGAATGGATTTGTTAGTAATAATTTTGGTCTTTCGTATCCACCCCCCACATCCTGTTTTGAAGAGCCTTGTCTCTTGAGATGCTGTTGATTGAGAAGCACTCTAGTGTTAATAATTCAAGTAGCTGTAAGCAAAAAAACAAAACAGGGTGTATTGTTTTCATCCCTGTAGCCCAGGCGGAACAGGGGATGCCGTCTCACGGGAGATCTTCCATTATAGGGACGGAAACGCACTGGAGGGTGATAAACACTTGTGTTGTTTCTAGTATTACAGGGCTCAAAGCTAAGGATTTTTTCAACTGGCCTGGTTAGTCTAGTCTAGTGGTATACATTTTTAGTATACACAAAAAAAGTAAAAAAAAATACATAAAACATTGATTGTTTTCGTTGCTTTTGACCCAGTACCTTTGTATTCTAATAAATAAGGGTATGACACCAACATTTTAGATCCCATTGATATTCCACAATTCCAATTTTGATACCATAACAAAAACTACTAGCCAAACTAGTATACATTTCAAAGATTATTAAAGGCAACAGTCAGTAATACAATAACAACAAATAAACAAATCACAATCAATACCACCAATAAATACAATAATAATGAATAATAAAATGTACAATAACTCATAATGCATGGTCTTCACTGTATAAATTCACTGGCATTGGGCAGTCCTTAATGTCGAGCCCTGTATTATAAGATATACTGATATACTCTATTAAATTATACTGCCATTAACACAACATCATTTATATCTATAAAAAAAAGATGATTAGTTAGTGGACTAAACTTACGATAGGTAACGTACAAGTACAAGAGGAGTTGCTATATTGTGAATATTCTGATTATATATATATATACTGTTTAGTATATATATATATATATATATATATATATATATATATAGTATGTAAAGAGATAGATGTAAAGAAAGAGCTCAGGTAAAGACCTGCGAGTCTACCTGCACGAGTCCACTAAGCAAGTACATTGACAAGGCATTGAACTAAGTATCCCCTTTGTACTTTCTTATTCCCTAGTAATTATTTCTGCATACAGAAGTACACTCCAAGATACCTATACGTTCCCTTGCCACCAGCCTGTTACCCTCTCTGTTTGGCTGTGGAAAGTCAATCGGCTGTCAACAAAGCTGACTTCATTTCTGCTTTTGCATGTCAGTCAAAACGTAATGTTTTGGCTCTGACTGAAACATAGATCTCAGTAGACAACCCTGCCACTCCTTCAGCCCTTTCCACTGACTTCACTTTCTCCCACGGGGGGACAGGTCTACTGATTTCCGACAGCTGGAAATTCTCTCATCTCTCTTCTCCCTAATTATACTTCTTTTGAATATTATGATATCACTGTTACTAATCCTGCCAAACTGTATCTTATTGTCATCTACCACCCACCAGGTCAACTTTCTGGAAGAGCTGGATATGCTACTGTCTTCTTTTCCAGAAGACGGCACGCCGCTGGTAGTTTTTGGTAACTTCAACATCCACCTAGACAAACCTCAAGCAAATGATTTCCTAACTCTTCTAGCCTTGTTCGACCAGCGCACCCCTGCGATACACAAAGCAGGCGAAGAGCTAGATCTCATCTTCACATGCAACAGTACGATTGATAATCATCTTGTTACTCCACTATATCTTTCTGACCACTTTTTTCTCAAGTTCTCTGTCACTCTGCCTTCATGCTCACCACTAAATCCTCCTTTTCCACTGAATTCTCTATTTCCTACACACTTTTCCTCTGTGGTCTCTGCACCCTTTCCTACCACTAACCACTTCTCTTCTCTGGACGTCAAAGAAGCAACAGACACTCTGGGCCCTATTTTAACGATCTAAGTGCATGGTCTAAGCACAAGTGCACTTAGGGTGTGTCCGAATCCACTTTTGCTAATTTAACAACTGGAAAAATGGTTGGTGCACCCGGCGCATGGTCTAGAAGGGTTGTCCCTATTCTCTTAATGAGTAACGGGTTTGTTTTGGGCGTAACGTGCAATAAACCAATCAGAGTCTCATCTCCCATTCCCTTTAAAAGCCAGTTGTGCTTGCGCCATGGTGGATTCGCTATTTACATTGCGGAATTTGCAAGCGGAAAAACTGAACGCTTCTCTAGCAAGGAAACAGATCTGCTCGTGCACCCACACATTTCACTCTTCTCTTCCTTCTCTCCCCTGAGTTCTCCAAAGTTCTCTGTTCCAGCCATCCTACAACCTGTTCCTCAGACCCAATCCCCTCCCACCTTCTACAGGAGATCTCACCAACATCGCTATCCGCTCTGACATTTTCAACACATCCCTCACTACTGGCAACTTTCCCACCTCATTTCAACAGGCCCAGGTAACCCCACTGCTCAAAAAGCCAACACCCAATCATACAGCAGTTGACAACTACAGAACAACCTACTTGACGACAACCGGTCTGGCTTCAAAACTGGACTCTTCATGGAGAGCGCCTTGCTGACCATTGCTGAAACTATACGGCTGGCAAGAGTGAACTCCAGATCAACTCTCCTTATTCTACTAGACCAGTCAGCTGCCTTTAACATTGTAAACCACCAGATCCTCCTGTCTAGCCTTTCTATCTTGGGCATCACAGGTACGGTACTTCAGTGGGTTCAGTCTTACCTCACAGGTAGATCTTTCAAGGTTTCATGGAGAGGAGGGGTATCTGCCTCACACCAGCTGATCACTGGGGTGCCTGTAGGTTCAAAGCTCGATCTTCATTTTTTATTTATATACACAACCTCACTAGAAAAGGTAATAGGCACATGGCTCCTCCTACCACTGCTATGCAGATGACAGCTTAATCTGTCACTTCAACCTGATGATCATACTGTTTTAACTCGTACCTCTGCCTGCCTTTCAGACATTTCTGCCTGGATGAAGGAGTGTCATCTACATCTCATCCTTGCAAAGATGGAGCTCCTTGTAATTCCTGCAGATCCGTCAGTTGACCACAACATCACCGTGCAAATGGGGTCTACAACACTGACGCCAACCAGGACAGTTAGTGTTGATTCAGTATGATTGCACTACATTGCATTATAGGTTTGAGCTAGGATCATAAAACTAAGCATTTAAATATCATCTGACTAAGACATATTTTTGGGAGATGTACAGTGAGTGACAGCTGATGCTTATATGCATTTGATGTAAGTAGGCATACTGTTATAAAGATATTTTTTGGCCATATAAGTATCCACAACTGCACCAAATTGCATATTCTTGCTCAGTTTGGGCCTCTGAATAAAACGTAGGTGTTTTCTTTCCTCCTTGAGTGTGAGCTCCATAATCTCATTATACATGTCACGGTTATGGACTCTTATTTAGATATTCTGTTTTGTTCCCCTTAGTTCCTGTTTCCCTGCTCTGATTAGTTTCGGTTTCCTTGGTTTTTGATTATATCTCTCCACCAGGCTCCTTCTTCCCTCCGGCTTCCCCGTCGTCCTCACTCCCTCCTTCGCCACGGTCTGCCGAACCTCCGTCTCAGCCTCGTGGATGTTGCCATGGCCCGTCGGCCTCTCAGCTTCGCCTGGGTCTCCATCACTTTTGTCTCAACCTCCGTCAGTCAGTTTCGAGATTCTGCCTCGACCTTCAGCCAAAGCTCCACCCTGGCTCCTCCCACAGTCATCTCCGCCGTGGTGTTTCCCTCTACCGGCTCCTCCTGGTCCCTGTCCATCACCAGCTCCACGCCCTCCTCCAAACCCCCTCCCTCCACAGGATTATCAGTTACGCCGCGAGGATGCACCTTCTGGGTGGAGAGACTATACTGTCATGGTTATAGACTCTTATTTTAATATTTTGTTTTGTTTCCCTTAGTTCCTGTTTCCCTGCTCTGTTTAGTTTAGGTTCCCCTGGTTTCTGATTATGTACTTGTTTGTTTCAATAGTTACTGGTTATCCCCCGCTGACTTGATTAGTTCTCAGTGTATTTATACTCCCTGTTTGGTTATGTCCTTTGTCAGTTATCGTCGTAGTTTAGTGTGCATTTCCCCAGTGTATTTTCCTGGTTAATTAAAGACTCCTTGAATGTTGTACCTGCGTCAAGCATCTTAGATTGTGAAAACACAACATGTTACAATATGAGCCATAAAAGCCTAATACATCAAATATGATACTCAACAAAAAACCTATATGCAATGCTTTTTTTTCTCTTTTTTTTCTTTTTCTGTCTAAGGTTCAATAAACTGTTCCATTTATGTATATATATATACACACAGATTTTTATGACTATTATTTCAAATGTCAGGCTTTACAGGATGAAATTAAAGCATGGGTACTGTAAAATGTTACTCACTTAAAAGCATCCAAACAAAAACGTACAAGCCTGGCCTCACATTTGTCACTATTTTTAAACACCTTAAAGAGTTGAAAGAAGCCACAAACTCTACTACTGCAGTACTATTCAACAACTTGAAGGCAACTTATGTGATTTAAAAAACACAGCTGCTTCAAAATTCCTTAATGAGGCATGACTGTGTGTAATTTATGTTGCAATATTTACTCAACAGCTCTATTGTCAGTATAAGCAAACCAGGCCACGCAAGGCAACATAAAGAACCGTATCAGCATCTGACTAATATCTTTGCATGTGTGAACATTTAAATCATTTTTCCAAACCATATTGCCTGTTTGTGTGTGTGTGTGTGTGTGTGTGTGTGTTTTACTGGATGTGCAAAACCTTTATGCAGTTTACATGCAGTCATTACCTGTGGATGATGTGTTTGTTGCGCAGGTAGTGCAAAGCCAGGGCGATTTCACACACGTAGTGCTTCACAGTGCTCTCTGTAAAGTGCACATTCTGTTGTAGATGGTAACGTAGATCTCCTCCCAGCAGCAGGTCAACTACCATGAACATGTCCTCTTCATCTTGAAATGAGTACCTGCATTAGACAAATTATGACAGTGTTGTTATCTCTGAAATCCAGATATCTATTTTTAATTGTTACAATGTCTAATTTGGAAGTCCAAATATTGCTGGGTTGACAATACCAATTTGTCTTTTGAACAAAACTTCACTAAAGAATATAATATTTGAATTGGGCAGTGAATTGATCTTCTCTTTAGTAGAAGTTAGAGTACAATATAAACATGATGAACAAGTTTGTTTTACAGCCATCATTTAAATATTTATACATGTTTAAATATGTATAATAAATTGGAGTATAAACATAATTATATAATTCAAATGTTGATGTAAAAAATTCCCTGATGTGCAATTCAAATGTTTATATACAACTCAGTTTTGGTTGATTATTAAATTAATTTGATTAATTGATTATTAAACAAACCTTATTTTCTGTGTCGGTTTTCAGTTTATTAAATTCAGAATACTGTAAGTGCATGTAAAATAAAGTGCAGTTGGTATACTTATACACATGCTTGTTAATGCCAATATCTACTAAGCCAATCATGTGGCAGCAACCCGATCCTTGTTAGGCAGAAATGTGATCGAAGTGACTTTGACTGGGGAGTGATTGTTGGTGGCAGACAAGGTGGTTTGAGGATCTCAGAAACAGCTGATCTGGGATTTTAATGCACCGTAAACAGTCTTGAGCTTACAGTGAATGCAGAAAACAAAAAAACAAAAAACACCCAGTGAGCGACAGTTCTGTGGCTGAAAAGGCCTTGTTAATGAGAGAGGTCAAAAGAGAATGACAAGACTGATGACCGGCCTTGTGTGAGCAGTTCAGGCTGGCTGTGGTGTAATAGTAGGGTGCCATATCACAAGCCCATCAATCAATCAATCAATCAATCAATCAATCAATCAGTGACTGACATATATATAAATCAGCAAACACTCATCACGTTTTGAAAACGCTCCTTTTGTGCCGCGCCTCCCCAACTCAAACATCTTTAACAGCTCTTACAGGTGCTTGTGAAAGCATGTCTCAGTATGTAAAATGTGCATTTTTTGACATGATGCACAACAATTTGAGGCTGTCTATACAATGGACACATCAAAGTAAACATCATAAACCAGAACATTTGTCTTTCTGAATGGTTGCATGCAAATGTTGCATTGAAGCATCCATTTTAGTGCATTTGATTGCTTTTGTAGTTGTCAAACCCAAACTCCAGTGGTTGGATGTTTGTCAGCGAACGCTATCCTACATGACCACTCAGTTCCTGCTACGTTCTTTATTTATACAATTAAATAAATTATTATACAAAGGGACTCCACTCATGGGGAGGGGATAATGTCTGCACTGAATGTGAGGATTGAAAACAATCCTGCCTGCTTCTCCTGCTTCTTCTATATTGCTGAGTCAACTGAGTTTGGATGTGCTAAAAACACTTCATGCATCACATAAAGCTGAATGAAGCCGTCACACCTGTGAGCCAAAAACGATGTCGTCTGCCACTCTCTGTTTGGAGTGCTGTGTCAGAGGAATTAAATCACTTGCAAGTAGCTGGGCTGATAGGACGCATTGATGCCTCCGCATGGGTGTCACCAGTTGTTATGCAGAACAAGTCAGGTAAAATTAGGATATGCATTGACCTCAGAGAGCCAAATAAAGCAGTGATGTTAGACTCTTTTCCATTGGACTTTCTTTTCCATTGATGAACCACTCTCTGCTGAAAAGTTTCTACTGCTTTCTCTATCATTGACCTGACTAATGCTTACCACCAAGTGCTGCTGCATGAGGACAGTCGGGACTCAGAATGCCCGTGCTGATTATCTGTCACGTTTGCCCTGCTTCTCCTGCAGATAATGCTGTTGCTCAAGCTCCTGTTGATGATGTTGATTGTTGCTTTTCTACCTGACGCCTCTAATTCGCTGTCTGCTGCTAATGTTGATGCTGCATGTGGATGGATGTCCTTCGACAAATAGTAGGGGTGTAACCTCGGCATCCTGGCCAAATTTGCCCATTGGGCTCTGTCCATCATGGCCTCCTAATCCTCGCCATATACTGATCACTCTGTCTCCTCTCCACCAGTAAGCTGGTGTGTGGTGGGCGTTCTGGGCGTGTGTCTGCTCAATGACAAAACTGTCAAGTCACACACCTGCTCCTCTCCAGCCAGAACTGTTGCCAGATGGACCATGGCAGAAAGTGGCTGTGGATATGCTCGGGCCATTTGACAATGCTGCATCCCACTATACTGTAGGTTTGGGATAACCTTAACTGACTATTACAGCAAATGGCCTGAGGTCTCCTTTACTCACTCTGTCACTACAGATTCTGTGGTTTCGTTTCTGTCATTAGTCTTCAGTCTTCCATTGAGTATAATTACAGATAACGGTGTTCAGTTTACATCTGCTGCTTTCGCTGCTTTTCTGTAAGGAAGAAATATTCGTCACCATCGTTCCTCTCTACGTGGCAGCTAATGGTGTTGTAGAGAGGTTCAACCATGTGTCTCAACACACTGTCTAAATGGCCATCCAGTAACATCTGTGGTAACTGATTTCTTGCAGTGCCACTCCACATGTTGCAACTGGTACTTCACCCATTCAGCTCCTCTATGTCAGGCAAATGTGCACAAGGCTGTCTATTTTGCCATCTGTTCCTGTGCATCAGCCAACTGATATGACTGTTCGTGAAGGGCAATGCAACTGCAACACAGAGGGCCCTATTTTAACATTCTGAAACACATGTATCAAACGCGAAACGCAAGTAACTTTATGGGCGGATCTCGGAAATCTAAAATGTGTTGGTCTGAAGTAGCTTCATTACTCATAGGTGTGTTTTGGGCGTAACGTGAAATAAACCAATCAGAACGTCATCTCACATTCCCTTTAAGAGCAGGCGCGCTTGTTCCATGGCGGATTGCTATTATAACGGCGGATTTGCCAGGCGCGGTTCACAGCCGAGGAGACTGACGTTCTCGCCAGGGCGTTGGGGATGGAGAAACCCACCCAAATTAGCTTTGTTTAAACAGGCGTATAATAATTTTGGTAAATGTGTAAGCTAGATGCCTATTTTTTCACATTTTCATGGACACCACAATGATTTCCTTCATGTGGAATATTTTTCCTTGTAGTTATGTATGGTTTGCAAACATGGCAACTGCTGCGTCTGTGTGTAGATGAGAGAAGCAAAGTGTATGCGTGTTGTGCACACGCTACATTGATTATGGCCAAGCATGCGCCCTTAAAATAGCATCTGAACGCACCACTGACTTTAGACGAGGTTTTTCCTGGTCTGTGGCGGAATTGTTTTCTGGAACTGCAAAATAGCATGAGGGAACGTTTGTGCCGGAACACGCCTCCTCTTTGCGCTGAACCGCCCCCGGGAACGCAAGTTCATTCCCTAATTTACCGACGTGCGTCTGTGGAGGGAAAAGTCTGCTGTGCGTCGGGTGCAAAATAGGAATGATACATGCGTCGGTGTACAAAGTCAATTGCGCTGGGTGCAAGATATGGCCCAAAATGTAAAAGTACACAGATGCTAAGCGGGGTGCTTGTACTCCTTGTTTCCATGAGGGGGATACAGTGAGGGTATGCAACCCCTTGCAAGTTCCTAAGAGACAAGTTTACAGATCCGCTCACGGTTGCCAAAAGTCTTGGGGTGGGTACATCCGTACTTAGACATGGAATTCTTCCCATCTCACCGCATTTCCATGCACACCAACAACTCCTTTTGTGTTCAGCAGAAGAAAGAAATTCATACAGGTTTAGAACAACTTGAGGTTGAGTAAATGATGACAGATCATTTTTGGGTGAACTTTTCTTTTAATATTCACTGCATGCATCCTCGGTTTTGAAGTGAAAGTTCTCAATGCATGAAGTAAAGCAGGAGCATAAGAGGTTGAATCAGAGTAGTGTCAGTGTGGACACAAATACAACACAGCCTGAGGGTTTTTAACCAACATAACAACAATCTGGCCATCTGCAGATTTTCTCATATCATTGCTTAATGTTTTAAAAGACTTGTGTGAGTCATCTAAGTAAACATGCCATACTGAACATGCTCATTTGAATTGGGACATCTCATCATTTCCAAGGAGAGACTACATTGAAATCTTCTAAAATATAAAAACTGCAGTAATGTTATTTTAGACAGAAGAAATTAGAGCATTGCTGGTCAAGATCAAAATTCATGAGGCACTTACAGTTAGATTTTTCTTAAGGTGCTGTGGCTGGTTTTTAGGACATTGCTATGAGGTGGTTGTTTTTAGCAGGTTGTTAAGTGGGTGCTTTGGTGTCCTGTGTGGCAAGCCTCTATGATATTCTGGTCTATAGTTATGGCTCTGTCCTATAGGATTGTTTTTCCCGTTTCATCATTTACCAGTCAAAAAAAGATTACTGTTTGTCCTATTGTATTTTTAGAAAATCGACAAGCCACACAATTTGAGAAACCATAGCACAGAGAGTGCAGGGTGAGTTACAGTCCTAAGTTTGCTGTAGTCAGTTTACTGCTCTGTGTGAAATTATTTAACACCCAAAAAAGCATGTCTTAACCCATTTTGTGCTTGGCATGGCTGCGAAAGTTGCTGCAAGGAGGATAAACCACAGAGAATAGAGAGTGAGTGGTAGAACGAAGAGAAATGTCTCCACTCATGTTCATTTATGTGAAATGCCAGAGGAAGATGTTATCTGAACATATCACTTGCCAAGCCACGTTCTCAAATTTAATATCGCGCGCCTGTGTTGTTAGTAGATCACCCGCACCTGATTATAATCGGCTTCGCTTGTTTGCGACCCACGCTATTTTGTAGATTGATAGATTGCTTTGCTCATAATAGGTGTGTTGGACATCGGCTGTGGCTGAATGTAACCGGTCGGCGAGAGTTGCCACATTCAGGCGAGAGGAGTTGAAAACGGAGACGAGAAGTCAGACACTTTCTGCTTCCCGTAGTGACGCTCGCGCTGTGTTTGCATACTTTACCACAGCTGAAGTGAAATAAATGCACTATTTGCCAAATACACAGACTTTCAGCTATGTTTCCATGACCACCGATCGGTCTGCGCAGAGCTGTATGAAGTCGAACAAGCCTAATGTAAATGAGCTGGCTGAGTCATGTCAGTCGATCACCCATAGAACGTTTATTGGATTGCGGTCTCACGTTGATTTGTCCTTTTTAGTAAATCTGTTTGTTAGTTTTTAGTTTATTTTGTTTGAAATATTTATAGTTTAGCTTAAACTAAATGAAAATGAGAAATGTTAGCTGAAATAAAATACGTTTTTTTTTTTTTAATTAGTGTTTATTTTATTTTTTTATGTAATTAATATATATTATTTCCAATTGTTTTTAGGTTATGATAATGATCCTGCCTTTGAAACCAAACAGAGGGCAGAATTAAACAGCTTTTGTGTACCTCATAATCATTTTCATGTTAGCCTGGCAAAATATGCACAAAAGTATTTCACTTTGGCATTGTCAGATTTTGTGGGGCATTCATTTTTCATTCTTTATAGCTGTCTAATGACCCTTTGAAGCTGCTTGATTTGTATTTCAGGGCTTCACTGAGATCCTGCACTACTGCAAAAGAACACATCTGATAAATTACTAATGACAAGGAAAAAGGCATGGCATGAAAATGTGCTTAAGATGTCACCATGATATGTGTCACATTGATTTTAAACTGCACTTTGATTGACAGGCTTTATTTGTCAGTTCGCAATGCCTGCTCAGCGGCCCTTGTCAAAGAGGGACCAAATTACACCGTGGTGCTGAGGAAGCATAAGATGTGAGCCTTCTTCGGTCAAGGTATACTTCCTGTACAAGCACAATGGTGACAAAAGATTGATTCACTTTGAGTGCATTTGGGGGGCTCTTAAACGAAAACGAAAATTGCTAAACACAAGCCAAAATAATGTAATTATCTCTACAACAGTTCATCAAAACCAGTTTAAAAGTGCTAATAGCATAGTACAACATTATTCATAATTGTCCATTAAATAATACGACCATTAAAGTGCAATGGCTTTTGAATGTGAAAACTATAGTCTAAATGCTATTATCTTTTTGTTTTAGAAGGTCAGCCATTCAGACATCAGGAGAGGAGGATTCAACTTTCGCCACAGACCTCACGTTCACAAGCAGAAGAGTTTCAGCGGTCTGGGGAAACACACTCAGTGTAAGATAGGAGGTAGGATGAGAGCTCTCCTCTTTAAATATAAAAAAGGTTGTAGACTCAGTTGGCCATCAGAGAATGAAGCCTGTCTACATCTCATTTAAAAGTAATTAGGCTTGGACCACTGCTATATTTGAATACTGCACAGATAAGTATTTGAAGTAATCGTCTACTGCCAAACATTTTACTGCAAAAGTGTCTGGTGTAAGCAATATATTTATCAAGATATCTTAGTTTCAAGCCCTGTGATGCACTGTCCACCCAACCTGGTTGTTTTGCGGTTTGGAGTATAGATCTTGGTTTCATCTGACCACAAAATATTATAATAACCCATACAGTTGGGTGACATCATGTTATGAAAACCTGTCTGGGCTGTAATTTGACCCAAAGATAATATTTTTTTAATTTATTTTGCATAAAGAAAATGGGTCCGACTTTATATTAGGTATATTTAACTACTACTACATAATAATAATAGTTAAATACTCTGAACTTATTGTGTTCATGTTGCATTGCAAAACACTTGTGCTGCTATTGAGGTGGGATACAACATGTTTAGTGGTGTGGTAAGGTTAAAGGGTTAGTTCACCCAAAAATGAAAATTCTGTCAGCAATTATTCACCCTCATGTTGTTCCAACCCCCGTAAAAAAACTAAGTACAATGTAAAAACATGCATGTACAAAATTAGTGCATTGTATCAAATAATTAATTTAAATGTCAGTACATAGTAGTTTTTTTATATAAGTTTATTATTATTTTATTTTTTTTGTTTATTGCATTTTGACAATCTAGCACAATCTAGCGCAAAAAGGCATCCATACATTTTGAGGGTTTTCTTTGTAATGCTCATTATTTTCTGCTGATTCTTATTAGAATTATTACAACATTTGTAAAGACAGCACAACAAATACTTTTAAAGTGCCCCTATAATGCTATTTTAAAGGTTCATGTGGTCTCCTACAACAGGTTTACATGCATCAAAGGTAAAAAACACTAATTTTCTAAAAATGTCCTAACATTTTCTTATATTATACATTGCATATCAGCAGATTTTTCAATGATTCCCAAACGACTTGTCAGATGAATCAGTCTCTCTAAATACCTCCTTTCCAAGAGCCTTCTCTGCTCAGTTTGTTGTGATTGGTCTACCGCTTACAGCGCTTGTCGGAAGCTAAATGCCCATAACTGAACTTCAGCTCCGGAGGCTTCCTAAAGCTCAGAGATTGTACACACTGTAAAGACAGAAACGATGATGTCAATTTTACCATATCAATCCGAGTGCGAGTCCGATGATGAAACATTGGAAGAACTACCAGAAGTTATTCAATCCGAACCTCCTTTGCAAGGACGACTTGAGCAGGACGTTTCTCAGTGATACACTACTCAGTTTGAGGTACATTATGAGATGTTGTAACTGTAATTCCTCACCATCAGCATTAACAAGAGTATGTCCATCAACAAACCCATGTGTATATTTCTAATTTATTGCAGTGCACATGTGGGAACTGTATCATTAACTGTATCAACAGCACATACAGTACATTAGCTGAGCACTAACGTGAATGACTGATGAAACTTTAAAGTTTGTAAAACAAATCTTGCTCCATCCTTTATCATTACTCAAAGTAGTAAGAACAACAGACAACCTGCCTTAATGGACACAATTTTAGGTAAGTATTTCAGTAAGACATTAATAACGTGAGTTAGCCGGAGACCAACACAATATAAAACACGAATTTTGAACACTTGGTAGAAAATATACATCAATAATTAATCATACTTTCAGGTTGTGATTCTGAGGAGCAAGTCGGTCTAAAAAAACAGGGTACTGACCCATCTTTAATAAGTGTTTTGTTAATCCTATTTAGACCTCAGAGATTTGAGAAGCAATCGTCAAAAGGTTATACTGCTGTTGTATTGCTGTGGTAGTTTTAACCACTGACTCTTTACATCCTCATTCTTTGGAAGTGTTTACAAAAGAGAATTTGCTTTTGCAGAGCAACGTCTTCTCGACATGTACACAACGAACCATCTACAGTGTTTGAGGGCGGGTCAAGTTGTTCGAGGACAGCCAATGAAGACTATAGGCAGGCATTATGCAAACGAGACTGAAATTCCTGACGACTCGTTTAGGCGGTTCAGAGTCGATTCTTTCTTTTGGGAGAAAATAACTTTATTTCTGTCATGAGTGTTTGGCATGGTAATGGATATGACAATGTTGATATGTTTGGTCTAGGCAGAATAGATCTGCTACGCTGCTACGGCTGCAGAGCAAGTACAGAGATTTGCTCCTGCCAATACATTCACAACATGCTGCTGTGGGCAAGACATGCTGCTGCTGTACAATATAGCGTACATGAATTACACCTAGCAGATCTATAAAGGTAGAGCTGGAGAAGGAGGAGGGTTTCTGAAAGCGCGCTGCACTGCTAAGGCAAATGCTAACAAAGTATTTGAAGGTTGAGCACGCGAGCTCATTGGCTACTGAAATGGCAGGAACCAATCAGCTGTACCCTATAGACAATGATGTGATTGCAAGCAGGTTGAGTTAAGGACCTATTAACGTATGCCATCTAGAGTTTCATGACAGAAATTTGTATTTATTGTGCACTTTCGTCTTTACAACTTTGCAGACCGTTTACATTCAGAGACAGCTATATTACACACTGCACGAAAGGTAATATTCGAAAAAGCATAATAGGGGCACTTTAATATTGCTTCTACAAAATCCCAACTTGCATAACTCTTAACTATGGGGGTTTTACCCAGGGAATGTGTTATTTTTCTTAATGATTCAAACGTAGCAGCTAAAGGTCACATTGAAGGGGTGATCAGCCAGTTACAGCCTTCTCTCATGTGATCTGCACTTTGCCATTACCCCCCTCACATGCACGCTTTATGACCTCAGTGAGAACACAATGAGCTGCCTCCCTCTGAAACTTAATCTGCTGGTGTCACTGTTCGACAATGTCACTTTTGAGAAATGAGTGCTTGACACATTATTTTAATCTCATATTTTGAGATTGTTTTGTTTTACTACTGTAAAATACTACTGTATATAATTTGAGAACGGACTGAACTGATTAATTTATATTTGTCAAAAATTTGGACTAAACTGAGGTGAATTTTGTGCTAACACTTTACTTAAAGCCTTTATATATTATGCATTATACAAGTATTATAATGCATTAATTGTGCGTTGCAATGCACCTTATAATACATTCTATGGTCTCATAAATAATCATAACCACAGTTATAGTACTTATCTATTCATTTTTACACAAACAGAGAGAGAGAGAGAGAGAGAGAGAGAGAGAGAGAGAGAGAGAGAGAGAGAGAGAGAGAGAGAGAGAGAGAGAGAGAGAGAGAGAGACTGAGACTGTGGCTTGAAGTCTCTCACATCTGACCTTGAGTGCTCTTTCGGTCCAGTAGAACTCACATTCATCTGCAGCACTGCAGGGGAACATGCACAATGCTCACCTTCTTTTAAAACGGCTGCCAAGCACATTACCATTCCCCATGCATTCTTATCAAATTTAACGCCCCATGCGGCAGGACTATTATTTAGAGAGAGCTGTTTTCTCTTCTCCGCTGTACGTATTATTTAATTTTTAATTAAAAAAAAGCACTGCTATTGATTTAGTCATTTGCAATTTAGTCATTCATGCATCACATTCTGATGAGGATGATGTGTTGTGCTCCAGCATGCTCCATTGAGTCTGATAAAGAAAACAAGACGTGTTATAATATTTGAGGTGTTTTTAGTTGATTCTAAATGCAACGTGATCACATTAGTGTTTTTAGGTATTCATACATGAGTTCTGTTGATATGGTTTTATATGTTTTATTTATTTATTACTTATATTAGATTTTTTGTTGTTGTTGTTGATAAAGATGACATTGTATTATATTGATTTTATTATTTATTTATAATAAATCTAAAAAGCTGATATTGTACACTGAAATAATGTAAACATAATGTCAGCATCTAAACCTAAATCCTTTTAAAGGGATAGTTCATCCCAAAATGAAAATTCTGTCATTAATTACTCATGTCATTCCAAACCTGTAAGTCTTTCGTTTATGTTCGACCTGGTGTGGTGCGGGCCGACAGAGGAGCTGAGGGAGGGAGGAATGGAGGCGGAGGAGTTAAGGCGATGGGCCGAGGTGGATTAGTGGGGACAGTAGCCGGAGGCAGAGCCAGGGAGGCCGTTTGAGGATGGCTCATGGGATGAACAATGGTGTAGACAGGAGATGACGAAGACAGGGCTGGAACTAGAGGTGGTGGTAAAAGGGTGGGACCAACACATCAGTCTCCCAGTCCATTACGCACTCACTAACTGCGGTTAGGTTGTGGGTGGGGAACTCCTCCATTCCCTCAAACTCCACTAGTATTTCCTCTGTCATGAACTTGGTGGCCGGCTCGCACACCACGCCAGACGTAAGGGGCTCAGGTTCTGGTGCGATGGTGGGCACATCCACTTCTCATGGCATTGGCAGCTTCATCGCGGCAGGCACTGGCAGTCCATCTGCTGAGACCCACCCTCACATCCCTCCAGCTGAGTTCTTGCATGTCTGGGAGGTCTACTTGATGTTCGTAGTTCACCCCGATCCAATACAGAGATTTGATGGTTTCGTCATCAAACGGTGATTGTACGGCAAGGTGGCAGAATTGAAGGGTGTAGTCCAACAAATGTTGGCCTCTCCTGGCCAACGCAGAAAATTCAGCTGCATAATCCACTTTTTGGTCAGTTATTCTGTCACAGTTGTCCAAAGATGAACATGAGTCAAAGGTTCCAATGCGAATGTATTTAATAAAGCAATAAACTCAGGTAATCCATAACGTAACAGCGTGTCTACACACCAATAATAACTGACAATGAACTTAGGAAACACAGGAACTTAAGTATACAATGATATCTCAAATGCGAACAGCTGTTTAATGAATATCCATGGTAACAAACAAGTGGCGGGAAACATGAGCAAAGGCAATAGTAAATAATGACAAGCAAACTTACAGTTCATGAAAATGAAAACTAAACTGACAGTCCGTGACACGTGTTTTACTTCAGTGGCAGGAAAGGAAGCCCCTGTCTTGCGTGCAGAAAGGGTGCGGCAGAGCCTGTCCCTCCAGTCGAGAAGAGGAAAGGGTTTAACAGCCTTTACTTCATCGTACCAGAAAAGGGCGGTGAGTTGCGGCAAATCTTAGATCTCAGAGACTTCCTCACTGGCAGTTACACCGCTCAGGTCGATGCATATGAGACCGCTTCAGCACTGGCTTAAGATTTGAATCCCAAGATTGAGTCGCTATGGTACACATCACGTGGCTATCAAGCTTGTCTGTCATCTGTCCTCATGACAGCCCCTCCTTTGTGAATTCCCCTTAGGAAGGACCTTCTTTCTCAGGGGTAGGGCACAATTTGGCACCCACAACCAGACCTCTAGAACCTCCAAGTCTGGCCCTGGCTCTGCTTTCCTTCCTGCAGGAAAGCACCATTCTAAGGTGCACTGCACTAAGGTGACACAGTGGATGGTAAGTCCTTAGGGAAGCACAACCTAATCATTAGGTTCCTTAGAGGTGCCAGGAGGTTAAATCCTCCAGGTCTGCACCTTATTCCTTCTTGGGACCTCTCTGTAGTGTTGCTGGGCCTACAGAGAGCCCTGTTTGAGCCCCTGAAGTCAACTGAGCTTAGTACCCTCTCGTTGAAGAGGGTCCTCCTGACCACGCTCACATCCATCAAGAGGGTTGGGGACCTGCAAGCATTCTCTGTTAGCCAAACATGCCTTTGGTTCAGTCTGGCATACTCACGTGATCCTGAGACTCCGACTTGGGCTATGTGCCAAGAGTTTCCAATACCCCTTTTTGGGATCAGGTGGTGAACTTGCAAGCACTTATCTTTGGTGTGACCAGTGCGTGCTCTTTGCATTTACTTGGACCCCACAGAGAGCTTCAGATGCTCTGAGCAGCTCTTTGTCTGTTTAGGGGGACAGCAGAAGGGGAAGGCTATCTCCAAACAGAGGATTGTGGATGCCATTTCTCTGGCATACCAAACACAGTGTGTGCCGTGCCCCCTGGGAGAGCGAGCACACTCCAATAGGAGTGTTGCATCCTCTGGGGCACTAGTGAACGGTACCTTTTCAAGATTTTACAATCTCTGGGTTTAGCCAGTTTTGTCTCCCAAGTATTATCAGACACGTATAGGTAAACTTTGGACAACTGGTCCAGTGTATCACTTGCACACAGCGCCTGTCCCCTCCTTGAGGTGATAACGTGTGCATTTTTGTCCATGTGGGTTCCCCATGTCCGGCAAACCCTGGACAAATTCAGTAGCCGAATTTGGTGGTGGAATTTGCTGCCAGGCCGATTGCTTGTGGTATGTCCCTTTTTAGGTGAGCCCTTGTACTTGGGTTGGGGGCTCCATATTTCTGGATTACCTGATGGTAATCCCATATGATGTATTTCCACTGTTCAGTTTCCCGGTTGGTAAACCCACACCACAGAGACTTCTTTCCACATGTGGTACCTCCCTTGTGTCCTTTTTTCTGGATAGGAAAAAAGTCACTTTCAGCTGCATTTCGACCCTCCACCCCTCTGGCTTGGCCGGGCTCCTCCTTCCTTCCGGTTCCACCATTATCCTCACTCCCACAGGCGCCAGCTCCATTTTGGCTCTTCAGGCCTACAGTGTCACCACGAGTCTTCGTTTCCTCCCCTTCGCCTGGGTCCCCACCTCTCCCAGCTCCACCTTAGTTGGACAGGTTCCGGTCTCCACCATGGCTTCTCCCTCCATTGGTTCCATCATGGGCCTTCATCCTGGTGACTCTGCTCTGGGTCACTACCTGGCTCCTCCCTCCATCATCTCCTCCCTGGCTTCTCCCTCCATTGTCTATTCCCTGGGTCCTCCTCCAGGGTCTCCTTAGAGGTTTTCCATTCCTCCACTAAGGTGTGGTTTCTATTTACGGCACAAGGATGCACCATCCGGGAGAGGGGAGTAATGTTAGGTTTTCATTCTGTTCTGTGGAGTTTATTTGCTTTCTACTTCCATTTAGTTATTGTATTTATTTTCTGTGTCCAAAATCGAATACTACTCTACTATATAGTATGTGAAAAATAGTACACCAACAGAGTAGTATGTTCAAATACATAGTACTCAAAATACAGAAGGCGAAAATTACCTAGATGACCTACTACTTCCACTGAGATTCTGTAGTATGCATTCGATGGACACTTTACTATTACATTAGGCCACGGGAGAGGATTTGTGAATGGCAAAGAAGCGACACAACTGATGATGTAGGTCACATGACAGTGACAACATGGCATATGTAGTGCATCTGAATTTCATTCATACTACACATATTCATACTATATAAAACAGTGGTTCCCAACTCTGGTCCTGGAGTACCCCAAACTTTGCACATTTTGCATGTCTCCCTGATCAAACACACCAGATTCAACTCATCAGCTAGTTAGTAGAAACTTCAAGACCTGAAATGGTTGTGTCAGATTAAAGAGCCATCTAAAATGTATTGTACTCCAGGACCAGGGTTGGGAACCACTGATATAGAAAATACTTTTTTAACAGTCGCAAAGTAAGTTTAAAAATAAAATGTAGTACCTACTATAGACCCCTTTTGCGTCGATGTCACAATTACGTCACAGCGTTAGCTGGAGGCAAAACAAAGGGAAAACTGGAGGCGGCCAATACAAACCAGCACAGATTCGGCTACATAATAAGGAGCTTAAATTATTATTATTGTTATTAAATGTCATCTTGTTGTGTTGTTGGGTGCAAGAATCGACGGAGTACAGGCTCCAATTTGAAATTTTAACGCATAATGTTTTCTAAATTATTGCGATTATTTGTGAATCATCTATGATTGTATACATTGTTTTGATTGATTGTGACTAGACTTTTTGAAGAACCTGGTAAGAAAGTGTAATCAAATACATAGTTCAAAAATGAATATGCTGTATCTGGAATTATTATTTCTAGAAAATATTCACATCATTAAAATTGCACCGTAATGTCACTCTTTACATTGTCGTCTTCTGTCTGGCCATGGTGCTGGCTAGGCAGAACAGCGGATCGTAGGCTACCACACAAGTCTTGTACGTGACCATTTAGTACAGTTATAGGCATCTAAATATGTATATGCCCTCAGTTTCAGTAGGTGTAGAAGTCAGGCCACTCAGCCGGAGGTAGCGTTGACGTTAATCCTGTCAGATCGCCCATCCATTGAATGAGCGTGTACGGGTCAGCCAATCTGGGATGTCCGTTAAAATGAACTTTTGCAAATAACAATCGCAGTCCTGGACAGTGTGTGACTTTGCACATTAAGATAAAATCGGATTTTCTCCAGTCATTGTTAAAAAACAAGCTAACAAAACTTGCACACTAACGTTAGTGAAGCGGCCAGAGGGATCGTTCTGCCTCCACCTAAGCTCCGCCCACAAAAAAACGTCACCATGTTTACCAACTGAAAAGGGGTCTATACAGTATGCTATTTTATGCTCATTGTAGGTCAATATAATATATTTTGGCTTTTACAACTTAATTTCACTATAATAAAATAAAATACATAATCATTTCTGTTATGTTCTGACAACCAAAAACTAAATAAAACCCACAATAATTTATGCAGTCAGCAAAGCAAGCTAGTACGTGTTGTGCACACCAACAATATTTAAAATACTACAAAAAAAAATCATTGTGTTGTGAGTGTTGTTTGCTTTTAGAATAAATCAGCTTTAAACTGGAAATGATTTTCAATTAGATCAACATAAAAATGCACTAAATAAATGACATGGTTGTTTTACATTTCGTCATATTGCACTTTAGTGCAATACTAAAAACTATCCATATGTGGGAGGAGACTGGCCAGCAATGAGTTTCAGGTGTGGGTAGCTAGTCATATGACCAAGAAAGCATAAATAATTGTTGCAGAAACAGATCGTGAGATTGGCCTGTTTCTGAAATTGGCTCGACGTTCAGCCTCTTGACCCTTTCATATAGGTGTGTGGAGTTATTAGTTGTGTGATTTGTTTGTGTTGAATGAGTGCGTTTTAATAGTCCAATTCCATTCTTATTTGATCCCTTTTTTCCCTTAGGCTGATTTATTAACAGGTTTTACTCTCTGTCCTGGAAGCTGGGCAGACAAATATTTATTGCTGCGGTACCTTCAATGGGTTGGCGGCCGTGTAGGAGTGTGAACAACCGGTAAATGCAGTATACCTTCCATTGAGGCCGATGGGTTATGAGTTTGAGTCTGCAGTTGTACTTTTGCTAAAGTATGTTTTGTTTGTTTGTTTTCTTTTATTGCAGGTTGTATTAACATGTATTAACGTTTATGTTTTTTTTTTCTTGTTGAAAAGAGCCACTGTCTCTTGTGTATTTAAGTTTTCTTATGTGGTTTCTTTTTTTCTTTTTTCTTTACTTAATTCTATATTGATGTTTAATTTGATCCTATTAAATATCATTTGTGTCATTTGCTTTTGTTTGTGTGGTACTGCTCTCCTCGTTTTTTGTGTTACAGTGCTTAATAGTTTTGTACAGGGACGAAAAGCCTGCATCGACACTTAACCTCCCCCTGTGTAGGTGATTCGGGTGGCGTGACACTGCTGTGTGGTGTGTATTAGAAGGTTGGCACTGTAATGGTGATTAATGGTTTCTGCTTGTTTGCGGTGAATCCTTTGGGTTTTTCTTCTGGTTTCTATTCTCAGGTGGCAGGAGGAGCTTGAGAACAGGCCCGACCCTTGAGGAGAGCCATTTCCTCCTTTTACGGATATTATTACTGACACATGTTTTTAGTTGGTGTTTTATTCTTTGATGGTCTTTGTTGGAATAATAAAAGTGTAATATTTTTATAAACTACGTTTGATGCTTATCAAGTGATTTGTAGAGGGCTCCTCCTCCCTTAAATAAGGAGATCACATAGTCAGTTCATATTTCCAACACTACACATAGAAAATATAGTAAGAATGAGTATTGAATAGTAAGCTTAGCAACATGCTATTGTCAGAATAAACAGAAAGCTAGGTAAGCATACTGTGTGAATGGCTGCTTGGTCAGGTCTCATATACTGAGTGACATTCTGATGGTGTCTAAAGCCATCTACTCATGAAGTTCCTATTCAGTTAGGAGTTGAGTCAGCTCATTAGGTTTTCAAGAAGCTTTTCATTGTAATTGTTAGCATTGGTGTCTTAGTAGAATACTTATACGCAGCTGAAACACTCCAAGGTCACCTGTTTCGTTACATTACATCAAAAAACATCATACATTTTTTATCACATCATGAAAGTTTAACAAATGTACAGAACAGTATTCAGTTATTTTGTAAATTATCCTGCTGTTGGACTATGTTTCAGCACTGATGAATCACTTAATGGCTTGGAAAAACTCACCAGAAATTGACCAGGAACGGGTGCTCTAGGTTCTGCATTATCTGGAGCTCTTTGAAGACATTGCGCACCTCATTGCGCTCCACACACTGAAGTTTGTTCATATACTTCATGGCATACATTTTCTTTGTGTCCTTTTTCTGAACAATGCATACCTGGGGAAAAAAAAGGTAAGTGGTCTTTATTGAAAAAAATCGGAATCCAATGTTGCTGAAAAACTGGACAGTCTTTGTTGCACTCAATAGAGTGCATTAGTGCTCGCCCACTTTTTCAGCAGTGTTAGTTCTGTAATTATTTTTCCCCGTACATTTTTCCTAAAGCCATGAACCAAACCAACCAGCTAGGCGAATAAAAAAATGAGAATGGTACAAGACTGTGTACTTAATGGCTTTAGTGGGGGAAAGAACTTGTTCATGGTAATTCCACGAAGCATTGCGAATGAAATACTCAAATTAAAAATTATGGTGAAATATAAAATTACTAATTTTATTATATCTATAGAAACAATATATTTTGAAAAATATGCATATATCTAAAAATATTTAAAGTATTTTGAGAGTGTAGGGAGACTAATTTGATTACATCATTCACAGTGCTTCATACAGAGCTCTTTTGGTACAATTTGCTAGGCAATTACTCTGATTGGTGGAGTTTCCTGTACAGCATCATAGATAATGTCATTTTTCACCACAAATTCTGCTGTCTAACACGATTTGCTGAAATATTGCAAACAGATGGCTTTAACAAGAGCATATGCCACTGATTAACAACTTTTTTTTTTCTTCTTTTTTTTTTATGTTCATATACATTATCATTAAAAATCCCCTTTTTTCAATTTCCCTATGCAGAAAACATTGATTTTACTTTGGAGCCAGACTGCTGCACTCTACTGGAGAGTCAACATAGATAGAATCTCAGAATAAATTTGACTATATTGAATATTGCGCAATAATAGACAATTGGCTTGCCATACTATGCAGTCAATATAGTAGTAATTAACCGTCTTGAAGCCAACTGGAGCACTTTTATTCATTGAATTCTTTAAATTAGGTCTTAATCTACAGTATTAATGTTTCAAGCACAATCAATGAAGATCACTGACAATTCACTTTGTCCTCAGTACAATGAGCTTCATTTGTTTTGATTATTGGTTTGTTTTCAAATAAATACTTAGCAAAACTTACTTTCCCAAAACTGCCTTTACCAATGGCTCTCAAGATCTGAAAGTGGTCAAAATTGACTGTGGAGAGACAAAAATGTAATGTAACAGTTAGTGCATTGCAAGATACAATGATTTTCTTTTTTCTGTGGAACACAGAACACACATATATTTGTCCATACATTGAAAATCAATGGGGTCCATGCATTTCAAGCTCCAAAAAGGACATATAGTATAACAATAATAGTATGTTGACTTTGTGCAGCCAACACAGTAAACACTGTAGCAGATGGGAGGAATAGAACCGATTCAACCCCCCCCCCCCCAAGGACAATTACTCTGCTGAAATGTAAATAAAACAAGCTGTCAGCAAATTACATTTTTTTTATGAAGTTGCCCATCTGATTTAAACAGTTATGCAGTCCGACTCAAAGCGTAATCTCTCACCTCATCTAATGCAGCCGAACTCATCATCTAACCTGTGAATGAACCTTGCCCATCTCTGCATCTAAACTGCAGTCTAATATATGCTGTCAGCAGCAATTACAGTTTGATGGTCACTACTCGATAGATACTAGTCTGTTGGTCGAGAACCAGCAATTACATTTTTTAAATGAGAAGTCTGTCTCTGCCTCAGACAGCATGCTCACAGTTTCACAGTATACTATATATATATATATATATATATTTCTCAAGTATATGGCAAACTTTTGGCTTAATATGTAACTTTCAGGAGCCAGTGAGTGCCAAATAATTGTATTTTTTCCAGAATGCTCTAATTTACCCCAAAGTCTTGAAAATCATGCAATCAGTCTTGAAAACACAAAGCATGAAGAAATAGAGACATTGAGGTACTGTATGACATAAGGGTGAGTAATTTTTATTTTTATTTTACAGTACTGTGTGTTCACAGTGTACTTACCCAACTATGGACTTAAAGTAGGCTAAGTTTAGATTTTAGGCTTAGGATTTGGGTTAATAGCAATTACCCAGTTATTGACGTTATAGTAAGTTCATAATATGTACATGCAGAACTGGACTGTAAAATAAAGTGTTTTTGGGAGAACTGCAGTATCCCTTTAAGGCATATCCTTCAGAAGACCTCAACCCTGTGTGTGTATAGTAGATTCAATGTACGTGTAATTCATAGAAGTTGCACAGTTACACCAACTTCAAGCCAATGCATACAAAACTAAATGATTATTATTATTATTATAACTTTCTAGGCCTTTACTATTGTTACTATTGGTATCTTGCATCTTAAACTGTGGGGGATTATCTAAAAATCTATATTATTTATAAAAATAATGGAAAGTGGAAAGGATTTAGAAATATTTTTAGAAATACATTTTTTTCGACAAAACATCCCATACTATATATTTAACATATGAGCAGAAATTGGCGAACAAAAGGTTATTTAATGTGACAGTAGTCTTTTTTACAGTAAAAACTTTATAATCTATCCAAAACTAACCAATGAAATCTTGTCTAAACATTCATATTTTGTCTGTAATGTATCATTTTTATGATATATTAGCATATAAATCAGGGATGGGCAACTTCGGTCCTGGAGGGCCACTGTCCTGCAGAGTTTAGCTCCAACCCTGGCAAAAACTCTTTTCTAGTAATCCTGAAAACATTGATTAGCTTGTTCAGGTGTGTTTAATTAGGGTTGGAGCTAAACTCTGCAGGACAGTGGCCCTCCAGGACTGAAGTTGCCCATCCCTGATATAAATGTTAATTTGCAGTTTAATTTTACTTTGATATTATACCAAGGTATTCTGTGTTAGGGTTTTGGTTTATTGCGCCCGTTGACCCCGAGGAAGCCCCGATTAGGCCCAATAAAGCCCTGAAAGTGACAGTGACGTTTGGCCTGACAGTGGAAACACAGCTAAAGGTGTTCCCTGGTGGCAGTGGCCTCTTTCAGCAGGATAATGCACCCTGCCACACAGCACAGGTTGTTCAGGGATGGTTTGAGGAACATGACAAAGAGTTAAAAGTCTTGATTTGACCTACATATTCCCCAGATTTCAGTCCAATTGAGCATCTATGGGATGTGGTGGACCAACAAATCTGATCCATGGACCCCATCTCACAGCATGCAGAACTTAAAGGATCTTCTGCTAATGTCTTGGTCCCAGAGACCACAGATGTCTCAGAGCTGTTTAGGCAGCATGAGGGGGACCTACAAAATATTAGGCAGGTCCTTTTAATGTTGTGGCTGATAGGTATCTGATAGTGTTATATTTGAATTATGGTTTGAGGAAAGGTCGTTTTGTGATTATAAATTTCATAGTTTTAATAAAGTAAAGAGAAAATCAAATGAAATGGTACTTTTAATATGGTATTTTTGTATATATATATATATAAAAAAACCTTTTACAACACTTGTGATAAACTTCAAAGTTTAAATATAGAGCTACTTTAAAAATAAAAGGTACATTTGAGGGACATGTTTTGTCCCATGTCTCAAGAGCCATTGAGTGAACTATTGAGTGCGGGCAAACGATCTAGGACAGCCATTTAGAGAACGCTGACACCCTTTTTCACAGAGACATCCAGAGGGGTCATAAGCTTGTCCTAAATAGTAAATTCCCCATCTCTAAGAGGAAATTCTTACCACAAAGTGAATAACAATTTCTAAATCAAGGCTTCAATAAATTTGAAATATTGCCTGAAGATTTCTTTTTAAAAAACTCTTTAAAAAAAATCTAAACATGCTCTTCTTTAACTTTCAAGGCATACAAAAAAAATCGCAATTGCAGGGAAGTGCAGGAAATGTATTTCTGTCTATCAGTACTGTTTGACTATTAGTGGTGCTTGCATTTTGTTTTGTATTGTTTTAACTGTGAAAACTAAACAGATCTGTGTCAGATTGATATTATATATATATATATATATATATATATACAGTGAGGAAAATAAGTATTTGAACACCCTGCTATTTTGCAAGTTCTCCCACTTGGAAATCATGGAGGGGTCTGAAATTGTCATCGTAGGTGCATGTCCACTGTGAGAGACATAATCTAAAAAAAAAATCCAGAAATCACAATATATGATTTTTTAACTATTTATTTGTATGATACAGCTGCAAATAAGTATTTGAACACCTGTCTATCAGCTAGAATTCTGACCCTCAAAGACCTGTTTGTCTGCCTTTAAAATGTCCACCTCCACTCCATGTATTATCCTAAATTAGATGCACCTGTTTGAGGTTGTTAGCTGCATAAAGACACCTGTCCACCCCATACAATCAGTAAGAATCCAACTACTAACATGGCCAAGACCAAAGAGCTGTCCAAAGACACTAGAGACAAAATTGTACACCTCCACAAGGCTGGAAAGGGCTACAGGGAAATTGCCAAGCAGCTTGGTGAAAAAAGGTCCACTGTTGGAGCAATCATTAGAAAATGGAATAAGCTAAACATGACTGTCAATCTCCCTTGGACTGGGGCTCCATGCAAGATCTCACCTCGTGGGGTCTCAATGATCCTAAGAAAGGTGAGAAATCAGCCCAGAACTACACGGGAGGAGCTGGTCAATGACCTGAAAAGAGCTGGGACCACCGTTTCCAAGGTTACTGTTGGTAATACACTAAGACGTCATGGTTTGAAATCATGCATGGCACGGAAGTTTCCCCTGCTTAAACCAGCACATGTCAAGGCCCGTCTTAAGTTTGCCAATTACCATTTGGATGATCCAGAGGAGTCATGGGAGAAAGTCATGTGGTCAGATGAGACCAAAATAGAACTTTTTGATCATAATTCCACTAAACGTGTTTGGAGGAAGAAGAATGATGAGTACCATCCCAAGAACACCATCCCTACTGTGAAGCATGGGGGTGGTAGCATCATGCTTTGGGGGTGTTTTTCTGCACATGGGACAGGGCGACTGCACTGTATTAAGAAGAGGATGACCGGGGCCATGTATTGCGAGATTTTGGGGAACAACCTCCTTCCCTCAGTTAGAGCATTGAAGATGGGTCGAGGCTGGGTCTTCCAACATGACAATGACCCGAAGCACACAGCCAGGATAACCAAGGAGTGGCTCTGTAAGAAGCATATCAAGGTTCTGGCGTGGCCTAGCCAGTCTCCAGACCTAAACCCAATAGAGAATCTTTGGAGGGAGCTCAAACTCCGTGTTTCTCAGCGACAGCCCAGAAACCTGACTGATCTAGAGAAGATCTGTGTGGAGGAGTGGGCCAAAATCCCTCCTGCAGTGTGTGCAAACCTGGTGAAAAACTACAGGAAACGTTTGACCTCTGTAATTGCAAACAAAGGCTACTGTACCAAATATTAACATTGATTTTCTCAGGTGTTCAAATACTTATTTGCAGCTGTATCATACAAATAAATAGTTAAAAAATCATACATTGTGATTTCTGGATTTTTTTTTTTAGATTATGTCTCTCACAGTGGACATGCACCTATGATGACAATTTCAGACCCCTCCATGATTTCTAAGTGGGAGAACTTGCAAAATAGCAGTGTGTTCAAATACTTGTTTTCCTCACTGTATATATATATATTTATCATGACAACTCTCTGAAGATTTTTTTAGCATGCATTTGGTCTTGGTAAACTAGATCTATTAAGCTGCAGCTGTTTATTATTGCTGTTGTTGTAGATTGCTGCTGCTACAGAGCAAGTGCAGGAACATGCTACTGCCAATACACATGGTGATACGCTGCAGTGAGCATGTAAGACATACTACTGCTGCACAAAAAGCATATATAAAATTACAAAGCTGTAAACGAGAAAATGAATAATACAAGCCAAAATGTTTATGCTGCTGTGAGCATGAAAACACACTGCTGCTATACGATAATATGCTTGAAATGACCCCCCATCAGAGTAGGAGACGAGTCAACCAGTCGGCTCCGCCTTGGCTCCTCACACCTTCAGCTCCACCGGGGACTGTCGTCCTCACGGCTCCACTGGGCTCCCTCGTCCCTCTGGGATCACCTTGGTCAGTCGTTGCTCTGCCTGCACCATGGACTTCCAGGCCTTCAGCTGCGCTTCGTCCATCCAGCCCTTCGGCTCCATCTGGCTCCTCCTTCCCTCTGGCTCCGCCTTGGTCCTCAGTCGCACCACTTTTGTCTCAGTCCTCCGGTGCCGCGGCTCCGCCCTGCTCTCCAGGTCATTGATGTCATCCGTCCTGTCAGCTCTTCAGCTCCACCTAGGTCTCCACCAACATGTGCTCAGTCTCGGTCACTCATCGCCTTGGAGAAGCCTGCCAATCCTCATCATGGCTCCTCTCTCCATCGTCTTTGCCATTGGCCTGCATCCTGGCCTTTCTGCTGGGGGTTCCAGCCTGAATCCTTCTGCCTGCCTCTCAGCCTTGGCTCCTTCCTCCATCTTCTCCACAGGTGATCCTGCTGTTGGTTGCTCTCTGTTTCCTGCCTCTATGGTCTCCACCCTGGCTTCTTTCTCCTTCCACTCCCCCATGGATTATTGTGTTTTGGAGCATCTGGAAACTGCTCCTAGAGGGGGATTCTTTCATGAGTTCACTGGGTCCTTCTTCACTTCTGCACTCCCTCATGCACCCACTCACGCTCTCCAGAGTTCTATTTGAACTCTCCTGTCATCAATCTCCTCTGCACCCAGAACTCCTTTTATAAATTCCACTTACCCTGTGCGTTACCTACCTGTGTTTTGGATCTTCACGATCTTCTAAACTCTGTGCCTCTGTTTGTTATACTCTGTTTGCTTCCACTTGATGTGCAATCTACCAGTCTTATTTCTGATTTTATAAATTGTGATGAACCACTTGAAGTGAACTTACCTGAATAATTATGTTATCATTTGTTTGAAGAATAAACTTCTGCACTTGAGTCCATTTCTGTTCCCTCTGTTATCTATATCGTTACACGTTCATTATAATACTAAGACAACTCCATTCTGCAGATTTTTTTCTTAGCAGTGTGAAGTAAACAGAAATCAAGCGTAGCGTCAGTTCTGGCAGGTCACGTTAGTCAGGCTCGCATCAGCTGACTCTCAGCTGATCCACGTCTACCTATAGGAATACAACGCCTATCACTGCATTCATATACTGTATAAGTTCCTTCAGTATTATCAGCAGCTATCGCATTTCTCGGGAGCGAATTACCCTCCTCCCTCCCCAGCTCCTCTCGTCAGTCAGGATTTGGCATTCTGATTCTGATTCTGATTCAATACATTCATGTTGGTTCTGTTCTGTTTACCCTAAGGGGGGGTTATTGCTGCTCTTATCCATGCTAGGCTGCATGGATGCGCAGGGAGTTCTTGCCGAGAACAGAACCATACCGCCAATCCAAACTGTCAATCGTATTCAACGATAGTGGTCCTGACAGAAACACAGCTCTTGGTTTACGCATGCTAGCGAACATCGCCCTTTGGACATAAAGAAACGTTTAATAATTTTGCATGAGGTGTCAGGGTTATGTTCTGTTTTGACATTGTTTTCATTGTGTTCTCCTTCTGTTTGCTCATTTTCAGTTGACTCAGTTTTCCCATGTGTTTCTTTGATTCATCTCATTCACCTTTCCTTTGTTGATAAACTCATTAGTTCCATCGTTTAGTTCTGGTATAAGTACTCCCTGTTTTGTTCAGTTCATTGTCCTTTCTCGTCAGTGTTAGAGTATGCTATTCAGTGTCTCCAAGTTCTCTCCTGTGTGTTTGCATGGTGGAATCTACAATTAAAAGACTATTTTGAGTATTGTGCGCTTTGTTACAGCCACCCAACTGTGACCGAAGACAGGACCTAAACAAAGACTGAAGAATGGACTTACCAGCAGTGCGCATGCTCTGCCTGGAACAACAGGGAATAACCCTCGAGGACCATACGAGAGATTTTCATCAACTGGCGTGCCTGACTCCATTTCCTGAACACATTAATGATATTGTAGTACACCAAACTTAATAAGCAGAAGAAGGCAAGCCTATCGTGGAGGACCCTTTTTGGACTTTGTTGAGTGGGTGCTGGCCACCTGTGGATCCTCATGTCCCGAGTCCATTCCAGTAAGTGAATTTCCCAAGCCTGTTCCAGTGTGTGAAATTCCCATGTTGGTTCCAGTGAGAGAAATTCTGAGTCCGCTCCTATAAGTAAAATTCCCCAGTCCGTTCCAGTGAGTGAAATTCCACAGAGGGCTCAGGGACGACCTCCGTGGTCATGTCAGGGCAGAGAGGAAGTTCACATTCAGCCTCCTTGGCCATGACATGGCAGGCAGAGAGTTCAGAGATGGACGCCGCCGCCTCGGGAGGAGGAAACACAGGAAAACGTCTCGGTTACGACTGTAACCTCGGTTCCCTGAAGAGGGAACGAGCGTTGCGTCGAGAATGACGCTATGGGGAACGCTTTGCGTGATGACGTCTTGAAGCACATGTAAAATCAGTCCAATGGTGTGGCGGAACGTCAGAGGCGGGTGACGTCACGTACCAGGAAACTATAAAAGCCGGCCCGAAACAGAAAACGAAAGCTTCGTAAAAGTCTGAAGTCGAGCTGACAGGCATGAAGGAGATATGGCAAGGCGACGCAACGCTCGTTCCCTCTTCAGGGAACCGAGGTTACAGTCGTAACCGAGGCGTTCCCTTTCAAGGGAACTCCCGTTGCGTCGAGAATGACGCTATGGGGAACGTCTATACCAACGCCTCCATAGCTACGAATGTCTGTCCTGTGTGTAATCTGGAGAGCAGCACTAGGAAGACAAAACATGAGACCCTGGAGCAGAGTCTAGATCCAGAGAGTAAAACCTGACGAAAGTGTGCGGTGAGGACCAGCCTGCCGCATCACAGATGTCCTGTAAAGAAACTCCTGAAATAAGGGCCTTAGAGGCCGCCATACTCCTCGTCGAGTGCGACCGGACAGCCAAAGGAGAAGGCTGCCCAGCCGCCTCATAAGCAAGTGAGATAGCCTCGACCACCCACTTGCTCATCCTTTGCTTAGACACTGGACCTCCTTTGTTAGGGGACCCAAAGCACACAAATAATTGATCACTTTTACGCCACAGGGCAGCTCTGTGGACATACGCGTCTAACGCCCGCACAGGGCAAAGCAAATTATTAGCCTCCTGGTCAGCATTTTGAAAGGGAGGAGGACAGAAGGCCTGCAGGACAATAGGTCTGACCACATTAGTGGGGACCTTGGGGATATAACCCGGTCTTGGATGAAGAAACGCTTTAACCATACCCGGAGCAAACTCTAAGCATGACGGAGCAACCGACAATGCTTGAAGATCCCCTATTCTCTTGAGAGAAGAAATAGCAAGAAGAAAAAGAGCTTTCAGAGTTAAAAACTTCTCAGGAACCTCCTCAATGGGCTCAAAGGGGGCCAGGGACAAGCCTTGTAATGCAATGGACAGGTCCCATGGCGGAACCCTAGAGCGAACTGCAGGCCTCAGCCTCCAAGTGCCACGAAGGAAACGAGATATCAAAGGGTCTTTCCCCACAGACATTCCACCCAAAGGAATGTGGTAAGCACCTATGGCCGCCACATAAACCTTTAAAGTGGACGGGGTCAGACCTGCCGTGAACCGGTCTTGCAGGAACTCCAGCACTGTACCAATTGGGCAGTTAACTGGGTCCAACCGACGGTCACTACACCAAGAAGTGAAGACTCTCCACTTCAGGGCATAAAGTTTCCTCGTGGAGGGAGCTCTGGACTGAAGAATGGTCTCCACAACCTCAGTTGAGAGACCTGACTCTATGAGCTGGGCCCCCTCAGAGGCCAAGCCCACAGGTTCCACAGTTCTGGGCGGGGGTGAAATATTGAGCCCCCTGCTTGGGACAGAAGGTCTCTCCTGACGGGTAACTCCAGAGGATGCCCGTCGAGGAGGGACACCAGATCGGGAAACCATACTCTGCCCGGCCAGCGCGGGGCTATAAGAAGCAGGCAAACCCGGTCCCTGCGAACTCTCTCCAGAACTCCCGGGAGCAGAGCCACTGGGGGAAAGGCGTACAGACGTAGCCTCGGCCACGTCTGAACCATAGCATCCAGTCCCAGAGGAGCTGGATGCGTGAGGGAGAACCAAAGTGGACAGTGAGACGTCTCTCGAGACGCAAACAGATCCACTTGTGCTTGGCCGAACTCCCTCCATATCAGCTCCACCACCTCGGGGTGGAGCCTCCATTCCCCGGGCCTCGGCCCCTGCCTCGACAGAGTGTCTGCTCCTATATTCTGGACCCCGGGGATGTAAGCTGCCCTGAGTGACAGTAACTTCCCCTGGGACCACAAGAGGATATGGCGTGCCAAGTTGGATAACGGGCGCGAACGCAAACCCCCTTGGTGGTTGATATAGGCGACTACCGACGTGTTGTCCGTATGTACTAGCACATGGTGTCCCCTGAGATCTGTGATAAAGCTCCTCAGAGCCCGGAAGACAGCTAACATTTCTAGGCGATTGATATGCCAGGAACGATGATGGTCTTCCCACAGACCTTGAGATGAGCGACCCTCCAGGATCGCTCCCCAACCCGTGAGGGAAGCATCCGTCGTTAGCAGTTTGCGACGACAAGGAGCTCCCAACACTGGGCCCTGGGACAGGAACCAAGGTTTCTTCCACATAACCAGGGCACGTAAGCATCGCCGCGTGACCTTGATTGTGCGAAATGGGTTGCCCCTCGGGGAAAACCCCCTGGTCCTGAGCCACCACTGCAGGGGCCTCATGTGCAGCAGTCCAAAAGGTATCACGTTGGAAGCTGCTGCCATGAGACCCAACAGTCTCTGGAACTGTTTGACAGTGAGTAGCTGGCCTAGCTTTACACTTTTCACAGCTGCAAGGATGGACTCTATACGTGGCGGTGACAGGCGCGCCTGCATCGACACTGAGTCCCAAACCACGCCTAAAAAAGTGGTCCTCTGGAGTGGAGAAAGCACACTCTTCTTGGCGTTCAGCCGTAACCCCAACTCTTTCATGTGGGCGAGAACAACATCTCGATGTTGAACCACCAACTGATGCGACTGAGCTAAAATCAACCAAACGTCGATGTAGTTCATGATGCGAATACCCAGGAGGCGCAGCGGCGCCAGAGCTGCATCCATGCATTTGGTGAAAGTGCGGGGTGATAAAGCTAGGCCGAATGGAAGAACACGATATTGGTATGCTTTGCCCCCGAAAGCAAACCTCAGGAACTTCCAATGACACGGACGGATGGAAATATGGAAATATGCGTCCTTGAGGTCTATCGTGACAAACCAGTCCTCGGACCTGATCTGTGGCACGATCTGTCTCAATGTTAACATTTTGAACTTGAGCTGCATGACTGACTCGTTCAGAACTCGAAGATCTAAAATGGGACGCAATCCCCCGTCCTTCTTTGGAACTATGAAGTACCGGCTGTAAAACCCGGTTTCCCTGTCGGAGGGAGGTACATATTCTATGGCCCCTTTCTCTAACAGAGTGTTTACTTCCTGTTCCATAACCAGAACCTGCTCGGGGCCCACCACTGTGGGCAGGACCCCCATAAACCGAGGTGGGCGTTTCTTGAATTGTATCTGATACCCTTTTTCTACGGTCTGCAGGACCCAACGAGAAACATTTGACAGTAGCTTCCACGCTGTCAAAGATTCTACTAGAGGTACCAGCCTCTCGAGACTGGTTTCTGGATTTTGTTGTTGTTGAGTAGTCAATTCGTCGCCCTGTAACGGCGCACCGGCAGGGAACGACCGAACAGACTGCTCTAACACCCTCCTCGGAGGGGGCGGGCATCCCGAGGCCACTACGTTTCCGAGTGGTCCTTGAGATATGTGCTCGCCGGAGACCGCTGCGCCCTGTAACACCTGAGGCGGCAGGGTTGGCAGAACGGTCCCCTGAGGGTACCGAAGAGAGACGGGCACCGTAAAAAGAGGTGTTAACCGCTCTGCTTCGGGGGGGACTACCCTCATTTGTCCTGAGCCCTCGGACGTCAGGATTTCTTCCCAGCAGCCTTCTTGGCAGTAATAACGGTCCGCAGATCCGCTCTACCCCTCGAAGACTGCTGGGTTTGAGCGCGCCCTCCGTGTCCCCGAGATTTTTGTGGGGGAGCACGGGAGGACACACTCTGCTTTTGAGTGGCACGATGATCAGCGCTCTTTTTAGAGGAGTGAGGCTGCTCCCGCTCAGCAGCCTCAATGAAAGAGCGGCGGGGGAGAAGTTTCTGGAGTGCAGCAGCCTGTTTTGAAGCTTCTTGCGATTTAGCTACCGCACTGTTCACTGCATCTCCAAATAGCCCAACAGTAGAAACCGGAGCATCTAAAAGAACATGTTTTTCTCTATCTTTGATGTCACTCAGATTGAGCCACAGATGCCTCTCAGTGGCCACCAGGGCTGCCATAGACCGCCCGATTGATTTAGCGGTCTCCTTGGTGGCCCTGAGAGACAAATCTGTGGCTCTACGCAGTTCGGCTACTGTGTCAGGACCAATACCCCCGCCCTCCTCTAAATCACCCAGTAATTCTGCCTGATATGCTTGCATAAGGGACATCGTATGCAGACACGCTGCAGCTTGACCAGCGGCTGCATACGATTTATGAATCAGGGAGGAAGTGAATTTAACTGGTTTGGTGGGGAGTGTAGGAGCCTTCAGGGAAGATGCCGTTGCTGGAGAGAGATAGCTCGCAAGCGTCTCTTCCACCTTCGGCATCTCCCCATAACCATACTCTTTATATTTGTAGATGGAAGAGTAATGTGATGTTTGCTTTTCGAACGAACGTCCTGCCTATCCTCTGGCCACTCAAGAGAAAGTCTGTCTACTGCTCTAGTAACTACATCGAGCAGTTCTTCGAATGCATGAGACTGAGGTGGCGAATCCTCAGACTCAGCTTCAATACTCACAACATCCAACTCCTCAGAGCTGGATAGTTGCAGTACTGGTGCCTCTATCGGGGGGGAAGAAACCGCAGCGCGTGCTTCCACACCCTGATGAGAGGCACTGGATCTGTCAGTAAGAGGCTGAGATAAGGCAGAGCCCGTCTCAACATCCACTGACAGATCCATTTGCGAACCCCAGGTCTGAGATCGCCGCCGAGCCTCAGCCGCGGCGGGACCCGAGCCCTGGGGAACGTGGTCGGGATTGAACCGAGCCAAACGGGATCGGAGCATACGCAATGGAAGCGCACAGCAATGCACACAGTCACCACCCTCGAGTGCTGACTGGGCATGCTCCTCTCCCAAACAAACAACACAAAGAGTGTGTGTGTCACCTCCCGTTAAATAACGCGGGCAGGGATGGACACACACTCGATACTGCTGCTTGCTCGCCATATCTGAATAAATATATATATATATATATAGACAGACAACACCAAATAACAAGGACAGAATTCAACACAGAGCGCGACTGAAGACTCAGAAAGCTTTCGTTTTCTGTTTCGGGCCGGCTTTTATAGTTTCCTGGTACGTGACGTTACCCGCCTCTGACGTTCCGCCACACCATTGGACTGATTTTACATGTGCTTCAAGACATCATCACGCAAAGCGTTCCCCATAGCGTCATTCTCGACGCAACGGGAGTTCCCTTGAAAGGGAACCAGGAAGCAGGACTTAGACCAACGACACCAATATCCACCAAAGGAAAAGACCAGACAATAAACAGGAGTACAAGAGCTTATATACACACAGGGTAATAGACAAATAAGAAGCACCTGGTGCAATCAGGGTACTAATCAAAAAAGAAAACTACAAATGACTATAAAAATGGCACCCAGGTCAGGAAACAAACCAGGGCAAGATGCAAACTAAGGGTGCTTTCACATCTGTAGTTCGGTTCATTTGGTCCGGACCATAGACTGTAAAAAAAAGATGGACGACGCCCCTTCGCTGTCTTCCATTGATGAGAACTGAAGCCACCAGTGTCCCGATATGGCGCTGACATATTGGAACTTGAGTCTGCGCAGTAGCGATCTCGGGACCAGACCTGCGCAGTCGTGAGCAGGAAGTAAAGCCGCAAAATCAACGCTCCGCCTCACTCTCGCAGAACGCACTCAGGGAGAGTGGATTCTGCACACTTTTTAAAAAAATTGATTGCAGTACGACAAGAGGCTTGTTAAAATAAAGTAAATACAATCTCCTCAGTCCTCCGAAGATCCCGAAAAAATGTCTGTTGGTGCTTCAGTGACTACTTCGCTCAGAGAACCTGTCAATCACAGCTGTCAATCATGATGTTACACCACCGCATCACGTAACTAACTAAAAAGCAACTTATTTTTTAAACAGACACTTGAACTTACATCAGCGTGATAATAACGACAGCAAATGAAAGAAACCACCTTTGTAAAAAAGATATTTGAAGTGTAATTTAATTGTTTAGTTGGTCTCACGTCCCGTTGAATAACACGGGTAGGCGGGGTTTGTGACCTATACTAGGACCAGTCACCGGGGGGCGATCGAGACGTTTTGGCTTCACTTTTCAGGGCTTGTGCAGCACGCTTGGTCTGGACCAAGGGCAACAAAATATACATTGTAGCATTTTTCAGCTGTTTGGTTAATTTTCACACCAAACTGATTGCTCTGGTCTGAATCATTTGACGAGTTTGTGAAACGAACCAAAATGCAGTCAAGTGAATGTGCAGGAAAATTCCAACGGAACTCCCGGAAGTAAACAAAGAGAGGAGGAAAAGCCAGCAGACAAGACGCCGCTTTGGTAGGTCATACTATGGAGAGACTGATTATATCTCTGGTCATCATATACTACATAGTTTGTATATACCACTTTAAGGCAAACTATACACTTCGAGAATGAAGCGCGGATGCGGCTGGAAAATGCACTGCAAATGGCGAAGTCTTACGGAAATATTACCAACTGACTACGGCAGCTGGTTTAGTCCAAAAATGCGCAGTTCTTTAGGCAGTTGGGTCTGTTCAAGGTCGGATCACATTCCCACCACAAACGAACCGCTCCAGAATTCGTTTGAAAGCATAACGAGACCACCTCTTCAAGGAGGTCTCGGTACGCTTGTTTGGTCCGCTTTTAGTGTGCTCCCGAGTGCGATAGCAGCATTCACACCTGCCCAAACGAACCACACAAAGGGGGACAACGAACTCTAGTGCAATTCAACCGAACTGAAGGAGGCAGGTGTGAGAGCACCCTAAAAGACCGCATAACAAAAACACAAGAAATACAAAGGCAGGGAATACATAACAGACACGACATGACAAATTCCTGATGGTATTTCTGATGTCCCGTTCTATTTCTGATATACTTCAAGTGCTTCTGATACGAGGGACAAATGGACTTGCACGGTAGCTTTCTAGCGGTTACAGCACGACACCCCGGTGCAGACACGTAGTAACGAATTCACTACAAGCAATGCTTTTTCGCTGTACCCTCACGCAACTACACTGACTGCTTGCTTATGCCACTGCTGCTAATAATATTCAATTGTAAAACAGAATTTTCCATGCATGCTGCTGCTGCTGCTGTTAAAGGGGACATATCATGAAAATCTGACTTTTTCCGTTTTTAAGTGCTATAATCGGGTCCCCAGTTCATCTACCAGCCCAAAAATGTGAAAAGTGACAACCCTGTAACTGCGGCGCCCGGAAAGCGATTGGGGGTTAGGTGTCTTGTTCTTCGTTTCCTGCCGGTAATGAGTATCGAACCCGCAACCTTCGGGTTTCAAGTCTGACTCTCTAACAATTAGGCCACAACTGCCCCCGTTGCAGTATAAATTTGCAATGCATGCTACAGCTGCTGTACATATTGCTGCAAGCCCTGTTGAATAAGCAAAAACATCAAAAATCAAATGCCTATTTTACTTTAACGAGTTTACATACCAGCAATGCTTTGTCACTGAAATCTCAACAACTTGCAAACAGTATAATTTGAATGTATTATGCATTCTGCTGTTATTAATATTCACTAACACAGCAATCTAAATTTGCTATGCATGCTGCTGCTAATGCTGCACAAAGTGTTCAAAACTGCTGTAAGCCCTGCTGAATAACCGAAACAAAAGCAAATTACTATTCCAACTTTAACAAGTTCACATACCTCACAGCATATTCGCTAGCTGCTAACATGCTAATTCATTCACAGTATGCATCAAAACAGGACTTTTAAAGTAAAAACCTACTTTATAGGTGACTTGAACTAATTTCATAATTAATGAACTTTACACATCACTGAACCCAAACCTTATTAACAACGAACTACGGCAGCTTTTTTTTTGGTCTTGTTTGTTTTCCTTGCTTTAAAGCTAAAATTAATCTTGTTGTATCACTAATCATCATCAGCCCGTTTACCACCACAAAACTGCTCCGAAATTGTATTTGTTTGTATTGTACCATACAAACAAAGGCAATCTGACCTGAAAATGATGAAGCGTAGTTCTGACATTGGACAGCATCTAAAATCAGCTCGCAAATACTCAATGAAGAAATGAAACAATGCCTTTAGAAAACATTGAAAACATTGTTGGAGGTTTTTAGAGCAAAAATGATGATCCCGGGTGAAAGTGTATATGTGCGAATACTTAATTCCCTGTTCTTAAATCCGCGATGCTTCGACACTGTATTCTCACATCGACTACATAAACCACTTGCTGCTGCTTATATAACGCACCGAGATAAGGCGTAAAAGACGTGGACTTATCTAGCAGCTGAGTTTCAAAGGAACTCTGAAAACATGCAGCAAACTGCTATAGAGAATGCTAACCAGTCATTTAAATGTTGAGAAGCAAGCTCATAGGCAGCAGATGCAACATGAACCAGTCAGTAAACGATGTGAATATCATCAGGTTGTAAAGCCATAGAAACCTTGGGGGTGGCTCTTTTTACACCCACAACACTCTCACATTGTGTCGGTTATTTTCTCATTGACTAGCACCACTCCAATTTTCTTCAAGAAATTTAAAATTTTGTCTAATAGTTGTTTGCTTTACTGAGTCATTGTGCGCACTGCTGTTTACCCACGTACATGATTGCCTTGTAAAATGGGCCAATCGGCTATTGCTATAACTGTACTTGTGATGGCCCATCTATTCCTTTGACTCGTTTACACACAGGTGTATTGGAATCTATGTTGTAAATTTTAGACCCACATGCACAAACAGATTTATGAGAACCTCAATAAATGACTTTCTGCACTCAGCAGCTTCAGATCCTGTTGAATGGGTTTACTCAGGTTAAATTCTGTTCTAAAGTGAGCAATCTTAAACTGAGATCTCAACAGAAGATTGACATTGATTGTTTTGCCAGGATTATTTTTTAGCTAAAGTACTTCTTGTACATACAGCAGCAGAGGGGAAGTTGAATAACAACAAAATAAGGGGTTTTAAATAAGCAATTTATTCTCTACTGTTGAATATACACCACTTTTACCATACTTTTATGGAGTTTTTGGTTACACTTTTTTTAAGGGTGATTAAACAGTCCTGAGTAATATTAAATAATTACATGAACTTGCAATAGAGTTAGAGTTTAGGGATAGGGTTTGTTGCTTGCAATTATGCAGAATTTACTGTTATTACTATAGTAAGTACATGTATTGCGTAATTGCCACTTTAAAATAAAGTGTTACTGTGCTTTTTGTTCTTTCTAGAGGTTGACCGTTCCTGCAGGTCACTGTATACAATCATTGCATGGAAAAGAGCAGCTCAGGTTTCTCTGTTTGTGCTCCATAGAGTTCATACTGTTTTGGAACAACAATGGGGTGAGAATTGGAGAGAGGATTTCATTTTTGGCATATTAAGTCTACTGAACTGTCTGCCATTGGCTGGTCAGAAAGATAGTCCTGCCTTAAACTCACCCCATTGATTTAGTGTTGCTGTGTCGGATTGGTTGGGATGCCCAAACAAATGTTCTGATAGAAACAATTTTAGGGGAATAAATCTATTGATTGCTTATTTATAAAAATATCCTAACAGTTATACATTTGTGTGAAGAAATAGAAAAGATTGTTAAATGAAAAACGAGTTCATATATTAATTAATTTATTAGTGTATTAGAATTCGAGTGCTCTGTCCAACTATAGGAACTTGTTTTGAGTCCAAAAACACACTTACCCTCTGCTGGGTCATCACTGACGGATGTCCTGCTAGACTGTCCAAGTCCCATGTCTTCTTAAGAGGTGAAGTTCTCCAGTTTAAAATGGAAACATCCTCTGTGTTTGTTAATAAGGATATATAGCTCTATAGAGGAATGAGATAGAGTGAAGCGTGAGTTTAATGAGAAGCAAATCTGGACCAACTTTACATTACAGTGTTTATGTTACATAGGGGTGAATTCAGGTTGATTGGGACACTTTTTCCAAGTAATATCAAAGGCAAAAAGTGTCCCAATCACCCTGAAATCTTCCGGGCGTAGCCATCGTTTCAGAAGTGAGGGGGTCACAAATGTCAAGTGTTGTGACAAAGCGACCGTTGCAAATCCATTTGTCCTTCGTACGAGAAGTATCGCGAATGCTTGGAGTACATCAGAACTAGAACGAGGCGTCAGTTTACTGTCGGGGATTTGTCATGGCGCGTTGAGCCAGTGTAGACAGCATCACTGATTATAATGGGTTATATTGTGTTTTGTCGCATCGCACCACTCGCGTCCGGTGTAGACACGGTGTAACACCAGTTTTTCTTATCTCTTGCTTTTAATGGGGCGTGAAAACAAATACACTGCTGAACAATAACCAATCATTTTTTTGCGCCCTCTGGCTTCAAGTATGAATGAAACATACATTAAACGAGAGTGTTTAGCACTCCATAATGCTCACGTCGCCTCGTTTTGGATAAGAATAAAATGTTAGTTCATGCAGAATATCCTGTCTTTTGGAATTTAAATCCAGATTTATTCACATTGGCCCGTGAACACCTCTGCATGGGATGAATTTACGTTTTACATTTATGCATTTGGCAGATGCTTTTATCCAAAGCGACTTAGAAGGTACACATTTTAAATTCTTATCAGTTCTTGCTTTCCCTGGGAATCGAACCCATGACCTTGGTGTTGCTCTACTGTTTGAGCTACAAATAAAGTTTTATTAAAAGTGCGTCCCTCCACGTATTCTACGCCCATGCATACATTCAGTACTGGGTAGATTACAAATTGTAGTCAGTTACTGATTCCAAATTACATTAAACTAAAATTTGTAGATAGTAATGTAATCCATTACATTACACATTTAAGGTAATATAATCGGACTACTTTTAGATTACTTTTGGATTACTTTTGACCTAATCGTTCATCACACTGATTTAAATAGGATCGTCTTGTACCATATTGATATAAAAATACAAAGATAAAGAAAATATATTCCATTCTTTGTAATCAACAACATGAAGTGCATTCATGTAATGTACATTAGGTCAGGGTTTCCCAGATTGGGGTTTGTGAAGGAACTGCAGGGGGCTAGTGAGTTTATTGAAAAGCTATTAAGTAATTAAGTCATTCAAATTTAAAATTGAAATAAATCATTTTAAAATTAAAATTAAAATAAAACACTTACCAAAAAGATAAAACCTGCATTGTCATGTGACCATTAACCGACATGACATGAGAGAAACGTAAACTTTATTTTATTATTACTATTATTGACTTCATTGTATTATTAACCTAAAATCTCTGGGGTACTTCAGTTAAATGTATTGTGTCAAACTGACAAAACTTAACAGGTTCATCTGACAAAAAGAGTTAGGGAATCCCTGATCATGGTTGTCATAAGGGCTTTATTTCACCAATAAAATAAAATGAAATAAAATGAAAGTTGATTTTATTTGGAAGATTTTTTTTAATTGCTACTCATTCATTTCTGCTAGCCAAAACATGATATTTTATTTTTTTTACATGCTGTTTCATGAATTGCTGAAAAGCCCTTAAAAAGCCAATAATACGTTTTAAATAAAAATATTTGGTGTAATATGCTGTTCTTCATATTTAAAAAAAGGTATTAGATCACTGTAAAACAATTCCCATGACAATAATGTGAAATGTTTAATAGTTTCTAAAATAAATACACCAAACCTAAGATCACTGGATAAAAGGCGAGACAACTAGACCTTACTAAAAGTACTTTACTAACCAGGATAATGTGCAAATAGACTCTTTACTTACACAGTAACATAAACAGTATAACGTAAAGTCCAAATAGAGTGGCAGAAATAGATGAGTTAGAAAACTGCTAGTAAACACGATGTAAGATCACATACTGTATTGACCTGTAGCTGAACTCTGTTGTATATAAATCATCAGTAATCATAAACTTACCGTTTAATGTGTTAGGATGGTCGAGTTGATCCTCAAAACGATGCCAGGAGTCACACTGGCCACAGGCGAGACTGCAGTGTACAGATGAGTGCTGGACACACAGACTATCCCACACAACTTCTCCACTCACCGCAATGCCGTGATAAGATCCTTGCAGAGCCGGAGTCAATGACACACTGATGCAGAACACACGAACATGCTGCTTTACCTCCCATATGAGCTCGAGAGTCCAGAGAGACTCATGCCTGCATCACAACACACACACACATCCGCGGACAGCCCCAGTCTCCGAGCAGAGGACATCTGATCTGATCCAGATCACCGCGCGCGCGTGTGTGTGTGTGTCTGACTGCTGAGAGCTGCACAGCTGAGCTCACGTCCTCAACTGTTGATCAACTCATCACTATGCGTCTGTGGAAACATCTGATGGGCACCGCATGTGATGATGATGATGATGATGATGGGAAGGTTCGTTTATTCATGCATGATGTGGTTCAATAGGCTACTGTATACGCAATGTTACTGCGCTGCTGGTCTCCCCATAACCTTTTATTAATTTATTCAAGAATTCGTTTCAAAATGCATTTTATACACTGACATCATAATTTATTGCAATTTTTTAAAATCATAAAAAAAAGGATTATTATTCGCAAGAAAAGTTTAAAATAATATTTGAAAGAGTAGCCAGTCAAATCAAAATCAGTGCGGTGTAGGCTAACAGAAAGCCATTTTGTTGTCATGTGACAAGAAAATTATTGGTAGACCCTAATGTCAAGGTCAGTAAGTTTCTTAAAATGATCTTTTTTTTTTTTTTTTTTTACCTTTTATGACATGGCAAGGTTAGGTCGTCACAATTAATGATTCAAACATTAATAATATATATATTTTTTTTTTTTTTTTTTTTATTTATTAAAAGTAGGTTTAAAGATTTAAAAAAAAAAAAAAAAAAAAAGATAATCACAAAGTAAAAATATTTTAGTATTATCAGTAACCACTTGACACATTCCTCAAATTAAAACTTTGAGCGAAAATTAACATAATAAAAAAAACAGCATTTAAACAAAATAGTATTTTTAAGAACTTTTGTGTTTTAAGGTAAATTCTAGAAGGTTTGTAGTAGTGCTGTCAAATTGATTAATCGTGATTATTTGCATCTAACATAAGTTTGTAAAAAATAAAATAAAAATAAAAATAAAATAATAATACTCATATATATATATATATATATATATATATATATATATATATATATATATACTGTATGTTAGATGTGATTAATCATGATTAATCGATTTGACAGCACTTTACAGTCAACCAAAAGTTTGTCATTGTGGAAAATAATAATTGCGTCATAATTGTGGAATAGAATAGAATAGAATAGAATAGAATAGAATAGAATAGAATAATGTATCCACATCAAAACTAGATCAACCATTGCAGATCTTAATTGTGCATGTCAAGGGCCAAGGTCATGTGAATTTAGATATTTGCTTAGCTTGCTTTTTTCACACAGGCATGTGAGGCTAGTAAATCTGCTCTGGGTCTGTCGTCTGTCTTGAAAGTGAAATTCTTTTTAGGCGGTAAGAGAGCAATAGGATCTCTCAAAATCCAGCCAAATCACCATTACGCTCTTGGCACACCGGAGTACTTTACAAGATTAGATGCCTCATGCACACACAGCTCTTTTATAGCTTAACTGGCATTTACAAATACACTAGTCACCTTTCCTGAATAGACTTACACAACAAGTTTTATCGCACAAGCATGCTTCTTTTCACTGACTTAAACTGATGAGCTTGTGTCTTTGCTAAATGATAGAAGCGTTGTTTATTCAGGAGGAGAAGACTACAGTTCTCAGCAGGGAAGGTCAAACAGTGATGGAATGACAAGCAATCATCAGCTGTAGAACTTGTGCTTCCATCTAGTGGTGCAGGACTGAACTAGGTTTTCATTTACATCTAGTTGCATAGTTATTTACACACACATACTGCACTAATTTACAATTAAAATGTGTTTCCCTGGAGATTTAAAGTCATTAGATTTGGCTTTTCAATTAGCTATACATATAATAGCCTAGATCTTAAATGTATTCAAAGCACATATTACTTTATAACCTTCAAACTTTAGTGATTTCGAGAAAACACTTTCAGGCAAGGTTTTGTGAACATTGAGCATTTCTTTTCTAGTCTGCAGATTCTCGTCTGTCCAGGACATCATTGGCTCTTATTCTCAGAAGCCTGTATTCACTTGCACAGACTGTATGTGATCAGTCACCGCAGGTATGTGACATTTATAGAGTTCATTTGTTTACTATAAACTTACCGTTTTCCCCATATACACGCACTAGCCCTCTGTGCCTCTCTACATGTAAGTGCTGCAGTCAGCTTTGTACTTGTTTTTGGGAAACAGTTTTGTTGCAAAACCCTTGTGAAAAAAGAAGTGCACACAGCAAAATACCCAGAGTTAAATAAACTCTGCTTAGAGAACACCTGGTCCCACTTTAAAGAGTGTTAAAGTAAGGGTACGTTTACACGATAACGATATGCTTAAAACAGAGAAGTTTTTCCATTGAGTTTTCCGCGTACAGACGACACCATTGTCAAAACAATCCACATTCACATGGATGAAAATGACTAAAAACGCTGTATTCTGCTGCCAGGCCAGTAGATGGCAATAAAACACTATAGATTAAACACGTAATATGCATGTGCATGACATCATCGTCTTCAGCAATTCGCATTTTTCTTGTTTACACAGAGACCGTTTTCAAAAACTTGCACTTTGATATCTGTTTTCAAAACTTTGCGTTTTCAGGCACCCAAAACGCCATTGTCATGTAAACAGCCAAAACGCATAAAAAGTTTTATGTTTTTAGTTGAAAACGGTGTCGTGTAAACAGCCCCTGACTCTGAATCAGAGTTTAAGTTATAATTGATTGGTTACCATTATTGTGATCAGTGTTGTTTAGTTGGGCAGTTTGACTTTTGGCTTATTATGTGAGTTTATGATCTTTGTAACAGTGTTTACCAAAACACATAATTTGTTGCAAAGGAAGCAAAAAAACTAAAACAAAGATGGTGATATATTTTTCAACATCATAAAGTAGAATAGTTCACTAATCTTATCCCTGACAAAAAGTGGTTATTTGTTATTTATAGATTATATTCACCAACAATAGCTATTTGCAACAGATCAGACATTCGGAATTTTGATTTTTAAATTCATTGTGGGAATTTTTTTTAGGCACAGAGATTAATCAGGAATCAGCATATGAATTTCAAAAATGGTGACATGCTTCATGCCGCAATGCATGCTGGGAGACATGAGTTTTATACTATGGTGGTTCCCAGCATTCATTGCATGAAGCATGTCACCATTGTTGAGATTCATATGCTGATTCTTGATGACTGTGTGTCTAAAAGAAAATTCCCACGATGTATTTTAAAAATCAAAATTCAGAATGTCTGATCTATTGCAAGAAAGTATTGTTGTTGAATATAATCTATTAATAATAAATAACCACTTTTGGTCAGTGTTAAGATTAGTGAATTATTATACTTTATGATGCTGAAAACTATATCAGCTGATCATCTTTGTTTCACGGCGTCCTTTGCAACAAATTTTGTGTTTAGGTAAAACGCTGTTACAAAGTCTACAAACTCACACAAAAAGTCAAGAGTCAAACTGTCCAACTGAATGAAACACTGATCACCATAATGGTGATGTAACACAGTATGTTGTTGTGGGAAGAAGGAGGCGGGAACTGGCGAACGTTAAACAACTTCAATAATCATAAAATAAACAAACAACAAAACTAAACGCAGCAGTTGTCCGTGACTTTAGTTTTGTTGTCACATATAATAAAATAAAACACAACATAAAGTCCAGGCCTGGTCCTCTCTCTCCTGGTGTACCCCAGTTGTACAGCCGACTTTGTTTGTCGTGAGCTTGGAGCAAATTCTACATCGAGAGCCGGCCCAATGTGTGGAGTTTTGCTTGGAGGTCCATGACATACTGAATTTCACTAAGGCTGTTTGAAGGCCCCTCCTCCCAAGCCTTTCTAATGACATCAAGCACCCCCCCGGGTCTGACGACCATAGAGAAGCTAGAATGGGGAGAACCCAGTGGAGGCTTGTGGAACCTCCCGCACCGCGAACAACAGGGGCTCGAGCCATTTATCCCAATTTTTGGTGTCCCAATTTTCAGTTCTTTTACAAACTTACGAACCATGAATTTTAATGTGCAATTAAATCGTTCCACCAAGCCGTCTGTTTGTGGGTGATAGACACTGGTGCGAATCGATTTAATGCCCAAAAGTTTGTCTAGTTCAATTAATGTACGTGACATAAACACTGTGCCCTGATCAGTGAGAATCTCTTTGGGGATTCGAACAGTGCATCCGCTCTTAGCAGATATGGTGCGTAACGGCACTGCTTCTGGGTATCGTGTTGCATAGACCACCAGAACTATTGCAAAACGATGTCCGCGTGCTGGCCCAATGAGGTCCATACCAATTCTCTCGAATGGGACCTCTACCAGTGGTAATGGGCGCAATGGCGCTTTTGAAATGGCCGGAGGATTAACCAGCTGACATTCACGACGCCGCACACCACCGACTTTCGCGTGTCATTACTTCCCCCAAGTGGCCTGCCATGGGACTACAATGAGCCGCCTGGAAAAGCATTTCCCGACCGCTATTTGGGACTAATAATCTGGTTGTATTTCCTTTTGTCTGGGTATCTTGGGTCAACCGATACAACCTATCTTTTATAAGTGAGAAATAGGCATATGAGAGTGGCTGATCAGGCTGAAGAAGTTGTCCGTCGATAGTGCAGACCCGGATATATGCGTTTTTAAGCGTCTCATCCAAGCGTGCCGCACAAGCCCTGAAAAGTGAAGCCAAAACATTTCGATCGCCCCCCGGTGACTGGTCCTAGTATAGGTCATAAGCCCCGCCTCCCCGTGTTATTCAACGGGATGTGAGATCTACTAAACAATTAAATTACACTTCAAATATCTTTTTTCCAAAGGTGGTTTCTTTCATTTGCTGTCGTTTTTATCACGCTGATGTAAGTTCAAGTGTCTGTTTAAAAAATAAGTTGGTTTTTAGTTAGTTACGTGATGCGGTGGTGTAACGTCATGATTGACAGCTGTGATTGACAGGTTCTCTGAGCGAAGTAGTCACTGAAGCACCAACGGACATTTTTTTCGGGATCTTCGGAGGACTGAGGAGATTGTATTTACTTTATTTTAACAAGCCTCTTGTCGTACTGCAATCAATTTTTTTAAAAAGTGTGCAGAATCCACTCTCCCTGAGTGCATTCTGCGAGAGTGAGGGCGGAGCGTTGATTTCGCGGCTTTACTTCCTGCTCACTACTGCGCAGGTCTGGTCCCGAGATCGCTGCTGCGCAGACTCAAGTTCCAATATGTCAGCGCCATATCGGGACACTGGCGGCTTCAGTTCTCATCAATGGAAGAGAGCGAAGGGGCGTCGTCCATCTTTTTTTACAGTCTATGGTCTCATCACAAGACTGCTCAAGAGAAAAGTCATCTTGCTCAGGTGGCATTAGCTCTGTCCTAGCTCTCGTTTCAGTCAGTCTGTGAAGGTCAAGAAGCATCCTCACACAAAATCCCCAATAATTGTAAATGCTGGCCAATCTTTACCCAAAATCAGCGGATGCCTAAGGTGGGAATTAACCGCCACCTTAATTCTGTGTTCTTCCCCAAAATTGAATACTAACAGGCACTAATTGGCAGTCCACCACATCCCTGTGCACACACCTCACCTTAACCTTGCGGCTCGTATCCAATGCACTTTGCTGCATCAGGCTTTGATGAATGGAGGTTTGGTTACAGCCTGAATCCACCAAAGCCTGATATGTACCCCCCTTAATATTCACAGGTATTTGGTACAGCCCGGCTTGATCGGGGGCAACACACGGGGAGTCACGGGTCCCCACATCTCCAGCAGGGCGGCTAAGGCCTTCCCGCTGCCCCAGCGGCAGAAGAATGGCCAAGAGATTGGCGGAAAGGTGGAGATGGAGCGGCGGCTCCAGTGCTCTCTGCCACACCCCCTCGTGTCCCATTTCTGTTCCCCTGGAAGAAACTTCCCCGCTGTGGGGTTCGAGGGGCCGCATTGATATGCAACCCGGGAGCAGGAATAGGGCAAAAGAAAGCAGGAAGAGAAGTAGAGGGGTTGGAGAGAGAGAGGTTAAGGAGGAGCCCCCTGAACCCGGGGCATGCCACCAGATGGTCTTTAGCCTGTTGGATGGTCTGCGTCAATGTCGGGCGGTGGCACTGGACCCACTCGGCCATTCCACGTGGTAGCCGAGCAATGAACTGCTCCAGCACTACCAGATCGACCACTTCCTCGATGTCGCATTCCTTGGCCTCCCGGAGCTGTTGGGCCATCACGAAAGGTCGGCCGCTGTCCCCCAGCTCCACTGACCGTTCCTGTTGAAGGATGGCCGGCTTGAGATCGTTGTAGGCCAGGAGGTTCGCTACAGGTAGCTGTTGTGCTGCCACCTGAGCTTCCCCAAACAGCAGCGGGATCAGGCGCACCGGCCATTGGGTGCGCACCCAGCCACACGCCTCCGGGTCGTCCTGTGGACCCGTCTTCATCAGCGAGACGAGAGGCGATGGGGGGGGGGATGACCTGCCGGTCTTCATCCTGCGCCTGGACCAACAAGCGGAACCGATCCTCCTGTTCCAGTTTTAGGTCTATCAGTGCCTGATGTCGGGTTTGGTGAAGACCGCCGAGTGACTTCACAAGCTCTGCAAGTGGTGTCAGTTGGGCTGGCTGCATGCCGACTTCCTCGTCCCGGGTTTCCGCACCAGTGTAGCAAAGTTCAATGAAAAAGGATGAGGAAGTCAGCGGTGACAACGAGTAAACCTTTTTATTAATAAAAATAAACAAATAAACAAATAAAAGTACTCTCGGCTCTCTGCCTTCAATCTCTTATATACACACAAACAATTCACAGTCTCTGGTGGTGATCAGACTCTCTCTCTTCCTGTCCCAGGTCTGCGGGGCGCTTATAACTTGTCTCTCCACCAATCACTGGAATTAGAGACAGATGTTAGTTACCATTCACTTGACCTCCTTATCACCGCTCATCTCCGCACCTGTTCCCCCGCTGCAGACTTCGCATTCTGAAGCCCCCCTCCCCACAGGTGACCAAACATTTTCCATAAAACATCAGCATCTAAAGAACTTTCTCAAAAAGAACTGTAGATGTATGACAGAAATAAAGTCAATCTGGTTAGTAGTAAGTGAAGCTGGTAATGCTGTTTGTGGAGTTGTTTAATCTCCCTCTGCTGAGATGTATCGTCTTCTTTCATCTTCAGTTGATTTCATCTAAGGCTGTGGCTGGAAGTCAGTTGTAGTTCCTTCAGTGATTCTGCTTGTTACCAGCAGGTGTTTGTCATTAATGCTCAATCGTCACTTAATTATCTCATTAACTTTAATGAGATAACTCTTTAGAGTGGGACCAAATCTTAAAAGTATAAATATATATTTTTTAATTATAGATAATATAAATGAAATAAAGGGCCACTTAAGTGTACTTAAAGAGAGTAGGCTACACTTTCATTTTTGAAAAATGTACTTTATAATAATGTCAAATTAAAAGTTTTCATTTTTTGCGAAAACTGAACAAATGAAACAGGAAGCAATCCAGAGCAAACTGAAAGTCCTTGAAAGTGAAACTAAGACAATATTACTGAATAAGTGTGACAACTAAGAAGTACACTTATTTTGATGTGTTGACTAACATGTCAAAGCCATAGACTGTAAAAAAAATATGGATGTAGTGTCTGTGACGTCACCCATAGGTTTCTGAAGAGCGTTTTTGAAGCCAAAAGTGGGCGGAGACAGCCGTCGCCATCTTGGCAGCACGTCACTCCTGGATAACAGAAAATGGGCAAAGAGGCGGGACGTGGGTGGAGCTGAGGTGCCTGGTTGCTGAAACTACGCCCGCCTAGCTCGACGTGATGAAGTTAGCTCAGGCTAAGAAGCTAATGCTATATATGCTACTGGCAGTACCACAACAAGGGCTGTGCAAGTGTGCACCTAACCCAATGATGGGATCCAAAGGGGTGGGTGAAGGTATAATGTAGGGATGGCGAAAACTAAAAATTTTCTTGACCGACCACCGAGCCTCATTAGCCGGTTGAAACCGGTTAACCGATTAAGTTAGTTTAAAATATGCTACGCTATTTGAAATAACAGCCACGCCTGCAATTTCGCAATGCGGGTGTCGCGTTTTCAGATGATACATAGATGATGTGCTACTACTGTATTTAAGCACTGTATCACACAAGGGGGTCGCGTAGCGCCACGTCTTTTAAATTCGAAATGTGAAAAACACATTATTATCTATGAGTGTACATACACCGGCGGCGCCTTTCGGCGCCCAGCTACGGCTCAGGACCTTGTTCAAAATCCTGCCGCTAATGTATATACTGACTTCACCCTGTGCTGCAATATACATTTAGTTTTACATTAATTTACAAAAGTCAGCTGCTTGAATAAAAATGGATGATGTTATCGGATTTCCAGGTGATATTTTCAATTCATTCAGTTAATGGACGCTCTGAGGTAACGCGTTCAGATTGCAGACTCAGCAACGATTCTATTTAATTGTACAGTACAATCATAACATAGTACAGACATTATCTTAATTTCATAATGTCCTTAAACATAACAATATTGCTGGCCATAAACTGAAAAAGCGCGCGTCCGGTGTGCGATACCTCGAGTTGTCCTAGACGTGGCGCGGCGCGTCCGGTGTGCGACCCCCTTACAAGTTGCAACTTACATCTGTGTCATTCTTTTTGGTGAAATGGTCCCACACACTACTTTAATTTGCACGCTTCATCGCGTCGTCTGCCCTGGCTCTAACCTCGAGTGTTTTAGCCTGTAGCCTTTACTTTTCGCAAACCTTGTGAGCGCGCGAACCCAAACGCTGTGACCTGTGAAATGTTTTTATTGGTTTATTAAGTACAAACAGGTGAGTTATGGAGAAAAAAAAAATGAGTGAGGGATTTGTTCACTTCACACAAATAGATCTTGGAATGAGATAGCTAACTGTAGTAGCGTTTAGTCCACTGTCTATAGCCTAATTTAGAGATCACTTTTTTTTTTTTAACCGACTACCGACAACTTTGATCGGTTAACGTTGATACGGTCAACCATCGGTCAAACGGTCAACGGTTAACATCCCTAGTATAATGCGTGTATTAAATTGTATGAAATAATCCCGAAAAAAGCACAAACATGGCAGAGATGCCAAGTTCAGCGGCTAGAATTAGCTGAGGTGACGTGATGCTAACAAAAAGCAGACAAACGGCTAGTAGTGACAGCAGAGGCAATCCACCTGTCACTCAAGTGGCCACGCCCTTAATTATGCAGAACTTTAAAGCTTAACCCAGCAAACACAGAACATTGGCACAACGTACCCAACCTTCTAACAACGTTTTAACAACATGGGCAAAAGGTTGCTATAACTACGTTGTGTGGTGAAGGTTGTTACAGTGTTGTCACAATGTTGACATTGAACCACCGTTCAGGGCCATTGCTTAAGGTTGTGCCTAGGGTGTCTGGACAACCACTGCACGACATACTGTATGTACTCACTGCCCTGAAGCGCGAAAATCAGCCTTTTAAATTTCAACTGACCATTGGGCCGTCTCATTCTTCATCGAGCAATCCATACGAGAATTGCGTTTAATTTACCTCAGCTATATAAGATACGTAATTATTCAAACAAAACCTACAACTTCCTTGTCTAATGTGACATTTATTTGAACATCTTCTGGTCAGGTATGACAAATATTTAACTTTATGCCAAAAGTATGAAGCCAAAATGACTTTATTGATGAGTAATTGATTTCAGCGCGTAGCTGCACGTTAATGCTTTTTCCTTTTTTTGGAAACGCACAGAGAAAAAAATGTTTGTAACTGCTCGCACAACTGTTTATTTTTTCCTTTCATTTGTCATCTCATTCGTTTCTTTGCTAAATTTTCTCATGTCTGCTCATGCTAGTTAACGTTAATCCACTCCTTGTTTTGTTTTGTCACAAATGTATGACTTTTGGAAGTGCAATTTGATTACCATATGCAGTTTTAATAAAGTTGAATAGGTAACCTTCTATGTCATTTTTACTCTTCAAAGTGTACACTTGCAGATGTTGATTATAAGTAATTTACTGTTAGGCCCATAAATAATAATAGGGATAAACAATATTTAAAAAGTATATAATTTTTTAACATATGACTAATTAAAAATTAACCACAAAACATGCTAAATGGGGGCTATCTATATCTAGCATTAAAAAAAATGGCCAGAACGTCGTCTCTCAGTTGCTGAATGTCGCGCAACAACGTTGCTACAGCCCAGTTGCGTCTTACAATTCTACGTTGTTACAATGTTGCGAGCACGTAGACAGCGACGATGCCATAGCAGAAATGCAACGTGCCACAGATGTTGCCACAATGCAAATGTGTTTGCTGGGAATATAATTTAAATGGGTAAGTTATAAAAAAATCCACCCCCCTCACAGTCATGAAGGGCAAAATTAACTATATAGACCAAAACCACTTTTTGTACCAGGCTGTAAACATATTTTTTCCTGCTGTAAAGTAAAGAACTTTAAAGTTCTGCTGTAAAGTTGGGCATTTTAACATGGGGGTCTATGGGATTGACTCTCTTCTGCACCCTGTCTCTAGTGGTCAGTCGATGAATTGCAGTTTAAGTCACTTCTGTGGTGGATTCAAGAGAGAGACCGGAAGGTTGCCGCTCGGTCAAAGCACATACCTGATGCTACTTTTATCTGTATTGTGTTATTTGATAGCCTTCATTTAAAGTTAATATATTTTAAATGTATTAAATTGTAACTTCATAATTACAAATGTGTAATTACAAATATACATTCAGTTCGCACTTAAAGGTAACACTATTTTACAGTGTCATGTAGTTACTGTAGTAATAACTATAAATTATGCATAATTACATGAAACTAACCTTAAACCAAAACCTAATCCTATAGTAATTAATATTACTCACTCAGTACTTAAATGTATAGTTACACTGTAACACGGACACCTTAAAATAAAGTGTTACCCACTTAAATATATTCTTTTAATGTATATTATTTCCGTAGTACTCTTTTTAAAAGTAAGTAAAGTGCACTTCTTTTTCACAAGGAAGGATTTGCTGTTTGCAATGACTATTAAACAATACAAGACCTTGATAGGCATTCTCTAACCTCTGCTGGAGGATAATTGTGATAAACTCTCTTTAATGTTGAGTGACTGAAGCTTATTTAAAGACTTCTTGGTAACACTTCAGAATAATGGTCCATAACTATGCAGGAAGGAATGCAGGACAAATTAATATAATGAGAATACTTTTAGAAAAAAATAAAATAAAAATCCAAACCACTTCCAGTCCAAAAAAGTAATTTAAAAAAGCCATTATTTACATCATGGCTGCCACACTAGAAACATTAAAAATGGCTAAAAAACACTTCACTTCAGCCTTCCTCAGGTAACACATGAGTCACAGGTGTAGATGTAGAACTGGGAGAAAACAAAAGAACCATTACAGGGGGACCTATAACATTAACTATTACAAAGTATAATCACATACACCAAACAAAAAAGCAAGAAGAGAGACAACTATTAATGATAATAATAATAATAAAGGCTTTACAAGAATGGAGAATTCTTCATTCAACCCAAGAAAAATGGTAGGTTTTACTGAAAAAAACAAAGGCTTCCCTTTGTAAATGTCTTTGTAATTTATCACCCTTATAATAGACCCAGTTACAGTTTCCAAACCAATACTTTTTCAACTAGATGGATTAGAATCATGTACGGATGCATAATGCACTGCCATAGGGTAGGCCTAATCTTTGTTTCATGAATAGCATTTTTGTGATCCCATAATCTATCTTGCAGTCTACTCTTAGTCTGGCCCATGTAGAGACGATTACAAGGACATTGAAGCCTATAAATTCCATGATTACTCTCACAACTAATGAAGGGTCTAATTGAATACATCTTCGTGCAGACATCTACAAATGATTTGGTTTGAATTAGCCTACATTTGGGGTTGAATTACATGGTTGCCATCAACACAAAGCTTCACAGACAGTCATCCTGGGTCAATATTTCATTCAGTAACATTAGGTTGTTTTGATGCTGTTGAATGTTTGATGATTGCTTATTTTAGATATGCATCTGCTTACATACAGTATGGCTGAATCTGAAATCGCCCCTTAAACCCTCATTCACTATTCCCTATAGTCCACTAATACTGTTCACTCGAATGAGTGAATGAAAACGAGTGAGCGAATTTGGACAGACGCTTGAATGTACATCGGTTGTACACTCGTTATTGTGGTGCAATGTGGGATTGAATGAGTGCACTCAATAACGTCCACAATACACTCTAAAAAAACACTGGGTTAATAACAACCCAAGGGCTGGGTAAATCCTATAGGACAGAACACATGTTGGGTTGTTTATTTAACCCAGCATACTGGGTTGATTCAATTTTACTACACTATAGCAGGCCTACTACTAAACAAAATATTTTTTTTACTTCATACACTAATGTTTGTTTACGGATTAACTTAAATCCTCTAAACTTTGTTTTTTAAAAATACTGCACACAACCACTGGTTTGCATGATAATTCTCTAATTTTCGATCATATTTTAAAGTAGGCTTACGTATTGCATACATTTAAGCTCGTTTATTAGAAGTAAAAGTTAAACATTTGTAATCGACCAGTCCAGTGGTGTAGTGCAGGGTATACGCAGGTATACGGCGTATACCCACTTCTTTTTCAGTCAGCATTGTGTATACCCACTTATAAATCCGCTCTGATGCGCATCATTTAGTAGCTAATCCAATCACATGTGAATAAAAAACACCCAGTAAAGACAGTGATGCAATGATCCCTTGATTCCCCCACCCCCACGCGCACGCACGCTATTGGGCTAGGCGGGTACTGTCAATCTGACAATGCCCAACGCCAGATTGGATCAGAGCACTGTCAATCACTGCCTGATTCGCTGCCTGGAATTTTGCCAATGCTCAATGCAATTTTTAAATATGGCCTTTAGAATATTTAATTAAAGAATTAATAAGAAAGATGAAGCTAACTACAGAAACAAAAATATGTTTTCAGAATAGCAAACGACCTCGCAACGCTACATCGGTGCTGTTAGCCAGCAGCTCAGCTAACGATAGCCAAGCGACAGCGCCCGTGCCCGCTCCGTTCCCCACCATAGACAGTAAAAGAAATGGACACAGTGACCCCATTGGATTCAATGGAGAAAAGTGAAGTCAATTAGAAGCACTCACTTCCTGATGGCTGAGCGACTGCGCAGACTCAAACTGAGCTTGACGACGTAGATGTGACGTGAGCAACCCGTCTGTCTTCTAGTAGCTGTGCCAAGAGAAATCTGAATCATTCCCTTCCGAAACTTGCATAGACGGAGAGTGTGAGTAGGAGCTGTCCATGAGCTAGGAGCAGGAGAAACTTTTGCTAAGTATTCTGATTAATAACTTTGTCATTTTGCCTCCACGTCCCCCCGATTGCCCGCGAGCTTCTCCTCCTGTCCATACGGTAATCTCTCTACTGTACGACAGAGAGTCGCGTGGTTATGACGCAATCGTTAGCCTGTTTTTACAAAAACTGCTTCTACGGGGCCATAACGTAAAATACAAGGTAATGGAGCCTTTTATACATTTTCGTGTTTCTTTAGAAATAAATAATGGACAAATGGAGTCTTTAAACACCTCAGATGTAAAGTTATTCGCTGTCAAAGTGACGCCAAAATGAATGGGAGTCAATGGAATGCTAACAGCAGGTGATGGTCTGCTAATCAATGGAGGCCCCCGGGGAAGCTTCAGTGAATGAATGATTCAGTGACAAATAAATTTAGATTTCGCTTTGTTTGTAAACTCTGGTTGACTCGATAATATGCCAATTCAGAGTTCTTCACACTGCGTGCAACTGACTGTTAAATGTTTAGGGACCCCAGTTATGCCACTGCTGAATGTAAAGCATGCTATTGTCACAGTTTGTGACACAATTAAACCATTTAGTGACCACTTGTGCGTGGAAGGGGGATTTTCATTAAGAGTGAAAGATGAAGTTGAACACTTAAGATGTTATTTTTTTTAAATGTGCGTCTGGCCCAAGAAAATGCATCCCACACCACAAGAGCGCCTGCTTTCAATATAATATGCATTACTTGAATGCTTTCATTATTTTGAAAGCTACCTTTGCTGTTTGAAATTCTCATGGCAATGAACTCAATTTAGTAATGTTCATGTTATAGTAATTGTTTAATTTGTTACATTTATAGCCCCAAATAAAATGTATATAGTACATATATAAATGTTAATTACGTATTATATAGTTACATTTATAGCCCATAATAATTCAATCACTCATGTTGTTGTGTTTTTTTTTTTTTTTTTTTTTTATGTAGATAGCAGTAATGACTGCCCAGACCTGTGGACAGCCAAACAAAAAGAAGATTTTAAATCCAAGTACCCTTGGTTAAGATACAAAAACAAAAAAATTGGGTAAGTTTAGGTAGACTGTTAGTTTTGACAGCTTCTAAAACCGTGAACACAGAAATATACCATTTGTGTGCTTGCATGTATGTGGGAGAGAAATGGACACTACACACATACAAATATGAATACAGTAGTTACATTGTTTATGCTTCACAGGGTGCCTGGTCTGTAGCAGTGTGAACTCCATTGGGATCGTCAAGGAGCAAGGTGTATCTCTCTCAAAAGAATGGATAAACTTTGAAATTCAAGCATCTGGCCAGGGAAGTAGAGAGACAAGTCTGTCAGTCTTGAGAAATAAGGTGAGGAAACATGCTTTAATAATTAAACATGTTGCCAATGAGATGCAGAGCAAAATCATCAGTAGCATAATAGCATCATCGAGTAAGTTAGCTGTCCTAATTGACGAGGCCTCTTCTTTAAGTCACAAAGCTGTCATGACAGTTTCAGTTAAAGCATCAGTCCAAGAAGAAGAAAGCCCTGAATTCATATTCCTTGAGCTTGTTGAACTGGACAATCAGAGAGCAGATGGCATAGTAGAGGGTTTACTCACTTGTTTAACTAATGCTGGCTTTACAGAAGAATGGCTTCTTAAACTGGGTAGCATTTGTGACTGATGGCGCCAGCGTCATGTTAGGAAAAAAGTCAGGAGTAGCAACCAGGTTGACCTTGAGATTCCCAAAGCTTTTTGCATGGCACTGTATGAACCATAGACTTGAACAAGTTGTGTCTGTCATGATCCACACACAGGAAACAGGGGTAGATCCAAAATGCAGTATTTAAGGGTAATCCGTAAATCGTTATCCAGTCCAAGCAAAGGTCAAAATCCAAAAGGCGAACCAAAACAAGAACCAAAACAAGAACCAGGTAGAACCAGGTAGAACCAGGTAGAACCAGGTAGAACCAGGTAGAACCAGGTAGAACAGACATCCAAAGTGGTGTGATACATAACAAGGACTCCGTAACAAACACTAAACAGGCAGGGTATTTATACACACAGAAACTAACAATCATGATGGGGAACAGCTGGGTGCAATGAACAGTGATGAGTGCAGACAAGGATTGTGGGGAATGCAGTTCCTAATGTGAATGACACCGTGGGGGAAGAGGACCTCTAGTGGACACCAGGGAACATAAACCAACACTGTGACAGTGTCAGATGCAATTGATGAGGTAAACTCGGTCAATCACTTTAAAGCTTTTATGCACAAGCTATATTCTCTGTATAGTATGTCAAACAAAAATGAGTGTGAACTCAAAGATGCAGCAGCTGAAGTAGGCTCACAACTTCTTCGCATTGGCAGAGTCTTGGATGTACGCTGGGTGGCCAGTAGCTTTCGGACTGTTCATGCTGTTTGGACATCACTGGGAGCTCTTGTGCAGCACTTTAAGAATGCTTGTTCTGATGAGAGGAGGTCCAACACAGAGAAGCAAATGTACAGAGGTTTATTGGACCGTGTTCAAAGTCCTGAAATTATTTGTGACCTTGGGCTCATGTATGACACACTCCATGAGCTAAGTGTCCTGTCACAGGAGCTTCTGAGAACTCTCCTCAGAGCAGAGCATCTGCTGAAACGCACAATCAGAGTGATACATTCATTTAAAGAGAGTCCAGGTGAGAAATATGGTGAGGCTTTAGAAGCAAAAGAGAGTGGGGTGTATCAATCTATAGCCTTGAAAAGAAATACAAAGCTCAAGTCTATCAATCCAGGACAGTTCTTACAAAGCCTTGTGAACAATCTTGAGCAACGCTTGTCTTTCGAAGATGAGACCATCAAGGACCTCAGCATCCTTGATCAGAGTAAATGGCCATCAAACCCCAGCATCCGCCATGGTGAAGAACAAGTTAAGCGACTGTGCAAGCGATTTAACTTGTGCACAAGCACTGAATGGGATGCGAGACCTACTGGAAGAGCCCAACAGTGAGCCCAATGACCTGAAACCGCTCATTAACTGTATGAAAACATTCCCTGTCAGCACAGCAGAGTGTGAGAGGAACTTTAGCCTTATGAACAATATAAGCACAGACAAAAGGGCTATCCTACTGGTCTCAAACATATCAAACTTAATGATGATTAACATCAACGGACCCCCTACTTCAAAGTTTGATCCTAGAAATGTATACAAGGACCTGGTTGAAAACCCCTGCAGAGAGCAAGTGTGTCTACTGTAGTACAGGGGTAGACAGGCTTTTGACAGGTTTAAAAACCTGCACTGACTATAAATTCAAAATCAGTTATTTGTTATTTCAGTTTTATGAAATTGCGCTACTTACCTACTAAAGTTAAGTCCCTTGAGCCAAAAATATAAGCACTTATTTAGAAACCCTGCATGAGCATATCATTGTGGTTTTCATGAAAATGTTGTAAAATGTATATATTTGTGTTATATATATTGTTATGTTTTTAACATTGTTTTGAATATATTAGTGAATTCTTGATGATATTTTAATGTTAAAATAAACTAATCTAATATGATATATTCAAGATGAGGTAAGCATGGTGTTTCAGTCAGAGATTAGTTTATTTTTACTGGCCCACAGACTATAGGAATTGAGACAACTAAATAATTATGAATTTCGAGTGAACTATCTCTTAGAACAGCTGATTTGCAACAGATAGTGTAAACAGGGCCGTTACTGGACCCATTACTATTTTTAATGTTTTTGAAAGAAGTTTCTTAACAAAAAATACAGAAAAAACAGGAATATTCAGCAAGGATGTGTTAAATATATATAAAAAGTGATAGTGAAGACTTTTTTAAAACAACTCTTTAATAATCAAAAAATCCTGAAAAAATAAACCTCTAGGTTACTCAAAAACTAACCAAACACTTTAAAATGAACACAAAAAAGTGTGTAGAGTGTAGTTTCGGACACTAAATGGATGTCCTCTCAAATAGCGCCCTATTTAAGGGTATAGGGGGCGATTTTGGATTCAGCACATCACTTCTGCTTCTTCTTCGCATGTGTTTTGATCAGGAGATTCAGTTGTCTACTCTATCAGAAATACATTCTGTGGTGGAAATAACTTTTTATGCAATAAAAACATATAAAAGGACACTAACACAAACTATACAATACTTAAGTATTTAATCTCCATCGGCACTGCTGTCCTCTTGGTAAACAAGCAGTCAAGCCCACTAACTATCTTTATTGGAGCAAAATTGTTGGTTGTAATTTGTGCAAAACATTTTTGTGGTGCTAAATATTGACATGATTCATGTTTATTAGCCTACGTTGTTTACAAGTGTCATTGTGAATTGAGATACTCCTGCATATATTGTGGGATATTCTAACGACACTTGGCTGAGCAAAACCACAAGCCCCAGTGTTTCAGCAACAGAACTGGATTAGACAATGAATTCCAGGCTAATTGATTCATATATCATGTCATGATTGGTAATGAACACAACATGTTTGAATTTGCAGTGTATAAATGCAGCACACAGACAGCATGTTGTTCACAGACAGCAGAAAGCATGGTTCTGGTTCTGGTTCTGGTTCTGGTTCTGATGCCCATGGTTTGGGCTCAGCCGTACCCCATACCACCAACCTGTTACACTAAAGTGCTGAACATGGGAAAAGAAATCACTCAAAAAGCGGAGGACATTAAAAAAGACCACGAGACTGTAAGTCTAACACATCCAATTGAGGTGAGTGCAACAATGCCATGACTAAACAAAAGTTGATGTTTTTATTGTGCCTTGTGTTGCAGTATAGATGCGCAGCTCACCTGCCCGACCTGTACATCGATATTCATGTAAGTACTAACAAACTATTGCAGATTTATGCATTCAGCATTTGCTTGTAATGTAAAATAATGACGTACTCATTTAAAGCACATTCAGAATCTCATGTCTGGATCAGATTCCACCTTTTTTTTTATCACTCCCATTATATATGTGCTTTGAAATGTTAAAAGCCTTGTATGGTCAAGCATATATGTTGTTTGTGATGACAGAACGCTTGTGTAATGTCCACCATGAACTCTTATATGTCTCTGCTGGGCGGCCTGAGAGAACGCCGGTGTTCCTACAACAGGAAAGTGCAAAGACTCGCTGCCATGATTAGACAACTCTATATCATTATATCACAAAAATGTCACGGGGTAAGTCAAGCATTTATTTCAGATATATATTATATACATTTTTGGTCCTGCTTTATATTAGGTGTCTTTAACTAAATCATTTGATACGTTGCATTTATTGTGTACATGCATGTTTTTACATTGTACTTATGTTTAAAAAAATACATGCATGTAATTTCAATTATATCTATCTAAACCTTAACTCACCCTTAAACCCGTTTTTCATTCATTTATTTTATATTCTTTTTTTTTTTTAATACTGTGTGCCCTTCTATAACTGAGTGCCTGAAAAGTAGCTGATCTGTTTCAGGACTTGGTTTTTACCCATGATAACTGTGAAGCATTACAGTCCAGAGGACGGAGAGACTGAAATCATCTCGTACATCACTGGAGGGAGTTTGGAGGAGGACTGGGCAAAGATCATAAAGAGCCCATTACTCAGCATGATAACAGATGTTATTCATAATCAGCAGTTAAAATAATAATAAAAAAAAAAAATTATAAGCTTTCACATTTTTTTTTTCATTTTAAAGTTTTTAAACAATTAAAAGGTAACATTTTTCTTACATCTAAACCTTCACATCATCATCATCATCATCATCATGATTTCAGGTTTTTCAAAAAAAAAAAAAAAAAAAGTTTTCAATGTTTTAATGTTTTTATCACATGGTAATAATATAGCATCTTGCAGATTGGTTACATGACACAGACTTTGATTTGATGGACAAAATCTGTTTTCAATTATTAGTAATATTACAAAATGAATATTCACTTCTTTTATGGGAATCAAATTACAAAATTGCTTATGCTAAAGTTGTTCCCCTTGACTTCACTTTAAGGCCCGCAACATTTTTAAAGAAAATGATTTAGGCTAATAAATTAAAAACATGCATAGAATGTAATTAAGAATGGCATTTTTAATGTATTTTCAAACAACTAAACATATCTGGGAAAAAATATATATCGTCACGTCATTGACTACATATACATTTTTATTTACATGCATTATTATTAATATTGGTATTTATATATTATACATTATATATATATATATATATATATATATATTTTTTTTTTTTTTATTTTTTTATTGGTTTTCTTGCTGTTATTATTGTTTTGTATTACTATTATTTTTGTATTAAATTGTTGTATGTTCTATTACTGAATAAAGTATAATAATATATATAAAACTGTGTATATAAAAATATACATAATGTGTATATAAAACTGCAGTGCTGTAATGTGACTTTAAATGTTTATTGCTTTAAATATTGTTTAATATTCACTATATTCAATATAAAGTGATGTGTACAGTGTATTTTGATATACCATCATGACGTGTTTTGTATTCTAAATAAAAAAAAAGAAAAAAGAAAAAAAAAGTATCACAAATTCACCACAAGGTGGAGATTGTGTGCAACAGTTTTGTTTTTAACTCGGGCTTTTAATATTTTATCAGTATTTTTTTTTTCTGTGCGTCTTGACTAGAGTATTACAATAACATTATTCAATTTAACAAATATCACGATTACTTAAATTCATAAAACAAAATATTAAAATGGTTTGTATGCTTGTTGCTCATATAGGCTAGGCTACTTTATTTTTTTATTTTCTTGTTTTAGCTTCTAGAACAGGACATAGTGAGACATATAAGATATAACAATGCAGCATTGTAAATACAAAACAAGTCTGTAGTGTTGTTTAGGCTACTTTATGGTGAACTTTAAAAACTACAATTCCCATAATTCTGTGCAGTGGGCGTGGCTCTGTCTCACTAACACACACACACACACACACGCGACAGCAGTGAGTGAACAGGTGAACATGAGTGTTTCACTCGCCTCAGACGGCGCATGGTTTCTCATGGATGGAGTGGAATAAGTCTATATCAACTTGAAGTTATTTTTATTTTTTTTTAAGTGATGAAGATGTCTATATTTCCTGTGGAGTGTCGGATAGTTTTCAGCCCAGAGGCTTTTGTTTTTTTCTGAAGTCATCATCTACATAATCAGTTTTTTTTTTTTTAGCATTTGAGGCTCCTACCTGTGTATTATTTTAAAAATGGCTTTTGCAAAATTCAGCAAGATGATCCGGTTTCCTGCACTTGACATCAAGAAGAAAACCAAGCAATATGAGCACGTTCATCGGGATGTAAATCCAAACGACATGTGGGAAATTATCGGGGAACTGGGCGACGGTGCTTTCGGTAAAGTTTATAAGGTGAGTTCGGATATTAATAAACCTGTTAGACAGCGAAACGAAACTACGACTTCTACCATGGTAAAGGATTAGTTCATGAATATTACAGTGATCATGTTGACGTCGTTTCGTTTACTAATTACAATGATGAATATTCATAATCCTGGCCTTTACCAGATTCGCTGATTGGCCAGCTAACCTGCGCACCCGCCTACCACTAGCTGTCTTTCAGCCAATCAGTTAGGCCTGCTTAGCGAACGTCATTTTTTTCTAATTAATATTCATAAGCCAAGCCTTCGGCATAGTAGGATTTTGAAAAGTTCTCGTAATTGGCTACCTGTTGCGCTTATGACAGTTAAAATTAATTCCGAAAAGCAATTTGCCTTATTATTGACACCTATTGTTACACTTTTTAGTCTAAAACATGTTGTTCACATGTAAAAAATTTTTTTATCTGTGACCTTTTCTGTCATAGAACGCTTTAATTATGTATTTAATTGTGTTATATATGTATTCGAACCACATTTTTACTTTTACCAACATTGTGTTTGTTTGAATTGTGAAAAGAGCCCTTATGAGACAATCAAGAGACTTGTGCTCACTTGACTAGATGGTTTTGAATTCAACTCAATATTTCATGTACTGACATGTGTTGTGATATGTGACATGAAGTGATGCGTCCCTTCATGGTGTTACTACCCTCAGTAATCTTGACTAGCTGATCAAATATTAGATATGCTAACTCAAGTACCATTCCGGTTAATGGCACTCACTCTTAAGCCACAAAGACACCCTGACAGGTCATGTGGGTTCAGCCCGGGGCCCTCAGGGGCCACTCGGACTCACTGTGTAGGAAGATGCTGGAATGTGCTGCAGTTTCGATAGGCGGAGAGGAACCCTCGTGTAGGAAACGCTGAATTTGCCTTTTGTCCCCAACACAGTGTTGTGTGACATCCAGGGTCACTGTAACCCTCTTACCCTTAAAGACTGTGTTGAATGGGGTTAAATACAATCTTAGTAAAGACAGCTTTCACAGTGGAGCGATCCAGTAATATGGCAATTCTCCCATATATAATTCATACCCATAATATGAAGGTTTTGCGCACATTTGCAAGTTTTTCTGAGACCTCAGACTCATTTGCAGCAGGGTAACGTAACGGTGGAATGAGTAATTGTGTAATAAATACAAAAAAATGTGTAGTATTGTCTAATGTGCTGTTCTTTAGAGACTCGAGAACTTGTTCAAAAAATTAAAACGCTTTATTAATAACATTACAAAACTGTATCATCTGGTCTTGCTTTAAAAGGATAGTTTACCCAAAAATGAAAATGTTGTCATCATTTACTCATGTTGTTCCAAACCTGTATGAGTTTCTTTCTTCTGTTGAACACAAAAGAAGATATTTAAAAGAAACTCATACAGGTTTGGAACAACATGAATGCGAGTATCACTTTAAGTGTAGTTGCTCAAAAGTTTCTCTGACTGTTGCTTATATTGGTCTTTGTTTAGTGACAATGAATCATGAAATCTCAAATCAGAGACTGATCAAACTCCTACACCTTCGTACTGTTGATTTTGTTTGCCTGGACATGTTAAAACATGCGACTCTATGAAAGAACATCCTGTGAACACGTACAGGGGATTTTGTTTATACACTTACACTCAGGGCTAAAACTAACTTTTTGCCACACTGCCAATGGCTGGTGACACCAAACATATTTCTTACAGGCCATGAAACTGTTTCTGCAAAAACAGGCAGTAATAATGACACCAACATTTTAGATACCAATGAATAATAACTAATATTTCCGAACTAATACAAATTTAAAACATTATTAAAGACAAGTAATAAAATAAGAACTAATAATCAAATTAGAAGCAAAACCACAAATAAATACAATATAACAAAGATACAAATGAAATAAATCGATTTTTCAGGAAGATCTGATTAGTTTCCAGGTTCAAAAATATAATAAAATAAGCAAATGTAAAATAACACTGCATAGTCTTCACTGTATGAATTAAACATCCTTATTAAAGTTGCAAAAGCTATTCAGTCAAGAGCAGAGTGATTTTTCTTTGTCCTTTGTTGTTTGATTAACATTAAAAACACAGACATCAGCAGGAATATTAGGCTGCTGTCCCTTTAATAGCGAATGCACGGATCTAATATACTGATACTGACACACATGCGTTTACTTTCTCAACGGTTTGTGTATTCAAGACATAGTTTCCTTGGATGCTCACTATTTTTAGACATCATTTTGTGTGAATTTGTCCGCTCAAGTACAAGAAGATGTGAACGAGAGCTCAGTTTAGTTCCGCTCAGTTTCTGCGCGCAGTCTGAGACGCAGCTTTCTGTGCGCGCGCGTCAGATGTTTGCGCACACAAAACTCTCCACACACTCCGCACTCTGCGAGTAATGAAATGAGCTCCCTTTCGCGTCTTCTTGCGCTTAAATATTTTAATTGTCAAGGCTTAAAAATTCGTGGCGATGTGGCGATCAACTGTCCCGTGCGTAGTTCACGTTTATTCATGAACATCCATTGTTGGAATTCATAAAAATATTACCGGCCGACTGGCGAGCGAGTGTTAATTTTAGGCGCTGCTTAGGGCTCGTTCACACAGAATGCGTTTTTACTTTGAAAAACGTGAGACGCAAGCAGTAGCCTGGAAATCCAGAGCTAAATCTGAAAGATTAATGGTCTGGCATCGACTAATGAAAATCGGCCAGCTCGAGGGGCGGCACCAAAAAACCACTGCACGCAATTGGATAACACTACGACCAATCACAACAAGCCCCATACGCTTAGCTACCAGCAGAGCTAACTGGTAGATTATACTCTTGCCGTATCCGGTTGGCCAAACAGCAAAAATGTCCTTTTTGCAAAGAAATGATTCGAGCGCCGACTTCTGTTCCTCTTTTAGATAAAAAGCCAAGTCTAACTCGTTCATTGTTGCGGCCAAAGCCGTTTCAAACAACTGGTGTTCATCCATAGCCATTTTGCAATGTTTACTAATGACTTCGCCGTCACAGCGCTGTCGTCTTCTGTTCAGCTCGCCTCTGGCCCGCCTATATCAGATAACCCGATGTGATTGGTGCAGCTCAGATACAAGGGCATATTTAATGAGCACCATTATTCGACGCCAGAGTAACTCGCTGAGCAAATTCAGCTTGTGCTCTCGTGAGAACTCTGGATTACCAGGGTACGCAAAGCAGTGGGATGGGGGAAAAACGCAAGGTCTCGAGACGCATTTTTTAAAAGTTTTACTGATTTTAACTTGAGGGCCGCATTTTTATAATGCCATGTCATGCATGAGACACTGCAAAAGATGCGAGTGCAACGTTATACACACCCGTCTAGCGCACGTTTACATAGAAAAACAATGAAAATAGCACATATGAATGGAAAAACACGTTCTGTGTGAATGGCCCCTCACACCTCTACACTGACAGCAAGTGATGTGATGAAATAAAGCTGCAGTCTCATTATAATCATCAAAACTATCTATATTGTTACATATTTGCAGTTTAGAGAATGATGTACAGCCTAATACTTCCTCAACCTCAAGATCTCACAATTACTCAGAGACAGAGCAAAACAAATGACTGCCAAATGTGCCAATAAATAATATAAAAAAACCTAAACCAAACATATTTTAGTGCTTATCAATGTAACTAATAATCATAATTATTTCAGAAACAAAAAGTTTATATTTAACACATTTAAGAGACAGTATGGCCAGATGTTTTGTTTATTTGTGCTCTTCCACAAAATAATTACAATATTACAATTATTTACTCTGCTTCTACTTCTGGTTTGAAATTGTCTTTTAAAAATAAATATGTCAATCGAATCATGGCCAAATTTCAGATGTGTCACATAATTTAGTGAGGAATCCAAATACTGGTCGATTTCTGTCAGTGTTTGAGTGTGAAGCGTGTTGATTGCGTCGGATGCGGCTCTGAGGCGGAGTGAAGTGTCTGTTTTCTCCTGGTATTTCTGGTTAGTTAATGCTGAGGATCTCTTTGATTGTTAATTATTGATGGCACACGTGTGTAAGCACACGGCAGCGGTGTGAACAGCAACCCGTCGGACCTGAACTCCTGTCAGGGATAAAGTTTGTCGTGTGCTTCTTCAGAGTGAAGTTTGAGATGAAATCACATGTTTCTGGCGTAGATCCCCGAGGTCTGCTAATCACCAGTGTTCAGTGCTGTTGGCTTCACAATGATAAGAGCCTCTTCTCTGTGGGTGGAGATGAGCATTTTCTGCATATTAGCTAAACTACAGCATTCTCCACATTGAAGGATCTAGTTCTAGTTTTCTAGTAATATTGTTCGAGGTACAAGGTTACTCAGTTTATTATGTAAGAATAGGCCCTATTAGGTTAATAACTTTAGAATAATTAAAATTAGCCCATGATTTACTCACACTCAAGACATTCTAGGTGTTTATGACTTTCTTCTTTCAGACGAATACAATCTGAGTTATATTAATAAACACCCTGACGCTTGACGCTTTATAATGGCATGGATTGCAACCAAATGCAAAATATCCATATTTAAAACTTTATAAAGTAAAATAACTAGCCTAGCTTCCGGGCAAACGAACATACGGATCCGACTTAAGGGTAAAGCGCAACTTATGCGAGTAATGTGACGTACTGCTGATATTTACACACTACACTACTTCTGACGTCACAAGTTGCGTAAGTTGCGCTTTATACGCAAGTAGAGTCTGCGTAAGGCCGTTTGGCTGGAAGCTAGAATTTTACTTTATTTTTCTTACACAAACTCATCGCTTTGCTTCAGAAGGGCTTTATTGACCCACCGGAGCAGTGTGGAGTTCATTTATAATGGATGGACGCACTTTTTTTGAGCTTCAAACTGATGGTTGCAATGCACTGCCATTATAAAGCTCGAAGCTTCGGTGTTTATTAATATAACTCTGATTGTATTCGTCTGAAAGAAGAAAGTCATAAACACCTTAAAGTCATAAACACCTTAGATGGCTTTTTTATAGCGCTTTATACAGATTGGTTTACACAGTTACAAACAGGAAAAAAATGTAATGATCATTTCAGTTCATTTTAGCTCCAAAAGAAAAGAGTGTCATTGTTTAGCTGAAAATAGTTCAGTGTTGATTCAGTTTCATTGTGAAAGTCATCAAATATTAAATGAGTTTCATCTATAAAGCAGCTCTGCAGAAAACAGATGTAAACAGAGGTGTGTATCTTGTTTTATGGGTGTTGAAATGAGCATTACAGGGGTTGAAAGTGCACTATTGTGCTGCTGTTGCTCAGGGTGTTGTTCTGATGGCCCTTCTCCAGGATATTTAGCTCAGGTCAGATGAGAAGCTTTGACTTCTTGTCAGGTGCCATAATCCTCTCAGTGGATATGTAAGTGGATTTGGGGCTTTATTTATGGTTATGCTTCTTTGAGGCGACGAGCTCTTGAACTGTTATAGTGCACATCTCCAATCTCTCTCTCATCTGTTTGTCCAGCCAATGAAAGGCAATGAAACAATGTTCAGAAAACTGATAAACTAAATACAAATTTGATGTTTGCTTTGAAAAAGCCTGGCTAGAAAGTTTGAAGTAGGCTAAAAAAGCATTAAGCTTGTAGGTTATAGTTGTAAGCATGGATTTAAAAAAAAGTATGATTACATTAGACACAATAAGGTAACACTGGCCATTAGTTAATGCATTAACTAACCATTTACTGTAACAATGAGCAAAACAGTTGTTGGAGGATTTTACAATTGTGACCCTGGATCACGTCACCAGTCTCGAGTCGCACTATATCTGTGGCAATAGCCAACAATACATTGTATGGGTCAAAATTATAGATTTTTCTTTAATGCCCCAAATCATTAGGATATTAAGTAAAGATCATGTTTCATGAAGATATTTTGTAAATTTCCTACCTTAAATATATCAAAAATGTATTTTTGTGAGTGAATGCTGCACAATCGCCAACATAAATGAACAACTTTAAAGGAGATTTTATCAATATTTTTTTTTTTTTTTTTTGCACCCTCAGATTCCAGATTTTCAATAGTCGTATCTCTGCCAAATATTGTCCTATCCTAACAAACCATACATCAATGGCAAACTTATTTATTGAGCTTTAAGATGATGTATAAATCTCAATTTAAAAACAAGCAAAAAAAAAAAACCCATAAGATTTTATAAGGTTTTGTGGTCCAGGGTCACAATTTTAAGTTTCTTTTCCCATTATTTAATTGAGTGGAGGATAAGACAGATGTTCGTTAGAATCGTGTTTACTTGGTCAATCATCACATCAGGTGTGACTCATCTGAACCACAGTGGGACTTTTCTGCACGACCCTAGCAACTGCTCTGTAGTGCCCTAGCAACCACCCAACTACAACAGTACCCTAGCATTGTTAGTTTGTTTTCATAAAATGTAAAAAAAAACAAAAAAACAACATAGTTTAATGATTTAGCTATCTAAACATGTCCTACTTTCATTCTCTCCTGTATTACATTTGTATTGTTTATTACCATCACAGGCCAACTTAAACAAGCCTTGCTTTTTGTTAGCAGTGCCAAATCATGTTTTAGTTGAGTTGCTTGACAAATAAGCGGAAGTCTTGCTTTTGAGTGGTTTGGCAACAGTGTTTCCTCTAAAAACATGCCAGCTAACCACAGTGAGTGACTGCATCTCAACCACCGCCTCATACGAACACTACATGTTCCCACGGCATTGACAGATATCACATGCTAGGTGATGAAACTGGCCTTATATCTGGAGTGATATTCTCTGAAAAACATTCACTGCTCATTGGTTTCGAAAAACTAAATTCAGAAAGTCATGAAATCAAATTAGAAATCTAAAAACAAGAGAATGATGTCCTATAAAGAGCACCTGCAAAACCTCATGACCCTCAAGGTCAGGAAGTCTGAAAATGTCTGATCGTTTAATCTTTATGACAAGGTGTTAGTTCACATCTCAAAATGCTGTGGTTTGACTCTTCAGAAATGTGTTTATGAATTAACATTCATGATATTTGTTAAAATACTTTTTTTGACAATAATTAAAATGATGGTTAAGATGTGCGCTGACACATATTCTAGGTGTAAGAGAAAATATGTTGTTAAATTTTACTTGACGGTTACATCACAACTTTTTATTAAAAGTCATTTAATTTTTTTAAAAATATTTGGTATAAAAGTTTTTCGAAAACCAAGATCAAGTAGAAAAATACAACTTGAAACCTTTAGAAAAGTACATTTCTAAAAACTTGACACGTTGTAGGCCTAGATGTTTTTCTTTTGACTTTATCACGGACATTCTTATTTGCGTTGATTCATGCTGCGATTTATTGATGCACGATATTTCAAAGAAAAAAAAATCTTTCATCAAAATATAAAATAACCTTTTTTTTTTCAATCCTTCCCCTTTTCAAACACCAGTAAAACCCAGAGTATGCTAGTTTTTTTTACATGTGTACGCTGGTGTATGCGTAAGTATAGGCTAGTCCCACACTCCCGCAGACTCATTCGCCAGCACTGCTGTCAATCAAGATGTTACACCACATTTTTATAGCATCAAATAACTAACTGAAACCAAAATTTTGGGGAAAACAAAAACTTTTAACATGTGTCTACATGATGAGAACTACCTAAAATGATTTGATGTGTAACTGGATTTTTTTAGTTTGGCTCGTGTCCCATCCGATTACATGGAGAGGGCGGGGTTTAAGACCAGTACTGCAGCCAGACACCAGGGGGCGAGCAAAACGCTTTGACTTCACTTTACAGGACTTATGCGGCATGCTCGACGTATATCTTTCGAAAGTTTTATCTTAGTCCAATGTCTGCTCTATTTTTCTCCAGAAGTTATGGCCGATAAAAATGTATTTTTATTCATTTAAACTAAAGATATGCGACCTGCTTGTCCAAAGTATGGTTACAAAAATCAGGCAGTGTGCGTACTATTCTGGTGACGAAATTTGCTTTAGTATACTTTAGGCTTATGACCCATCAAACCTTTATCAATGACAGCATCAACTTCAGTGACCACAGTGAAACAGCAGTAATGCCCATTATTTCAGCTCTAATGGCAAGCTAAACGTGAATCCCAGAGGCCTGGTGAATTAACGCACCAAAGGGACGAGCGTGGATCGGGAACATCAGCAGGATGTTGTAATGTTGATCACGCTGATGACGTGTTTTGATGTGAAACTGCTTTGTCTTTCAGGCCCGGAATAAAGAAACCGGTGTGCTAGCTGCAGCTAAAGTGATCGAAACCAAAAGTGAGGAGGAGCTGGAAGACTATGTGGTGGAGATTGACATCTTAGCATCTTGCAACCATCAGTACATCGTCAAACTGCTGGATGCCTACTTCTTCGACAACAAACTGTCGGTAAGCTGGTTAAACTGACCAAACTGACCTTTCTTAAAAGCGACTGAGGTGTGTTGTCTTGCATATCATCTGAATTGCTCAGCGGGTTTACATTTATCATCTTTCGAGACGTCAAATGCACACACTTATTAAATAACTGAGTTCCCGAATCTGACAAAAAAATACGAAAATAAATAGTAGATGTGATGGCTAATATTTACTTTTCACACCTAAACTTATACCTAGCATCAAATATTAAGATTTAAATGAACCATATTCAGCATTCATCGTTTCACTGAAGTCCGTTTATAATGCAATTTTTCATGATGTTTTTTTTGTCACCTTTTCTCTGATTCGGCATGAAATGAAAATTGCATGTTTGCATCTCAATGCATGTTATAGATCTTATTCTGAATAATTAGTCTTCGCATAGTCTTTTTTTTTTCTCTTCGCATAATCTCTTTTTTAGGGGTTCACTCACGCGTGTAGCCCTGAAACCCTGTTGTAATTGTTAAAATTTCCAAGCATCAGCATTCTCCATTTAAACTGATCGGGCAGACCGAACCGTAAGTCGTAGAGACTTGAAACTTTGAGGGCTGGTAGTACTCACACCGTCTACAACGCCACCAAGGCTCGCCCCGATCGGCCTGACGGGGGCGCTACAGCGGGCAAAAGTACGAAATGGCTCATAACTCCTAAACGGACAAAATGCACGCCTAGCGAAATTTGCAGGTATTTTGAATTTTTTGGAAAAACACTTTTGTGAACTAGTCCTAGGTTTTTGGCCCGATCGATATCAAAACAGTGCAGCAAGATTCTCTGGAGTCTGATTGTCAATAATTATCAAAAAAAGTTAAAATTTCGATTTAATCTAATCTAATGCTGGGGACACACTTAACGACTTGCTTAATCTAAGAGTGAACTGAACACACTTGCAGACTGTTTCCAGTGACTGGAGCAGATTTTAAACACCGACTGAACGCAACTGGCAGGATCAGTCGTAAGTATCAAATTACGTTCATAATCGGCCTTATAGTCGTTAAGTGTATCCCCGGCTTAAGGGCCGCCAAAACGTTTGAAGTGGGCGGAGCTACTTTTACTAAATTGGCTTTAACTCGTGAACAGAATGAGATATTTTCACCAAACTTGGCGCACATAGTATATAAGAGTATATTCTGTGGTCACGTGAAAAAGCACACGCAACTGACCACTTGGTGGCGCTATAACAATCTATAACGCTTGTTTACATTGAAGCTTCTGTTGGTTAATGAAGATTTGACAGATGAACTCGCGGCTCAATTGGACTCTTGTCGTGTCAAATGTGATCAGACTTTTCAGTTTCATGGACGTCGTCGCCATCTTTGATATTACTCTGGTCATTGTCACTATGGTTAGTGTTAAAAGAATACAGGCTTGACTGTTGTTGCACGTTCATACAGACAATATTCGAGAGAGACGCTACTGTAAGTTGCTGTGTGAACGGGACTTTTGAGACTCGCACCTGTAAGTAAATGCAAAAATTGACAGTGTGAACGTAGCCCCAAAAATGTGGTTTTGAAAAATTAAGGATGTTAGTTGGCTCTAAAATACTGTTGCCACTCTCGTTAACTGAACAGCGCATGAACATAATCATATTTAACGCTTTGAATCAGGACTGACATCTGTATTCTGCTGCGTCTGTGTGAATGTGGCGACTGAGTAATACATTAAACGATGTCTATATGTAAACGATTTGCTAATCGCCATAGTTCACATTGTTGTTCATTAGGGTGGGACAAGTATAGCTAAAAACTAAAGTTAAGTTGATAAGTGAATGTGGTTGATTGTGTCTACATGCTATCAAGGGAAACAGCCTGTAAAAGCACGTTTTCATGAGGAGCCGTTTAAAGCATTGCTGGAATTCCTCAGTGTGACGGTAAATTTGCTTTTCTGGAAGATGTGTGTCTCCAGATCTCATAGTGTTTGAGTAAGACTTACTTTTGAAGGAAACTACTCTAACCCTAGATACTAAACTCTGGTAGCCTTCGTAACTGGGCTGTGGACATGATATATCTATTTTTAGAGTGCAGCAGGAATGATGTTTTTATTTTTTAAGGCCTAAAAAGTAAATGGGTTTTTGGTTAAATACCTGAAATAAGGTCTGTGGTTAACACAAGCTTAAGATATTGTGAACATATAGGTCGTTTATAACCTAGGTTTAGATCTGGCATTCATTTGTGAAGATTATCATAAACAGCAAAACGTGTAAGAATCATAAACTTGTATTGGTCACGAGCTTATTTCTGCAGTAATCGATAAGCCAATGGAAAATCCTATTGGGTTTTTGTCGAGGGAATCTGGGTGATTCTGACTTCAGGGTTGGCCTATGAAAATACGTCATCCCTGCAGCGCTCTATTGATTCTTTGATGTATAATAGATTTGTAATAGATATATAATAAGAAAGTTTATAATTAGCATTTGCGTATGTTAAGTTTGCTCATACTAAAGCATGAGGTGTGGCACAGCTGTCTGGGCAATGCTGCGCTGTGTCATAGATGAGCATATCTGGGTGTGGACGAGGCGTCTGGTCGACCAAGCTCTCGATGGAAAACATTCGGATGGGAATGTGTGTGGGGTTTTGTGAAGGGAAATAGCTGCACACTTGTTGTCAAACATAACAAGCACTTGTTCTTTTTGACTTGAGTGTGTCAAGTTGTCTTCACCGCATCTGGCGATTCAGATGCTGAACTGAAAGCACCAGACTGTCCACAGACCTTAAGCATTTAGGCCATTTGTTTGTCTATGTTTGGATGTCAGCAATGCGCAACAGATGGTGAAAAGGACTTTATCCAATGAGCCATGATTTGGATTTTCCTTGATGCTTTTCAATGAAAGATCTTGATGTTTGGTATCTTGAAATGGAAACTGTTCAGGCACCTTCCTACTCATATTTATAGTATGTGCAATAGCATTTATAATGCAATAATGCACTGCTGGACAGTATATACTAGTATTCATATATGTGTGAGAAGCAGCACAGGATTTTCATATTTACACTACAAAAACAAATTCCCACAGTTGTAATTCTCCTTTACTGTCTCAAAAGCACTTTCCTCTGATGGGAACATCACTGGTAAATAGGATTCTTCCAAATTAAACTTAAAATACATTTAGAAACAGTCATATTTGAACCTTTTAAATATGCAAATCAGGTCTTAAAATGCATATCTTACATCAAAAGTGGTCAAAATCCCACAGAGATTGTCTGCTTTTCACAGCGCTGCCAACTCTCACACATTGAGCGTGAGACTCACGCAATTGACACTTTTCACACGCTCTCACGCCACACATCCATTTTCTCACGCACAGAAAAATAGCGGAGCAAAGAGGTACTTTTAATATTAAACTAATTCTCAGCTCTTAGATTCCGTCAATTTTATTACGAAATTCAGACAAAAATGCGTTTGGCGCTTGTAAATGTGACGTGACAGATCGCTGAGCGCCTCAGTTCAAGTGCACATGAACCGATCATCTGTTACTTTTTTATTTAAAGATGCAGTACAACTTACCGAAAGTATACATAATATCGACCAATTAGTGTTTTTCAACCACGGAAAGGGGTCAGTATAACAGCAGGAGAACAATTATGTCACATAACGTTACATTTACCTCAGGAAAGCCATTTAATGACCATAGCAAATCTTGAAATTTGTCAAGCAATAATAAAAACTGTATCCTACCACACCAGTCATTGTAATGTAAAAATTGTAACATGTTGTCACTAAACTTCATAAAATTCTATTTTGTTACCAAATGTTTTGACAATCACAATTACACTTATTGTGGTGCAATATTTGTTTTTACATCCCCCCCCCCTTCCAAAAAAAGAAAACCTCACTCCAAGCTTAACTCAAAAGTTGGCAGCCCTGTTTTCAAAAGGAAATTTTAAAAGGAGTGTGAACATTGTATATTGTTACACCATCCCATACGATCTCCACCTCTATTACTATTTTACTGTGGTTCTCTTAATGGTCAAAGTCAATTCTTGTGCTCGAGTTCTTAATCATGATCAGCAATAAAGCAATAAATCACGATCAGCAATAACCAGAAAGCAAAGGGCCCACTGAATGATGCAATGATGCAAATCACTTCTAATGTAACAAGTAAATGCTTAAACATTTATAATGAAAATTTGATAGTTTTAATATTTGCAAAAAAAAAAATTGTTCAGTCAAAATTGTTCAAATCTCATTTTAGAGATGCACCGGCCATCAATCGAAAGCAGACATTTTTCACTTCCTGTTTTCGGTTGAAGTCCACAGTAGTCGATTGTCGAGTTCATGCGCGTGATAACCTATGCGCGTGAACTCGACAATCGATTACTATGGACTTCGACCGAAAACAGGATGTAAATACAGGTATGAGCGCTGGCTGAATTAACATCATTTTTATCCATATCTTTCACATCTACTGCAGTCAGATTCACCGTGTTCACTCTGAAGGAATCACTCACATTGGCTGTGCACTTGTAATGACACATCAAGGATGTTAAGAGGCTAAAAGCAGGTTTAAAACTTGCCCCATTGAAGTCAACAGGGTGCACATTTTAAAAAGAGGATAACACGGTGTAGGCAACACCGATTTTTGTCATTGTTCTCTGTATTGACAGCACTCCAAATTTACAAAAAAATGAGCTCAATGTTAAAATTGACCGGAGTTCTCCTTTAACAAAAAGTTTGCTAGGTTGCATTTTGGCGAGAGTTGCCCTTTAAAAAACACATGCATCATCTACCACCTATCATTGATCTGCTGATTTGTTGTTTAAGTGTGTGTCAGTCAGCAGTCGTGTAAACATGTAACAGGTGTGTGAGGATCTCTACCCTCATCCGTCAGGGGGCAAACGTGCCTGGACTCACACGTGTGTGTGTGTGTGTGACCGTCTTGATCACCGTGCGTCAGCCATTGCGTTTTCTAAACTCTTGTAAACTGTCGTATCTAAGATCCAATTAAGCAGCCGGATAAATGAGGTCAGCTCACGAGTGTTTCTCCTCCGTCTGTGCGTGACATAATCTTCTCTTATCCTCTTTCATTCTTCTCAGCTTCAGTACAATCTGATGAACTCATGTTATGGGTGCAACATCTCAGCGAAGGTCAACAATATAGGATTGTTTTTTACTAACTAGCATTATTTGAAGACGCTATGGACTATGAAGTATTAAATGGGCAATAATCTGAACTTCATGATTTATCTGTTTATAAGTCACATTTATTTAAATAGAGCTTTATACATTGCAGATTGTTTTAAAGTAGTTTCTTATAAAATAAACAGGGCAAGTAGAAGTGTTGCAAAAATCATTAATTATGGAATTTAATTTCAGTTCTATAGAAGACAATTGTCATTATTCGGTTGAATAATTCGGTTAAATAACACAATTTAGTTCAGTGTTGATTCAATTTAGTTCAATAACCGTCAATGTTTCAAAGTTAATCAATTATATAACATTCAGTGTCTACTTATTGTCTACAGAAGACAATAAATGTCTTTTTTCATCTCATCCGATAGTGTCAAATTGATAGTATTTTTGAACGTTAGTTGTCTTATAAGCCCCACGAGTAAACGATATGAGAAGACAAGATGTGTAGAAAGATGAAATTATCAAAATGTCCATTCAGTCAACTGTTTAACACATTGTATTTTAGGGCTGCACGATATTGAAGAAAAATGCGATAACTCATTAAATAATGCGATATTCGATATGCGATACGATAATTCTTAAAGTGTGTAAAATAAACTTAAATTATCTTTAAAATTATATAACCTACATACGCGTTTCACATTCTTTTTGTGACAAGAAAACATCCCCACAACTTCTGAAAGTGAACATCAGTGTTTTACTGTGGCGTAAGAAGAGTTATTTTAACATCAGTGTAAACCACAGGGTTCAGGTTATCCTACATTAGGGTTATTTAACAACAGAAACTGAATAATCAAATGTAAAAATAAAACACTGCTTAGTTTTCACTGTATGAATTAAATATATCCTGATTCTTATTAAAGCTACAAAAGTTATTCAGACAAGAGCAGCGAGTGATTTTCTTTGTCTTTTGTTCATGACCCGTTATTGCAAGCTGTTGCGATATGCATATCACGATATATACAGTACAGGTCAAAAGTTTGGAAACATTACTATTTTTAATGTTTTTGAAAGAAGTTTCTTCTGCTCATCAAGCCTGCATTTATTTGATCAAAAATACAGAAAAAAAAGTAATATTGTGATATATTATTACAATTTAAAATAATTGGTTTTCAATTTATTATACTTTAAATTATCATTCATTTCTGTGATGCAAAGCTGAATTTTCAGGATCATTACTCCAGTCTATCACATGATCCTTCAGAAATCATTCTAATATGATAATTCATTATCAAAGTTGGAAACAGTTCTGCTGCTTAATATTTTTTCATAACCTGTGATACTTTTTTAGGATACTTTGATGAATAAAAAGTAAAGAAAAAAAAAGAAAAAAGAAGCAAATTGTTTAGAAATATAAATCTTTTGTAACAACAGTATACACTACTGGTCAGTAATTTGGGCTCAGTAATTTTTTTCTTTCTTTTTTGAAATAAATCAATACTTTTATTCAGCAAGGATGTGTTAATTTGATAAAAAGTGATAGTAAAGAAGATTTATATTATTAGAAAATATTTTTTTATTTTGAATAAATGCAGTTCTTTATAACCTTTTATTCATCAAATATATTAGGCAGCAGAACTGTTTCTAAATGATTTCTAAAGGATCATGTGATAGACTGGATGTCACATGTGACACTGAAGACTGGAGTAATGATGCTGAAAATTCAGCTTTGCATCACAGGAATAAATTATTTTTTAAAGTATATTCAAATAGAAAACTATTATTTTAAGTTGTAATAATATTTCACAATATTTTTTCTGTATTTTTGATCAAATAAACGCAGCCTTGATAACCATTAGAGACTTCTTTCAAAAATATAAAGAAAAGTAATGTTTCCAAACTTTTGACCTGTACTGTACATTAGTGTTGTCACGATACCAAAATTATGACTTCGATACGATACCAGACCAAAATACCTCGATACCGATACCACGGCAAAAAAACTAAAGCAGTAAAAGTAATTGAAAAATGACAGAACTTACAAATCATTGTTTTATAAATTAATTTTAAAAAGCTAAAAACTCACATGACCAGCATGTTCCTGCCCTGCTTTATGACCATTCCCTCCCCTTTATTAAAAATAATAATAATAATAATAATAATAATAATTACATGTCAGTGTGAACGTCCTTACCGAGATGTTTGCAACAATCACATTATTATCAATCATGCTAACATTTACAAACCTTTCACAACTCTGAACAGGTTGGGATGACCAAAATCTTATTTCATGATACGAGTCATTTAATATTTTTTAAATGTAATTTTATAAATATAATATAGATATTTAATTTAATTCTATCTTTGTTATTAAAAATAAGCAAAAAAGCAAATTACAAACAATATGACAAATACTATAAGAGACAAATAAAATAAACAGTGCTTAATTTCTTTTTTGAAAGCTAAATAGACCTTATAGCTGAAAAAATAAGGTCTTCACTCTATAAATTAACTATAGACTGATTCTTAATAAATAGATTAAATTTATTCAGTCAAGCATTGGGTGACTGTCTATTTTCTTTTGTTGTTGGATTAACATTAATCACACAGAATATTACGCTGCCGGTCCGGCCCTTTAAGACCTGCACGTATCCAATACACTGGAACATACGATTTCTTTTTACAAACGGTTTACGTTCACTAAAGACATACCGACTGTGTTATATACATACGTCCCGCGCTTTATTTTCTCATGCATGCAAGTTTCTTTGTCAAATTCTGCGCGTATATATTTTACTGTTCTGCTTCCGTTGTTTAGTGAATGTACACGTCCTGACTCCTGCTGTCACAGAGTTACGCAAATTAAGAAATACTGCTCTTATTATTTAGAGTACTGTCACTCTTAAAGTACCGGTACTAATAAAAGTTAATATCGTATTGTTTTTAATAGCAGGGTATCGCGATACCTTTCTAGTACCGGTATATCGTGCAACACTACTGTACATTTGCGATATTTCGATATATTGTGCAGCCCTGTTGTATTGTTGTATACTTCATGTTTTTTCACATACTATTAAACATAGTAGTCAGGTGGCTGTAAAGTTTCCATTCCTATCTCAGCATGTTACATCAAAATCTTTTATTTTAAAGCGTCATGGAAAAAGATGTGATTCACCTCTCTACCGGGAACTTGAATGAAGCCATCTGTTGCTCGTCTCTTAAGTATAAATGTAAGTGTGGAGCTCTGTGCCAGTGTGGTGAAAGTGATAATCATCATAATTAATTATTTATCAGGTTGAATAGGGTTCAGGGCATGTGTCCAGAATCAGTCGCGTAATGCAGTCTTTATTGACTCCTGTTAACAGTGTTGTGGATTTGTCTCATTAAAGCCTCAATCGTTTCTGTTTGTTTAACCTCTTGTTGCGTTTGCATGAGATATGTGCGTAGGCGCTCGAGGAATCCTTGTTTGCTCGGACGCTCACAGTCTGACTTTGTTCTTGTGGTCTGACTGGTTGTTCTGCCTCCCTGTACCTGCAGGCGTCGGCGTATGCCATCTAGAGTATTTCAGAAATGTCAGTATGACTGTAACACGTGGATGGAGATGCTAAGATGCTAAACTCACGGTGACTGGTTTCGCCAGTTTTTATAACATTGACAGATAAAAACAATTACATTTTGTTTATAATGTAACTATACAACAGTTTTTTTTTGTTTTTGTTTTTTTGAGTCCAGATCTAGATCTGTTCATTTTGTTTTGTGAGAAAAAATGTGAAAAATGTCATGGTGATGTGTAAATAAGATTAAGATCGTGTTTTAAAATATTTTTCATCTTTGAAAACCCTTCAAAGCAATTACAATGCAGGAAGCCACTTTGTTGTCGTGCCAAAAAAAATGAAAAAAGAACAGGAAATTATATCACAGACCATGTGATATGACTGTATGCCAAGGTCAGAAAAATAATTGAGCCTAAATAATTTGACTTTTTCAATGATATGGTTGTTATTTCACATTTCAAATGAATTATTATTCATAAATTCAAGATACCATGTATGGCAGAAAATATAGATATTTTCCTATATTTTATTTAACTATCCAAAAATGTTATTAAAGAAAAAATACATTGCTATATAGACATAAATTCAAAAATATATCTACAAGATCAAATTTACATATGAACATTGTATGTATTCAAGGTTTCCCCTCAAAACCAACATGAATACACACATTTTTTTCGTCGTATGCTTATTTGTGACTGAGCCACTAATCATCAAATCTTAAGTATTACCATTGCTTCTTTGATTTTCAGTCGTGTTTTCAAGAGCTTGTATTAATAGCTGTATTGTTGGATATGCAGTTCCTGTACATTCCCTCTGTAAACACACAGTCACGGGTCTATTGTTTGGAAACGCCTGGATTATCCGTCGGGACAGTGACTCATTGGACGGTGTTGTCATTGCAGGTGTTCAGTAATGAAAATGCTGAAAGTGAGTCTTTTTTTTTGTTATGGCAACAGTAAATGCTTCTACTGTTTGCTGTGATTCAACATTTACCCATCCATCCATTATCCAAACTGCTTGTCCAGTGCAGGGTCATGGGAATGGTAGAGCCTTGGCTAATGTCGGGCCATTGCTAGGGATGGCCGGTCCTGTCATAAAACAATTACATAATAGCTGGATCATGTGACAGGCGAGTGACATCAGCCTCATGATCTGCTTGTTGTTTTTGGCAACCATAGATTCATGTCCCTAAGGCAAGCACTACTAGCCTATATATAAAGATAAAATATTTAAACTTGAGTCTTAACAGGTTTTTAAGGCCACCCAGATTATGCAATTTTGGCGTACATGTGATTTCAGTTTTGTATGAAACCTAATGGTGAATTATGATTGGAATTTTTAAGCATTTCTTGCCGCTCACCGTTCTCAAGTAAAGGATTTGGACGTTGACAGTTGCTGTTTTATATGTTAGTGACATTAATAAGGGGGCGTTTACAAGGCAATTCAGCTACTCACAATTTCAAGATCATTAGCAATTTATAGAAATCGCATCTGGAACAGAGGCGAATGCATATTTGAGAAATGATCTTAGTCCCTGTTTACAGCTGGTATTAAGTAAAGATGCACCGATTACAATTTTCTGGGCCGATTACGATTTCCGATTTTTCATTGAGTTTGACCTGCCGATACCGATTTTAGCCGATTCCGATTTCATTTTTTCTAACCACTTTACAGCACACAAATATTTATTTTATATCTTTTCTGTAATAGAACATTTTACAATTTGCATAGTACATATTTTTTTAACAGATAAACGCTATAAAATAGAACTATATAAATTACTCCAGGTGTGGGTAATTCACACACATCTAAAGTGCAGTGTTATGGAAGAACCATTTCCTTTTCACATTCAATATCCAATCATTTTTTTATATATGTATTTAGCAAACTAAACGTCTGTATGAAAACAGGGAATGGCAATAAAATAATATATAAATCAGGGTTTTTCCTGGGTCAAAATTGGTCTTCGGTGGTGGCTGACCGACATGGTCATCCACACACAGCAAAGAGTACCCTAGTGCCCACATGATCCGCAAGCCCAAAATTGACAATAAATGTTAAATTTAAAATAAATACAAAGAAACAGTTTGTGATTTTTTTTTTAGGTAATTTTCCAACACATTGTCATAGGCCAGTTAGAAGTCATGTTGGTTAGAAGTCTATTATTAAATAGACTTCTAACCAACATCCTCTTGTTATTTCCAATGAGCAATATAATCCTTCAGACAAAAAAACATTTTGCTGTAGCAAAATCACAAACAGTTTTTGTTCAAAAATATAGAATTATGTACCAGCAGCTCTCATATAATGCTTGTGGACTTACGCATATTCTGAATAATTAGTAACATACAAAGCCTCTCTTATTCACAACTAAATAATAGAGAGTTATGACTTGAAAGGTTTGCTGTATACCACAATCAAAAACATCTTATACAAAAAAAGTGAATGAACATCTGCAGAGAGCACAGTCAAAATGTAACTTTTTGTGACTGGCTTTATTGCAGGGCAGTACAACGTACGTATAACAGATCGGTTTACAGTATATTGATGTGAAAACTAAATAGGCTACTGAAAGCAGCTTTCATACAAAAAATACTAAATAGGTAACAATGAAATTGCCAATTTTCCATACGCTAGCTTTTAACGAAGAGGGTGCCGTTCGAATTTGGCGCTCAGCCATCATGCGTCTGTTAAGTGCGCGAGTCTGTTATGTGCGCGCCACAGACTGCACGCGCACTGCACGTCCGCTTAGAGTTCCGCCTTTTGCGTTCAGTCAATATGTTATTAGAAAGAAAAAAAAAACTATTTTTTTTAGAGAATCGATTTTTTGACATTTGTGAAACGATTCAGAATCTTCCACGTCCGCATCGCGATGCATCTAAGAATCGATTTTTTTCCTCCCACCCCTATTTCAGATGTGTATGTTCTTCTCAGTAATGATTTGTTATACACCGATTCAGACACTGACGGGCAGACCAATTGCTTTAACCATTCATTATAATGAATCGGCTCAAAGGAGTCATTAGGTCGTGAATCGGACTTTAGCGGACGTGTTTGTGTGGGAATCCTGGCTGTTAGGACATCTCGAAAGATTTGTCAACACACACACACAAAAAAAACCCCACTTCAAACCCACTTCCCCACTTTTTTTTTTTTTTTTTTTTTTGCGCGTTTATTTAAAGTTATGTCAGCTGCATGTGTGGAATGCTTGTCACAAGTTGTAAGAGAAGATATGGCAACTTTTTTTTGACTGCAATTCACACCCAGCGCTAATTCAGCAAAAATATTCTCCGAATGCACCACGTGAAACATGGATTCGGTCTTCCGACCTTTAGGATCAGTTGATTTTGATGCGAGGGAGAGAGCAAAGACAGAACTGAAGACGGAGAGTGCGCGCGGGGGGGTGGGGCGCTGTGATCGTTCTCTCCGTCACTCCGTCAGTAGCCTGCTTCACTCACAAAACCCAATTACAGATCAAATAAGGCTTTGGCGGGACAAAATAATCGTTTTGGCGGCCGCCAAAAAATTTTCAATGTAGGAAAAACCCTGTAAATAAAAAATCAAATAAATATAGCCTTGCAGTATAAAGATATTTCTCGAAGCACACACACAGGCCTATTGCAATCACTTGTACAAACTGAATAATAAAACAAGTTTAAATGGGTACATTCTATAAATATTAGTCTTCGTTTTCTTTTCTGACATAGCCTACTCCAGTTCTTGTTAAAATACGCAAATTCTGTGCATTTTGGGCACTTTTTTTGTGAAACCCTATTTAGGCTATTTTGTCCATCAAAAGTGTGCTTTCCCTTTAATTGAGCGTGAGCAGTGAAGCGAATAGACTCGGCGCCGAAACACACGCTTCACTGCTCGCGATGCTCCTGCTTGACGCTCACGCGCTGCTCCTGCTCCCGTTGTGAATGCACTCATTGATTAACATGCACGCCGAAAAAAAATACGCGCTAATTCACGAGGTTTCCTACATGTGTGTTCCGTGTGAAAATCGGCCAATTCCGGTCACCAACCGATCAATCGGTGCATCTCTAGTATTAAGATGAGTTTTGGTGGATCGGATCACAGTTAGACGAGGGAGACACATTCCCGTTTACACCTGGTGTTTTAATCCGTCTCTTTTGTCCACTTTCAACCACTTCTGTCCTGATTTCTTCGAGGGGAGGGTCTATGAGCGGGTAAATGTGTGGGCTTTTTCAGATCTTTCAATCTAATAGACAAAATAAGCTCAGCAATTTACATATGAATTCGACCGGAGACGACAGATAAACGCACGGAGAGCATCAGCTTTAGTTTCTGCTCTGACAGACGCAAGACCAGCCGAACACTGTGAGTGTGTGTTAGAAATCAGGAATGGTGAGAGAACATTGTGCTTGGTACATTTTCTCTTCAAACCAAACTTGGGTCTCCAGCTGATAAAGTTTAAACCCCGTCTGGCAAGAGCTCTTCCTATAATGTTCACTCATTAGATCAGTGACCCATCCTACACATAATTTTATAAAAGAGGCCCTTGAATATCATGGAGACCATAACTATAATGATAACTATATTAGCGTCCACACCAACACATGATATTATTCTGCTTATTCTATATGCATGCTCAGTTTTGACGTCTGCTGCTATCCACCTTTTTCCTGACGAGCCTATACTGCGTTTTAGATTATGAAAGCCACTTCCGGTTTGGGGAAGTTCCACTCAAAAAGACTGAAACAAATCTTTTCAAATCATTAGGTTGCGCTACAAATAATCCTTATCCATCAGTTTGACTGAATGAGCTGTAAAATTTCCTTCATGTTCAGACTTTGGGAATAGCATAACGTTTGGTATTTTAACGTGCCGTGGAATGACAAGAATATCTCTTTTCAGTCGCTGCATTCTTTTCCTCCTGATTCTTTTCTTTATTCATTTGTATTCTCCTGTAACAGTATGGAAAAAGGACAACATGTACTGAGCATTTGTGGTCTGCTCTCCCGATTTAATTCACAATATATCCCATGAATAATTCACTGGAATGCAACTAACGCACTAAGAATCTCTCGTTTTTCTCCCCAAATCCTCACGTCTCTTTCCAGGTTTGTTTTCACATGGATGCTTTAAAATGTAATCCCTATTAGTAGTGTTTACTGGAATCTTTCTAAAGCAGGTCAATCTGTCAAAATTATGGAAATCACTTTGAAATATTATCACTCAATGTTCCAGTTAATGAACATTTAAATTAAGGTGATTTGTTATACAGTGTAAGACAGATAAAACTACGGTATACAGTATGGCTATAGAGGTCGCGCAAAATGATATTCGAGATTATCATTGCCATATTTTGCATCTTTGTTGTTCTAACCGTGACGTCACAGAGTTTCTAAAATAGGATCTCCTGACAATAACTGATTAACATGGAAAATATACATTTTATTGCTTGTCGTAGCATCGTGTTGCGTCTGGTAAAGGGTGGGCATTGGTAACCTACACCAATTAGATATTAACCAAAACACTCTAAGGACAACCAAACACCAGTAAGTGCAAATAAATAAATAAATAAATAATAGTGTGATTTCCCTCATGTGTTTGTTTGCATGTCTGTCTGAGTGTGCAGATATAAGCAGAGGGACTCAGGGGTGAAGCTGATCTATATCACAGAAAATAGCAGTTTTACTGGATTGCGCATTTGTTTGTTAGTCTCTTCTCTTTGGTATGCGGTTTATGTATCTTGGAGGCAGTCATGAATCGTGTCACTGTGTTATCGCCTCCATCACTAAATACACACACACTTGGGTTTACCAGTCCATTTGGGTCAAGCCATGAGGGTGGGGAGCTTTGCTTGGGCGGGACGGTGTTTCCACGAGCAAATCACTTTCAATACTTTTGCAGTTTTGGCTTAGTATCGACAAGACATTACAAGCTCAAAATGTAAGAATCTGTCATACATTCCTAAAGGAGTAGTTCAGTTCTGTAATCATTAATCACGTCGTTCCAAACCCATATGAATTTGAAGAATGTTATAGTGACAAATTAGGCCTGTTCATCACACAATGTTATCGTATGACTTCAGAAGATTTGAAATGTATTGCACATATGGACTAGTTTAATAATGCTTGTATTGTGCCTTGTATTTTTTCAGTCATTGTATGGGAAGAGAACGGCATAAACAATCCGCTAAACATCAAATTGTTTGTCCTACACAAGTAAAAAAGGAATATGTGATGGGAATGACATGTGATTACACAATGGCACAGTGTGTTTTGTTTTTTGTTTTTTGGGCAAACTTCCTTATAACATGTCAAAACTATGACACATGAGGAATCCTCATCTTAAAGTAGGTCAGGATCTGATCAAGATGTATACTATGATTGACAGGCGGATAATGTTTGTGACACATTCTTTCAGTTTTACTCAGACTCTCCTTCTCTGTCAGTTCCAGGAGATACTCCTGTCGTTTCTTACACATTTTTACTGACATTTAGGGACTTTTTATAGCGTATATCGTTTGGAGAACAGCGTGCAAAACCTGCAAACTCATGTCAGTGATGGACAAAGTACAGTATGTGAAGGCCAGGTATTGTTTTGGCAAGCAATGCGAGGTGTAGGTTTTCTTGGCTCACTTTAAACAAAGCGGAAGTTACCGCATTAATCCAGAGAGAGCATTGACGAAACACTGGCCATTTCTAATGATTCAAGAATGCACTTTGACTACAAAAACAAAATGGTTTGCTGAAGATGGTTATCATGCAAAACCCATGACTATTTTTGTGTTTTGTGAACTCATCACAGGGAAGAAGAATAAATATCTTTGATACGCACACAGAAATAAAATGTTTTCTCGATTTGAACACGTGATGCATTATTAGGCACGTTATAGCATTTCAGGTTTTATGATATATGATTTTGTGATACAGATTTACTATTGGGCCTAACTTGCTCAAGGCAGCTTTGAGCTTTGATATTGAGTAATTATTTCAGATGACCTCTAGAAGTAGATCAGTGTTGTGTTGAACCTGTTGAAAAACCACCAAAAAGGTGTTTCATGGTAAATTTAAAGGGGTGGTATAATACCCTTTTCACAAGATGTAAAATGTGTCTTTGATGTCCCCAGAGTGTGTATGTGAAGTTTTAGCTCAAATTATATATCAAATATATCATAATATAACATGTTAAAGTTGTCACTTTTTGAGGGTGAGCAAAAACGCACCGTTTTGTGTCTGTTCCTTTAAATGCAAATGAGCTGTTGCTCCCGGCACAGGGGGCGGAGCTTCAACAGCTTGTGTCCTTTTACCTCACACAGACATGCACTGAAAATTTCTAAAACTTTTAGCCTTTTATGTTCAAACCGGAGTCAGACAATGATGGAGAGACTCAAGAAGAAGTGACAACATGTAGAAGCAGCAGGACATTTCTGAATGGTTAGTTGATAAATTTATGTAGCTTTTGTGTAGTTATCTTCTAGTCATTGATTAGCATATTCTGTCTTGATAATCTATAAATCGTGTTCAGTGGCGGGGTTTATGTAAATTTTAAGGTTAGTGATGTCACTAACCCGGGAGGAAGCTCGTGTAGTCTCTACCAGCCGTTTGTTGTAGTCCTTAAAAAGCAATTTCTTTAAAAGCAAATATCTTCCTTTGCTTTGAACTTTGAGCGTTGTAACTTTGCAGATGTTGTTTATGCTCAAACAGCAACATTACACACTAACTAAAGTTAGTAAAGTGAAATCATAATCAACCACCCCTTTAAGAACTGAATGAATCAAAATGCAGCAAAAATGTCCTCATCTTATGGAAAATAATATTTTATCAATATCGTTCAACTTTTTCTTTATGGTATTTTCTTGAATCTTGGTGTAATAAAGATAAAAAACAAACAAACAGATAAAACATCCATAAATGTGGTCAAATAGAGGAATAAAAACTAAAACCATCAGCATAGTCAAGAAATAGCCTACATGCAAAGAATGACTAATTATGCTGATGATATTTGCTCAAGTTCCATATAAATAATAGTGACTTGCAATTATTTTTCCAGTAAGTTGTCATTTTTGCAACGCTTTAAGCCAAAACATTTCTTGTCTGGTTAAGAGACAATGTAAATATTTACCTTTCATAAACTGTTCTTGCAGTTTAACCTTTGTGCCAACTATATTTTACCCGGATCGTCATCATCTCAGGACAATGTTTGCATATCCGATCAGTCAGTTATTCAGACCAGAATAATTTAAAAACCATGATGGGGAAAAATCAGCATTTATTTGTATTATTTATTATTATATTATATATTATATTTATTCAGAAACTATAAAATATTAAAGTTGGCATTAAACAGATGTTGCGATAGTCTTTTCTTCCCTATTGTGACGTGTATATCCGAGTGAAACGGCTTCTCAAACAAGAAAAAAAGTAGGAGGGAGTCCCTTGCAACAATATAAACACTGCCAAATTCCATAAAAAAAAGTCCATTCCTGAGAACTTTATTATGACTGTTACACATAATCTTGGAATAACCTGGATCATTGTTCTGTGATCTGAATGACTGTGAACATCCCGTGTTCTCGTATACACTAACGCCACCTCTTCCTGTTTACGTGAAATGAGTCTTCGTCAACTCCAATGAGATGATCTGTGTCTGAAAATGCACAAAATCTTGGTCACACTTTATTTTAAGGTGTCCGTGTTATAGTGTAATAAAACATTTAAGTACTGAATAATAATAGTTAACTACATGTACCATAGGGTTAGGGTGTGTTTTGTGGTTAGTTGCATGTAATTATGCATAATTTATAGTTATTACAATAGTAACTCCATGTACCATGTGTAACAAGGACATTGTGAAATAAAGTGTGACTGGAATCTCTCTCCGGCACAGAACCATGTTAAGCTGAACCTCATTTCCCCCACAGATAATGATCGAGTTTTGCCCCGGGGGTGCGGTCGATGCCACCATGTTAGGTAAGACTGCAGTGTATCTGCTAATGTTCTTGTTTTTATATCTGCAGCTTCTTCCTTTTGATGCTCTGTGATGCTCATGGGTGAGTAGGTAAACGCCTTTACCCTGAAGTTTAAACAGGATATTGCATTATTTTGGGTGTTTTTTTATGAACGAGCCAGTCAAGGTCACTCAGAGTTCATTGCCTTTGGTTGCACCGCTTTACCTCTTGAATCAGAGTTTTGTAGATAGTGAAGAGGTCACGCTGTAGATCTAGATGTGCATGTGTGTGTATTTAGAGGATTAGTTCACTTCAAAATGTTTGTCATCATTTGTCATCATTTACTCACACTCAAGATGTTCCCAATTGACTTCCATAGTATGTTTTTCCTACTATGGAAGTCAATGGGGTCCATCATCTATGTCTGGTTACTGACATTCTTCAAAATATCTTCTTTTGTGTTCAAATAAAGAAAGAAATTCTTATAGGTTTAAAACAGCTGCAGGGTAAGTAAATGATGACAGCATTTTCATTTTGAAGTGAACTATTCCTTTAACATTGATAGAATTTTCATTTCTTTTTAGGAGAAAATACCCTTTAATAGTCTTAAAAACTCTTATTTTCTGTATTGTATTATATTATATAATTTAATATATTTATAATTATTGATGACAGAATTTTGAAGTGAACTATTCCTTAAACATTAGGAAAAAATACCCTTTAATAGTCTTAAATTTTTTTATTTTCTTTATTATATTAATTATATTGTATATTATTATATTAATCTATCATATATCAATCATATCATATCAAATTAATTTCTGTTTTCGATTTTTTGAGATTGAGATTCATGGTGTTTGTGTGTGTCTAGAGTTGGACAGGGGTCTTGAAGAGCCTCAGATCCGGGTGATCTGTAAGCAGATGTTGGAGGCTCTCCAGTATCTCCACAGCATGAAGATCATCCACAGAGACCTGAAGGCGGGAAACATCCTCCTCACGCTGGATGGAGACATCAAGCTAGGTGTGTGTATCAACGGATCGCTCACACTGATGATCTGACTTCAGTCAGGTGCAGGTTGAAGTCAGCATGAAACAGAAGTTGTGATAGTCTTTTTTTCCGTATTGTGACGTGCATCCGAGAGAAACAGTCAGATGATTGGATTGTCCCGCCCTCACGCCAGTAAACACGTCATCAGAGAAGAGAGATAATGCAAGAGAGATGGGAAGTTATTTTGGAGGAAGGTTTCATACCGGCTGTTGTCAGACTCGTTGTGCATTCACAAATCTCACTGGATTATTACAATTAATGGCAAAAGGAATGTAAACTGATATTTCCTGCTGACACTACAGCGAAAGATATAAATAACAGCGAAAGATATAAATAAAACCAAAGATATACCTTAAAACCATTTTTTTTTTTTGGGTGAAAATACTAACGTGCCTAAGACTTTAGCACATTACTGTGTGTATGTGTGTGTGTGTGTATGTATGTATGTATGCATGTATGTATATGTATATATACATATATATATACACATACATACATACACATACATACATACACACACACACGCACACACACACACACACACACACACACACACACACACACACACACACACACACACACACACACACACACACACACACACACACACACAGGTGAAACTCGAAAAATTAGAATATCATGCAAAAGTTTATGTATTTCAGTAATTCAACTTAAAAGGTGAAACTAATATATTATATAGACTCATTACATGCAAAGTGAGATATTTCAAGCCTTTATTTGTTATAATTTTGATGATTATGGCTTACAGCTGATGAAAACCCTAAATTCACTTTGCATGTAATGAGTCTATATAATATATTAGTTTCACCTTTTAAGTTGAATTACTGAAATACATAAACTTTTGCATGATTTTCTAATTTTTCGAGTTTCACCTGTGTGTGTGTGTGTGTATATATATATACAGGTGTGCAGCTGTAATGCCTTCAAATGTTGTCTAGATAGGCAGCTCTCTAGGTTTTGTAACGGAGCTGAAGTGTGACCTTTGGTTGAGCGTAGTGTTTTGTGTCTGTGCTATAAGATCTCTTACTAATTCTTATGACCTCTCTCACTTTCTCTCTCACTTTCTCTCTCTCTTTCTCTCTCTCTCTCTCTCTCTCTCTCTCTCTCTCTCTCTCTCTCTCTCTCTCTCTCACACACACACACACACACACACACACACACACACACACACACACACACACACACACACACACACACACACACACACACACACACACACACTCTGTATTGTTGTAGGTTGTGTTGTAAAGCGCCACAGTTTGCCAAGAGCTGACTTATAATATTTCATTACACTTCTCTACTCAAGTCTCGTTGGATTTAGTAATTCAATGAGAGAATCATTTTGTAACCGAATGTGGCTTCATTGTGTGTTGATTAATGGCGCCCCAGAATGCCAGGCCAAGACTCTCTGGCCTTTATCACTTCCTGTGAGAGAAACTTTAAACAGGCTCGCTTCAGATGCCGACTCACAAATCTATATACAATCCATGCGTTTGCTATCCAGTCAATTCAGAATATCAAAAAAATGCAGTCAAAAATTATTATTACTATTTGAAATAACACAATAGTAAAAATATAATATATTTATTATTTTATAAATATTATGATAATAAAATATGTAAATATATCCTACTATTAATAACAATAACTTACATTTTTTATTAATAAAAAATGCATTTAATTTATTACATGTGACTGTAAAACGTGTATAATGCTACAAAATATTTTTATTCCATTTAAATGCTGTCCTTTTAAACTTTTTATTTATTTATCAAAGAATCACAGTTTCCACAAAAGTATTAAGCAGCACAACTTTTTTCAATATTTATGATAATCATAAATGTTTCTTGAGCAGCAAATCATCATATTAGACTGATTTCTGAAGGATCATGTGACACTGAAGACTGGAGTAATGATCACAGGAATACATTACAGTTTACAATATATTCAGATAGAAAACAGTTGTTTTAAACTGTAATAATATTTCACATTATTACTTTTTTACTGTATTTTTGATTACATAAATGCAGCCTTGGTGAGCAGAAGAGACTGATCCCAAACTTTTGAATGCTAAGAATATCCATCCTAGGACTTGATCTATAATAGTTTAACATAGTGATTTTGGCCTGTCCTGCCTGTATTCTACAATTAAAATCATACAATAATTCAGTCCTCTTTTTAACATCATTTGATGTTATTTGTAGAGAAAAGCCTTTTATGTAACCTACTCTTAGAGAGTGCCCTCTATACAGATGACGTCAACACTCGATTTAGGGGTTTGGAGGTTGTAATATGACAATTTTGAAACTGGGACAAATCCTTATGTAATTCAATATCTCTGATTTTTTGTTACAGCGGATTTTGGAGTTTCTGCAAAAAACACCAAAACTCTTCAAAGGCGAGACTCTTTTATTGGGACTCCGTATTGGTAAGTGCTTAAAAATTCTCTGTTTAATCATCAAAACATTAATGTTCAGGCGGATATCTTTGGTTGTCGACGTTTCAGTGCATCACTACAAAATATAATTATATGAAACATAATTAGAATGAATGATTACAGGTTTTGTGAGTTTCCCATAAAGGTAATAGAAATATGCTGATAGATAGATAAGTCTTGTCATATCCCACAGGATTTAAAGCAATCATTAACTAGTGTCCAGCTTGAAAGTCCTGATATGAAGTATCTGTCCTACCTTTGTCCTTCCTCTGAGTACACACACACACACACACACACACACACACACACACACACACACACACACACACACACAGGAGTGTTGGTATTAACGTCTCCTTATCTGACTCATCAACAATCTTTAGCAGTTTTATTAGTGGCTTGTAGTAAATTCTTTTAGTCGCTGGCTAAATATCTGCAGACGTGTTTCCGCACTGGGAATGCACAGTAGTCAACATTTGAAGTGGATCAAAACCTTTCATCAAAGTTATACAGGTGAAACTCTAAAAATTAGAATATCGTGCAAAAGTTCATGTTTTTCAGTAATTCAACTTGAACAGGTGAAACTAATATATTATATAGACTCATTACATGCAAAGTGAGATATTTCAAGCCTTTATTTGTTATAATTTTGATGATTATGGCTTACAGCTGATGAAAATTTTAAACATTTCTGAGATTTTGAATTTGGGGTTTTCATCAGCTGTAAGCCATAATCACCAACATATAACAAATAAAGGCTTGAAATATCTCACTTTGCATGTAATGAGTCTATATAATATATTAGTTTCACCTTTTAAGTTGAATTACTGAAATACATGAACTTTTGCACGATATTCAAATTTTTCGAGTTTCACCTGTGCATGAATTTTTGATGATTTTGATTTTTTTCGATCCACTTGAAACGTTGGCTACTGACTTTGACAGCTTTCGCGATGATCTAACTGGAATATTCCTGTTCTGATATTTCCTGTGTGTTCAGGATGGCTCCAGAGGTTGTGATGTGTGAGACCATGAAGGACGCTCCATACGACTATAAAGCGGACATCTGGTCACTGGGCATCACCCTGATAGAGCTGGCTCAGATAGAGCCCCCCCACCATGAGCTGAACCCCATGAGGGTCCTGCTAAAAATTGCCAAGTCTGAGCCGCCCACCCTGGATCAGCCCTCCAAGTGGTGAGCCACAAAACCCCCGGCATGGGAGTGAACGCACAAGACATTCTTCATTACTATAAGATTCCTGTCCTCTGAGCATAGCTGTGGCTTTTTAGTTAGATTTATAGCTTTTGACATTTCTAGAATATGGCCATCGAATGTTATTTTATCACTGTATCTCCATTACACATTAAGAGATTGTACTATACCCCTCTTGGGCGAATGTTTAAGGGTTTTGTGTATTTTAGGTCAATGGAATTTAGCGATTTCCTGAAAAAAGCTTTGGACAGAAACCCTGAGACGAGGCCGACGGCTGCTCAGCTTCTAGAAGTAAGGAGTTTCACACACACATTTGTCCGGATACGTTATATTATCTCTCTCTGCTGCAGTCACTCGAAATTTAACGTGAAGGCATTTTAAGACGGTATGTGCAAACCACAGCAGAACGTCTTATCAAGGCAGTTCTTGCTTCCTGAACGCTCTGGGTCAAGGGAATTACTGCAATTTGCACTCTTCCTTTTGGGTATTTCTTCACCTCCACCCTATCGGAAAAGAGGAACTGAACAATTAAGGAGTTTACGAAACGAACAACATGTACAGTAGATGTGCTGAAGAAGCAGTAGATAATCCTGAACTTGCACTCGCTTTGACTTTGGCGAAATGGACTTTAGTGACGCTTGCTAGTAATTTAATTAGAAACTGACACACAATAGTTGACATCAAATTGTAAGACCGATGATCTGACCATAGATAATGTAAGTGATACAAGCGACTCAAGTCATGTCACAACTCGCACATCATCGAAAGGCTTTTTCCTCACTGGACGATTTACTTTACTTTCAAATATGTTCATGTTCATATAGTAACACTTTAGGGAACAAATATTCTAGTTGCTTATTAGCATGCATTTTACTAGCATATTGGCTGGTTATTAGTGCTTACTGTATAAAGCACATATTAATGCCTTATTCATAACTCATACATAACTCAATTCTTAACTCATACCTAAACAACTACCTTACTAACTATCACTAAGCAGAAATTAGTTTACTGAGGGGAAACTCCTAGTTAACAGTGAATGTTTTCTCTAATCTACAGTGTCACCATACCATGCATCACGATGAGATGTGAACAATGCTGCATCGATTCATAAAAACAACTTTTTGATTTTTAGAATATGTAATTGAATATGCCTGTCGTACATATTAATGTAAGCAAGCAAATCAAGCAAGCACATTTTATTTATATAGCACTTTTCCAAACAAGTCAATGCAGTTCAAAGTGCTTTACAGGCACAAAAAAAATAAAATACAAGAATAAAATAAAAATGTATGAAAATGTATTAAAATGAAGAAAAGAAGAAGAAGAAAAAACATTAAATTGCAAAAATTGTAAAATATTATAGGAAGGCCAGGCTACAGAGATACGATTTTAATTTAGACTTAAAACTATTTATATTTCTAGCACATCTTACTTCTGGAAGATTATCACCAAATCTTTTAGTTGTACTGTGTGGTGCTGTTAAACGTAAAGAGTCCAATGATCTGAGAGTCCTTACAGGTTCATATACTGTAAGCATTTTTAAAAGATAGTCTGGAGCAAGTCCATGCAGTGCCTTGTAAACTAATAAAAGGTTTTTAAAATCAATACGAAAACTAACAGGTAACCAATGTAATGATTTTAGTATAGGTGTGACGTGTTCTCTCTTCTTGGTCTTTGTCATTACTCGAGCAGCTGAGTTTTGTATTAGTTTATTGTAGTGTTTATTAAATAAATAAAGTACTCCAATTATACAGTAGTCAACATTTGAAATGGATCAAAACCTTTCATCAAAATTGTACATGAATTTGAATAATACCCGTTGTTGTCTAGGACAACTTTGATGAACTCTTTTGATCCTCTTCAAATGTTGACTACTGTATATTGTATATAAATAAAAAGTTGCATATGTCCTTCAGAGGCGAAGCACTTGCGTCTGATGTTCGTAGATAATGCACCTACGCTCTTGAAAGCAGAACATGCATGAATGAGAAAATAAAGTGTGTTTGATGTTAAAACGGTTGTTAAGTGTTTCCTCGCACTGACTGACACACACCTGAAGCGCTGCACAGAAAGACAGCATGCGATCCTGAGTTCAGCTCTCTTTAGCGGCTTATTGCGCTTGAACAGTCAGATGTACACGATATCACTTCACAATATCTGTCTGGACGAGAATTCACATAAACATAGTCGGTTATGTCGTAAGTGAACGCAAACAGTTGCGGGAAAATGATGTGTAACATTACATTAGATCCGTGCATTAGGTCTATATAATAATATATAATATAATAAGCCTCTTGCTGTGATGTCTGTCATTAATGTTAATCAAACGACTGAAGAAAAGAGGGAATCACTCACTGCTCTTGACTCAATACCTTTTGTAGCTTTAATAATAATTAATACACTAAAGACTATGCAGTGATTATTTTTACATTTAATTATTTAATTTCTGTACGATTTCTTACTTGAATGCTGCTGTTAAATAGATGTAAAGTGAAAAAAGTAAAACGCTGTTAGTTTTATTTGTTTCTTGTCTTTTATTTGTTCTACTATTTGATATTTGCATCTTCATTCTTATTTTTAATAAAGATAAAATGACAAAAAATAACTATATATTGTGATTATTAATATGGTAATTATTATTATTAATAAAAGAATTGGAGGAAAAGATGCATCGAGAACCGTTTTATAATCAAATCATTACTCTCCGAATCATAATCAAATCGAATCGTGAGGCAAGTGAAGATTCGATATTGGCAAGCGGTAAAAAGTAAATTTTGGACATCTGAAGATAAAGTAACTTCACTCTCCTGTTCTGATGACACTCTCGCTTCTGGGTGTTTCATATTACACCTTAATTTAATGCTCTGCTGCGTACAAAGCAACCTGAAAGACAGGTGGTTGATGAAGGTGAAGAGGTAACATTGATATGCAGTTCATGCTATCCTGTCAAGAGTTGTATGCCGAGTTCATATATCACTGTTTTATCCTGAGTGGCGAACATTACTGCAAAGTCAAAGTCTTTATAGGCTGATCTGTAGTTTATATTGATCATTGAAACCAAGGTGGAGGTCAAGAAACCTTAAAATGCCTGAAGCAGAACCTTGTCATCATATGTATTCTCAGACACAAAGGCTTCTTTTATCCAGTCTCTGCAGGTTCTCAAAAATCTTAAAATGTCAGTTTGATTAATTTAAGGCCATAAAATCTTTTTATCGTATAAGCAAAATCCAATATTGACCCTCAAATTTGTATGTATTGATAGTAAATATATTTGTATATTAAATAAAACTTAAAACTTATAGTTAACCTGTTTTGCAGTTGTTCATTGTTTAGAAGAATGTCTGAGATCCATGATTTATTTAGAGATTGTATGGGTTTGTTCTGGACATACAATATTCATTTTCTTGAAAAAGGTCTTATAGTCTTAGATTTTATTTTAAAAACGTCCTGTTTCATAGGCGGTTTTTAAATATTATATGCTGTTGTTATACATTTTTCCTGAGAATCAATTCCCTTGACCTTGCCGTTGCATGTAGTGTTCCTGTATCTAAGCTGGTAAACCACACACTATCCAAGCTACTGTGGTCTACTATGAGCTATGAATTGGGACGCTCTATTTCTGACCTCTCGTACAGTTTCGGATGTATGGTGTGTGAATCGTGCTGCAGTGTTTCTTCATTAGCTGTAGTTGGGGTTTTTCTTCGGTCATCGGTGAGAGTAATTGATACTGCTGGCTGTATGTTTTTACCGCTTGACTCCCCCTCACATGCGCTCGACAGCTGGGACACTTCAATTAAACAAGGTGCAACTCAGCTGAATAATAGATGAGAGCAGCGTTCCTCTTCATACACTGATGCTTTCACAGTTCAGCTCAAGTCCTGCGCATCTAACTCCGCTGATATACTAATTAATATCCAGATCAACTTTTTTTTTTTTTTAACGAACTGCCACTTTTGCTAATTGCAGGTGTATTTCAAGTAAAATAACATGCTTACACAAGTTCCACAACAATGTGAGAAGTCAAGAACTGGCATTTCGGTCCAAACCACAAATATTTGACTAAATTTAATAAACAAGTAAGGGATAATTAATGCATGATGCAGTTAATGCACAGCTAGCCATGAATTATACTGCTTATACCATGGTCATTTGCCAGCATTATGTTTGCAGAGTTACATTTGACTGGAAGGGTTAAAATTATGGTTATTTTCATCAGCTACGTCTCGTTAGATTTAGCATTATCCCCGCTTTAAATCAAGTAAGGTTACATTGATTTGATTGATATTGAATTATAACATTTATTTGAATGAATTAACTAATTGAGAGAGAGAAAGAGAAAGATGTGCGTGTGAATTACCTGAATCTGTGCAGCATCTCTGCTAGCAATGAAGCTGTGAGTTGAATTACTTCAAAAACAGCGACGTTACAACCTCTGTACTGAGTAAAATAATGTAGATATTCATTAGTGAAGTTGATATATTAATTAAAGTCAAAGCTCCTGTTTCTCTGTGAGCGAGTGACGTGTGTGTGTGTGTGTGTGTGTGTGTGTGTGTGTGTGTGTGTGTGTGTGTGTGTGTGTGTGTGTGTGTGTGTGTGTGTGTGTGTGTGTTTCAATGAAAGCAGCGCATTAATGATTAGAACAGTGATTAAACTGAATGGAACTTTTATTGCACACCTTTCAGCCAATCAGAATCCAGTATTCAGAAAGACCATGGTATAATTAATAATAAATAAGACAATAATTCAATCAAAAATGTCAATTGAAAATAATTATATATTTAAAATAACAACACTTATTAACAGATATGAAATATTTCATTTGTTTACCTGCATGTCATGTAACATGAACCAACATCAGAGAACCCGTGAACATGCAAATGTGTATAAAATATTAACTTAAAATCAATTGCTCTGTCAATTTAATTTGATTGTGGTTCTTTACTGCTACTTTGATTCAGTTTAACGCCACCCACGACAATATGATCATGTTCATAAGCATGTTTCTTAAGGTGACGTGTGCTTGTTATTGTTATGCACAGTGGAATAATTGTGGAGTTTGTACCATTACGAAGAACTCTGTATAATCTTTCCACGTGTGTCCTGCGTTTCAGCATCCTTTCGCGAGTTCAGTGAAGACCAACCGTCCACTGAGAGAGCTGGTGGCAGAGGCCAAAGCTGAGGTGATGGAGGAGATCGAGGACAATCATGAAGACGGAGAAGAAGAAGACCCTGCTGATGTCACACCTGTAGGGGTCTTGACATTTCTCACTTACTGCACACCTTCCAAATGTCTCTGTATCATAAATCTCCCAGTTCACTCTGTGCTGATAGAGAGTAAAAATAATGCACTGCTAATGGAAAAGAGCTCAGGGCGTAAAGAGAGACACATTTGTTTAGTGCTTTGACAACTGTAATTGTTATTGCATGGAAAGTTTATTCTACGCTTCAATGCAGGTGTACCTATGAAGGGCAAAAGCACTGCCGTTCAGCACGACGTGCCAAGAACGCAATGAATTATGCAGATATGTGCTCGTTTAGGTTATGTAAATATACTCTTTATGTTGCTGCAGTGTATGCAATATGTATTGTATACAGTTTGCACATTTTTTATGCATAAAATACCTGGATAATATATTACATTTGCCAACATAAGCAGTATACAACAGAGCTCAGAATGCCGTATCCCACAATGCAGTGTTCCTCTTAACTTTCCTTTTTTTTTTTTTTAAGTGTGTTGAATTAATTACAGCCACGATTTTCAACTCTTAAATCTTTCAGGACTCATTGTTTTTCAACAAAATTGAATTGAAGATACAAAGTATCTGTTTTGATTTTAAACTTGCTGAATTTAACATGCAAAATATCAAGGTCACGTGACCTCAGTTTGTAACATATCACTAATGTTTATCGTTATACAAATTTTGTATGTTTTCCAAAGTCTCTTCTGCTCACTAGGGCTGCATGTATTTGATTACAAATACAGTAAAAACAGTATTATTGTGAAATATTATTACAATTTAAAATGTATTCGATGTTCTATTTGAGTATATTTTAAAATGTTGATATTATTATCAATGTTGTAAACAGTTTTTGCTGCTTAACATTTTTGTGGAATTGGTGATACTTTTTTCAGGATTCTTTGACGAGTAGAAAGTTCAATCAATGAACAGCATTTACTTGCATTTTTATTTTTTTTAAAGCATTTATTAAATAGAAATCTTTTGTAACATTATAAATGTCTTAACTGTCACTTTTGATCAATTTAATGCATCCTTGATGAAAAAAAGTATTGATTTTTATTCATTTTATACTTTTTAAAATCTTACCACGAATGTTTGAATGGTATCAACAGCAAAAACTGTTTTCAACACTGATGATGATGATAAGAAATGAAACCCAGTAGTTTTCCGTTGCGAAAGCAGCCCGACTCTTGTCTCATGGGCACTGGGCGCCACAACACCTAATGTCACACTGTGACTGTGATGTCAATACTGCATATGTAATTTGACTGGAACAGAACATGCGTTCCCCACCCAACTTTCACATTCACGTCTCCATTTAAAGATCTATTCTAGGCTGTTGTGGTCAAATGGCACAATGGTACGAGCGTTCAAAAATAACTCTTAATACACTTCCTCTTCCGCTTCTCATCTGGCCTTCAACCTTAAAAATGAAACAAAAGACACGCCATCCACATTTCTTAAGAGTTAAATAAAGCACAGGACAATTAGTCCCTCATTTTGGTAAGGAAACTGTTATAAGTGTGAAGGCCTGTGGCTGTGTATGAGTTTACTGTCAGTCTCCGGCCTGCCAACAACTTTAGTGTCTTTATTATATGTCCATGTTAGTACAGGCATTGGAGACTTTCCTTTTTATAAAACCAGCCATAGCATTGCTGGTTTACTCTCACCAAATAGTAAACCTGTGATGTTTGGCCTACATTTATAACAGACAGTGGGACTGACAGAGTGGTTCTTTTGAAGAAAGAAAACATAATTATCAGGCTTTTGTGTTGCATAAGCCTCATTCTGTCTGTGTTCCTTCTAGGCTCCAGTCAAAGACCCGTCAGAAACCAGTGAGACCAGTTCATATGGTGACCATCCGCATGACACACGTCACACTGAAACTCCAATGGTGATTGAGGAGGAGCTCAGGTCCACCGAAACCCCTTTGAAAGAGCAGGAGGACAATCTCAGCGACAAGTTTCCAGAGGAAGATCATGACAAACCCGAGAGCGAGGCGTCAGGGAAGGCCTCCTGCTCCGACTCCGGGATTGAGGATGGGAAAAGCACGCCCACCTCTGAGGAGGACACCAAAGCGGTCGAGAGCTCAGAGCCAGAACTTCCTTCGCTGAGGACCGCTGAACCTTCAGAGTCACCGGAAACTTCCTCAGACACCATGGAGAAGCCATCAGTGGGATCCGAGAAACCAGAGGAAGAAGCTCACAGTGGAGAAATGCCTAACCAGCAGCCATATCCCATGCTGGACCAAACTTATCCCAAACAGCCGACCAATCGTGCGTCTGTGGTGAGCGACAGGTCCTCTTTGGCTGGTGAGGATCTGGAAAGTTTGCTTCCGCACACAAACGGCAGATTATCAAATCGGTACTCTGCCAGTGAAAACATGGACATCAGCCTGAACCTGTCAGGTGATATGTCTGTCAACAAGGAAATGGGCACCATCTCTTTAAGGGTAAGTCTGTGTTTAAGGGTACGGTTACACGACACCGATGTACTGAAAACTGAAACGTTTTTCCTTTGCATTTTTGAAAAGTTTCGAGTGCAGAAAACGATCCCCGTTCACATGGATCCACAAAAGCCATTAAAAACGCTGTATTCTGCTTCCAGGCCAGTAGTTGGCGATGCCACTTTGACAGGGATACGCTCTAATAGACTGAGCACGTAATACGCATGACGTCACCGTTTTCACAAATTATTTTCTTATTATTATTTATCTGTATTTTCCTTTTTTGAAGTGATTCCGACCATATTTCAAGCAATTCAAAACCACCAATGTACAGTGTGCATCTGAAGTGTCTCAGATGAAGGAAATAATCCATTATTTATCGGCTTTAATATTTTCTTATCGGGCCAATAACGATCAAGCGTAGCGTCAGTTCTGGCAGGTCATGTTTGTCAAGCTCTCAGCTGATCCACGTCTACCTATAGGAATACGACGCCTATCACTGTACTCATATATAAGCTCCTTCAGTATTATCAGCAGCTACCGTGTTTCTCAGGAGCTAATTACCCTCCTCCCTCCCCAGCTCCTCTCGCCAGTCAGGATTTGGCATTCTGAGTGCCCTTTGAATCAGACTAAATTCTCGAATTATGTTGTACTTTAAAATCTTGAATTAATGATATCTGCATTCATTCATGTTGGTTGTGTTCTGTTTCCCCTAAGCGGGGTTATTGCTGCTCTTATCCATGCTAGACTGCATGGATGCGCAGGGAGTTCTCCAATAACAGAACCGCCAATCCTAACTATGCCCATTTGGCAATCGTATTTGATGATAGTGGTCCTGACAGAAATAACATTAAAAATGATCATATCGGCCGATACACATATATAACCAAAACCAAAGCATAGAAACCCTCTGTAGAACTTGGTGACACTGGTCTTCCATGTTAGTCTGGAGAACTGCATACAGCACTAATGACACTTTTGGTCTTTAACATACTTGCGTATGTGGTCCTCTGTGTACTGTCTCAGGGCCAGCTCCTCGGTTGGGCCACTGTAGAACAGAGCCCTGCTTATGAGAGCGAGTGGAACGTTCTTTGGGCGGGTCGACCGCCGTACACACAGAAGTACAGTGAAGGTACAGAGCTCAAACAGAGTCGAGCCTGTCTGCAGACTCCAGACCATCCCTCACCGCATCACGCCTGAACTCTCTCTGTACTGCTGGATGGAGGGATGTGTGTGCTTCTACATATATTTAAGCCATGCATCCCAACCTTTAATGTATTTCCAAAGCCCCGTCAGGAAGGCTCAAGTAGCCCTTCATTGACGCCAAACCAGAAATGTGTTGGACTTTAAGCATTGTCAGTAAAATTATTAAAATAGTCGTTATTACGAAGATTCCCTTTCAAAACTAAAAACAGGCAACACTGTGGTGCCTTACAACGCAGATCTTAGAAATGATGAAACGACTGATTTTAGAATTACAGGTTGCTTTCCGAAGTATCTTGGCCGAGCGACAGCCCTGGAATTTATTGACAACCCTACAATTTAAGCTGTAGTTTCTATTTTATAGGTTTAACAAAGCAAAATCTTGCAAAACAAAGGAAGTGCTTCCAGGTGTCCCTGAAGCCTGCTGAAGTAGTGAACATTTAATTTATTTGTATAGTGCTTTTGACAATACAAAAAGCAGATTTACAGAAAGTCATGTTAATGTTTATAGTATTTTAACATCTTCATGCTTTCTAATCGCATTCAGCAGATCAGCACTAGATGATAGTGTACTTTCATTTTTGCAACAACACAAGCAAATAGACTGATATACTATATAGATGATCCATTTGAGTGTACTGTACGGATGAATTTGGATGTATTATATAACTCTCTGTTATAATATAGTTTATATTTTGCAACGATGTTAACAATTGCACATTTGAGATTTGCTAGTTAGCCTCATAGCATAATTGCCTAAGTCATTTTTTAATTAATTATTTCTTAGGCAATTATGCTATGAGGCTAACGATTGCTTTACGTGAGTTTACTGTATGTATGCTGGTAAAGTAGAGAATGAACTGTATCCAACTTTTAATATATGGCCGATAATATAGTTTACATTTTGTCATGATAAAGATTTAGATTTAGATAAGTGATGGCTTTGCCATCACAGAAATAATTTACATTTTAAAATATATTAATATCGAAAATGATTTTGAATTGTAATGATATTTCACAATATTAATGTATTTACTGTAATTTTGATCAGTAGCATCCCTAGTATGCTGTTGATTACAAAAGTCTCATCAAAAAGATACTATATGAGCTGTAAAGATGTCTATATCATCTAAGTACAGTAGATGAACATGTTTTAGCCCCATAGACTGTCATCATGAGTGTATCTGCAATCGACATTTCCGATTTTTCCATTTCTGGTGTTGAACCCGGAACATTACTTTAAATGAAGTCATTCATTTGTACATATTTCAAACTGCACGTCTGTGAAGCTCATGTCAGATTTTCCATCCATTTCTCCCAAACGCTCTTTGTCTCTGCTCCATTCAGCATTGTGCATCAGTCACTGTGAGGATTGTTGGGTCTGCCGGCGCTGGCGTTCTGTTCTTTGTTTATGACTCCAGAGAACAGCTTCTTTTCTCATGTTTGCCGTTTTTCCAGTATGATTCAGAAGTTTAACTCTCTCTTGTCCTGTAGTTTTGATGCTGCATGTAGGGGTGTGCCGGTTTCAGAATTGGTGATGTCGGTTATGACGTGAGTCAAATGTGACGGTTCGACGGGGGGGTTGCGACGTTCGTCTGTTATAGGACAACTCAGTTTGAATAAAATTAATATTTGTGTAGTGTTCAATGTTGTTATCAATAGAGATACGCGGATGGGGTATTAGTTAATCCACAATGCATCACAAAACTCATCATCCGCACCAAAGTGTTTTGACCAGATTTCAAAGCCGCACCCGCCCGCCATCCGCTGATTGTTTTGCGGCCTATGGAAGATGCAATGCTCTGCTGATGCGAGCTGCAAGAAAGCCCTTGTCTGTTCTAGAAAGGATGCAGCAAAGATATTTAATGCTAATGTATGAGGCATAGGCCTACGCTGAGTTTCATTCATTTACGATGAGATGCGCTCTAGTTCAACTTCACAATGCAAGTGAACGCAGCGCATCGGAGCCTCGATGTCACGGTTATTATATTGTCTCCTATATTTGCTTTTTATTTATGAAATACATGCAATTGGTTGATGAAACATTTATTAAAATTAAGATACAATTTGTACAAAACGAAATTCGCTTTAAAGAAAGGCTTTCTACAAAGCAAAACTTAATGAAGTGGTAAAAATCATGTCTGACGATTTACAAAACAAAACTTCATTAAGTGGTAAAAACCATGTCTCCCGATTGCAAATGTTCATTGTTAATGTTTATTATTGCAAATGTTTTTCATTTGTTTAATAAATCTCATAATGATGGCACATCACTATATCATAGCTTTTATTTCTATCTCAAATGATTGGCGGTCGGTCAGGGGGTACTTGGCAAAGAATCAATACAGTTGGAAACGACGTAGACCATTAAAAACACAGACTGTTAACAATTGTTTTTAATTAGTATTTAAACATTCTCTATGATAAAAAATGTTTGTAAAAAAAACACGGTTTTGGCGGTTATAGAGTTCTAATGACGGTGTTCAACTATAACCGTCGGTCTCACGGTTATATACTAACCGTCACACCCCTAGCTGCATGATCAAAATGGTTCAACAATGATTTTAGCAAACGTTTGTGCATGCACACTGCATATAGTGGCTTTGTCGCACCAAAACCACATCACAGGATGGGCGAGATTTGCACGCTTCGAACAGCCGGCTTTGACTTGCTACAGTCTCACTATCGAGTGTACGGCATAAAATCGACAGAGGATGTCGTGGCCGACAGAGGATGTGACTGTTTGCTCAGCTGGGTTAAATAGACACAGGTCTTTGTGTTGTTTGCTGAAAAGTGACGGCATTTATATGACAAGATCCAATAAAATACGATTGCACCAGTGTCTAAATTAATTAAATTAATTCAGTGGCGCTGAAACTACGAAGCATACAGGTCTTTGCCTTTTATGTTAGTTAGTTTGTATTCCAACAAATTCTACCATTTTATTTAAATTATTAGAGTTTAAATAATATATTATTTATTAATGTTTCTCATTACAGTAATGACTGACTTAAATTTCCATAAAAAGCGAAGCACAATGGATACGTTTTGTGAGATTCACCCTCATGATCTCTCAATCTGCCCCACGCGTTCATGAGCTGCTGACACTTCCTGTCAGAACTGGCTTTACAGGATAACAGCAAATCTCACTGCTTCCTGTTCACGCCCTCTGCCTCTGCCACGGTTTCTCATTTCTTCTTTCTTTCTCCACTCCACCCATTCTTTATGCTTCTAGTTCTATCAGTCCTTGTTCCTTCATGTTGCATGTCTTCTTCTTTTTTAATCTCCCATCCACAGTTCCCTTAAATCACAGTTTCTGTTTCTTAGTTTCTCTCATTTCCATTTATTTGTTTTTTTAACAGGACTCCAAGAAGACGCTCAAACGCACCCGTAAGTTCTTGGTTGATGGTGTCGAGGTGAGCGTCACCACCTCCAAAATCATCACCGATGATGAGAAGAAAGACGAGGAAATGAGGTTCCTCAGGCAAGTCCACGCCATCACTCGCTTTAATCAAGCTCTTTAAAAAATTAGAACAATAAAATATTGTCATCAATTACTTGTAAGACTTTCGTTCATCTTCGGGAACACAAATGAAGATATTATTAATGAAATCTGAGAGATTTCTTTCCCTCCATTGACAGTCCACGCAACTACTACTTTGTCGCTTCAAAAAAGTTCATAAAGAGATTGTAAAACTAATCCATATGAACTAAATCGATCTGTTTAGTTCAAATTTTCTGAAGACACAATCGCTTTATATGATGAACAGATTGAATTTAGGCTTTTATTTAAATATTTATCAGCGAGCATAAACAAAAGCTCAAATTACTTGCTTGACACGCGAGAACAAACCTCATTTGTTCTTGCGGAAGCTCAAATGTGCTGCGCAATAAACCTCTTTTGTATTTAACCAGGAAGGTCCCGTTGCGATACAGGATCTCTGCTACCAGGGAGTCCTGGTCAAGATGGCCAACAAAAACAAAAATGACAAAGAAATACATAAAACCACACAATAAACAGACACAAAACACCCACATCTAATAAACAGTCCAAATCATATGCAGCTAACTAAAACAATGACATTATTCCATAAAAACAGACTAAAATATCTTAGAACAGATCAAGAGATGTTACAGATTCCATGTGTATTAAACCCTGAAGCTCATTCCATGCATGCAGAGCAAAATTGGAAAAAGCAGATCTACCTAGCTTGCAGAAGCTCAAACGTGCTGCAAAACACGAGAATGAATCTCATTGGTTCTTACAGAAGCTCAAACGTGCTGCGTAACACGAGAATGAATCTCATTGGTTCTTGCCGAAGCTCAAACGTGCTGCGTAACACGAGAATGAACCTCATTGGTTCTTGCAGAAGCTCAAACGTGCTGCGTAACACGAGAATGAACCTCATTGGTTCTTACAGAAGCTCAAACGTGCTGCGTAACACGAGAATGAATCTCATTGGTTCTTGCCGAAGCTCAAACGTGCTGCGTAACACGAGAATGAACCTCATTGGTTCTTGCAGAAGCTCAAACGTGCTGCGTAACACGAGAATGAACCTCATTGGTTCTTGCCGAAGCTGAAACGTGCTGCGTAACACGAGAACGAACCTCATTGGTTCTTGCCGAAGCTGAAACGTGCTGCGTAACACGAGAATGAACCTCATTGGTTCTTGCAGAAGCTCAAACGTGTTGCGTAACACGAGAATGAACCTCATTGGTTCTTGCTGAAGCTCAAACGTGCTGCGTAACACGAGAATGAACCTCATTGGTTCTTGCTGAAGCTCAAACGTGCTGCGTAACACGAGAATTAACCTCATTGGTTCTTGCATGTCAAGCGAACATGCTTAAGCTTCCATTTACCACATGTGTGCGTTGATGAATGTTTATATGTGAATAAAAGTCAGAGTGGTAGTTATGTGTACTGTGAATGGAGAGACCGAAAGTGCTCAGATTTCATCAAAAAGATCTTCATTTGTATTTTAAAGATGAACAAAAGTCTAACGAGTTTAGAACAACATGAGGGTGAGTAAATGATGACAGAATGATGAAATAACCTTTTAAGAGGGAAAAAGTTTTCTACTTGATCTTGCATCTCGGCTGAGTAAACAGACTATTTTAGGTCTCAGGTCCAAGACCTTGTCTTTCCCGAAAGGGACATTAATACACAAGGGGAACTTTGTGTACAGCCAGAGGAAGTGGACTGCTTTTAAAGGGCAAAACAAGAGCTCAAATCTCCCTTCAGCAGATCCATCATCTCAATCCTTGTGAACCTTTCAATCTAGCCGTTTCTCTTGAAGCACCTCAGCTGGTGGTAGTAGATTAAATACCGAGTGTTTCCCACCACACACACACACACACACACACACACACACACACACACACACACACACACACACACACACACACACACACACACACACACACACACACACACACACACACTGCTCTCGGTCTGCACCTACAAACAATGCCACTTCTGCCATCTAGTGGTGTGATAGTGTCCTTGCGTGAAACACACAGAGCACTGCTTCACTTCAGTCTCACAACAAACATGTCCAGCTCATATTTTACCCCAAAATCAAAACACAAACTCAATCTTCTTAATAATAGACTTCATTTCTCTTAAGAAAATGCAATGCATTTATTTCTTTTGGTTTCGTGGTGAAATATGACTTGGACATGTTTTTGACAGGCTTGAGATCTACCCCCACATAAAATATCTTTGTGGAACATTCCTCTGGTCTTTGGCTGTCAGTGAAGTCATGCAATGAATGAGGTGGGGGTGTCTTTCCCATGAGCCCTCTGTAGTGCTCTCTGTGGGTCGTGACTGTGGAGGAACAGACGATTGCTGCATTCTAGACATTCTTTGGTTGGCGAGATACTTCACATTTTCAGCTTAAAGGGATAGTCCACCCATAAATGAAAATTGTGTCATCGTTTACTTATGTCGTTCCACTTCTTTTGCTGAACACAAAAAAAGATGTTTTGAAGAATGTTGGTAACCAAATACGGTTGTCAACATTTGAAGTGGATCAAATCAAAGTTGTCCTAAGACAAGAACGGGTATTGTTCAAAATTCATGTATAACTTTAATGAAAGGTTTTGATCCACTTCAAATGTTGACTACTGTAGTTTTGCTGCCCATTGACTTCCATTCAGTGTTCAAAAAGCAAAACAAAAAAAACTAAGATTTATGAATATCATCTTTTTTATGTTAAGCAAGTCAAAAGATTCCTCAGGTGTAAATGTGAATGTCTGCGTTGATTGATCCACACAGGCGCCAGGAGCTTCGAGATCTTCGTCTTCTGCAGAAAGAGCAGCATCGAGCTCAGGCCGTGCTCAACATAAAGCTGAAGGATCAGCGGGAACTGATGCAGCGCAGATTCGACCAGGAGATGAATGTAAGAGTCACACACCTCCAGCACAACACACTGCATGTTTGTAGTCGTGAAGACAGTTAAGCTCAGTTTAAAGACGTTATAAACGGGCTTTCCTATTAAGACAATGGGGTAAAAAATGTACTATATATATATATTAGGGGTGGAACGGTACACAGAGGTCACGGTTCGGTTCATACCTCGGTTCAGACATCACGGTTCGGTACGAGTTCGGTACAATGGAGGGAAAAGCAAAACAAAAATGCAGAAGGCTTGTGCGTGTCTCAGGCTGTACCACCAAAGGAAAATAAATTACTTAAGCCTTGTATTTTTTTAAATAAGTTTTATTAATAAAGTAAAGGCATAGAACCAGTTTATTTGTAGTGCACTGACAACAGTTTTATATAATTAGTTTATTAATTAAATTAATAAAAAGACAAAAAAGACCTTGAGATATGTTTGGTAACTGTACCTGAATGAATTGAAAATGAATTTGCTACATTTCAGATTCATATATTTTGTTTTCCTTAAAATTTGAATTAACAGTAACTTAAACACTTTGCAGTTTGAATGATGTCCTGTATAAACAAAATGACGGAGTATGTTTTTATGTTTCCACTGTTCGATCGCGCCTGCGCCTCACACACACACACACACACACACACACACAAATATAAGTAAACACGTTGCGACTTTTCGATCGCACCTCTCTCTCTCTCTCACTCACTCACTCACTCACTCACTCACTCACTCACACACACACACACACACACACACACACACACACACACACACACACACACACACACACACACACACACACAACATATTCCAGCATTGCAACATCGCAGCCTGCTTCAGAGCTAAGGTGGAGCTACAGATTAGGTGTCCCTAAACAACCCGCGTATACAGTAGTTCCGCATTATATTAATTAATTTGCACGTGAGTTTTATTTATTTTTATAAATTGTATATTCATGTATGTAAATTTATTCATGTATTCTCCGTGTAAATTTATGCACCGAACCGTGACACCCGTACCATTTCGGTTCAATACGAATACATGTACCGTTCCACCCTATATATATATATAAACTATATATTACCAAACTTACCCTTGTTGATGAATCACAGTACATTAAGGGTCAGATTTACTAACAGGTTGCTCCAGCGCAAAGCCTCTTTTGGCGTTAAAAAACTACTGTCAGGATTTACTAAAGACACGCAGTGATAAATTAGCGCTGAAAGGCGTGGACTTTTGCTGCTGATCTTATTGCATATGCATTTGAAGGAGTTTCCCTTTTAGACACAAAATTTATGCGAGGAGAGTATTTAAATGAATCACACAAGGTGATTTATTAAGGTTTGCGCTAGTCAATTTACTGGTATTTGCAACATTATTTACAGCCCCAAAAAAGCTTGTCTTAAACCACACGCTAATTTGCGCTGCTCTCTGTAGATTGCGTTGGTCATAATGGAAATGATCCGACTGCGTTTGTGTTCTTTAATTTGTGAATTGTCAGTAAATCACGTGCAGATCTTTACACTCAGCGCTTTTATGGGATTTCGTTCTCACGGTAATTTGCCTTGTTTAGTAAATCTGGCCCTTAGGATTTTTTTTTCATATTACAATTTCTCTGAAATGTTATGTTTAAATGTGCAAATGAAGCATTATCTAATGAATGATCTAATCTAGAGCATCTCTCTCGTACTGTTTGACGTGACAGACTAGTTGTCCATTCAATTCTGGTTTTCCAAGAATGTGGTTGCAAGTCCTGGAAATGTACGGGTGTGAGATCAGTCACTCCCAGAAATAACTGAACTGTGTGTGACCTGTGAACGTAAGCGTATTAAAGACTCAAACACAGGACTGAGAAGCGTGTCCTGCTGCTGTGTGAACGTGGCCTATCAGGAATGAGTTGTGTGGAAGAACTGAAGTGGCTTTCTGACTCAGTCCAGGAGGAAACAGCTTGTTTTGAGGAACAGCCTTTAAAAATGTGTTCTGTGTTGAAATCCACTGTATACACAAGTATAATAAAATAAACTTATTTTCACAGAAGACATGTTATGGAAGCAAAATAGCCCGAAATCTCAAAATTGACACTGCTTTTGCCCATAGTGTCCTGCCTTAAACAGGATATTTCTGGTAGAGGAGAAACTCCCATAATATCACACACATTATGCAGTTGAAATGTTAAGAAATAGTGCTGATGTATTGGTCTGCGGCTGTGCTCACAGGCCAAGAAAAAATACTTTGACACTGAGCTGGAGACCCTGGAGAAACAGCAGAAGCAGACCATAGAGAAGATGGAGCTGGACCACACCACACGACTGCGGGACGAGGGCAAACGCATCCGCACTGAACAGGAAAAAGCCTACAGCAAGTTTCAGGACCAGATGAAGCACAAGAAGAAAGAGGCGAGTGAGCTACACCTCAGATATATACAAATATAGATTAAAAATATACTTTTTTGACTAAATTTCAGTGATTCCCCAAACTTTTAGTTGCACAAAACTGTTAATATCAAATTAATGTGATTGGTAATGAAATATATGAATTAATAAATTTGAATGTGTAAATAATATTCTAGAACTTTACTATTTTTATGTAATAATCTCATTAATCAAATAACTGCTAAAAAATATATATATATTTTTGTTGCTAATAATGACAAGATGATTATGTTTTGAATGCTGGCGATGAAATTGACTAGAATATTAAATATGAAACTGCAAGATGTTATAGATATATCAATGCGCTGAACGTTTTCTGAAGAGTTGTAAACATCTAAAAGTAAAATGGTTGATTTTTAATGCAGTTTGAGTTTTGAATGGACTAAAGTAAATGATTAGATGATGAAACATTAAGTCGCAAACATCTCACATAATGTTCTCTTGCTTACAATATAAACTAGTGCAAAAGTTCGCATTATCACATGCGTCTAAACGATTGAAATCTGTTTGGTATAACATGAAATGAACTGTCAGTAATTGTATTTCAGATGTCACAGTACGTACAGTGCGTAGATAACATGTAGATTTGTGTTCAGTTTTCCAGTTTGAAATGAAACCCTTTTATCTTTATTTTGTCTCAGGTCAAACAAGAAGTGGAGAAGCTGCCCAGGAGTCAGAGGAAAGACAGTTTGAAGGTCAAAATGAACAACTTTCAACAGCTGAAGTCAAACGAGGTTTGTTTAAGACGTGGCTGTCTCCACTTTTGAGCAGTTTGAACCTTTTATCACAGACAGAAGACACAGAATCAGTGCCCAATTCAAACAGTTGGAGATGACCAATGGAAACATGTTTAATCAAGTATCTCCGCTGGTCTTGAGAAGTGCTCTTCTAAACCACAACTGTGTCTTTCCATGATCTCATTATTACAGGAAAGCGCATCAGCTGCATCTGTTTGTGTCAAAAAGGTTTGAGTTTTATTCTCTCCGGCTCTTTGTTCAGGAAGAGAAGTTCCTTGCAGATCAGAGGGATTATCTTGACTCGACTCTGAAGAGCATCATCGCTGAGAATAAGCGGGAAATCTCCGAGACGGAGCGCCAGTGCCTCCTCAAAAAACAGGCTCTGCTCAGAGGTATAAATGAAGATTAAGAACCTGAATGCTTTAAGAACGTCCATGTTGAAGGTTTTAAGCAGATCGTGCTCATAACCCAAGCGCTCTCTTCATCCGTCAGATCGAGAGTCCACTGTTTGGGACATGGAGGAGAAGAACTTGCACGAGAGACACCAGCTCCTCAAACAGCAGCTGAAGGACCAGTACTTCATGCAGAGACACCAGCTCCTCAAGAAACACGAGAAGGTGTGTGTGTGTGTGTGTATGTGTGTGTGTGTTTGCAGTGTGACAGACAGGAATGGGGAACATTTGCACTTCCTGTGTGGACAGTTTTATTGACTTTAATGGGAGTATTATAGTTTTAGGGTTCCCATGGTCATAGAAAACCTGGAAATATCGTTGTCTAGGCCCGAATTTTTTTTTTTTTTTTTAATGTAAACTGAAGATAAGAAAATAAAAGCTAATTCAGAGTATTAATACAACTATAATAGTATACAGTATAAATAATATATACCTGAGGCACTACTTGCTGGAAATAAATAAATGCTAAAACTGAACTACAGCTAAATATGAGTTGAATCTGTTCACGCATCAGTCTGAATGATTCATCAGCAAGTAGCCCTGAATTATAATGATTTTAAAAAATCCTTCTCAGTTGTTACAAGTACCAGAAAAAACATGCTTTTTTTGGTCAAAAAGCATTTATACCATATTCATGTTGTGGAAGCTTGTTTCCGCCATACAATAAAAAAGTTCAGATTTTTTTTTTTTTTTTAACTATTGCGAGATATAAAATACGAATTTTGAGGGAAAAAAGTCAGATTTGTGAGTTATATTTGCGAGTTTATAACTGTTTTTATACTGTTTTTCTCACATTGCGAGTTTAGAACATGCAATTCTGTTTTTTTCTCCCCGTAATTCCGAGTTCATAACTCACAATTCTGACTTTTTCTTGCATTTTCAAGTTTATAACTCACAATTCTGACTGTTTTTCTCACAATTGCGACCGTTTTTCTCAAAATTCTATTCTTATTTCTCACAATTCTTGCAATTCCGAGTTTTTTTCTCACAATTGCGAGTTTAAACGTGCAATTGTTTTCCCCCTGCAAGTTTTTAACTTGCAATTCTGACTTTTTATTGCAATTTCAGGTTTATAACTGCAACTAAAAGAGAAAAATGACAGAATTATGAGAAAGTCGCTATTACCTTTTTTTCCCCTTTTTTTAAATTCTGTGGCAGAAACGAGCTTTCAAACCATGTCGTTTTCTTATTAGAACCTTGATTTTTTTGCAGTTTATTTGTTTTAAAAATGTCATCAGACTTTATCACTACCAAAGACATTGCACTTAAATGGCACACATCTGATTCAGTGTAAGTGTTCAGCGTGTGGTTGTGTGTTCTGACCCGTGTGTGGATGGTGTGTGTGTGTGCAGGAACAGGAACAGATGCAGTGCTATAACCAGCGCATGATTGAGCTCCTCAAAGCTCGACAGCAACAGGAGAAGAACAGACTCCCCAAGATCCAGCGCAGCGAGGGCAAAACACGCATGGTCATGTTCAAGAAGAGCCTGAAGATCAACTCCACCGGGAACTCGGCGGAGGACCGCGAGAAGATCAAGCAGGTGAAGCGCGCGTGTGTGTGTGTGTGTGTGTCCTCCTCTCTGAGATGTCTCTCTCGGCCCGTGTGTGTGTCCTCCTCTCTGAGACATCTCTCTCTCTCTCTCGTCCTCAGTTCACCAGGCTGGAGGAGAAGAGGCAGAAGGCCGAGCGACTGCACCAGCAGCAGAAACATGATAACCAGATGAGAGAGATGATCAGCCAGTGTGAGGGGAACAGCAGAGAGCTTCAGCAGCTGCAGGTCACACACACAATCCTCATGCTTTTCCTGGCCATTCACATAGTGCTGGGCGGTGTACTGGTTCATACCGAATACCGGTGTTTATTTTTGTTATGATATGAATTTTTCTTATACCGCAATACCGGTGTATGTCGTTTTAACAGCGTTGGGAACGCGACACTGTTTGAGGGTCTTTTCACTGTTGCACTGGTGATGCACAGATGTGTGTGTTACTGTGACGGTGAAGATGGAGAGGTTAAACTATATTTGATAGCTGTCAAATTATATTACAGTGTTTCCCATTCGTTGGTTCCCAATATCAACACAGCCTTTTGGAAAATCTATTTGTGGTTGGCATTGACATCGTTGAATAAGCATGAGCACTGCACGTTTCAAAGTCAAAACGCGGCGCGGGTGTTTTTATATGAATGTATCTGAAGTGAACCTGCGGTCTCTAAAAGTTTCTAAGCCATTTCAATTGAATCTTTCATTATCTGTCCTGATAAAGCAGCGTTTATGAGCGCTGTGCTGCTTTGTGTACATCCGTTACCGGGGAAACCGCTTTGTGTACATCCGTTACCGGGGAAATTGCTTTGTGTACATCCGTTACCGGGGAAACCGCTTTGTGTACATCCATTACTGGGGAAACCGCTGTTTCTGAGTGACACGCCTACAGCGCCTCCTGCTGGACCTCTTTATAAACAGCATCATTTTGTGCAAACCTGTATTAATACTAGTGTGGATTTTTCTACAATATTCACTCATCTTAAGTCAATCTACTGCAGTATCTCCTCTCTCAATCAGTAGAAAATGTGGTTAACACCTAGTCATGCTTGAAAAATAATAATACCGTCATATACTGTGAAACCGGTTATTAAAAATACGGTGATATACATTTTTGGTCATCCCGCCCAGCACTACGTTCACACACATCGTGTAGAACACAGAAGGAAAAGATCGTTTGATACATGTCCGAGTGTTTTTTGTTTCAATCCCAACATTATCCGACGCACTCTTTTTTTGTGTGTTCTGCATAAAGATAAACTATGAATTAACTATAAACTAAGTTCGTAAAAGTATTTTGTTACTGTATATTTGTAATATTACCGGACATTTTTGTGTTGCATCGCGTCTCACTGAAAACTCAATGGCGTTGTTGTGGTAACAGTTGTTTTGTCTCACACTGTGTCTGACTGTGAATGTCTCCTGCAGAATGAGAAATGTCACCTGCTAATAGAAAACGAAACGCAGCGTCTGAAGTCTCTGGATGAGCAACACAACCAGCAGCTGAAGGACTGGAGAGAACACCTCAAGCCCAGGAAGAAGGTCAGAGTTCACTCTTACTCTCTCTAACATGATTGGACACTGAGAGGAGACATGTCTGGCTCATATTTCACCCTAAAACCTCAATTACAGAAAAAGAAACATAAATTGAACTTGAAATTGAATCCATTGTTTGTGGATGGAACGATAATTGAGTCGCTTATGGTCATCGTGGCCGGCTGCATTTATTTGATCAAAAACAATAAAAATAGTAATATTGTAATGTACATGTACAATGTAATGTTTTCTGTTTTAAAATTAGACTTGTCATGATTTTCAATTAATCGTCTGATTGCGGTTATTTGATTTAATCACAATTATATGAGTTAACCACAATAATTGTGCAGTTTATATTTCATTCATATTTTGCCGTTCAAATAAGCGAACCGAGCCTCAGTCGGCTGAAGAGCGTGTGAAGATTAGACCCGTTCTGGAGCGCACGCAAACATTTTGAATTAAGGGGTTAACTTGCATTATGGTAAAAAAAAAAAAAAAAAGCTCCAGTTTAACATTCCCATCATTCTAAACATTCGTGGTCTAATGATCTTTATGATATGAAGGCTTGGAGGTTTAATCAGACTGCATTTTTATATTATATTATAATTATATTTTATTTTATTTTATTATTCAAGTTTTCTGGGCTCCAATTAAAGTTGAACAAAAAGATAAATATTTTAAAGTCCCCCTGTAGTCAATAATTTTATCCATTACACTCATCTTTGATCACCAACATTACATATTTAAATGTTTTTTCTTGAAAAACTAAAATGTCTTCATGCCTTAAAATATCTTGAATGTAACTCGACACCCTTGCCTCATTTAGTATACGCGGTTCTATGATTATGCAAATGAGCCCCGCCTCCACTCACTCACTCATCTCAGAGATGCACTGGTTGACGATCACACGTTGATCTGATTGGTTACAAGGTAGTTTGTGACGTCAGAAACACCAGCGATTTCAAAGCGTGTTTTTGAGACTGTCTTTGGTTCACTGCAGTTTTAAGGAGAAAATACTCAGCAATGGAGTCGACTTATGAATTTACACATGGTTTGTCTTAAAGCATATTAAAAACACCACATAGACACATAAACAGCATTAAAAGCTGGATTTTCACCACAGGGAGGCTTCAATAAAAGAGTGCCAATAATTATGGCCAACGTGTTTTGGAGAAAAACATTTATTTCATAATGTGATTTACACTCCACTTTCAATTTTTTTACTTCTGCAATGATGGAAAAAACCTTTAAATAATATATTGTTTTTACAGTAATGAGAGATGCGCTGAATTGTCAGTTATTATCTCAGAATATCAGCAGATCAGTGGAAGGGTTGTGGAGTTGAAGTACGATGTGTTGTCGTTTGCTCTCGCAGGTTCTGGAGGATGAACTGACTCTGAGGAAAAAAGAACAGGAGATTTTCTTCAGGATGAGCGAAGATTCCGAGTGTCTGAACGTCGGCTCACCGAACAAACTCACCAAGTTCCTTCCATACGTGGATTCCTCCACCACATGAGCGCCACACACACTCACATGAGCGCCACACACACTCTCACGTCCAGATCCCCAACAAGTATTTGAGCTTTTTTATTTGTGTAGGAGGCGTAATCTGATAAATGCACAGAACGTAGAATCACGTGATGCTGAAGAAGCCAAAGAACCATTTAAACTGATACTAACAACACATACTGACACATTCATGATTTAAGTACAGTCACTTGAAATGACATTCATTTAATTGCAGGTTTATTGCCAGTTATCTGCTCAATATAGACAGTTGCAAGTGCTTTGATGCATTTATTTAGACGAAGGGATTTTGTATCATGAATAAGAAACGAGGGCATGTCGTTTATTTCCCACTCGAGGTCTGACAGACTCTTGCCTGAGTTTAAAAGCTACTGTTGGAATTGTCTCTTTAAGTTAGCAAAAGGTGTATTGCCAAACATATTGTACAAACCCTGCATATTCTTATATATTTTTATTTTTTCTATGATCATTTAATATATATATTGAAACTTTATCGCTTTTCTTTTAAAAACCAATTTTGACCTTGTACAAATGTTTAAATGCTGAAAAATGAATTTATGTTTTAATTTTTTTTTAACCGCTTCACATGAAGCATACATTTTAATTGGTACATTAAGTTATTTTACAAGTTTGTTGGATGTTTTTGTTGTTTTATGTATGAGACAACGACTAATTTGCCACTTTTATTATTCTGCAAAGTTCACCAAAATGTGAGTTATTCTCTGCCACGAACTGCCAGTGGCACATTTACTGTAAACGCATCACACTGGACGAGACGGGCCAAAGTGAAAGACTTCTGGCTGGGGGGTTTAGTTAACGTTGGCATGGAGTTGATGTTTTCCTGTTTAGTTTATTGTCGGCCATTTTGTCACCTAACCCAAGTGCAATATGTGTGTTCCTCTAATGTTGTGTTCAGATTTTATACATGTGTTATTTTACAACCGCTTCCATTCTTTAGCCATCTGAAGGGTTTATTTTCCCAGTGTTTCTGACGATAAGGTACTTGGATTTTATTTTTTATTTTTATTTTTTTTATGCACAATGTTGGTCATTCCTGTTCGAGTCTAACTCTGTGTAACCAAAGGTTCAGTGTGGATGATGATGCCTCTCCTGATGTAAGAAACTGTTTTCCTACGAGAGTATATATAATAAATGAGATGTTTATTATTCATCCTTGCAGTTCTTTCATTGAGTACTCGGTGTTAGAAATAGCTTTGTGCTAACAGGGCCATGTGGTTAATCTTAAACATGGCAGCACACTGGAAGATGAAAAGGTCTCAAGCCGTATTTGGTGTTTCTATCTCTAAACCAGTAGATTTGAGCTCGACTGGAGTTCAGTTTGTATAGTTTTGCTGTGGCGCACACTGCAAACCACGACATCACCAGCAGTTCAATATTTTAAAAAGTTGCACTTCTTTGACACAGCGTTTAAAAAATAAAAAATAAACATTCTAGTACTTGTTGATATAGAAAAACAATGCAACGCAAAACCAGTACCTGTCAGTCCGTAGCAGAACCTGATCTCTACAAGTACAACATGTTCCTGGATCGACATCTTTGTTTATCCCGCAACATTCCAATCAACCAATCAGATTTAAAGAGGTAGTTCACCTAACGACAGTAAGTAGAGTAGAGTTAGATGTAGGGGTAGGATTAATTTTTTCGGACAGGAATGTTGTTCCAGGATCAACTAAATATGTTGACTCAGGAACATGTCTAACTCATAGACTGTAAAAAAAAAAGTCTAACTTCACAAAATGGTTTAAGCAACTTTCATGGATTCAAAGAGCAGACAAGGTAAAACCTCTCCAACCGCCATACTTTATAACTTTATTTAGTTTACATTGGGCGACGTTTTAATTAAAGTGGTAAAATGTTTAATAAAAAGTTAATCAATATTACTTCTAAATGCTTTTTATGAAATTAAGACACTTGTACACGCCCTGTGATTCGCACATGTGATATACACACTTTGTTTTATTGGCAGACTTTTGTATAGACAGTTGTTTACCTCTCCTGATCATTCCCTAAAACTAATATTCATCCTTACCTTCCAACAAGAAAGGAAACAGTGGAAGGAAAATATGGCTTTATTGGCCTGGTTTCACAGTCAGGGCTTAAATTAAGCCTGGATTAGGCCTTAGATCAATTATGTATTAGCTTTTATAAATGTGACTTAGAAAAAAACATTACTGGTTTGAATATTGAGACAAAACAATGACCCTGACGTATTTAAAGATATTTCAGTGCAAGTTAAAACAGCTCAAACATACATATTGACTGACCATCCATCCATCCATCCATCCATCTCTTCATTCCTCCATCCATCCACCCATCCATCCATTCCTCCATCCATCCATCTCTTCATTCCTCCATCCATCCATCCATCCATCCATTCAACTAATCAAAAGTTTTTTAACAAAGTTTAATATTTTTATTAGACTATATTATACTCTTATTATAAAACAGTACAATTTTGAATTATTAATATTTGTTTTCTATTTGAATATATTTTAAACTGTAATTACTGTGATCATTACTCCAGTCTTCAGTGTCACATGATGATCCTTCAGAAATCATTCTAATATGCTAATATGATTTTTTCTTCTGTATTTTGATCGAATAAATACAGCCTTGGTGAGCAGAAGAGACTTCTTTCAAGATTATTTTGTATAACAATAACAAAATACATTTTGAATAACAAAACTTTTGACTGATTGATTGATGATGCAATCAATGACATGCAATAAACACACTGAACTGAATATGTATGATCGGCTATTCGTGTTGCATTTAAAACTTTGTTAATCTTCTTGGCAATAATAAACATAAGCTCTCCCCCCAATTTCAAGGCAATGTGTTTGCATAATTTGATATTTCTCCATGATATTAGTCATGTATATTGGATTAGATATTGATATTAGTCCATATATAGATTTAGAAGATTTTATAGACGTATAGATTTTTTTATTTTTTTTTTACTGCAAGAAATACATTTGCTTATCATTTAGAGAAAAATAAACATCTATGCATCCGTCTCTCCTTTATTGCTACCTTTCAGGAACTTTAAACTTGCCAGTTCATTATAATTTTGGGGAGTTCCCTTTCCAACTTCAAAAATCCAGCTATATTTCCTTTTCTTTTGTCAATAAAAAAAGGAAACTGGATATAAAGTAACCAGAAACTCAAAAAGACAATTATATAAATGGAAGACAGAATAAAGTGTGCAGTTGATAACTTTCACTTACAGTTTAATATCATAATAAAGTGTTCCCATGGGATTGCTTATAATAAAAAATAAAAAAATCATGTTGACTATTTAAAATGTTTATTTGATTTACATAATGTTAAAAAAAAAAAAAAAGTTAAAAGACAAAAATACTATTAACAAAACATCACACACAAAAAATAAAATAATAATAACAATAAGGTAAACCTATGTCATCTTGCCTTTGTTCCTGGTTGGAGAAACACATTTTAACAGTCATGTTTCATACTTACAGTGTTTACCCTCTTCACTCTGTTTTCCTTCATAGCATTTTTCTAGCAAATACCTCTCAACTATAGAACACCTTCCATTATCCTTTCCTAACTCAGGCACTTTCATGTGTTGCACGTTTAAAGATGGACTGCTTTTATGGATGCATTTTATAGCAACCAGGAGCTAATGACCATAGAGCAAAGTCAGCATAAGATTTCTGGTGCTCCCAGTATTGTCAAGTCCCACTGGGCACCTCTTGAACACTGTTTTAGATTTCTGATAAACAAATGAATGGAAAACAAAACACAAAATATCTTTAGTAACATAAAATACACATTTCCAAATGTAGTGTTAACAATAAACATGTTTATCAAATGTATGCTTGAAACCAGTCAAGCATGAATGTTGAAACATTTGACAATGATTGTAAAATATCTAAGCACATTAGTCAATGGTATGAAAATACTTTGGGCAATACTGACATATTATATAAAAGATTGACAATATTATGGCTTCTCTGAGGTAATCCATTATTCACTAATGTGGACAATTGGTACTGCAAAACAGAGTTGCTTTTTATATCAATGTTTGCAATAACATTTACACGACAGAAATCAAATAGAAATGAAATAAGAATAGAAATGGGTGCCACCGTTCTGTAAACCTTAAGGCCGTTTCTTGCTTCTCCTCATTCCACACCTTCCCTTTACTCATCAGTTCCACAGTGCAGAGTCTATAAAAAGTGCAGCTTGAAACCAAATAATTGAAAATTAAAGTAGATAACCAAGCAACGTGATTTGTAGAGATTTATAGTCTTAGAACCTACAATATTTATGATTATTTGTACTTGGCTGTAAACTAAAAGACTCGAAATGGAAACGTAGCGTTATAAAGCTAGAGCGTTTAAGTTCTCCAGGCTTGAGTTGAAGCTCCAACTTGCTTATTGTAAGGTTTTGTAGTATGTGTAATATAGAAGCATACTCATATTCTAATCTAGACTCAATCTGCTGATATACACTGCTCAGATTTCAAGCTTTACTTATTTGCATATACAGTACTACGCAAAAAGCACAGAACGCTTTGCATATTATACTGAGGCACAATATCATGGAGGCTGTGAAAAGTCATTGATATATTGCTAGTCACTTAAACCTTTAGCGATACATATAAGGTTTGATTAACATAAGAATGCGCAAGTAACAGTGCTAACGTATGAAAGCACACTAAAAGGGAGAGTTACACAATTAAAAAGCAAGCAAACAAATTATTATGGCCTGTTTGAACTTGCAAAGGATGGAATGTGATTTTTAAAAAAAGGTACCCATAAATAAAGATGTTAATTAAATAAGGTTTTCTTGAGGCAGCGATGCCGAGAGTACCTAAGGTTTCTTGGTCAGGTAATTGGAAGGAATCCAGCCCTCCATCACTGGCCCATCACTCACATTTTTACAAAACCACCAGCCGCTACCACTTCTCTCCAGCACTTCGAAGACAGCGCCCTCTTTAAAGCCAGGTGTCTGCTCGTCTCCTTCAAAGTCTGCCACGGCTAAGAACAGCTCCTCTTTGGCTGGCTCCTTGATAAGGGGAGGGAGTTTGTCTCTCGGAGGCCCTGGTTTTTCTGTTTTAATGAGGGGCTTTGGTGGCACAGGTACTTTGGGCTTGGGTTCCTCCTTCTCCTTTTCTTTGGAGGCTGGCAAAGGGAAGGCTTTCGTTTTGGGTGGCGGGGGTCTGTTCTGAGGAGGGGCAGCCGGCTTGGCTTCCGGCAAGTCTTTTTGAGGAGCTTTGGTGTCTGTAGGACTGGCTGGCTCTGAACTCTTCTTTGGTGGTGGAGGCCTTCTAGGGGCCACAGACGGCCTCTGGGGAGGCTCTTTTGGTGCAGGTGTCGGCGGTTTAGTTGTTTCTGGTGGGTTATGGCCGTTTTGTTGTTTAGGGGGGAATTTTGGCTCTTCATTTGTTCCGCCATTATTCGGGGGGTTACTGGATGGCATATCGTTCTGTTGGCTGGGATCACTTGAGTTGCCACTGAGCTCTGGAGGCTTAGACGGACGAAGTTTACTCCGAAGGTTTGTGATGTCCAGCTCACTCTTGGCTACCGGCTCTGGTTTCACTGCAGGGGGGGGCTTTGGTCTGACCACTGGTTTCGGCTTCAGGAAGGGGGCTGGGCTGGCCGAATCAGGCTTCTCTTCGAGTGAATCTGGTTTGGGTTTGGGAGGCTGCTTGGCCACATGCTTTAGGTTAAACTTTTTCACCTCCTTGGCTGAGATATTGTGGCCACACTCCAAGCCCATTTCATTGCGCAGATAGAGTTGCTTGTTCTTCTCCTCCTTCTTCATCTCTGGGGGTTTGTCTGGTTTGAGAGGAGCTACTTTTGGTGTCACCAATGGGACGATGACTCCTGGGATTGGTGGTTTGGGTGGGAGAGGTTTGGAAAGGTCTACTTTGGGTGGGAGAGGTTTAGAAAGGTCTGCTTTGGGTGGGAGGGGTTTAGAAAGGTCTGCTTTGGGTTTGTCCTCCAGTTCCAGGCTCTTGTTGATGGATTCTCTCCTCGGAGGTAAAGCCGGCTTCTCTTCAGCCGTAGGTGAGGATGGAGGTGGGGGTAAGGGCGCAGAAAAATGGGAGCTGCTCTTGACCGCGTTGGGCTTCCATTCTCTTAGCTTGGAACGGGTGGAAAATTCAGAGTTGGATGAAGGTTCTTCTGGCAAGGGTTTGGACCAACTATGTTCAGAGTTGGTATTATTGCTTGAGGTATCATCAAACTTCAGCTGACCCATCTCACCAGGAAGGGGAGCCAAAAAGTTAGGCCTAGAGGCATTGCTAGTCTTCTTGTATTTATCAATGAATGTGATTGGAGCCCAGCCTTCTTTTTCATCAATCTGAATGTACCACCAGCCACTGGAGTTCTTCTCAATGACCTGGGAATACAGGGTACGACATAAATGTAGAGATGCAATTGGAATAGCTAGATGTATTCAATTAATATGTTGACTCACTTCAACTTTCACTCCCGCCTGAAAGCTAATGCCATCTGGAATGGTTGTCTGAAAGTCAGCGATGGTGTAATATTCCTCCTCTACTTGCGGCGGCACTGGGGGTTTAGGCAGGTTCACTCCTCGTGGCTGGAATTAGAGATTTCTAATTACCTTTTAGAAATATTTGAGATGCAATTGAAAAAGAAGAATCACCCTTACTATTGTAAGATCCCGGCGTGGTGGAGGTCTCTGTCGAGCTCCTGCTTCTGCAAAAGAAAAGAGGGCAGAGTTTAGAGAGCCAACAATCTTTTCAAGCAAGTCTCTCTCACTTTAATCTGCTCTTGTTATAGTCGCCACAGTGGATCATCCGCATGTTTATTTGGCATATGTTTTACACCGGATACCCTTCCTGATGCAACTCAGCACTGAGTGTGCACTACAATCTCAAGCAAGTAAATGGAGCTAATCAGGCCATCGTATTTTTGAAAGACTCAACTATTTTTTTTACTTCAGCTTGGTGCCTTGATCACTCTTTTGGGAAGTATTTTGCAAAAAGGTCTGGCTGACTGTCCATTAGATTGTACACACAGCCTATCTGAGAAATACTTGATTTTTTTTGGATTAGAATCAAACAAACTGTTGCTTACTGCGCTTGCTGTCTGAAAATGGTGAAAACCGGTCCCGCTGATTCTCCTTGTTCTCCTTGTTGGCATTCTGCTGTTTGCAAGCCACGTCTAGGTCATTAGTGCTGGCATGAACGGGGCCACCAGCCGCCATCTTCTGACTGAGAATGTCAGCCTTCTTCAGATAGGACGCCGGGGCCCAGCCCTCTTTTCCTTGGTATCTATGTGGTGAAAGGGGCAATGCTCTATCCAAGAAAATGCTTAAGTATTTTTGTCCTTTTTCGGGGTACATTTGCATTTGTTTTTACCTGATCTTCCACCAGCCTTCCAAGTTTTTCTGAATGACCTCAACAGTCATGCCTCTCTCCAAATCAATTTCATCTTGATCACGTGCAGAGTAAGGATAGATTGCAGTGTACTTTTCCTCTGAGGAAAACGAAAGGAATATTTAAACTTTTTTTAGTTAAATATGCTGTTCATGAATAACATTCAACCACTACAGCCAATTTACCACTTAAGTTTTCTTTGTTTTGCACAAAATTAATACACATAACATCAATGTTCCACTAAAGCTTGACAACCAGAAATTATCCAAATACTTTTTTTTTCTACATTTTGAACAGTTTATCATTGTTTTATTAATAGATATGTGCAATTCTTTATCTTGATTGAAAAGCTTGCTTGTGATATTTTTCGTTAAAATAAATGGCACTTGAATATTTTCTTATCCAATGCAATGGCATCCATACATTTTCTTCAGCTTACAATGCTTTCATTGTTTTGCTAAAATAGTTGAATGGAAACGTGGTAAATTTGATATTGTGGTAAAATTTTCACTTTTCACATTTGTATTTGTATTTTACAGTAAATGAGTGCTTGCAATCTGCATTTTCTCTCGAGCTTTGTCATGAATAGCAGATGGAGGAGGTTGGGGGAGGATCTGATCAGAGACTCAAGAGTACTGACAGCATAAGCACATTTGCTGGGAAGCATGATTATTTTCACATGCTCACAACAAAATCACAATCTAAACATAACACGACTGCACCCGGTTTAAATGCTTCTTATATTCATACATTCAGTTTTGAGCCAGATACAAGCTTAAGTTTTAACTTTTTTTTCTTATATTTCTCCATTACTTTAATATTGAATACAATATTAGCACAACACAGTATGAAACTGTGTGAATCATTCTGATTTACTTCTGACATAATTGGCAGAATACCAAACTCACATTACTGTATGTATTTAACTGTGTAGTACGTATTGTAATACAAAAGAAATGTAAAAATACTATTATTAAAAAAATAAATGACTAACACACAAGTGACACCACTTCTTCTGCCCTTTGCTTGTGTGATTAATTTGTTTAAATTGTGATTTTGTTTTATTGTCAGACATTTTTACAGAGTTTTCATTACAAGTCATGCATCAACTAACACCATTTATTTTTCACCAGTTATTTCATGTGCTTTGGTAATTATTTTTGTAAACAAGATATAACTCAGGAAATAGAGTAAAAGGAAAGTATTGTACAAATAATAATAATAATAATGACACCTGTGTTACAATTCCCTGATTCATGCTTTGTTCAGTTCTACACCACATACAGTGCAGTGCATGCAATGGCACATGCAGAAGTCACAAATGCGGGGGGTGGGGGGGGACCATCACAATAGAGTGATAAAGTGGTATGCTTTCCACCTTGGCCAAAGCCTGTGCTGAACAGATCCCCTAAAGTACGCCGGCGACCAACGTGCCTCGGCAGTGACCAGAATCTCCGGCACACTCCAGCAGAGAGCAAGCAGACACATGTGAAAACCTTCAGGTCACGTTTCTTTATGTTGGGCCACCAAATATACAATCTTTTCCATGTAGTGCTGAAGTAAAACTAAAAACTACACTTCTCCTCCTTCTCATCTCTCTTTATGAATAACATCTGAGTAAGACTTCCTTTCTATAACTTTGTTGAATGGTAAAGTGTGTAATTTTTGCATCACTAAAGGGATTAGTGTCAAAAGTCTGGAGTTCCTGGGTTCATATAATTTGCTTTAAGGGTTATTTCACCTAATGAAGATATTTTAAAGAATATTGGTAATCAAACAGTTGACGGTAGCCATTGACTTACATAGTAAGAGAAAAAAAATACTATGCAAGTCAATGGCTACTGTCTGGTTACCAACATTCTTTAAAAATATCTTCTTTTGTGTTTAGCAGAAGAAGGAAACTCACACAGGTTTAGAACAACAAGAGGGTGAGTAAATGATGACAAAATATTGATTTCTGGGTGGACTATCCCTTTAAGCAATACATATGAACCCAAGAACTCCAGACTTTTTGTAAAAAAAACAACAACTGGTTTGCTACCTTTATATTGTTTGAGAAGGTCTTTTATTCACAAAACTTGCTCATCAAGAGTCATCAAAAGTCTGATCTCTTAAGCCCAAAGTATACAGTGTGTTTTACATGTACACTAGGGTATGCATACAATGTGCAATGAGATTGAAAACAACAAACTACTGGAGTCAGCGTCAACAATAGAAGAGTTTCAGATATACACAGCTCTAGTTGAGTACAAAGACATTTTTATTGGTTATATCTTTTGGAAAGAAATAGCACAGACACTGGATAAGAATAACACTTTCTACTGTGCATGTGTTGAGTGTTTGCGCACAATATCAAATGGAGTATACCTTAAAAAAGGTGACGCGTTTAGGCTATACGTATACGCTAAGCATTCAACGTCAAAACTAAAGTATACTTTGGGGTTTTGAAGTGTAAAAGCACCTTCCCTCAACAAATCTTACTATTTGAGTAATTAAGGCTATGCTATAATTCATTTTCTGTGGTCCGCTTGTCTTAAGCTGAGCTTAACGTGCAAGCCTTTTAAAGTTTATCTAGTGGACCTTTCTTTTCAAGTGCTCAAATCACTTGCACATGCTGTTGTTTGCGCGGACACAACAAACGGGCTGCCAGCGAACGCTGTGCTCAGGCATCAGGGGATACTAGGGCTACTGGTGTTTTGAGGTCACTTGTTTGAGCCAGAAGCTGAGACTTTCAAACAGAGCAATGCTGTGAAAGTTTCACAACCTATTTAAGACTTGAGAAATAGGTTTAGACATGGGCAAAAAGGTCCTTTGTCTATTATCAATAGCACAGCAGAAGTCACTTTCAAAGCAAGCAACTTTCTGTAGGTCAATGCGGCAAATAAACATGGCCTTGAACACAATGCAAAATTTACATGGGGAAATCTTTTACCTTCAAGCAAAATTCAAGACTGCGTGGATTTCTTTTGACATGACAGCAACTTTACACTTGTAGGGCCTCATTTATGAAACATTTTTGTGTATATCGTTCATAAAGCCGTTCTGGCGTAAATTTTCGGTGTTAGTTGGTACGACAGAAATTTACACCTGCTCCCTACCACACGTAAAGGATGCGTAAAACATTTGAATGTTCGGTGTTCTAATTTAGGCAAACTGTTGACATTGCATTTTGATGCACTATGTACCATAATAATATTTCACAAGTTTTTGTTTTTGTTTTACTGTTACACTTTGGGTAATAGGTAGCACTCGTCATTGTCAGCACTCGTCACATTATGAAATATGAAACAAATTGGCCAATTATTGGCACCTCTATAATTGTTTACGAGTAAAATATCTGAAGTGTATTCCCATTAATATTTACCTTTTTTCTTTTAGCACACCAGGGTGACTAAGGAACATGAAATTGTCCAGCTATGACTTCTTGTTTCACAGGAGTTTAAATATGAGGAAACACAAAGGCCAAATTCCCTTAATCATCCATCACAATGAGTAAAACCAAAGAATATAGTTCTGATGTACAGCAAAAGATTGTTGAGCTTCACAAAATAGAAAGTGGCCATAAGAAAATAGCTGAAGAATTGAAAATCCCCATTTCCACCATCAGGGCAACAATTAAGAATTTCCAATCAACTAAAGATGTTACGAATCTGCCAGGAAGAGGACGTGTGTCTATATTGTCTTAATTCACGGTGAGGAGGAAAGTTTGAGTGGCCAAAGACTCTCCAAGGATCACAGATGCAGAATTGCAGAGATTACTTGAGTCTTGGGGGTCAGAAAGCCTAAAAAAATAAAATAAATCAAACTACCCCTACACAACCACATGTTGTTTGGAAGGGTTTCAAGAAAAATCATGCTCCTCCAAAAAAAAACCTCTAGTATATTCAGTGGTCAGACACGACTGGATATTCAAAAGGGACCGGATTCTATGGTCAAATGAAATAAAAAAAAGAGCTTTTTGCCAGAAACCCACCGGGCGTGTTTGGTGCAAACAGGGATGAAGAGTACCCCATGCCTACGGTTAAATAAACTGCTGGATCTTATATGTTGTGGGCCTATTTTTTTGCTGGAGGTCCTGGACATCTTGTTCAGATACATGATATTATGGATTCTATCAAATACCAACAGATCAAAAATCAAAAGCCCGGCGGCTTCTGCTAGAAATCTTATAATGGGCCGTGGTTGAATCTTCCATCAGGACAACAATCCAAAACAAACATCAAAATCAACACAAAAATGTGTTAGGGAGCACAAGATGAAGCTTCTGCCATGACCGTCCCAGTTCCCTGACCTGATGAGTGGAGTGAACTGAAGAGGAGAAGCACCAACATGAACTTGTGAATCTGAAGGATCTGGAGAGATTCTGTATGCAGGAATGGTCTCTGATCTCTTGTCAGTTATTCTCCAAACTCAGCAGGCATTATAGAAGACTCAGAGCAGTTATCTTGGCAAAAGGAGGTTGCAAAAACTATTTAATAACAGGGAGCCAATAATTATGGCCAGCGTGTTTTGGAGAAAAGCATTTATTTCATAATGTGATTTACCCCACACTTTAATTTCTTTTACTTCAATGAAAGGTTAGATTTTTGAGAATTTTTTTAATGAAAGATCAAAAGGATAAACAATGCAGATTTATTTTTTACAGCCATTTTTGATCATATTTACCAGGGGTGCCATTAATTCTGACCACAACTGTATATGGACGGGGATTATGCTAATTATGAATAAGTGTGCACACGCGCCTTATGTACGAATGTTTGGAATTCATTAATACACACACACTGAATCTGTGGTATACAAAGCGTTTGTGAATCCGGAGGAGAGTTTTCATAAAGGTTCATTTTACACGCAGATTACTTTTTATATTTACGAAAGTTTCATGAATGAGGCTCATAGTCTCTGCATTAAACATTCAAAAAATTACACACTTCACCTTTAAGAGAACCCAAATCTGAATAAACAGGAGGTGGCACTTTTTGTCAAATTGTTGTAGGCATTTTATTCAGGTGAGATTGATGTGGAACACTTGATGGCATGCAGGACTCACCTTCTTCTGCTGGAAATGAGAAATCATCAGGGTCATCCTGAGCTTCCAGACATGTGGCTGGTACCCAACCTTGAGCATCATCGGAGCTAACAAACCACCAGCCTGGGAAAGGAAATAATAAATGCCTTCTCAGGTGCTCAAGCCCACAGAAGAAAGAAAAGCATATGGGTTTGGAGCATCATGAAGGTATTCATTTAACAGAACAGGTCTGAATGACTTAATGGCGATTGACAATAATAGTGACGGATCCTACCGGACTCATTTTTCTCGATGACTTCCACTACCTGCCCCACGTACAGGCTGACCTCAGAGCTCTCCTGTTTCTCGTAGTCGGTGACGGCCACGTATTGATCCAGCATCAGCGGGTCAGCCGAGGACGAGTCTCCTCCTGGAGGGACAGAGCGGACAGGTATCGACAACTCTCCTAGCGTGCCACCACCACCACGACAAGAGAAGAAGGAAGCAAACGTGATTGGAAAAGATCAAAGCAGGAAAGCCAGAGGTTTTAGTGCTGGGAGTCTTGCAAGGAAACAAACCCACACCAAATCAGCAACACTGCTGCAGCAAATACACAACAGAGCAGAATCATTATCAAATGGTCATTGTCATCTTGATTAATCTATAAAGCACATTTACCTGAGCCTGAACAATATAATCCATGGTATAAACAACACCATTGCAGTGCATATTAGTTTGGTGATTTGTGCCAAATCATTGAAGCAAAGACTGATTGTGTTCCGGCTGAATTAATTTGCCCATTTCTGTGAATGATTTCATGAGGGACTTTCAAAAACATGTCTGTCCATCTGAACTATTTCAGTGATCTCAGTTCGGGTTGAAACTCCAAATGTTACACTAGCACTGACATTTATGGTCAGTAAGAAAAGGTTTCTTGTGTTTACCAAAGCTGCATTTATTTGACTAAACATACTGTTAAATCAGCAATGTGAAATATTGTAACAATTTAATAAATCTTAAAGTGAAATTTACTCCTGAATGTTGGACAATGAAACTGAAACCTAGTCAATATAGTGTTGGAGGATTCATGCCTATATACAGTGCAATGCATAAGTGAATACACCCAAGCTAAAGTTGACTAAAAAGAGGAATAAAAAATCATATTTTGGAAATTGAACGTAATGCCTTAATTTAAAAAATTAGGAAAAATCCAACCTTTAAGGACACCAATTTTCTTTGTGAATGAATAATGTATCGTAAATAAATAAATGTTCTTCCTTAAAATACATGGTGCATAAGTGAGTACACCCCTATGTTAAATTCCCATAGAGGCAGGCAGATTTTTATTTTTAATTATTAAAAAAAAAAAAATTTTAGGATACTATGCATCCTGATAAAGTTCCCTTGGCCTTTGGAATTAAAATAGCCCCACATAATCACATAGCCTTCACCATACCTAGAGATTGGCATGGGGTACTTTCCATAAGATCATCTCTCAATGCAAATCAAACTAGCTTTTAGGCTAACTGAAATAAAACCATGCCAATCTCTAGGTATGGTGAAGGCTATGTGATGATGTGGGGCTATTTTAATTCCAAAGGCCAAGGGAACTTTATCAGGATGCATAGTATCCTAAAAAAAAAAAAAAAAAAAAACTTAAAAAAAAAAATCTGCCTGCCTCTATGGGAATTTAACATAGGGGTGTACTCACTTATGCACCATGTATTTTAAGGAAGAACATTTATGTATTTACGATACATTATTCATTCACAAAGAAAATTGGTGTCCTAAAAGGTTGGATTTTTCCTAATTTTTTAAATTAAGGCATTAAGTTCAATTTCCAAAATATGATTTTTTATTCCTCTTTTTAGTCAACTTTAGCATGGGTGTATTCACTTATGCATAGCACTGTATATGCCTGGTGGCCAATCTTCACTGATTTTACACTCCATCAGTAAGAGCCGAGTGTGAAGGTTGAGTTAGAAGAGCAATAGCACAGCTGTACATAAAATATTGCAATCCACACAATATAATGGGATATCCGAGTTCAAAAGAGCACAAATGGTTGGTGAGTGTCTCACCGGCTCATCTGTGACGGCAAGTCTTTGTGGTGTATCGAGAGCAATGGTATCCAGGGTAAAGTCGGCACACCTGGATTGTATCCAAAAAACAAAACCACAGCTGCCCAACTCTCCTCCCATGTTTCCACCAAAACTGTTCATCGGGAAACTCCAGAGTCAAAGTTCATGGTGGGGCTGCTATAGCCAAACCTTTGGTCACTCACGCAAATGCCAAATGTTGGTTTCATTGGTGCCAACAGTGCAAATATTGGGCTGTGGACAATGTGAAACATGTATTGTTCTCCGATGAGTCCACCTTCACTGTCTTCTTTCCCACATCTGTGGAAGTTACGGTGTGGAAAAGCCCCAAAGAGGCTTCGCACCCGGACTGTTACTGCTCAGAGTGAAGGATCAGCGATAGTTTGGGCTGTAGGATCATGACATTCCCTTCTGTGCTTGATGGACGCGTCAATGCCAAAGGACTACCGAAGCATTCTGTGCACCTAATGGTTCAAACATTGCACTGCCTTATATCAGCATGATAATGCATCAATACTCACAGCAAGACTGGTGACAGAGTGGTTTGATGAACATAAAAGTGAAGTTAAACATCTACCATTGCCTTCACAGTCACCAGATCTATATATTTTTGAGCTACTTTGGGATATTTGGGATATTCCTCCACCAGCATCACACAGTGACCTAGTCTCGTGTAGCCAGACCTTCAGACTGACGCCAGAAGGTCTGGACTCCATCGTGGCTTTTATTGGCCAAGGACCGCCCAGAGGCTGTTTGACTGACATTTAAAGCAAGCGATCACAGTTCGTTTTGTTCCACGACATGTTTAGGGGGGCGTCTGCTTATATGCGTTTGCGTGATGTTTGTGAACCTCACTTGTTGTGGTCTAAAACCAAGTGTTTCAGTTTCATTGTCCAACCCCTGTATATAACCTTGGAACAGTAGTGTACACATTTGCTGAAACTGCTTGGCTAACTTAAATCATATTAATATGTTTAAACATAAAACAATTCAAAAATTAAAATTGTTATGATTTTCTCTCTCTTGTGTTATTCCAAAGCCATGAGATGTTTAGCGGGACACTCCTTTCCATACGATGAAAGCAAAACAGGGGCTGTCACGCTAAAAAAGGGATGGCAATAATGCCCACTCATGTGCTATATTCCAAGTCTTCAAAACTCATAAAACAGCTTAGTGAAATAGACGGTCATTTAAGCTGTTACTCACTGATGACCTTCTTCTGAAGCTCTGAAATCTCAGTTGAGGATTTTCAAACTTGGTGAATGAAGACAGATTGTGCCAGGTTTGACGTCAGAGATACCAAACGCCACTAGTTCTTTCAATTTTGTGAATGCACTTGGTGAATTATGTTTAAAATGTGTATCTGCTCCTCACACAAAGCTATCATATGGCTTCAGAATACTAGTATGGACTACTACTAGTTTCTGTGTGATTTCAATGCATAGAAAAGATATGCATGACCACTTTTCAAAATCTCTCCTTTATGGAAGAAGGAAAGTAATACACATGGCTTCGGAAAAACATAAAGGTGAGTAAATGATAACCAAATATTCCTTTGATATAAAGCATCATGACTACTATTGATGATATTCCTCGCTTCTTATGATTTTGAAATCATTCACAGATAAAGTATTATTTCCACTAAATGAACAAAAAAGATGTTGTCTAAAGCATGTACAATTCTGAATGACTATCTTTAAGCCCTGATGAACATTTTAATCACAAGGTTAAAGAGAGCACAATTCATTCATAAGAACACAGAAAACACCTCTCATGCACTAAGATATAAAATACTAAAGTTATCAAGTTTGAGAATACTGCAGTACAATTGATCACACAAAGCACATCTGCCTCATATAATACCTCAAAACATATGTTTTTGAATGTATTTGTATTTATTTGGTGTTGGCGCTGCTCTCTTTTACCTTCTGAAAAAAAAAGTGTTAGCTGTGTTACTGCTGAAACCACACTACTACTATAGATGAACACTAGGACTTTTATCACTACCATTACAGACTAGTGTAAAAACTATCCTGAACAAGGGATCTGCTAATCGGTCCTCCTGTAAAGCACCACCACCACCACACTGCCATGCACATCACACAGGAACTGAGCACAGAGCTTTACCCGTGCCCACCTAAAGAAGAGCCGCACTTCGAGGGGTCAAACACAAAGAGCATGGCTAAGCAAGTATCTGTTACTACCTCTCTTTAGGAAAGAAGACGCTCGCTCCACAATGCCTGATGAGGGAACATGAATAAGAGCAGGAATGAGAGAGTGGGAAGGTGGAAATGTTCAAGTAACAAAGGAATGAAAGCATCCACATTTAAGGGTGGATTTCCAAGTTTCTTGGATGATATTGTATCTCACATGAAATTTTGACTTGAGGGATCTATGAAGTGCATGGTCACCAGAGGGCACACTAACCACAGTCAAAGTGAATTACAACTCCAAAAATCCAACTTACTCATGGCACTTTCTCAAAAACAAAATTCAGTTCCTTACCAGATTTCTTTTTTCCACTGGGTTCCCTGTAAATAAAGACATTCAAGTTAGGTATTTATAATGTTAAATATGTTTTTTTTTTTTTTTTTTTTTTTAAATGCAGTATTGTTGATATTCTGTTATATTTTGGATGATATTTTATTTTTATATTTTCAGTTTCCATTTGAAAGTTTTTGTAATTTTAATAGTAAATAGTACAATAGTAATTGTGAAATAGTACAATTACTAACAAAAATAGTTTTTTATGTCATTTTTATTAGTTATTTAGACAGTTTGTTTTTATCATCAATATAGTTTTATTTTTTAGTTTATGTAGTTTTAGTTATTTTAGTACTTAAATTGTATTTTATTTCAGTTAATGATTATTTTATTTCTAGAATATGTATACACACACACACACACACACACACACACATATATATATATATATATATATATATATATATATATATATATATAATGATTTTAGTTTTAGCTATCGATAATAATGTAAAATAAAATATCTAAGCAATAAATTGTGGGTCAGCAAGAGTTTTGACAGAGAAAAAACATTTTAGATGTAATATTAATTCAGTCATTTTAACAGCGAATTTGCTATTTCAAACTGGTTGGTAATCATGATTATTTTTGAGTTTTCCAAACCACTGTCACCTTTTGCTTGATTGCTTTACACAAATATTCACTCAAGCTGCTTTGGAAAAATATTTACATGTGATAAATATAAATTAAACTGAAAATGGTTGTCTTCGGGTTAACACATATAATAGCTGCATTATATAATAGTGGGTAGAACACCAAATTAGTGTTTACATGTGACAAGATATAAAACTGCTTTAATATATTTAGGAAGGGGTCCCTGCAAAGGGAAGATCACACTTGGGGGTTTTGGAAAATCTCTGTGCTAGTGAACAACACCTACAAGATGACAATAAATGTCTCTAAATAAATGTTTTCTACACTGAGAACGCCAGCTCCTCCACATACTAATGATCCTCACTAGCAATAACAAGCAGCAAATCATGGTTTTGTCGAGCTGTGGTGTAAACTAAAGGCTAGTGGTGATTTCTTTTTTGACATTTATTGATTTAACAAACTGCTCAATATGAATTAAGGCTCGTTACGTTATTAAGCTATTATTACGTTATTTTTTTTACTGATTTTGAGTGTGTGTGTGTAACTCACTCTTTAGGTGGGTCCAGGTCTTCAGGACGTGTCTCAAAGAACACACGAACCTCCTCGCATTGGGAAATATACACCGGCAGCTGGATCAGAGCCTGAGAGGACAGTATTCATGAATACTCGTTATTATGACGGACATTCAGAAATGTGAGTTGTTGATAAGAAGATCGTCAATTCACGTACACTACCGTTGTTAAATTTCAGTCAAAATTTATGAGGTAATAAACCAACAGAGGTTGTTTAGAATAAGTCGTTTATTCTCCAATCATCTAAAGAACAGCATGCAAAAGTCAAACCCCTCAAATAAAAGCACAGTTCCCACGGCTTCCCATATACAGAGACACATTCACAATGAGAGCGATTCGCAGTGCCAATGTGACAGGAAGTCATTCGTGTTTGTTTTCATGTATCATTACGCGGTGCCTCGGTGAGCTCCAGCGATTCAGAACGCCTCTTACATGTAAAATCACTGACATTATCCTCCAAATCTCAGTTGTATGCTCTCATATCAGAGGCATGACATGAGGGCAGTATCACTTTATCAGCTGCGAGTCTGAAATCGCAATGACCCAAATGAGTTTTCTGCTCAAAAAAAATTCAATTCTAGTCCCACATTGAATGCAGCTCAATGTGGCTTCTGGCTGACACAAGATGCTTTTTGCAGTTATATATTTTGGCAGAGGAGCTTTTATTTAATAAAGCTGAGTGCCTCGGTGTCCTTCAGAAGGAGGTCCCTTCTGTCCACGTGCTGAATTATGATGTCTGACCTGACAGGAATTTTAAAATTCAAAGCTCAGACGCTTCTGCTCAAGGTGCCCTTTCCGAAATTCAGCATTGCACAGCCTGAGCCAATTTTTCACAGTTGTTTTTTGACCCGCCAAATAGACTTAATGTGCACATTTGCGTGTTTGCCCAATGCTCAATTTTCTTAATGAAAAAGGTGTTTTTATGGCAAAACATGCTTATTTTATTAAGAGAAGGAACCATCGGAGGCTGTCTAAGGCTGATGTAAGATTTACCTCTTAGCATTGGGTTTGCATGATGATTGGATGGATATGGATCTTACTCATGTCGGTTTCCATGGATATCACGGATGTCCACAGATTGATGTCTCCCCAGGGTACAGTATCTGACCTCCCTACATTTCAGCATTCCCTGAGGACACTGGCTATATGGAGGCCAATTATAGTAAATGGACTCGATTGGGTGCTCTTTACTGTGGGTGCATTACCTAGATTGTTTTATGCGAGTAGTAAGTGGAAGAGAGAGAGAGAAAGATAAGACTGTTCACGTATATGCCCACATAAGGCCATGGGCGGTTCATAAAGGAATAGGTTATTGCTCACTAAATACTGCAGTATATACTGCAAACTGCCTAACTATTTATATAATATTACTGCACGTGTGGTCCAGTTGTAGCTTGTAAGTTTAACCCTATAAAGCCTATTTTGAACAACATGATCAAAACTTTGCTGAAAAACAGCAGTACTGTTACAAAAATCTCTTTGATTTACATTACAAGCTATCAGAATTTCATCTTTTTGTCCATGTATGAGCTTTTTATTCTCCATATTCTTTTATATCATACTATATGAGCCATAAAAGCCTGTCAAATACATTGATTCTCAAAAAGAACATGCTTTTTTATTTATTTATATTTTCTCTAAATGTTCAATACTGTTCCACTTGAAAAAATAAAATATCAAGGCTTTACAGGGTTAAATAGATAGGTTTAGATAGATAAAAACATAGCATTTTTTTTCATGTTTTACTTTTAGCAGTCTGATGAAAAAAAAAAAAAAGAGATTTGATCAAATTCAGATTACCAAAAGCCAAACAAGTTCTGAGGCAATTGCTAGTATATCTGATTATCCAATAAAATAACCTCTGGGGTGCCATGGATTTCCATTTACCCGACAAAACAAATATCTTAACAGCATTTCTGACCTTTCACCCCAATTAATATAGATCATGTTCCAGCATACAAAAAAGTGAGTAGGTCAGCTGACGGGGCATTCACACTGACAGTTATTAATGAGCCGGAGAGTCTCTGTGCTGTTGGTTGCTAATAGTGGGCTTTCTCACCGTATCCAGCTGTATCTGCACTTCATGACATCACAAATGACCCGCCACTCACACACAACTCTCAGTGAAAAGAAATGACTTCAGTATCAGGAAAGATTCAATCCCGATCCTCTTTGGACCTCAAGGGTAAGCTGTCTGTAATGCCTGATCAGAAGTGTCCATCATAGTTCCTGTTATACTTTTATGAGATTGTGTAAGTGCGTCAGAAACGGAGGTTGCAGATGAAGGAATATCAATAACGCATTCTTTAATTTATCCAAAATCCAACAAGGAAATACTCAGGAGATCAAAGGAATAAGCTATGAACACAACCACGTAAAAACAAAGACAATTAACACAGAACGAAGAACTGAAGGCTTAATACACAAGGGAGGCTGATGAACAGAATCTGAAACAGGTGCGTAACATAAATAGTAACCGAGGAAACTAGTGAATACAGACAGGGCAAATCAAACTAAGGGGGCGTTTATTAGACACTCTTTTCACTCTTTTTTGACCGTTCATTTACACCACAATGGCAATTTGGGGGCCTGAAAACTCAAAGTTTCAAAGTGCACGTTTTTGAAAATTATACTGTTATCATCTCTGTGTAAACAACAAAAACGTAAATTTGTGAAAACTGTGACGTCTTGCGCATACATATTACGTGTTCAGTTTATAAGCGCGTAGGGCTGCACGATACTGGGAAAATATACGATGTTATTGTTGAGTATTGCGATAACGATATTTCTTGCGATATAAAATTTCCCCAGAGAAATGCTATTTTTATTACGTTTTTTTATCATTAATATATGTAATGATCATACTAAAATAAACAGGTAATAGGCTAATAGATTCTTCTGATCTTCAGAAGAATATCTCAGTTTTTTCATAAGGACTTTAACGTTACACATGCAACACTTTGATTAATGGTTGTCTGAGAGACTGTTATTGTTACTTGGCATTTCGTTAGCAGTTTTGGTAGATTTGGGCTTACACTTTTTGAAGTCTTTATATAGCTCCCTGAGATTGCGTTCCAGATGACTGTGGAGATTAGTTTCCTCTCGACGTGGCCAACATTTTTCGGCACGACTTACGCCTGGTTCACACCGGACGCCGAAGCGACGCGGAATGGAAAATCACGCGCGGTCCGGCGCCTGCCTGTTCACACCAGACGCGTATTCTCCGCGGCGGTCGACAAGCACTTCTGCTCAGTTGTTGTTTATTCAGAGCTATTTTTTTACATCATGGGTAACGGCGTCCGGTGTGAACCAGGCTTTAGTGACACCATCACTTATGTTCACATATCGGGTTTTTTGCGCATACAAATTCGTTATTTCAAATGCAGGCGTGCGGCAAGGTCATGGTTGCATAGCAACGACAGACGCAAGCGCTTGTGGAAGGAAGGAGATAGCGGCGCCGCCGCGCTTTCCATGCGTTTTTAGACGCAATATGTGAACGGCCCCTTACACAGTACCTACATTTATGGCACGTCTTCTCTGAAGCCAAAATATTGCCATATTTCAGACAGTTCTTTTTAGGCACAGGTTCTTTCACTGTTGTCATTTTCCTTGCTTGTCTCTACTCCCGCCATTAGTTTTTATTTTCCACTCTCTGCTCTGTCAGTCAGTCAGTCAGTCAGTCAGTCAATAGCCAATAGCATAATAGCACCTACTGGGGAGGTGGGTATAAATATAGTAAGGCCCCATTTGATTGGTCGAATTTGGATAAACAACCTATGCATTCATGCATCACACAAATGCTTGGCATATAAAATAAATGCAATTTATCGCACCTCTCTGCGATATGGATATCGCATATACTATTATCACGATAACGATAATTTTTCTATATATTGTGCAGCCCTAGCACGTAGTGTTACTTTACAAAGCAACATCGCCAACTACTGGCCCGGCAGCAGAATACAGCATTTTTTTGATTCGTTTTCGCGGATCCATGTGAGTGGGGATCGATTTGACAACGTTGTCGTCTGTACGTGAAAAACGCAAAGGACAAACCTTTTTGTGTTTAGTACATCGTTGTCGTGTAAACGTACCCCAAAACTTAGCATAACAATTAGTTAGCATGCTAACTGAAAGGATAAACCCTGCATCTGTATGTGCCTACTTCACAAAAAAAAAAAAAAGAAGGCAAAAAAAATGTGAAAAGAGTAGTTTGTCTGAGTTAGTATTCATAAAACATGTACCCACATGACCTACTGCTTCCCGCAAGTTTCCAAAGTGCGATTTGATGGACAGGAGTTGTGAATGGCAGTTAAGTAACACAACTGATGCCGTAAATCGCAAAACAATGACAACATGGTGGATCCAGTATATCAGGATTTCATTCATACCACACATATGCATACTATATAGAACATAGAACATACAGTATGTATGTAGCAGATAATCCTTCAGTTTAAATACAAAAACGAGGAAGGGGAAGATTACAAAAATGTTGAATACTGAAGATGATTCAGGACAGTCTTTCAACCACTGGTCTCAGTTATTTGGGGTTCAGATAAAACTGACTGTCTAAAATAACTGTCTCATAAGACTCAGTCATTCGTAAATCAGACTGCAGTGATCTAACTATATGTTTTCTTCTTCTTCTTAATTTATGCACCTCCAGTTTAGGCATCATTTCTTAAAGCCAACCACAACAGCACTGATTCATCAGCTGACAATGACATAGTTACAGTCAAACGTGTCTAATGAGAGGTAAAAACGAGACACAGATCATGACCACTCACACAGGCACCTTAAAAAAAGAAAAACACTTAAAGCAACATTTTAAAATACAGTTTCCGTTGGAAACAGCCCTTTAAAAAGTCAACAAAAAGCCATGATGTGCTGACGAAGGCTAACTCAGCGCAGCTCCAAACCCCTGCCCTAAAGAAGACATTAGGCTGCCAAATGTGGATTCCTAGCTTTTTTTTCCCCTCTTAACCCTTCTACCAAAAGCCCAACAGTCACTTAAGACAGAACAGTCTTTCATGTTAAGGCAATTCAAGTCGCACAGCAGACCACCTCATAAAAACTGATCTCAAGATGTAGAATTAATATTTGATCCCTCTGAATGTCAACCTACTTCTAAAAATCTCTGTAAACGTCTTATAAAGGCCAGTTTGTTACAAATAACTGAACTGAAGCTATGCTTTTTGAAATGGAATTTACACTGGCTAAAGGTCAGTTTACACCTAGACGAATATTTTCAGAACGATGCAAATTTTAATTTCAATGAATGGCTGTTAACCAACTTTTTTTCATACCCTCCAACAGCTAAAAGGACGAGTAAAAAACATTTTTATGAAAATAAGGGTGAAAATACTCTTAGGGGTCATTTTTGACTTGAAATCTTGAAAAATTAAACATTTTCATCTATTTAAAAAAAATCATCACGTTCTGGAATAAAAGTCTGAACAACCCTTCACATGCATTTTGGTACATTTGTGTGGTGGTGAGTTTTTTTTTTTTGTACAAAATTAATTAATAATGAGAACATTATTTTTTCATTATTTACTGAAAATCTTCCCATTCACAGTAGAGTAGCTCTCATTTATAATCTGCACTTCCACATATTCAAAATTTAGGTTTGAAACGTGAGAACTTATGCTATTTGCTAAAATCTGATGTGACACCTCTTGACGTGCCGTATTTAAATATATTGCACTGAATGAGATTCAAGAGCTACAGCAGACTCCTGAACTACTATTATGGTGCTATTGTGTCCTTCAGTCACTGGTCACTGTCTAATATTATTGTATGGAAAAGAGCAGCTTGGCAGTCTGCTAAATTTCCCATTTTGTGTTCCATGGAAGAAAAATAGTCATACAGGTTCACGATGACATGAGGGTGAGTAAAGGATGACCGAATGTTTATTGGAAATGACTTGTGCAGCATGGACTGGGCTGTGCATTGAAATATTATAAATGTAAGTATTTAATAGTGTTCATTTTATTGTGTAAAAATAATGCTAATCACAGGTGAGCTGGTTTGTTGTGTGTACTGTTTGTTGTCTAACTTACCCTACAGTACTCGTTTATGGGTTTCAGGCGTTTCATGGCCACGTCTCTGATGTGGCTTCTCCTGAAGAGAATCTTTCCTGTTGGGAAATGAAGACGATTATTATAAACACACCCTGCATTCATCAGCATCTTCATTCTCAAATCCATCAGCACTCTTTACAAGGGTTTAAAGGCAAAAGGGAAACTTTTGGGAATGTCCCTTCATGCTTCATGGCCATTTTATCAGATGTTGGAAGACCACAAGCATGAAACTTGCCCAAACAAAGATTGTGGCCCATAAAACAATACCAAGAAATGAACACAAATGAGACTCTTAAGTTTTATGACTCATATCCTGCTGAACTAAAAGCTTGTACTGTGGTCCCTTTTTGCTGAATGTAGTAAAACATTTTTTAAAAGTGAAACATGTGGGAAAACAACTAGGCTATCCCACACAAGGCCCTAGGGTCATAGATCTTTTAGCAATGGCACATTCAGAAGAATGAGGCTGAAAAACACCTTGGTGTGTGTGATGTGGTGTGTATGTGTAAATGTGTTGGGTTACTGCCCCGGACCTCAAGTGCTGAGTGGAGCTGGGTAGAGTCCACACCCTCTCACAATGGCCTCAGATTGGTCAATTTACAACAAACCCTGTTACACCTCAAACGAATCAATGATCCAAGTGATCAAGGCAACACAGACCATTTACACCTGGTAGTTACATGTGACTCCTGTGACCACTTGTGATCAGATTTCAAGGGGAGGATCTCTTTACCAGGGCCATAGATCTTAGGAGCTGTTTACATGACACCATTTTCAACTAAAAACTGAAAACCTTTTATGAGTTTTGGCCGTTCATTTTGGGTGCCTGTAAACGCAAACTTTTGAAAACAGATATCAAAGTGCAAGTTTTTGAAAACGGTCTCTGTGTAAACAACAAAAACGCAAATCTCTGAAGATGATGACATCATGCACATGCATATTACATGTTCAGTCTACAGTGTTTCATTGCCATCTAATGGCCTGGTAGCAGAATACAGTGTTTTAGTCGTTTCCGCGGATCCGTGTGAATGGGGGTCGTTTTGACTATGGTGTCATCTGTACACGAAAAACTCAAAAAGGAAAAACTTCTCCGTTTTAAGCATTTCGTTGTTGTGTAAACGTACCCTAAGCTTGTATGCATTAGCGCTTTTTTTAAATAAATATCTGAACTGAAGCAATGCTTTTTGAAATGGAATTGAAACTGGCTAAAAGTCAGTTTACACCTAGATGAATATTCAGGTTTTTTACAGAGATATGTTCTAATCACTTTTCCATTGCACTGCGAAGAAAACTGGCCAACTGAAAGTTGCATAGTGATTTGGGTACCAGAGTGTACCAGAACTGTATTTCTGCTTTTCTATAAGCATCACTTCCTCTCAGAAAGTTTGCATTTCTATTCAACCTATTTGCCGTTTTAATGCATTGGTCTGAACTGACAAATCAAATGTGAAAATTTGACTGAATTTTTGCAACAAGCATTTGTGTCAGTGTGAACAGGCCTTGAATTGTGCGTGTGAGAGAGTAGTACAGTGTCTTTTAACTTAACATATTTTGGTTTGACAAGGACACTTGACAATAATAAACCTGATAACTGTCTTTCACAATAGAAACATGCGATGATACAAAAAGGTATTTACACTATCTGATTGACTACTACAATATATACTGTGTGTATGAATATACAGTACTGTGCAAAAGTCTTAGGCATGTTAATATGGTAAAGATATAAATAACTGACTTAAAACCATTTTTTGGGGGGGAGGAGGGGGATATTAACATGCCTAAGACTTTTGCACAGTACTGTATATATATATATATTGTCACATTTATGGTGGCTTAGAAAGCACACGACGAAGGAGATAGTGAAAAATACAAAGTCTTTAACACAAAAGAATACGACTACGTTAAAACAAACAATAAACGATAATTGACAAAGGACTGAACAGAAAATGGAGTATAAATACACATAGTAAATGAGGACACTAAACAGGAACAGTAGGATGAAGATTAACAAATCAGAAACCATAGTAACTAACGAGAACTCATAAAGAAACGACAGGAACAACTAACTGGAACATAATTGTGACATTATGCCCCCTTGGAAAGGCGCGTCCTCGCGCTGAATAATGTCTAACTGAAGAGGGAGGGACCTTTGGAGGAGGGCGTGGAGCTGGTGATGGACAGGGATGACCCGGAGGAGTAGGAGAGAAACACCATAGTGGTGCCGACGGTGGGAGGAGCCAAGGTGAAGGGCTGAGCGGAAACCTGAGGGGCGATCGCTGGCGGCGGAACCAGGGTGAGTGGAGGAACTGGCGTAGCAGAGAGGCCGATGGACCAGGGCAACTTCGATGGTCTAGAAGCCTGAGGCTGAGCTGGTGGCTCATGGGACTGAGGTGGCAATGGGGACTTGGCTGACCTGGGTGACGCTAGAGTGAGCGAGGATGACAGGGAGGAAAGAGGAAGGAAGGAGCCGGATAACAGTGTAGGGGTGGGGGGTGTAGGCACTGCCAGAATCCCGGAAGTCCATTGCAGAAGATGAGCGACGACCACCAGAGGCTGACCTGGAGGGACGAGTAAGCCCAGCGGAGTCTCAGGGCAGACGAGCCACGGAGGCGACGAGGAAGCATAGAGCCGAAGCGAGGTCGATGGGCTGACGGGTCGAGATGAGGACTTGGGACTGGAGACAAAACGTGTAGCCGGGGACTCTGGCTCATGCCGAGCTGGCAGAGGGGAAGACTGAGGCAAAGCTGATGAACCGCATGGAGCAAGTGGCGGGGGCAGAGCTGGTGAGCTAGACGACACCAGTGGCACCGACAGATCCCGTGGACTGGCCGTGACCAGCAGGGGAAATGGGACCAGAGAAGTCAGGCATGACCAGGGCATCCAAATATCCGTACGGGAACGGCGAAGAAGGGGAGAATTCGAGGTTGGGGATATGGGTGGGAACTGGATCTGCGGACCACAGATCTATCAGTTTCAAGGCCGCTCCTGGATCTGGGGTGGACTGATCAGCACGCTTAGACTCCGGGGCATTGATGGTATCCGGATCTGGTTCCTGGACGAGCTTTGTGAGTGCCTTGGGATCGCTGGCTGTGAGGGAGAGGCTGCCGTCCCGGAGCATCCAGCCTAAATACCCCAGCAACTTTCGGTTCTCAGGGAGGAGGAGAAGACACAATGCTGGTGAGTCCATAGTTTACTCGTTTTAGAGGGTTGGTTATTGTCACGTTTATGGTGGCTTAGAAAGCGCACGACGAAGGAGAAAAATGCAAAGTCTTTAATCCAATAGCAAACACAGAATAATACGACCACGTTAAAGGACAAGTTCGGTATTTTACACTTAAAGCACTGTTTACAGATCGTTTCTGATGAAATAGAATGGTTAAGATTGAAATTTGGACACATGCTGCTGGCCCAAGAATTTTCGGTTTCTGTAGTAGCACCCCCCCACCTTCACAATGGTTGCATAGGTGCACTGGAACAATCCTTCCTAAAACACATTAAACTTTCATTTACAAAGATGTGAAACTCACCGAGTGATCAGGGGTGTTCACTGATATGCTCACACAAAAATCGCTGAAAAAGATGCTTTCCAACAGGTTTTATCGTAGTTTATGTCCAACTCCATTGACTTGTATTGGATGTGCTGTGAGGTACGGTATTACTCCGCCACCAGAAATGGAAATGGGGTTGTTTATATTCTTTCTGTAGGAGTGTCTATTATTCAAGCTCTCAACGGAAGAATGTATGGGTGTGAGGCATTTGGAAAAATAGGTCCACAGTTTTACAACGAATGGTAAAACACCTGTTGGAAAGCATCTTTTGCAGTGATTTTTGTGTGAGCATATCAGTGAACACCCCTGACCACTCGGTGAGTTTCACGTCTTCGTAAACGAAAGTCTTTGTCACGTCTACAGAAACCGTAAATTCTCGGGACAGCAGCATGTGTCCAAATTTCAATCTTAACCGTTATATTTCATCAGAAACGATCTGTAAACAGGGCTTTAAGTGTAAAATACCGAACTTGTCCTTTAACACAAAAATAACCGACAAAGGGATGAACAGAAAAGGGAGTATAAATACACATAGTAAATGAAGACACTAAACAGGAACAGCTGGACGAAGATTAACTAATCAGAAACCATAGTAACTAACGAGAACTCATACAGACACTAAATAGTACATAATTGTGGCATATATATATACAGGTCCTTCTCAATAAATTAGCATATTGTGATAAAGTTCATTATTTTCCATAATGTAATGATAAAAATTAAACTTTCATATATTTTAGATTCATTGCACACCAACTGAAATATTTCAGGTCTTTTATTGTTTTAATACTGATGATTTTGGCATACATCTCATGAAAACCCAAAATTCCTATCTCAATAAATTAGCATATTTCATCCGACCGATAAAAGAAAAGTGTTTTTAATACAAAAAAAAGTCAACCTTCAAATAATTATGTTCAGTTATGCACTCAATACTTGGTCGGGAATCCTTTTGCAGAAATGACTGCTTCAATGCGGCGTGGCATGGAGGCAATCAGCCTGTGGCACTGCTGAGGTGTTATGGAGGCCCAGGATGCTTCAATAGCGGCCTTAAGCTCATCCAGAGTGTTGGGTCTTGCGTCTCTCAACTTTCTCTTCACAATATCCCACAGATTCTCTATGGGGTTCAGGTCAGGAGAGTTGGCAGGCCAATTGAGCACAGTAATACCATGGTCAGTAAACCATTTACCAGTGGTTTTGGCACTGTGAGCAGGTGCCAGGTCGTGCTGAAAAATGAAATCTTCATCTCCATAAAGCTTTTCAGCAGATGGAAGCATGAAGTGCTCCAAAATCTCCTGATAGCTAGCTGCATTGACCCTGCCCTTGATAAAACACAATGGATCAACACCAGCAGCTGACATGGCACCCCAGACCATCACTGACTGTGGGTACTTGACACTGGACTTCAGGCATTTTGGCATTTCCTTCTCCCCAGTCTTCCTCCAGACTCTGGCACCTTGATTTCCGAATGACATGCAAAATTTATCCAAAAGTCCAGTGCTGCTTCTCTGTAGCCCAGGTCAGGCGCTTCTGCCGCTGTTTCTGGTTCAAAAGTGGCTTGACCTGGGGAATGCGGCACCTGTAGCCCATTTCCTGCACACGCCTGTGCACGGTGGCTCTGGATGTTTCTACTCCAGACTCAGTCCACTGCTTCCGCAGGTCCCCCAAGGTCTGGAATCGGTCCTTCTCCACAATCTTCCTCAGGGTCCGGTCACCTCTTCTCGTTGTGCAGCGTTTTCTGCCACACTTTTTCCTTCCCACAGACTTCCCACTGAGGTGCCTTGATACAGCACTCTGGGAACAGCCTATTCGTTCAGAAATTTCTTTCTGTGTCTTACCCTCTTGCTTGAGAGTGTCAATGATGGCCTTCTGGTCAGCAGTCTTACCCATGATTGCGGTTTTTAGTAATTTACCAGGCTGGGAGTTTTTAAAAGCCTCAGGAATCTTTTGCAGGTGTTTAGAGTTAATTAGTTGATTCAGATGATTAGGTTAATAGCTCGTTTAGAGAACCTTTTCATGATATGCTAATTTATTGAGATAGGAATTTTGGGTTTTCATGAGCTGTATGCCAAAATCATCAGTATTAAAACAATAAAAGACCTGAAATATTTCAGTTGGTGTGCAATGAATCTAAAATATATGAAAGTTTAATTTTTATCATTACATTATGGAAAATAATGAACTTTATCACAATATGCTAATTTATTGAGAAGGACCTGTATATATATATATATATATATATATATATATATATATATATATATATATATATATATATATATAACCAAGCACTAGGAAAATATAAGTATCAGAAAGTTAAAGCTATTATTATATAGGTTTTTTAATTAAAATGACCTTTTTTATCCTTCCCCAAATCATCCATGGGGCAGACAGGTTCAGAATAAAGATTGTTTAAATGGTGCACTGCAATAAGTGTGTTTACAAAGCTCACAAATGGATGTTGAGTGTGTGTACATGATGCTCAGCTAATTACAGGAGTTTCTGTGTAGATTGGTGACAAAGTGCTGTGTCAGTAAGCCCAGACACTTGTTAAATGGTTGTAAAAAGCTGGTATGTAAGACAACATTCATGTGCTTGTAGACTGTCTGATTCACAAGCAAACAAACCTTCCAGTCTGCTTAATTACAGCCAGATGTTCATTCTAAACAAATTAACTGTAACATTCTGAACTTGCTGAAAATAGTATTGCTAGTACTGGGGTGAGTGAGGCACAACTTAAAGCGGGGCTAGTTGTAACACACATGCTAGCATGACGAAACTTAGTGTATTTACTAGTTGCCAAATCAACACTACATTGAGAAAAAATTGCGCCAAAATTAAAAAACGTTTGGAAGATATCACTGAACAATTATATACTCATAGCAAAACTAAACTTCTTACTGAAGTTATTTTTCACCTCAGTTTTTATTATTTATTTAAAACAAGACATCTGCTATTATTTTAATTTGCCCACATTGTTTTGAATGTCTCGGTTACGTATGTAAACCTCGTTCCCTGAAAGAGGGAACGGAGACGTAGTTGGACGTACCGACTGATTGGGATCACGCTTAGGGAGCCTGTCATCTTCGAGTATTGATAAAACAAGCCAATGCACATATTGGCGTGCAAGCTTTGCATCCTAGCTCCGGCCCGCAGCACGGGTATAAATACAGAAGTGGATGCACGCACCACTTGTTTTTTCGCTGAGGAGCTGAGCGGAACCCGGAGTCAGCGGTGGTCCAGCAATAGTGGCGACGGGACTACGTCTCCATTCTCTCCTTCAGGGACTTAACCGAGACGTTCCCTTTCAGTTCGGGGTTCCGGGGCACAGGTTCCACCAGAGCATACGAGTGTTAGGCCTGGCCTCGGACGCTCCGCCACATCTGATGCCGAAGGGTGTGGAGGAACTCAACAGGGTTCGGCTGAAGAGGTACTCTACTGGAGCAAGAATGGCGCGCGTATCCAGTCCATAGGAGGGGAATGGCACAGCAAGCCGACACTTCAAACCGGGGTTACAGTGAAACTGGCTTCATGTGAAGGGAGCCCACGGAAAGCAACCGGCTTGACACATAGGCTATTTTTCTAGTGAATATGCTGGTGTCAGCGAGGCACCCTGTGTCAACGCCCAGGAAGGAGATACACTCTCTCTTTGGAGAGGCTCACTACCCAGGTGGGCACGGTGCACCTTGGGTAAACACACCAAGATGATGCCAATCACTATCCAGTGGGCCAACCTCTGCTTGGAATCAGCCTTCCCTTCTGCAGGTCTCCGTAACAGACAAGAGCTAGTCTGAGGTCCTGAGGCTTTGCATTCTGTATTCTTGCATTCTTGCATTCCTGTAATAACCGCAAGGAGCGGAAGGGACAGAGAAAAGCCAGGGCTGGGTCTGCTTCCTCCAGGGCAGCGCTTGCAGGCTCAAAACCTGGTCCCGTTTTAAAGGAGAGGTAGGAACCTTGGGCACATATCCAGGCCGGGGACTCAGGATATCGTGAGAGTTGGCCGACCCCAATTCCAGGCACGATTCGTCGACCAAAAATGCATGTAGGTCTCCTACCTTCTTGATAGAGGCAAGCAAGCAGGAGAACTTTCTTTAAAAACAGAATTTTTAACTCAGCTGCATGCAGTGCCTCGAGGGGAGGTCTCTGAGTGCAGTAGCACCAGAGATAAGTCCTAAGAAGGTATAGAGGGGGTCAGGGGACGACCGCATCCAGAAACGCACGGGTGGAATGACACCTTTTTTTTTTTCAGCCCCTGTCCCAGTCGTTGAATAGTTATGTTGATTGGATTAGGATTGGTAACACTCTAGAGTCTAGGGCGGGTTCCTAAACCTGGATACTTCATTTGCATGCTTTGTTTAAGGTCCTCACCCAGGTGCTTTGTCTCCATTTCTAAGCACTGCCCTCTAAACTATAATATAATATAAACTACAACGTACACTGCCTTAGTTAGACTTGATGACTCCAGCTACCGACAGCTCGTGTTCTCAATAAAGAATCCTGCTGAAGATATAACCAAGTCTCCTGGTCTTCGCTTCTGAGTTTCCTACAATATTGACAGAAGTGAGAGACTGTAAGTTTTGAATTCTTGTATCTTCTAAATGTGAATTTCATCATTGTTTTGGAGCACATTAGCTTATAGATAACAGTAAGACGAACATATTCATACTAAAAGCCAAAAGACTTCTTTTTCTATTTTATGGGGACTTTAATCTGGGATCATGTGTGCCTTGGTAACCAATCACATTACAGCCTTAACGTCACTGAACTTGGTTCAGAGTTGTGCGACAGTTGATGACTGTTTATGGAAACCATAGAAATGACTGAGAAGTGCCGTAAACTGAATCATACTTGTCGCACAACTGTCTGTGACTTCTCTTATAGAACATCATTTTTTTGTGGGTGTAAACTCTAAAAATAGATAAATTCAAAAGGAGTGTTTTTAGCCGATGGGATGTCGATTCATTAAATGATAAGCTATTCCATCACAAAAGTGGTTTATTCAGCGTAGTGAAGCCTCTCTTCCATTCAAAGAGATTGGCCTCTTGTCTCCTTCCCTGCGAAGCGCAGCCTTAGCATGCGTTATGCTTTTTCCGGCTAAGGTTGCAGGCTTGCCTTCAAGTGTCTTTGTTTCTAGTAATCCTGAAGACATTGATTAGCTTGTTCAGGTGTTTGATTAGGGTCGGAGCTAAACTCTGCTCAAACGTAGATATGTATGGTAACAATAATGTTTCATAGTTTGGAGCGGCTTGATCGCTTCAGTAAATAACGCGTGTGCGTTTGAAAAGCAAAACGCACCAAACATTAGGTTTCATGTTTTTACTCCAATCTCATTTCATAACGTCATAACGAATGGAAACATTTGAAGTGACATATGATAATCAATATATTTTTCTCTAGTGTAGTGTTACTGAAGTGTTCCTTTTTAACGATTGAGGCCGCCTGCTATAGGTTATTGTTATTAATTTATGCAGCACTGCAGCCTATGCCTACAAGGCACAACAAACCTGGTGTTCATTATATATATATATATATATATATATATATATATATATATATATATATATATATATATATAATATGTATATATGTATGTATGTATGTATGTATGTATGTATGTATGTGTGTGTGTGTGTGTGTGTGTGTGTGTGTGTGTGTGTATTTTGTGATTTAAAAAAAAGCCATTTTAACCAGAAAAATCAAAAATGTATTCCCAAAATCGTGCAGCCCTTATAGTTTCTCTTGATATCAGCATGTTCACAGGTGTTTATTTTTATTTTTTATACAGGGACCAGATGCCACTGATGAGTCCTGCTGACTTCAGCATTCACATGAGTACATGAACATGGTAAATGAAAAATCAAACACCTTGGAAATGACAGGTATGTAGGCTACTATGTTTCATGAATGGCATAAAGGTGTGTGACTGTTCAAGTCTCTGTCTTTAGATCAGTGTGTTAAATAATGTGTTTTTTTGTCATTTGTTGTGTATCTTTGGATTATGTTGTGTTGTAAATAAATCCAAACAATCAAAAAGCCATTCTTTTTTAAATCTCCTCATTCTTTGTGCAAGGTTGCTCAGAATGATAGGGCCTGATAGCTCCTATAGTCCAGTCATTTTAAGCCAAAATGGGGTCAACCTTGAACAAATTGCAACAGAAGCAAACTCAACTGATTTTGTATCCTCAATATGTCCTGAGTAAGGAAAAAAAAGCCCCGAAGAATCCCATTAGGGGAAAGTTTCAAAAAAGACCCAAATATAGCCTATTCATACGCCTATTCATTCTTTTTCTTACGTGAATAGGGTAAAAATTTTTACCTTAGATATCACCATGAAAATTACTGAGTTGATTACTTACATCAAGACAAACAAAAAATGTATTACAAGTTTTTTGAAATTGTTTGTTAACATGGACAAATGGTGCATAATCTAATTACGTATGTGCTAATTTGCATAAATACCACAACAGATCTAAACATTGGGTCTTGCCAGGTGAAAATGTCTTGTTTAATCTTGTTGACATATAACAGTAAAATACTTAATGTTAAGGTCTGAATGGGACCCATTTAGGCTACCCATGAACATTAATACAAAGAAGCAGGAAGAAGTACTTTAGAAACCAGCCTTTATTAAATTTGAAGAGATTGGGTTTGAGGCTGGGTCATTGGGACTGTTTCTAGGGGACGAGTCTGAGGGAAGAACAGGAGACAATGGTAAGGAGAATGCAGAAGACAAAAGGTAGGTAAAATTAAAAGTGAATCCCCAGAAACAGTCCCACGGACCCAGCCCTAAACCCCATCTCTGCCATAATAATTAATAAAGGCTGGTTTAAAGTACGTCTTCCTGCCTCTATGTATTAATGCTCATGGGTAGCCTAAATGGGTTCCATTCAGACCTTAACATTAAGTATTTTACTGTTATGTGTCAACAAGATTTAACAAGACATTTTCACCTGGCAAGACCCAATGTTTAGATCTGTTGTGGTATTTATGCAAATTAGCACTTCTGATTATTCTTTTCACTCCTCTATCAGTAATCTTGCGAGGAGCACTGGTCGAGGCAAATTTATGGTGAAATTATTGTCTTTCCACTTCCGTATTATGGCCCCAAAAGTGCTCATTGGACCATTCAGAAGCTTAGAATGGCGCCTATAACCAATGCCATCATTATGTTTTGCAACAATTAGGTTGCGAAGGTCTTGAGACAGCTCTTTGCTTTTACCCATCATGAGATGTGTCTTGTGTGACACCTTGGCAATGAGACCTTTTTGTAGGCCATCATTTGGGACTGAACCAGCTGTTATTAATTTCCACTGACAGGGGGCTGGATTGCTTTTTAATTACTGTAAGTTTTCAGCAGTTGTCTTGGCTTTCCATGCCTTTTTGCGCCTCCCTTTCTTCATGTGTTCAATACTTTTTCCCTGTGTCATTTCACATTATTACACATAACTTAATTTCTGAACTTATTTTTGTTTGTTTCTTTGTATGTATGGCTTACTTTGGTTGTTACCAACATCTGGTGAAAAATTCATGTCAGTAGCACCTTTGGAAATATATTTACTGAGAAAAATGATGATGTGTTCAATACTTATTTCCCCCGCTATACTGTATATTGTCAGAATAAACATATAAAGATGCACAGTGGCACCAAATATGTCAAATGCCATGCTATCTGCTGGCAGATTCCCTGTTTCCACTAAGTGATCAGTACTTTGAAGCAGACACTGCTGATAACCACACATATGCATAGTGAAAAAGGAAATTACAAGTTTATATCATTTCCTAAATGAAAGCAAGAAGCGGCAGCAAAGCGATTCCAAGAAACAGCAAGATAGTGATCGGTGTATTTCTGTAGTCTATGACTTGACTTGAATGTTTGCAAAAGGTCATTCTGCACTGATGTTTACCTGGTAAAAAGGGAATGATTCTGCGTTTTGGATCCTTCTGTCCACCTTCCACAGGGAATTTATCCAGAAGCTCCATCTGGAAAACAATACAGAAAAACTTAACATCAATGTGAAAAGACAACTCATTTTAGTTCATAGATGAAAAATGTAGGGCAGGACTTGAATGAATCAATTAGGGATTTGACTGGATACTGAGAGCAAGAAGTCGCTGATTATAATCCATTCAACAAATGGTCATTCCCCCTCCCTGTGTGCTCTACATAGATCTACTGACATAGTGGAACATTTTTATACCCAACACCTCCCTCTGTTAATACTTACGTCCAGAATGCCCTGTAATGATCACTTACAGCTATACGTTATTTTTATTTGCTGGCACCAATTAACATTTTCCTCCCATCTGTAGAGATTTGGTAACAGGCCCTTATTCCAGTCCAAAAGCAGCTGCGGACCAATGAAATCACACCTGTGCCTTTCCAAAGTATGTTAAAGTAGGTCATATGTGCATTTTACACATTCATTCACTAATGACTATAGCAGAGCTTGAATTCATCAGCTGAGCAACGTTTTCCAGCACAGCAGTTCTGAAATCCACAAGGCCCAACAATTTACTTATAATGCAATACCCAACATAAAGCTAACCAGTGAAAAAATAGCTGTCATCTTCAACCCAGGCTCATTGGAAATACGTGCCTGTGGTGACATTTCTGCAAAATGATATTACGTTGCTTCTTGCATATCATGCACTATGATAAAAGTAGGGATGCACAATATATCGGCCACCATATCGGTATGGGCCGATATATGTTCATTTTTAATGTTATCGTTATCAGCCTGATAAGAAAATGTGGCTAATATATTAAAGCCGATAAATAATGGATTATTTCCTTCAGCTGAGACACTGTTCAAAATGTTGGTTTTTAATTGCTAGAAATATGACTGGAATCACTTCAAAAAGGAAAATACAGTAAAGTGCAACATGTGCAATGCAAGTCTGTCATATAGAATAACTCATAAAATTATAAGAACATCATTATAATTGTGCTTGGGACATTGCTTTTAATGATGAGACTTTTGTTTTTGTAATCTCAAAATTATTTAAATCTTTTGACTTAGATTTATCGGCTTTAAAATAAAAAGAATTATCGGTAACGGCCAAAATTTTCATATCGGTGCATTCCTAGATAAAAGTGTTTTGAGGCCATATCACAGTAATGTTCAATGAACAGCATGAAAATAGTTTATTCGATAATCTACCCCTGTAATCATAATTTATGTGAAAAAGACTGAAACTGTATGTATATAGGTATGTTATTGAGTTTTACAAAAATCTTGGTAGAAGCAAGTTTTTCCAATGAGCCTACGTTTCGCATTTCAGATCACATAATTTTGTTGTGTGATTAATTTTGCTCATAAATAAATGATGACTTATACAGCATGTGTAATGAGTTGCAAATGGCTGAGGGGAACTGCATGATGTAAGTCTAACTGAACAAATAAAAACAACAGATGTAATGAAAATTGAAAGATTCGCTATTTTTTAGCATACACTTTTGCCGTAAACAGCACTAAAGGAATGCAGTGCACTGACACGTTAAAAAGTTAAACATTAATAGTGCCGTAGTTCTCACTCGTGTCTTTTCGAGACTAATGACGAAGCAAAGAGAGGCTGTCATTCTGCCAGACAAAGCTTTTACTGTTGTTGGCCAATTCATTAAGGAACAATGTCTTCTACTGTGACTCAGCACCATCTGAATGACGGCACATTGATAAAACTCTTTATTTTCTCTTTCGCACAGACAAATGAGCTGCATGAGTCCATTATAGAGCAGAGTCTGCCTCTTCTGAGATTTCATTTTATAGCTCCACATAACTGTTTCAAAAATAAAACTTGAAAGCTTCATAATGCAAAGGACTTCGTGGACCAGTGGTCTCCGACACAGTGTGTTAGACTTCAGCAGGCCTGAGAGTAATGCTATTTTACATTTTAAAATTTTACACAAAAAATAGGACACAGATACTCATACTTCAATGCTATTTTCAACATTTTAGAAAAACAGTAAATTCAATAAAACAAATAGAAGTATGGAAATTATGTAATGTTACAAAGATTGTAAAACAAATCAAAACTATATTTGATATGAACATCTTTAAAGTAGCCACTTTTACATATATTTGCTTAACCATGGTCTTCATGCTTGTTTAATTAAAGACTTAATTAATTCTGGGTTGTGCGAGTTTACTACATTGCTGATTGTACATATCAATCAGCTCCTCCCCTTTTTAAAGACAGCCAATAGCGTTTAGTTTATATCACAGCTCGGCCAGAGCCGTTGAGCTCGAGTCGGTAAAGCCGCAGTTTCCTCCTAATCTCCATATCACTTTAAAATACAGCATTCTGTGCAGAATTCAAATGTGTCCAATATGTTTTCTGGTCTGCGCCACTCGCGATATGACTTACATGATCCGCTCTGTGTGTCGTGTCTCTGGAGCTGCGGTAGTTAGAGTGACACTAACGTGAAACCAGACTTCATTCGCCCCAATGGAAAGCATATTTATCCTGTCGTAATCGTTTACTATCCCCTATATAGTGCACCATGTAGAAAATAGTAAATGTGTGAACAAGTGAACGATTTCAGCCGCTGCTTAAGCGTCTATTTATAATGTAAGGGGCGGAGCTTCAGATTCTAGAGAGCATTTTATTGGACAGAAAATTGATGAGAAGCTGAAGTTCAGAGTGATGTCATCAAAATCCTTGATCAATATTGGAGGAAGTGAGAGACTAAGTTTTGAACGCTTATATCTTCTTAATGTGAATTTTGTAGTTGTTTTGGAGCACACTAGCTTATAGATAACAGTAAGACTAACATAACATTTTTGATTTCATGGCGACTTCAATGAAACGGCAGCAGGTTAATTAGGAAGCTGTCACTTTAAGACCTCCCAGATCTAATATACAGAAACGCATCCGGTTTTCTCCCAACTGTTTACATTCACTTAAGACATAACCGACTGTGTTTATGTATGTGTATTTGACAGTTTAAATGCAATTATAAAGACTTAATAACTATAACTGTAATAATAACACAAACTGTTTGACAGGCTTTAGTGTGTGCACGCTTTGGTTGGTCAGAACAGCATGCGAATACAATGTTTAAAGGGGTGGTTGATTATGATTTCACTTTTATAACTTTAGTTAGTGTGTAATGTTGCTGTTTGAGCATAAACAACATCTGCAAAGTTACAACGCTCAAAGTTCAAAGCAAAGGATGATATTTGCTTTTAAAGAAATTGCTTTTTAAGGACTACAACAAACGGCTGGTAGAGACTACACAACATTCCTCCTGTGTTAGTGACATCACCAACCCTAGAATTTACATAAACCCCGCCCCCTCAACACGATTTATAGATTATCAAGACAGAATATGCTAATCAATGACTAGAAGATAACTACACATCAGCTGCATAAATTCATCAATAACCATTCAGAAATGTCCTGTTGCTTCTAAATGTTGTCACTTCTTCTTGAGTCTCTCCATCATTGTCCGACTCCGGTTCAACATCAAAGGCTAAAAGTTTTAGACATTTTCAGTGCGTGTGTGTGTGAGGTAAAATGACACAAGCTGTTGAAGCTCCGCCCCCTGTGCCGGAAGCAGCAGCTCATTTGCATTTAAAGGAACAGACACAAAACGATGCGTTTTTACTCACCCTCAAAAAGTGACAGCTTTAACATGCTATATAAAAATATCTGTGGGGTATTTCGAGTTAAAACTTCACATACACACTCTGGGGACATCAGAGAATTATTTTACATCTTGTGAAAAGGGCATTATACCACCCGTTTAAAGTCCCCCTGTAGTCAATAATTTTATCCCTTAAAACTCATCTTTTATCACCAAAATGACATATTTGAACCGTTTTTTAATAAAAGAACTGTCAGAACTGCAACTGAAAGAATGCACTGTAGCACGATACTGCGAGATTTCTTCAAAAGCAGATCGAGGAAACATTATAATCGTTCACGGTCAAAAATCCTGATACGGCACACCAATAGTGAGTACTAACAAAGTTAATGCATCATATCTACATGACGAGGAAAACAGCTTCTTCTAGAAGACTGATACTGTATGTCTGAATTCTTCATCTCATGTGAGTGTACATAATTTGAATTAATTTATGTATAAAACTTTTTTTCTTTTGCAAAAAATGACTGAGTACACCTTCTGTATTGTACCCCTGTACATTTCAAATATCATTCCCTTTCATGACTTCAAAATATGCTGAGTTGAGACGCATCAGGCCACGTTTTATGTCAATGATTCCATAAGTCACTGGTTCTTACGCATTGTATGTGGAAGTTCAAATAACATTTTACAACTACTGCAAAGAGTTTTCAGTTAACCTTGGTTTAAATTTATGAGTATTTTTGACACTTTCATTCCATTCCTCTCATCTTTTTTTGTGGAAATAAACAGTGTCTGCATTCTACAAAAGAACTAATGTTATGGTCTACAAAAGAAGGAAAGTCATACAGGTTTTGAACGACAAGAGAGTGGAAAAATAATGACACTGGGTGAACCAACTACTACTCTTTTATTCACTAACCCTGCATACACATTTCCACAAACAAATCATGATTCATCAACAACTTCCATACTAAAATGTAATATAAATTTCCAGGGAAAATAAAAGAAACAACTGAAAACACACACGTAAATATTACAAACTCAGGGTGGCCTTACAGACACACAAGAAAAGAGTAAGAGCACCTTGCATTACAGCTTGAGCTGCAATGTTTCTCTACATGTATGTACAATTGGTGTCAGAGTTCTGTAATCTGGGTCTGTATAAAGGTGTTTACCGGGGCATTGCTCGAGATTCTTGCTCTCAAGCAAAAGAGCTTCTTTAGAAAGCATCCTCTGTTTGCTGAGAGTGATGAACGGCTGAGCATAAAACCCTTATCTGGAAATGGTTTGGACGTGTTATATGCAAATTAATAACCTTGCTCATTTAGAATACTCCAAATTCATTAACATTAGAACCAGGTTAAGAACAAATTCATGTGCATACGTACGTTTTGTGAATTAGGCTAATTTATTTTTGTGACAAGTCCTATGCATATAAATATGAATAATTTGCATAATTATTAGTGAATGAGACCCAGTGTTTTCAATAAAAGACAGTAAATCAGCCCCTCAGGGTAACAGCAGTGGATGTGAGGAACTGAGAAGAGAACAAGTAAAAGCTGCCAAGAACATGACTCCAGTAAATGTTGTTTATAGGAGGAATTGAAATTCCTTTATGATAAATCCATACAATCAGTTCTTCCTCAGCTGAACAAAGAGAAAACCCCTTCTCACAGGACAGGCATCTATCTGATGTGAAGAACAGACATGCGTCTCTCTGGAGTTCACATATGCTAATCACATCCATATGTCTGAAAGCCACGCCTGAGCTAGTGTTCAGCAAAACTTGAGCTGTTTGGACAAGTAAGTTGCTGACATACAGAGGAATTTATGTTTATCATGATCTCCAAAACTTGAAATGCTTTAAAATGAGTTTTGAGGGCAAATATAAAATGTGTCTACACACAAATCTCTTTACAAAACTGGTTGGTTGAAATGGTGTCCAGTTTGTGCAGAGCTGTTACCTATAAATTCGCAGCTTAAATATACTACAGTTTTGAGTTTGTTAGAACTTTTTGTTCACAACATAATAACCCTACCTCTATTTGTGGCATATCGTAATATTTACATTATTATTCTAAAATGTGGGGAAAGTAATAATTAAGAATGTTGTTAGCTTATATGTTTTTAAGTAGTAAGTAAGTAGTAGAAAAGTTGTTATTTTAATAGTAAGAACATGCAACGTGTAACAAGGACACTGTAAAATGAAGTGAGCCTACATTTCTTAACACACTTAAGTACACTTTTAAAAAGAGCACTTTGTAATGTCAAATTAAATATTTACTTTACAGAACCTTTTAAAACATAATCCTTTGTCATGCTTCAAAATCCACTTATTTTGATGTGTTGTTTAATTTTAAACGGGTGGTATAATGCACTTTTCACAAGATGTAAAATAAGTCTCTGATGTCCCCAGAGTGTGTATGTGAAGTTTTACCTCGAAATACCCCACAGATATTTTTATATAGCATGTTAAAGTTGTCACTTTTTGAGGGTGAGCAAAAACACACCGTTTTTGTGCCTGTCACTTTAAATGCAAATGAGCTGCTGCTCCCGGCACAGGGGGCGGAGCTACAACAGCTTGCACTGAAAATTTAAAAAAAAAATTGCCTTTTATGTTCAAACCGAAGTCAGACAATGATGGAGAGACTCAAGAAGAAGTGACAACATGTAGAAGCAACAGGACATTTCTGAATGTTTAGTTGATGAATTTATGTAGCTGATGTGTACTGCCCTACAAAGGCAAAAGACCTTAAGTCGCTAGAGTGTGGAACTGAGAAAAATGACTTTAAAGATTTTTAGTTGTCCCGTCAAATTAATTATAGGTAGGACACTGGAAATCTGGCAAATAGTTGTTTTAGTAATGGAAATTATATACATAAAAAAATTTTGAGCTCAAACTTGACTTTTGACCACTATTTTAAAGTTACTGTACTCTGCCTTTGTATTGTCAGCAAAAAGTGAGAAGTCATGCCAAGGCAAAAGGCAGTAACTTCCACATTATCAATATTTGGTTGCTGATCACCATTAACAAAATCATTATATATACACCTGTATAAAATCTAGTCACCATGGCATTTATTTTGTATGATTTACAATTATTTATAGCCATCTACTTATTGCTATCCTGGGCTTTGGTTGCATTCTGATGGCATTATTAATACATTTGACATGACAAAATACCTCCATAGATATATCAGTCCAGCATTGGCTCGACCGCGTTTAGGGCGGGGCTGAAGGCGCCGGCGAAGTTTTGGCACTCTGCCAGCTAGATGCATGAGTGTTTCAACCAGGTCCTGTACCCGAACTGAGTGAGGCGGGGCTTTAATTCTTGGTTGTATTCATCTGATACGGCAATGCGTAACGTTTTTCTGTCAACTCTGCATAATCCTTCGCGATCGTTATCGCACGTTTGTCGACGGCGGGTTCAGACCATACTAAATGTTCTGACCGCAGTTGTGCAGGACAAAGCTCTGAGGACATTAGAAGTTAGAGGGACTGATGGCAGCTGTACAAAGTACACAGGCTACACCTTAATTTTAACATTAAAACAAAGGCAGATAACAGTACAATCTGGTAGGTAGCATTATTTGATAGAACACCGTAACTTCATATTGACGCGCGGCTAAACAAAGGCAGAGCACCGTAACTCCATTTCGAGCGTTCCAAAACAAAGCCAAAGAGCCGTAACTGATGTTACGGTGTTCTGCCTTTGTTTCTCATGGGCTTTTGGAAGTTACTGTTAAGACAATTCATTATTTTCTCGAAAAAACAACGGAATTGATTTAAGATACTTATCCACATGATAAAGGAGGTCTTGAATGTGCCAAAAATATAAATAACTCATTTTCGACCAAAAACGAAGTTACGGTCTTTTGCCTTTGCACGGCAGTGTAGTTATCTTCTAGAAATATTCTGTCTTGATAATCTTTAAATCACATTCCTGGGGGCGGGGTTTATGTAAATTTTAGGGTTAGTGATGTCACTAACCCGGGAGGAATGTCGTGTAGTCTCTACCAGCCGTTTGTTGTAGTCCTTAAAAAGAAATTTCTTTAAAAGCAAATATCATCCTTTGCTTTGAACTTTGAACGTTGTAACTTTGCAGATGTTGTTTATGCTCAAACAGCAACATTACACACTAACTAAAGTTAGTAAAGTGAAATCATAATCAACCACCCCTTTAACTGTAGTGTATGTGTGTGTTTTAAATGTAGTAAATTGCAACTCGATCATTAAAAATGTGTAATTACAAATATATTTACATGCATGATGCCTGCATGATTTATATATTTTCTAGTTTATATTGTACCTACAAATGATTTGGGTGTGCAAGGCACTATATTTTTTATTAAGTATATTTAGTTTACCCTGAATGCTCATCAGTACTTTTGTCAGTACATACTTTAACCATATTTCAAAGACAATGGAAGTAAAAATGACATATGTAGATGTACTCAAGTCCTGCTTAAGTGGATTGAACTACTTGCATTCTATAATAAGTTTTAATGTAATTGTAAATAGCATGCGACTGAGTCTCAGAAAACATTACATTCATTTTGCACTTAATGAAATTCTTAAGTAAATTATTTTAAACTTTTTTTAAAAAGTATGCTAAAGAAAACTTATTTTTCAAAAGGACAAACTCTGTGTCCTGAACATGAATTTAGAGAACACCGACTGATATTATCTGATAAAATTATGCTATGAAAGATTAATTGAACTTAAAGAAATTCTTCACTGTGATGCTATCAATCAAATACTAGTTAAAACTCGCAATCCCAAAAATTGTGATATGAATGAAAATGTATGTTCCACCATTTGCAAAACTCCCAAATACAGAGAAAAAAACCAAACACAAAACCACATTCAGACAACTATAATACGATCTGATTCACTATTGAAATGCATTAGTGGTTGTTGTATTTACACTCTGCATGCCCTGCCTCATTGCTGCTATGTGCTGCATCAGCACTAGAGTTTCTCAACAAGTCATGCTTCTTCATGGAAGAAAGACAAGCGGCAGAGAGTGAGAGAAATGGAGGGAAAGTTGAGGAAATAGTCACCAAAGCAGTCACATTCGTCATATGATAGAGACAACAAAGAACGAATAAATATCAGCCAAGTCAGCCGATGGCAGTGAATGACAACTATTTGTTTACATTCAAAAACCAAAACACCACTTGTTTAAATGCAGTACTAAAGATAGGATGGTTAACTATGTAAGGGATAATGTAGAGCGAGGCGGTTGTTATAGCGAATACACCCCCGACAGGCTGATCAGGATCCCGACGCGAAGCGGAGTCTGAAGGGGTTGTATTCGCTATAACAACCGCCTCGCTCTACATTATCCCGCTTATTACATGGCTACCTACCAAAGAAATCAATAATTTGACACAAAATATTGATTTAAAAAGGAGTTTATTGATTTAAAAATTGTATTGCTTCCGCTAAAGAAAATAGTCTGTTCCGTCTCTACGGTTAGAATCCTGCGTCCATAGCAACGCTCTGTTTTTCATGGCAACGGTGTGTTATACTTAGCAGCGGTCTGTTATCAAGAAATAACACACCGCATTCTACATTAGAATTCAATCAAGCCATGTAATAAATTATTATATTGCATTTCTAATCACAATCTGTGTCAAAATGATCACAACAAATTATTTTATTTCAAGTTGAATTTGTTATTATTTATTTCAGTGGTTAGCTATTTACATGAATAATCTTGGTAAACAATTGAGCATTGTTTTTTTTGTATTTCTCCACTTCATCTTAACCATGCGATTTGATATGAAGTGACTGTAAGTGTCTTGTCCATAACACATGGTTATAGACATTTAAAGTAAAGAAGGAACACCATCAAACTTAACCTTGAATATGCTGGGTTCAGTAGAAGTTAAGCTCGATCTACAACATTTTAGTATAATACTGATTACCACAAAAATTGTATGGTATTATGGTATCATTCCCTTTCTCAGGGAACCGGCGTTACATCCATAACCCTAAAACCTTCTCTTTCAAGGGAACTCAATACTGCATCAGATTGATGCTATGGGAACGTCAATACCAATGCCACCATACTGCCAAATGCCTGCCCAAAGGATGTGAATAAGCACATTCTAAGACCAAGCCAGGAAGAAAAGGATAGTCCCCTTTTCTTCATTACGTGGGGGCAACGCATTAATAGATGAGGGCAGGAGTTCCCATCCTTACATAGATAAACACATCTAACTCTACCGCTAAACCAAGAGGAAGCAACACCAAAATCACGCCCGTCAACAACTTCAATAGAAAAGTGCAGGTTGCTACTGTCCTCAGACTAAGCACAAACTGCAACACCTCTAACTCTACCGCTGTTCCTGCTCTCACCTTCGGCCTTATCACGATGCCGAAGAGGGTAGCAGAGGAAGTGGAACTTGACCACCAATAACTTCTAGGTATACACAATAGAATACTGATGGTCACCATATTGGTATCGGGCGATCTATGTTCTTTTTTAGTGTTATCGTTATCGGCCCGATAAGAAAATTTGGCCGATATATTAAAGCCAATACATAATGGATTATTTCTTTCAGCTGAGACACTTCAGATGCGCACTGTTCAACATGATGGTTTTGAATTGCTTTAAATATGATTTAAAATATATGAAAATACGGTTAAGTGCAACATGTGCAGCACAAGTCTAACATATAGGCTACATAAAATTATAATGAGAACATCATTATAATTGTGTGCCTGGGACATGGCTTTTAATGGTGACTTTTGTTTTTGTAACCAGGATCTCAAAAATTATAGACAAATTTGGATTTAGATTTATCGGTCAATATATCAGTTATCGGCTTTGAAAGTATAAAGAATTATCGGTTTCGGCCAAAATGTTCATATTGGTGCATCTCTAACAACTTCAATGGAAGCGGGCAGGTATTCTTGCAACCGAGCCGAACCCAGTCTGCACGATCACCTCCGAGCTAGACCTGTAGAAGGGGCAACAATCGCCCTTCACTGGGGCGTCATCTCAAAGGCTCGTACCTCCGACCCCCAAGGGACCGGCCGTGTGGCCTTGTACTTATTTGTCTACGCAGTACCTTGCGAGCGCTGAGGAAGGGCATATAAATTGATGCTTCTACATTCATACTCTCACTTCAAGCTCCAGTGCTGGAACTTACTTTGTCGGGAGCTAGGGAGGCCTCAGCTATGCATACATCCGCCAACAGATTCCATGGAAGAGGGCAGGCTACTACACCGCTACTAACTCTAGGTTCTCAATCGATTATCTTAACTCTGTCGCCACTCCGAAAAGGGGTACAACAAGGAAGTATACACTCTCTCCTCAAGCACAATGCTGAGGGGGCAGTCAAAAAGCAAAATGAGGATTCTCCCATCTCTCTGCTTATAAATCCACCTATTTCCTCCTGCACTGAAAAAATGCTGCAACAAGCTATGTCTATGTCCAATTGTCACCTCCAGCCCAATGGGGGCCAGGAAACATCTCAAGATGAGGTCTATCTCTTTATATCTAAGACCTCTCTCAGATGCCTCCAGGACCTCCTGCGGGCACGCCGGTTCGACGCTCGACTCCTCAGAGGCAGGGTGTTGGCAGCCACGCTAGCCTTCTGACCATCTCTCCAAACTCTGGTGTTTGGTTGGGGTCTGGAGGCTCTTTTGGGGCCTAAGGTTCAGAGCCATGGCGGGGAATATACATAGTGAATGTAGCCAACTGAAACTTTGTCTCTCTGAACCTCTCGACTACTCTCAACTGCAGTGCCAAAGAGGCCAAATGGAAAAAACCAGGAAGACAAGAAGAGTAATTTTATCTCTCTGCCTGATCCCCGAAAGGTTCAGCCATAGAACGCCAATAACGTGGGCCGTCCTTTGGTGGCACTTAGGGCTAAAGAAGGAATTGTTTCCACCTCAACTTCAAACACATTAGACTCCTCGAAGTCAGATCAGGCCATTATTATGTTCTCAGGCAGACTGGAAGAAGCCACAGAGCGGGCTTCCAAGTCTGCCCTGAGAACTCCTGAGTTAGTGGGTGAAGACTGAGAAAGGGGAATCTCAGATCTCTCAGAACTTGACCTGCGATCACCAAGATTTTAATCTCCGAGCTGCCGTAGCAGCTGCAGGACCTGAACCGCGGGGCGCAGATGCCAGGCTTCCATAATCATCAAAGAGATTCCAGCAAGAGCAGAGTTTTTTTTAGGGAAAAACAATCACAATGTGGGCAGCCACCTCTCTCAAGAGATGCCTGGGCATGCAGCGCTCCCAAACAAAGGTTGTGTGTCCCAAACACATATTGTGTTTATCATCCTCTGTCAGATAGCGTGTGCAAGGAGGCACACATCTTTTAAATGCTTTGCTTGCCATAAGAACTCCTAACCGATGGAATCTAAGGACAAACAATGACACACACACATCAAACAAAGAGGCTTCCTAAAGACGAAGAAGATGATGTCACATGTTTGAACGTCTATTTATAGTCTCACTGACTCGCTTACCATTCGTAACTTGACTATTTCAAGGTCAATTTCACTGGTGTGTTGGCACACACGCTTCAGACACTGGCCCACGCAGAGGCGTTCCCATAGCGTCAATATGACGCGGTGTTGAGTTCCCTCGAAAGGGAACTTCCTTTAACTTAGCTTTTTATAAATTTTACTTATGAAAACATGGCTGTATGGAAATCTATTAATATTGATGCACACCTCTTGTGGTCAATAAATTATTATAATATTACAATATATAAAAAATTAATCCATTATAATGCTACAGTTAACATTTTCAGACCTATGAATTATTTGAAGGGCTTTTGTTCGTTTGCTAAAAACCTGATTTTTCCATGGTATGGTTCACATTTCTGTGGAATTGCCCATCAGAGAAAATATCCTGTAACATTTTCAGGAAGCTGTGGCACACCTCGCAGAGGGGATTTCTGACCAATTGTCCAAATTTAGCGAATAGCTTCAGCTGTGCTAAGTGCTTCTAATAATAGTGCGTTTCCGTTATAAATGTTTACAAGTTTTTGGCTCCTATAATTTGAGAGAAGAAGAGTCAGCACAGATGATAAGTGCTCCAGCAAACAAGAAGTTCAGATAAAATTTGTTCTCTCGCAAGCCTTGAAGTTTAGTGCTTTGATCTGTGTGTAATTTATATTAGGCATTAAACTGGTGATCTCATTCTCAAGAACGACTCACTTACATTAAGCATACTCGATCTTGATTTTACATTCATAATTATTAGGGCTGCCAATAGATTATATGTAAACTGAATAACTTACAAAATGTTATGATTAAATAACTAAATTACTCACAATTTATAAATAGATATTTGCTCAGAAAAGCCTCCTAATGAAGATCCAATGTCAATTCAATGTCATTTCGAAAGACAATCTTTTGTTTTATTTTTTATTTCATCTGAGCTACAGTATTTTAGTATTAATATAGTTTATTATTCATGTGCAGTCTTTGAGCCTTAAACTTAGCCTCTTTGTTAAAGGGGTTGTATAATGCCCTTTTCATGTAAAATAAGTTGTTGATGTCCCCAGAGTGTGTATGTGAAGTTTTAGCTCAAAATATCCCAGATATTTTTATATAGCATGTTAAAATGTTCACTTTTTGAGGGTGAGCAAAAACGCACCGTTTTTGTGTCTGTCCCTTTAAATGCAAATGAGCTGCTGCTCCCAGCACAGGGGGCGGAGCTACAACAGCTTGTGTCCTTTTACCTCACACACACATGCACTGGAAATGTCAATGTTTATGTTCAAACCGGAGTCAGACAATAATGGAGAGACTCAAGAAGAATTGACAACATGTAAAATGCAACATTTCTGAATGGTTAGTTGATGAATTTATGTATTTATGTGTATGAATACTGATGAATTTATGTGTAGTTATCGTCTAGTCGTTGATTAGCATATTCTGTCATGATAATCTATAAATCGTGTTCCCGGGGGAGGGGTTTATGTACATTTTTACATAAACCCGGGAGGAATGTGTAGTCCCTACCAGCCGTTTGTTTCTTTATAAGCAAATATCTTCCTTTGCTTTGAACTTTGAGCTTACTTTGCAGTAACTTTGCAGATGTTGTTTATGCTCAAACAGCAACATAACACACTAACTAAAGTTAGAAAAGATAATCAACCACCCCTTTAAGACTGTCTTAAAAACTAGCAGTTAGCCAAGGAGTAAGGAATCTTTTTATTTTATTTTTTTAAATAGATAAATTGTGTTTTTATGTAATAGACTTTTTTTTTTTTTAATTTTATGACCAGTCTTAAAGGAAAGAAATTAGATGACTAAGAGGTCAATGTGATCTAGACGAGATATAATTGCACAACTCATGAAGTTCCTTATGAATCAAAACACTCAGTGTGCCAATTATTATATGCTAAGGCCCAATGAAACTTTTTTTTTAGACAATCTGTGTTGTCTGTTTTATTTTTTTCTGGATTTATGATTTAATACAAATATATTATCAAAAACAGTGGTAATCAAACGTAGGCACAAAACATTAAGAATTGAATTTATCTTTTTTGCAAAGTGCAGCACAACTGAGGTTTACTGTTAAAATTAAAATATGAAAAACAAATTGTGTGATATTCCTTAAAAATAAAGTTATTATTTAAGTAATAATTGTATTATTAATATTACTATTATTACTTTGAGAAGTACATTCTACTGTACAAAAGTAATATATTTCAGTCACAATTTAGTTAACTTTAATTTTGTTGATGTCTGGAAAACTGGTACGTAGCCTGTCAGGATCTAAATGTGGCCAATCTGACTAAGAACCGTATGACCAACATCCAAACAATCAGCTGCAGTTTTCTCGGAGCGAAAAAACAAACAAACAAAAGGAAAACGATTTAAATGCTGACACCGCCATATTGGAAAGTGCAGACTTCCACCAACAGGCCAAATCCAGTTCACCGGTCTTGTCACAGAAGCATACTAAATTAGATTATATCTTAAGTAAGTTTCTACACACTTCTCTCAAACAGAGCCATGAATATGATGGCTTTTCCTGTTGCACCACTGAATTCCTGCCACATAAACGTCAGCAATTCAGTGACCATCAGTGAAATCCATGTTGATCTCTCCAACTACTAAGCTTTTAGTTCTGCACATGACATCAAACTTAAGGTTTGGCATCACTAAGGTTTAGTTTTCCATTATGCTCAATGTTGCAAAAAGAATGCTAATATTTGGATTCATTATTTTCCATTCACATTTTTATGATCACATTAGTATACTGTAGGCCTAACTAGTACTAGTACTAGTACACAACTCACCTGAAGGTCGAAAAATTTACTGTAGCGCCTGAAAATGTTCTCAGTGCTGCCATCAGACCAAGCCACTTTGATAATGTAAACCTACAGAAAAAAAAGAAAAGAAAAAGAGAGTTAACACACATTTACAGTTTATCGGTTAAAGGTGTAGTTTACCAAACAATGAAAATTCTGTTTACTTATATTTTTTTTCACCCTCATAGTCCCAAACCAGTACAAGTAACCAGTACTTTGCGCTCTTTTTCATGCAACTTTGATGAATGGGGACTGGAGCTTACAAGCTTTAAAAGGATGCAAGCACCATACATATATCCTAAACGTGTCTCTAATGACCTGAGCACTACATTCAATCACAGCCATATGACAGCTTTGACTAAAACTAAGCCATCACACACTGAATTTGTCTTTGGTGTGACCCAAATCTAAACGATTTGTTAATAAATCAGACTAATTCACCCACTGATTTGATTTGGTTGCAGTGGTTAGCAGCCAACTGGGGAAACATTATCATTGAATAATGACTGAGTTTTGATTTATTCCTCATTCAAAGATAGTTTGGCTCCAAAAGACACTTTTACTTTAATTATACTTTCATGGTATTTTTATAATCCTTTTGAAGCTTTTCGAGCCGCAGTCCCTTCATCAACACTGCAGAGAAAACAGCAATTGCATAGAAAACAGCAACCAGTGCAATTCTTTATTATCTCTTCTTTTGTGTTGCACAGAATAAAGTCATTTGGTTTCAAAACAACATCATGACTGAATTTTTATTTTTAGTTGGACTTTAATGCAACCCCCGATCCCCACCTTGAAGCTCATCATTTAATAACAGCTCGCTAAGAGTGGGTGTTCGTGGGCAGCAATACATTATAATATGAAAGTGAGAGACTTCTTCAGTTAAACATACAGTGTGATTACTGTATTACAAACAACAGCAATGGTGTAAAAATGTGATTTTTGGATGCAGTTTCTGTGTAATGGATGGTTGCAGGATGTTGTTATGAGCTTGCTAAGGTCTTCTATATTGATAGAGCTGCTGTTGTTTAATTAACATTAATGACACAGACGGCAGCAGGTTTATTAGGCTGCTGTCTCTTTAAGAGCTAATGCAATGATGATTCACATCCCATTTCTTTCTCAACCCTTTACGTTCACTTCACAGGGTTGCCAGTTGGGTGGTTTTGCAGTCTATTTTGCGGGCAAAAATGGGTTTGGGCGGGTGGATAAAAATTGGGCTGGTTTCGGATCAGTTCGGCAGGTTTGTGTTGCCAAAACACCGGCACTTCAGATCCTTCTTCCTGCGACCCAGTGTTCAGCAGGCAGCAGTCTCACTCACTCACACACACACACACACACACACACACACACACACACACACACACACACACACACACACACACACACACACACAAACACACACACACACACACACACACACACACACACACACCTTCACATACCTTCAGTGATGCACGGGCCCGCCTCTCAAACAACAACACACTAGATTGCGGGGTTTTCAAACTCAGCTAGCTGACTGATATTGCGGTTTCATGACACTCTCTCTGGGTCAGCGGCAGCGACAACACAGATTGCGAACTTGCGATATGATTTTGTCAAAGGTTTAATAGACAGACGAAATGGAATAAGATCGCATGGGTGTTTGAATCGAGATCACAGTTTTTTAAAGATGAATTGTGCAGCTCTATAACGCAGGGCTGCCAACTTTTGAGTTTAGCTTGGAGTGAGATTTTTTTTGGGGGGGGGGGTATGTAAAAACAAATATTGCATCACAATAAGTGTAATTGTGATTGTCAAAACATTTGGTAACTAAATAGAATTTTATGAAGTTTAGTGACAACATGTTACAATGTTTACATTGTACAATGACTGGTGTGGTAGGATACAGTTTTTATTATTGCTTGACAAAAATTTCAAGATTTCAATTCCATTCTTGTGATTTGATTCTGATTTTGATTCAATATTGATTAATTTGGATACATGTTTATTTTAAATTTTATTTAAAAAAATAATCTCACCTAATGCTGTAAACAGAGGGCCCAATCTGCTGGTATTATTAAAGGTTAAAAATAACAAATTAATTAAATATAATGCAGTTTTTGTTATAATAACAATTATTTAATGACATAAGTAAAAATATAATAAATATGTAATATAATGCTCAGCAGAATCTCCTCTCTAGCTATTTTTTCTATTCAATTAACATGCTATGGTCATTAAATGGCTTTCCTGAGGTAAATGTAAGGTTATGTGACATAATTGTTCTCCTGCTGTTATACTGACCCCTTTCCGTGGTTGAAAAACACTAATTGGTCGATATTATGTATACTTTCGGTAAGTTGTACTGCATCTTTAAATAAAAAAGTAACAGATGATCGGTTCACGTGCACTTGAACTGAGGCGCTCAGCGATCTGTCACGTCACATTTACAAGCGCCAAACGCATTTTTGTCTGAATTTCGTAATAAAATTGACGGAATCAAAGAGCTGAGAATTAGTTTAATATTAAAAGTACCTCTTTGCTCCGCTATTTTTCTGTGCGTGAGAAAATGGATGTGTGGCGTGAGAGCGTGTGAAAAGTGTCAATTGCGTGAGTCGTTGGCAGCCCTGCTTCTGTCAACCTCATCTATAAGCAAGGGCAAAAATAAAGCAATTTAATTAATATCTATAACGTTAATATTCTGTAATAAAAAAAATCGATTTTAAAATCGTAAAAAAAAATTGCCATACCTAGGTGAATCGATTTTTTTCTCCCAGCCCTTATATGCATGTTTCATGTTGCCATTTGAAATAATTGAAATGTGAAAGTGGGTTATTTTTTATGTCCATATATCCACTCAATGTTTTTATGTTACTGAATGCTTCCAAGCGACTTTTATTGACAATAAACAGACTCACTGATAGCCTAAGTTGATCGCATTATTTTCCGTAACATAAACTTATAGTGTACGCTATATTAATAGTCTGACTGAGCTACAGCCTACTTTTACGTTCATTTGATTGAATATTGTTTCTAAAATCAGATAGGCTAAGTCGAAAAATGGGTAATTTTAAAGCTTGTTAATGATTTCAATGTGTTTAAACGAGAAACAAGCCAAAAAAAAAAATTGGGCGTTTTTTTGTGTATTCTTGCGGTTTTTGACGAGGTTTTGGGCTGGAAAAACTTGCTGGCATCTGGCAACCCTATCGAATTTCTATTTTTCAGATAAATATTGTGATTGCGGTTTAAAATGCAATTTGATTTTTTATTTTACTTTTTTGTGGTTCAAAGAAAACCACAAAGACATGCAATTTAAAGAGTTTTTCCAAATAACTCCTCTCTCTCTCATCCCTAAAAATGGTTTAGTTCGATGGTTAATTATTTCAGCTCAGTCAGCAACAAACAGCAGAGGGACCCAATACAATTAAAGTCCCGCCCCAGCTAGTGAACACAATCAGAGTTGAGGCTATGGAAGCTTGTTACCGCCACAGAATAAAAATAAAAATAAAAAAGGTAACTGCAACTTTTTATCTCACAATTCTGACTTTATAACTCACAATTGCGAGTTTATATCACGCAATTCTGCATTGCGAGATGAAAAGTGTCTCTAATACGTAAAATAAGTAAGCTTGACCAGATTTTGAAGGTAGTAATGTCGCACAGTTCGTCAGCGGCGATGTTAGCATGTCGGCCTTCAGGAATCTTAACTTCTCCCAGATTTCTATCTGTGGGACAGGATTTATACCTGAAGACTAGAGGGCTACAAACAATAAATACTGTAGGACCTCCTCCCAATGGACTACAAGAAGCTCCTGAGGAATGCGGTTCCTTTGTTATTCTAATTGGATGGACCATTTGGTTCACACCTTTATAGACACAGTTTAAAGATAAGTGAAATACATATAATCTTTCAATCTTTTAGCGATGAACTTGAATATGTTACAGCTTTTACTTGATTATAAATGGAGTGCTCTTAGCAAGCTTAATAATCCATTCAGAATTTGAATAAAAGTTTTGTTTTTGATGCCGCTAAAAGGACCAACGGCTACGCACGTTTCCGAAGTGACATCCACATGCAAATGCAGGATTCACTCTCAAAACTACAATGACTGAAATACCAACCAATGGACGGAACAAAAATATAATGTCAAAATAGATTTTACATACATTAAGATTTGAGAGCATTAAAAAACGGATTCGTAGAAAAATATCTGATTTCGCGCATCAAAATTTGAAATGATGTTCCAAGTATTGTAAAAGTAATGACTTTTAAATCCCTCACTGTACATTTCTATTCTTGTTATGGTGGTGATTATATTATATATTGCATAACAGGACCTGTTAAATGTTACTGTTTTTTCATTCATTTTGGATGCATATAGCTTTAAACATATATTTATATTTTTATTTAAACGTGCACTATTTTCATGGTTCAGTCAACAGCGTTTATTTTTGTAGTTAAGTTCAGCACTATTTTACTTTGAGTGTTATGTTTTGATTCAGCATTAGTTTTAACGATCTGTCAATTAATTGGTTATCAGCAGGTACAGCCTAATTTAGTTATCGGTATCATAAAATCTGAAATTGGTCAACCTCTACCTGACACTTTAACCCCCGCTTTCACAGACAAGGCTTAAGACTAGTCCCAGACTAAAATGCATGTTTGAGCTGTTTTAACTGAAAGCAGCTTGCACTGATATATCTTAAAATATGTCAGTACCATTGTTTTCTCTCATTGTTTTTTTTCCAAGGTATGTTTATAAAAGCTACTTAAATGTCCTAACTGATCTAAGGCCTAATCCTGGCTTAATCTAAGCCCTGTCTGTGAAACCAGGCCTAAGTGTTTAAAACTCTACGACAGTAAAACAGAAATAAAGAGTAAAATATCAACTCTTTGAGCGTGTTGTGCTGATCCTCCTGATCACATCTCTCTAGAGAAGGCCTGCCTTCACCGATGACCTGCTTCTTTGAGCAATATAGAAATGCTTTATTATTTATAATAATGCTGATTTCCCACACATCTCAAATCATGGGTCCTTTATTGATCAGTATCAGTAACTGGATACAGTGTTTTATAGAGAGTGTGCCGCAGGCTATTAGTGATGTTTATAGTAATCGACTTGCTTTCTTACACGAGCAACACGAGCTAAGGGTTTTCTCAGGGTAACGGATGTCTAGAATGGCTCTTCACAACACTGAAACCTGGATCACATTTAGATTCTGGCTTCCTAGATCATGCTGTTCAGAGAAACGCTACGAGGATGCCATCAGATTGCACATGGGCAGCTGTTCATGTGGTGTTTTGTTCTGAATGACGTAAAACCTGCTGCTCCATTATTTTTTAAAATGATTGACTCATACGAACTGGAAATTGCAGTAACACAAAAACAGAACTGAAATTAAGAGTGACACATTAATACTAACACTTTATATTCTAGTTATTAAAGAAAAAAACTGGGACTTCTCACATCACTTAGCCTATATATTGTTGCCCTTTGGTTAGTTTAATTGCTGTCATTGTTCTCCTCATTTGTAAGCCACTTTTGATAAAAGTGTCTGCTAAATGTAAAATGTAAGACTAAAATAACTTTATTATGTCTAACTTTTCTTTGGATGAAATACCAACTTGTGTTCCTGGAGCTCGACTGGTACAACATGTCGCTATCAAATCAAGGTCATGGGTTTGATTCCCAGGGAGCACATATACTGGCAAAATATAGACTTAAATGGTTATTTCACCCAAAAATGAAAAGTATTCCATAAATTACACACCTTCAAGCCTTCCTAGGTGTATATGACTTTCTTCTTTCAGCCAAACACATTCGGGAGTTATGCTAAAAACCGGAACTCGACCCGCGTACGGCTGTTACCGGAAGCTAGTCATTATGGTTTATAAAGTTATAAATATGGATATTTTTCTTACACAAATGCATGGCTTCACTTCAGAAGGCCTTTATGAACCCCTGACGTCATATGGATTACTTTTATGATGGATGGATGCGCTTTTTTGGGCTTTAAAATCTAAGGTACCATTCACTACCATTATAAAGCTTGGAAGAGCCAGGATATTTTTTTAATATAACTCCAATTGTGTTCGGCTGAATGAAGAAAGTCATATACACCTAGGATGGCTTGAGGGTGAGTAATTTTTGGGTGAACTAACCCTTTAAAATGTACTGTAATGAATAAAAATGACAGTCAAATCAAATGCATACATGCAGGATGTGGTTTGCCAGGGAAGTAGTGGGATTTCCCAGCCTCTGCTTTTGATTTCCCCATTTCTTGAATCCCTAATAGTGATAGGTTGTATCCCTTATTTATTTAGGTCAAACATGATTCTTTCTGACAATAGATGGTGAAATAAGTTTTCCTTCCGACATATTAAAACATGCATTACAGAGTAGAGCGGTAATAATTGGATTAATATTATGTTGGAATTTTAGGTCTAATGTTTTGTTAAATGTTCATAAATGTTAATTTTACTAGCTAATACTGTCCTTGACGTGATTATCTATGGTCACTGCCACCACTCTTTCATCACAACGATTCAATTTTTTTTTTTTCTGTTATAGATTTTATTTTCAGCGGTGCAATTTAATTTTTCAGTAGTGAGCGTGACACTACGACTTACTCTGGACTAAGATTGAATCAAGACAAATTTATGAGAATGGATGGATAAAATGGGTTTAAAATGTTTGACAGCTTAGGGCCTGCAAATCATATAAATAAATTCATAGTAAACAAGTTAATTGTTAAAAAATATATTTAATTCAGTTTAAACAATTAGGCTATTTTCTCTATTTTACTGTTCATTTTATATGAATTAAACAGTTTTTTTCTACATTGTCTAAATATTTACACATATGTACATACATTTTTTTGAAAACATGCTGAGGTCAAATATCACATAAAAAGAACATAATTTATTCTTAATATTCACAAGATTCTAATTAGCTACTCATTATTGTCAAAGTCATTTTACTGTAATACTGTATAAGAAACAAATTACTGTAGTGCAATGTTTCATGTTTTTAGCATAAAATAAATTAAATTCAACAAATAAAACCATAATGTATAAATCTCAACAATTGAAATATTACAATTGAACAATTGAAATACATTTTTTCTATATTCTTTCTTTCTTATGATTTTGGAGTGAAATATGACTAGGAAAATTTGACAAATTAAGTGAAATTCCCCCCTGTATCAAAGCACAGAAACAGAAAGGGTCTAAATCTGGGGAAAATAACAACATGGTAAATCAAACTGATAACCTTGAGCTATAGAGCTTACAGAGTTGGCCAGATTGCCTACATGCATTGTAAGTAAGCTTTTAAATGATGTGTCAAGTGAGTTGCTTTTATTTTGTCATCTGAGCGGTAATGAGCTAGCTGCTTCAGGCAAAAGAGTAAAGACACAAATAGCAACTTAATCTGCAAAAGATTAATTAAAATACACAAAACTTTGGCTTTGTTGGACTGGAAAAGCTGAACCTATGGCAGCATTCAATAGCAGGAGGTTAGGGGGTGTTCAGAACTTTAAGGGTGTGGTGAACAGGACAAGTTTTACACACACACATATATATATATATATATATATATATATATATATATATATATATATATATATATATATACATACATACATACACATATATGCATGTATGTAAACCTATATAAACAGATACAGTCTAAGCTAATAGACTAATAAGTGTCTTTGTTATATTTATACCGATGTGAAAACATCTGGATTGACCCTATTACTGCAGTATAGATGCCTTATTACCCACAGCTGTCAGGAGACTTTACCTAACACTTGAAGAGTTTAATACTCTGCAACAGTTGAACAGAAATAAAGAGATACATGTATAATATCAACTCTTTGAGCGTGTTGTGCTGATGTGTAACTTGATCCTGCTGATCACATCTCCAGCCTCTTTGTTCAGACCAACCAGCGAAACATTCTCAAAATACATCCCTGAACACTTTCATTAGGAGAAAAAACATTAGGAAAAGTTCGTTAAAAGTCTTTAGAGATGTCAATCGGTGTCAACTTACATAGTGTTTGTTGGGGTTTCTTCTCTTTTGCACATCTTGAACAGTTACTTCTAGTACAGTCCGCCGTGGCATGTTGTAACACTCTCAGACTAAAAACAGATACACAATAACGTTCAGAGCCACAGCAGAAAATCTGATAAAGTTTTCCGCATGGATTTATAGTCATTCGCTTGTTTGTCTATCCGTTTCTGCGGGTTTACAGTCCACGTCGGATTTCCTGCAGTCTGGACCGAGTGAACTCCCAGCCTATCCCAGCTCACCGACTCTAATTTAATTAAAGCCCACCGTATTCACACATCCTACTATGGGATTACTTGACTCATGAATATTAAGTACGTACCGCGACGTTCGCCCAACAACACTCACTGATTGGCTGAAGGGCAGCCATTGGTAAGTGGGCGTTCGCCAGCTTCCGAATTATTTATTCCAAATATGGTGAAGGGTTGCCTTATAAATATTAATTAGGCTACGTGACTAGACGATTACTGGGAATGCCAGTAGGACTACATTTATATTCATGAATTAATCCTTCGCCATAGTATGATTCGTCATTTAGCTCTCAGATGATACCAACCCAGTGGGATCACTTAAAGGGGAAAGCGCACAATAATTTGATACAAATGTAATTTTACCCTGTGTATATAGCTCACGGCAAAAATGTAGCAAACATTTTACCCTTTTTTTTTTTTTTTTTTTTTGCAGTGAACATGAACTGTGTAACAGCAGGAATACAAAACACAAGGCCTGCCACAACATGTCCCCCCCACCCCCAGCATCATCCATGCTTTTCCTTTCGTGGAGTGCCTGCAAAATAGTTACCATAACAACGTGTGTAGTTATATGTGCAACAAATTAGCAATGCGACACACACTGTAAATTCTGGGGACTGATTTTTATTTTTATTTTATTTTTTGAGAGAGAGAGAGTGAGAGCACATATCTTTTTTACACAAGGAAAGCATTAAACATACAAAAATAAAGAAGAAAAGGATTGAAGATTGATGCTAGAGGTTGCAGTAAATGGCATATGGTGGGATGCTGTCATGTTGCCAGTATACGATTTGGAAAAATATGATTGAGATGTATTTGAAAACACGGATGTCTTCAAAGCAAATACATTCTCATTAAAACTACTAGTAAATCATTTGATCACAAATCTATTTGCAGTTCATAGTCTGAGATTTTTTATTTTCACATCATTCAAATGTAAATCAAGTGAATTAAAATGTGTGAGAAGGTGTGGAGTAAATCTGAAAAAGATAACAGGCTAATAATAATAATAATAATAATAATAAGAGGATTAATAATAGTTATTATTCTTACTGTTGTTATTTCCCTATTTTTCTGTAGATTTGTGCTGCCATCTTGTGGTACATTCATGAAATAAATATTTTATATATTATTGTATAGCTGGTAAAAACAGTCAATTTGTCGTGTTATTTAAATGAAGTTTTAAAGCCATGCACTATAATTCCTAATGAAAGCATTTAGGATCACCGATTTAATCGTCCATAAACGAGTCTCATATGAGGTGCGATGGATCAGAGCCATCACACATCTGGAGTTCCAGGTGTGAGGTGATGCCAGAGAAGATCTCCTGTTGTGGTAACAGGTAACCCATGGCCTGTCCCTGAACAACAGAGCCAAAGTAACCATATGGACGGATGTTGAAGATCTTCACACAGTGCACTGAGGAAAAGACACAGAATAAGTAAGTAGAGACAGTAATGGGGCGTTGGTCAGCATTTCTACTAACAGCAGCTGATGTAGAGGGAGGTTAATATGGGTCAAAGACAAAAAAGTATGTCTAGTTTAAAAACTAGTTTAAAATGCATGTGCCCAAGTCCATATAAACATATGTTCCTAGACAGATGGATAGTTATTTTATTTTGTAGTGACAAGGATTTTATTTTTCATGGAAGTCATTATGTCATATACCTTTGTTATAGAGTTTTACACCATCATATTGTACAGAGTCTCTCACTGTTCTCCCAACAGGACCACTGAGGTTTCCAGAAAAAGGAGCGTTGATGATGCCATAATCACTGCACACAATATCAATTCCCTTGTGGATACCTTCATCACTGAAGATACAAGAGAAATCACGTGTCTTAAAAAGCAGCAACGAAGCAAGAGTTGTAGTTACTGTTCTGGAAAATGCTAAAACAAATAGAAAAATGTTTAATGTATAAAAGTTTGTAAGTTCGTTCCAGGCTTCTGATTGGTCAACAGAGCATTTCGGCCAAACTAAAATCCCCAACATTATAACAACATGATACAAAACACCTGTTTATCATATCATCATGCAGCACCGAGGTATTTTTGTTGCATATCACGTTCTGTTATGTCAGGGACTATAACTTTTAGCAGAAGAATGCCACTTAAGGAATTTGCTTAATAAAATAGTGCTTTGGAGGTGGTTCCTCAATTTCATGCACTTTGATTTCACAGTGGTTGATTATTGAAGTGGACTTATTTAATTTTTTTTCTTTTGATAAATGAAGGTCACATTTTCTCATTATTATCATCATTGACAAATGACAGAAGACATTTGCAAGTTTTGATTCCTACAATGGATTTGTACGTCTTTTTGTTTTCTGTCTTATAAAGTATCCCATTTCTAGCCTGACGTCGTTATACTCAGATTCTAGTCAGAATGTGAGTCTGATACTGCTCCATTGGGCTGTGATTATGGGTCGTGTTTCAACCGAACCAGGACAGAAAATGCCTCTGCACTCAATAGCTGGGTTTCAGTCACGTGATTATGATGACGTGCGAAGGCGGCACGATTTTAGACGGAGGGCAGGAAGTAAACATGGAGAATACGTCTATGGAGGAAACCGCTGCGGAGAGTCCGTATTGTACGGATTTAGATCCACTTTCAAGACATAGACACAAGGAGTTAATTAACAGATATGTTGGAGGTGACCCGTTCCTCATGAAGATGAGTGAGTTTTCGGTAGAACTTAAAGATTTGCCAACAGTCGAGGCTGTTGACATCACCAACTATCTGGTCCTTCAGACATCGTACTACACCAGACAGCAAATGAAGGCCAATAAAAGTCTGGAAGCATACAACTATTTTGGCGAAGAGATGCCTCTGATTTAGGCTTAGTTTTTTGGTAACCAAGGTTGACCGTCGGAGCCCAGTCTACCAACTCAACGTCATCTAAAGCGCTAGGGTAGCCTAAAAAGTCCCAATGAAGTCCATATTAGACTACCGGTAACTTAATAATCACTACTAAGTAAATGAGCATTTAACGTCAACCTAATGCTATATAAGCACAGACACAAAAACCAAGTTAGCTAGCTAACATACCTCCGATGAAGTGGTCACTGCAGACACGGCATTAACAGACTCTGCTAAACCAACCTATTGGATAGACCTACAACCAATCAGAGCAACGGAGTAAGTAACGTATGTAAAGTAACGTATCTTTCCGATCGACAAATGCCTTGATCGCGGTTCTCTGTTCCTCTTTTAAAATCAATGCGCTGTCGATATCTTCTATAACAGATGGCGTAATCTACACATTTCAATTCTCCAGCGGCAGTAATCTTTGTTGTAAACAAATTCAACCCAAGTGCTCTTTGCTGACGTGGATGATTACGTTACAGTTGATCATCTGTCCATCATCGTATAAAGCCTGCCCTGGCAATTTGATTGGTCCGAACAGCTCTGGTTCGAGCATAGTTGCTCCACAATGGTTCAAGTCCAGATTGAACTTCCCGACCTCAAATGTTGGAGGCGGGGCTAAGTTTGGCTGGCATCCAGGCTATCCCATTTCTATTTCGGTGTGAGAAACTATTACAAACAATTCAGTGTGTGATCAAACTGAATCACAAACAATTTCAGATCTTTTTGCAAACACGTTTGACTGATTGATCTTGGATCCCTAATTCTGATTCTAAACAACTGATATAAAACATTCAAATTGATTGCTGAAATATTATCAGAGAAAAGGATTCTCAGGTCGATATACATTCCATTTATATATAAGGATATGTCAGTAATATTTTACTGGGGTACAGCAGTATTTCTCTGGGGCTTGTCCCCCAGGAAAAAGGGTCTAGAGACGTTCCCGCCGCCAGTCCTGTCCAACTTGATTGACTCCCTTGTTCCACCCAGGACTCTAGCTCTTCCTCAGCTGGTGGGCTCCTTGGTTTTGGCCTTGCCTTTCTTGTCGCCCCAGCCAAGGTTTTCCAATCCTCAGCCTCCACCTTAGCTTTCCGATCCCTCGACTTCACTGTGGTCCTTCATCCTTTTGGCTGCACCAGGGTCCTTCGTCTCCCCGGCTCCACATTGGTTGGAGTAGGCAACTAAATAAGGACATTTTACTGGCTGCATCTAGCTCTGAGGAGTGGGATGTTGAATATGGTGATGTTTACACACATTACGGGTTGAATCATACGCCTTCTTTTATTTCAGGTTCACAATGAGTTGTAGAGGTCCTGCAAGCTTTTATATTCTGCTCATGTTACAAACCCTGTGACAGGTAATTTTTCATCCGCATCGTCCTGGAGGGGGACATATCTACTCTCCAGACCATGTATAATTTCATTCATTGCACATCATACGGTTCTGCAAGCAGATCTAAACAGAATTTTTTTAATGTTATAGATGAGGGCGGGGGATTAACTCCTGAAGCAGTAAATTTAGTTACTGGGCCAAAGATTTTTCCCTCTGTGCCACCAAGTCAACGGCTCGCTCTATTGGCCGTTCTATGGTGAGTATTGTTGCTACGGAGTGGCATTTGTGGTTAAACTGGATGGGACACAAGGTTTTTAGGACTGTTTGCTCCCCTAGAAGCTGGGTACTCCCTTTTTAATCAAGCACATGGTACTTCTCTCGAAACATTAACAGCTTGTAACTTCTGCCGAATGTGTCACTTTAGGTCTAACTAACCATAAAAAAGGGGTTATAATCCAATTTCAGAGGTATCCACCACGCTTTAACGGAACACTAGTAAACAAAAAGTGCTTTGTAGATTTGTGGGGGCGTGTTTGAACAAAGCGTTTTAGGAAGTCGTGGCAGAGCCTTAACTTTTATAAAGTATAACTCTTTAGGTCTGATACTTTAAGCTTTGTAACTGCAGATCTTATGCATGCACAAACAGCTACATAACACACTAAAGAAAAAGGAAAACAAGAAATCGCATCATATGATCCCTTTAAATAAGATGATTACTACATAATAAAAATTTAAAGTACTACTATATTCATTAAAACATTATTTTCTTAAGCAAATTCATTAAACACTATCCTTCCATCTGTTAGAATTAAAGTTCACATTTAGCCTCTAGGTGCTGTCATAATAAAAGTCACTAGTTATTCCAAAATATGCTTAGTAACTTGTGGCATTTCAGGTGTTTGGATAAATTGGATGATGTTTCAGGAGGAATGTTGTTTCTGAAATACCTTCTGGAGTTAAAACCACCACAACCATAGCTGTCACAAGCTCGCACTCTGTTGTGATGACTGCCAGCACACAGAGTACCCCACACTGCAGCTAAAAAAGGGGCAAATAAGTTATTCTGTCTAATTTTTTACAAGTAACCTATAAACATTTAGTCAAATCTAGAATCTCGTCAAATAGTGGAAAATCAGACCTGGTGTACAACACTGGCGTAATATCTCTCCCCGACATTTATCCTTTAGGTATCTGCCCTGACAAATGCAGGTATTATGCTGACAGATGCCTCCAATGCTGGTGCAGTCCATGTCATTTCTTGGCTTGGTTCCTCTAGTCCGGGTTAAGACCTCTCTGTCTCTTCCAATAATGGTCAGTCTCTTATCAGGTCGGGTGATTTTCATTTCATTCCCCTGAACTTTCCTTTTTCTTGCTTTCTTGTCATTTTCATGGGACATACCCATGAGAAAAACTGTAAGAAGCAATATAAATATTGGTTTAACAGTGTTTCAATTTAAGCTGTTATATTGTAAATATAGTCAAGTTTAAAATAAAATACAAGTTCACTGAAACATATTTGAATTTATGCAAATATTGTTAGTTTTAGAACCAGGGTTAAATCTGCAGTGCTGGGGAGGCTCCAGGAATGATTAAAAACATATAGGTTATGTATCTAACCAGGGTTCCCTGAGAAGGAGAACAAGATGCTGCATCATGGAGTTGATGCTATGGGGGAACGAAACCACAAGCAGTTCTGTCTTTGCAAGGCTGAGTTGAAGGTGATAGTCCTTCAATCAGCAAGAAATGTCTGTCAGCTAGGCTGAGATGCCAGCAGCTACCGTCGGATCATCTGGCTGGAATGAGAGGTAGAGTTGTGTGACATCAGCATAGCAGTGATAGAAAAAGCCATGATTATGAATGAGAGATCCAAGTGATAACATGTAGATGGAGAAGAAAAGAGGTCCAATCACTGAGCCCTGAGGTACCCCAGTAGCTAGATGTTGCGACTTAAGGTGATGATACACAGGGCAACTTTTTGAGCAATGTTGCTGGGCAACATGTTGAGCGATTGTTGCTTGGGCACTTTCCCATTGAAAATGGGCAATACATTTCTATCTGGATAATTTAGATTGGTCGTGGGCCCTGTGTCTCATCTGGTTGACCGTTGACAGCAATATTGCCCAGCAACATTGCTCAAAAAGTTGCCCTGTGTATCATCGCCTTTAGACACCTCACCCCTCCAAGACACCCTGAAGGACCTACCTGAGAGGTAAGACTTGAACTACTGGAGTGCGGCTCCTTTGATGCCCTTCGTTATGAGAGTTCAGTGGAGGATCTGGTGGTTAACTGTATCAAAAGCAGCAGATAGATCCAGCAAGATGAGTACTGATGATTTGGAAGTTGCTCTTGGATGGGAGGGATTCCCCACAGGTGAAATTCCTCTACTTATTAATATTGTCAAATCAAGGCCATTAGTAGAGCATCCCTTCACCTTGCATCAGTGCTTAGGGCCATACAAAGGGGAGATACGTCCTACTTAAAAAACCCAATACACTGGGGGAGAGCAGCTTAACCCTGACTTAAATGAAGCCACTTCTCCAGGATCTGCTATAGCTACAGTAGCACTTTACTCTAGCGCTAACTATAGTATGCTGTCTACCTCTAATTGTTAGGTTCTTGAACATGGGTCATACTAGAGAGACCTATAAAGCACCCATCCCATCCCATAGAGGGAATCCATACTGTCCTACATAACTCTACAAAACCCTCAAGGGGGTACATTTACCAAGCAACCACCCACAAGGGAGCATGCAATTCTAATTTAGACCTTAGTATATAGGTGAATATGGCTCAACCCTGGGAAAAGATACTTCAGGATATAAGAGCAGAGCAAGAGAGATGGGAGATTGTTTTCTCTTTTCATTTACACAACTTCACTGGGCAAGATCAAAAAGTCACATGGTATATCCTACCACTGCTATGCAGATGATATTCAGCTCTATTTTTCATTTAAACTTAAAGCTCCGTTAGCTCCCTTGAGAGCCAAATGTGCTCTGTTAAAATGCTAGATTCTTATCCCTAGAGAGAATCAAGGAATATCAGAGCCTTTTACTATGAATTCATCACCATGAGAGCCTCCCATTGACTCAAGATTTCCTCACACTCCGTGCAAATGCTAGAATCTCATCCCTCAGGAGAGAATGAAGCAAGGACGGAGCTTGTGGTGAATGCAACGTAATCAGCGCACCCATCTTTTATCTAACGCACTTACAAACAAGTGGCTGCTGAAGAGAAAAAAGCTGATGATGTGTATCTGTCATTATGGATTGTCATCGGCCAATGAGATTGGCATGTTTCTTACATGTGCTTCAGATGACGTCACGCTGATGGCATAGAACTTCAATGCTGTGTCATAGAGTTGATGTTATTTCAACTCCATGGCGCAGTGTCAAAGTTCTACTTCGAAAAGGGAACCCCTGTTGCAGTGCTTAATGGAAGTGTCGTCACTGTTGACAAAATCTGCTTTCTCAACTTCCCCATCTCCCAGGCAAGCCTTTTCGGGATCACTATTGAGGACAATACACATTCTGCTCCGGCGGGATGCTGCTGCCACAAGACCACCAGAAGCTGCCCCTCCACCTGTCTGTTGCCAAGGACATCTCCCTGCTGCGTATACATCTGCTAAGGTACCATTCACTCCAGTTATAAAGCTTTGAAGAGCCAGGATATTTTTTAGTATGACTCAGATTGTGTTTGGCTGAAAGAAGAACTTATACACCTAGGATGGCTTGACCCTTTAACCTCAGTGCTCATTCTAGATCTCCCTTGAAAGGTTTATAGGTTATTATTAAAAATCCATTTCTCTATGGAAAAAATGAATGGGATTTTACTGTACAGTAGAACCCCACTGGTTCACTTTATGTTGAGTATTTGAGTATCACAGCTGGAACTCTGTATTGACCAGACACCATTCAGGATTGTTACTGTCCATTTTATAATGTACCTTACATGTGTAAATCTTAAACTATATTTCTGTAAAATTCAATACTTATGCACAATATAAAAATACAGAGAAGTTGTATTGTCTTCTGGGAGGTTAGTCATTCATTTCTTTCCACAGGCCTGAAATGAATAAATTGGCAGTCTGTAAGCTTGACATTCAAAGCCACACTGTGTTCTGGCAGTTTTTCAAATTGAAATAGGCTTTGTTTTGTATTAGTGCTTTGAGAGAGCAATTTTCTAACATTTCAAGAGAAATCTGCATAATACTCATGCTGTCTCAGACAATTTTTGTCCATATAAAAAAAATCTATTGGGATGTATTAGAAGCATTGTGTGAGGAACAAAATAAAATCTTCCCATCCACAATAACTCTCAAATCTCATTTATGTTTCCCCATACTCTCTCTAATGCGCTACTTGGATACAATAAACACAATAACTAGTGTCATTTGGTATCACTTACATGAAACGTGGTGCAACCCATTTTGGTATTTGGCAGTCTATTCCTCAGAAAGCTATCATAAATCAAGACCTGCAGTGCATAAGTCATATACATAACTTTTGCAGTACTTATAATAGCACTGTTCTTTTTGGAGATTGTATGCTGTATGCTTTCATTGTATGGAAAAGAGGATCATGGACATTCAATTATCAATTATCTTTTGTGTCTCCTGAAAGAAACAAAGTAATACAGGTTTGGAACAGCATATATCACTGACAACTACCCAATGATCAGCTTGCTTAGAATTTATTTCTGCAATCATTCATAAATATTTTCTTTGCAAGAGGTTCGAATTTCAAAAATGTTAATGACAAATTCCTAATATGTTGTCTAATGATCCAAAACACACATCTATTCTTGGTCTTGTTCAACAGTATGTATGTAATTATGGAAGTCAGTAAGTGGAACGATCTCATTAATCCCAGCATTATTGCTGCATTAATTCCTCAGTCAATCTTATGCTACTTGGAAATAACTGTCCTCTTTCCAGTCATTTAGGACTCTGAAGAGTTCAATTTCATAGAAGGGTGTTTCTTTAATTAGGGGCAATTTCTTCAATGTGAGATCTTTTTAAACATACGTTTCACGCACTTACTACACTGTAAGACAAAAAAGTAAAAAACAAAAGTTACTGGTCATTTTTTGCTAGGACATTTTCTGTTAAGTTTACGGAAAAATATCCTTTAATCTTAAAACACATAACAATTCAATATGCAATTCAATACGGATAAAACACCTATGAAACATTAGGCACTGTTTTTACGGACTTTTCTTTTGTAGTTTATTATTTAATTTAATATTAAATGGATCAAACAATGGACATACAATACATGCAACATACAGTAGATTGTTCTGTACGTTTTCTGAAACAGCATTATATAATTTCCACCGCAATGTTAGCGCAAAATTTCTTAGATAGCATTCTGTAATGGAAACGATTGATTACATTTTAGTGGGATATCATACTATTTTTTATTATTTTCGCCTGATGTCCACTCTTAAAATGATTAAAACATTATTAAACTATTTCTTTTTACAAAAAAAAAATAAAATAAAAGTAATTTAATTTTATGCATGCCAATTTTCCACCCTCTTTCTGACCATCCGAATTAAAAGTGTATTTTTGCTGCTGCCTCTCCTTTAAGTCTTCAGTGTAAAGGCTCACTGTTCTGATTGGAATTTTCACATAATAAATACACATCAATGCCCCCATCATAATGTTTGTTTTAAAAATAGAACAATGGCAAACCATCAAACATCAGGGTGACCATATGTTCTCTTTGTCTCAGACATAAAATATACATAAAAGGCATTTGTAAAGTAGCAAAAATCTACATTTTAAAGTTTAATATGACCTTCACAAAAAGAAATCTGATGAAAGTGCCAGTAGTTGAAAAAGCCCAAACTCTGTAGTTTCTATATTAAAATGCATTACAGATGCCTAAAGAGTCAGTCTACTTACAACACGCCAGGAAAAGAAAAACCAAGGACATTTTCATCAGCATCTTTAGAGGTCAAACGTCTGGGAAAAAGCAGGAAATAGTTGTGAATATGACATCACAAAATATGGAATCATTGTTTCAATTGAATATACAGATCCAAGGTTGCATCTAACATACATATTGTTTACAATTAAAATAGTGCTTACCCTAGTGTAGAACCCAGAGCAGAACAAAATGAGCCCTGTGTCAGCAGAGGCAAACATGAGCTTATGCCACACGATGAGCCTCGCTTTGCCAATGTTGATATTGGCCAGTAAAGATGTTCCTTTGCCACATTTCAGAGACACGCTTTTAGAAAAGTAATTGAAACATGAGAGAAACATTTTAACTGTATGACATCCTTGTCTTCTTCAGTACCATTTTAGTATCATTGATACTAGATTTTGTTAATATTCTGAATTTGATGTTCTGTGTGTATTTTCTGTCCCTTTTCATCAGATTCACTATGACGTACGTCATTGCTGACGAATGGGGGTCGCTTGCAAGAGCCTATCTACTTTGAGTGAAACTAAACGAGCCAATGCACATTGGCATACGATAATTGCACCAGCTGCTGTGAGCATATAATGAGCAGCAGTTGCGTTGCATCCTTGTCTTTCGCCTTCGGAGCCAGACAGTGAATGCTGTTCCTGTCTCCTGCAAGATCTACTAAAAGGTGATAAATCAAGTCTCTGCAAGGAAGCCTCTGTGTTTGGTGTTGGTGTGACGGCATGAACAGCGGTGGTCGCGATCTCTCCTGTCAACGGCTGTGAGCAAAAACAGCTGTTTTCACAGCTTTGTTGGTTCAGAGGGCGTGACAAAGAGAGTGAGTGTGTGACGAGGGTACAAATAAAACCAGAGCCAACACCACTGTCGCTATAAAAGTAAATTTATCAGTGAGATCCAGGACTAACCCCAATTCACCTAATAAATCTTATTACACTGAGGGCTGGAACTCAACACCACTGACACCCAAGAGGTAGAACGAATTACAAAAATCTTTATTACCATAAAAAAATATAAACTTAAAAATAATGGACAAGAGGGCAAAGTTCAGGTGAACACTCAGTCCATTAGGCAGTCTGGTTATGATGTTTCTTCTGGTCAGGAGCAACAGTCCAGGTTTAGTACTACAGCATCAGGGGTCTCCACAGATCTGATCAGTAACCCACTGGAGAAAGATAAGCAACAAACTGCCAGTATCTCCAGTCAAAAATCAAGCATTAAAGCAAATCTACTCTACTCACTCATGTACACAAATACTCAGACAAAACACAATCTACACCCCAAAAACCCAATATCACAGCACTAAATGAAAACAAAAATAAATAAAGTGATTACTGGCTAAAAAACAGGCAATTAATTATCCTCACAGTCTCTATTAGGCTTTTTAAAAGTTAGAAGTATAATGATCATAAAAAGTCTTTATCCATTGATCTGCTCTTGAATACTCAGCTACTGGAGTTGTACTCACAAAAGGACCGGGTAGCAATTCCCACTACCCAGTCTAGTTGAATGCCAGCACTGTGCACGTGATTAGTCTGCGTTGCCGTTGTGTTCACCGAACCTCGACCCACTCGCACTCACTTGTCTCTGTTCAACTGTGAACGTGATTTCTCTGCTTCGCCGTCCTGTCCACCGAACCTCGACCCACTCGCACTCACTCGTCTCTGTTCAACTGTGAACGTGATTTCTATGGCCCTGCACAAGCTCCCATTCAAGATACTCACGCAGAAACACATTTTCGAATGCATCCGTCCTCAAGATTGGTTTGCAGCGATCAACCTGAAGGATATGGACTTTCATGTCTCGATTCTTTCTCGACACAGATTGTTCCTACGGTTTGCGTTCGAGGGATGGGCATATCAGTACAAAGTCCTGCCCTTCGGGCTATCCCCGTTGCCCTGCGTCTTCACGAAAGTCGCGGAGGCAGCCATTGTTCCACTCCAAGAACGCTTTCGTATTCTCAGCTATCACGACAACTGGCTGATTCTGGCAGGGGTACAAATAAAACCAGAGCCAACACCACTCCAGATAGATCTGTTTGCCTCTCCGGACTCAATCCATTGCCAGTTGTTTTACCTCCTGACCGATGGAACCCTCGACACGGATGCACTGGCACACAGCTGGCCCCGGGGCCTGTGCAAGTATGCGTTTCCCCCAGTGAGCCTTCTCGCACAGTATGCAAAGTCAGGGAGGACGAGGAGCAGGTCTTGTTAGTTGCGCCGCATTGTTAGACAGCACCTCCTTGGCCCATTCCTCTGAGGAAGGACCTGCTTTCTCAGAGACAGGGAACTCTATGGCACCCACGTTGACGTCGGTCGACGAATCGTGCCTAGAATTCGTGCCGGCCAACGCTCACGTTATCCTGAGACCCTGGATACATGCCCAAGGTTCCTACCACTCCCTTCAGGGACCAGGTAGTGAACCTGCAAGAGCTGCCTTCAGAGGAGGAAGACCCAGCCCTAGCTTTTCTCTGTTCCGTCCACTCTTTGCGGTTATACGTGGACAGAACGCAAAGCTTCAGGACCTCAGATCAGCTCTTCGTCTGTTACGGAGGCCATCAGAAGGGAAAGGCTGTCTCCAAGCAGATGATGGGCCACTGAATAGAGGATGCCATCGCCTTGGCTTATGAAGCCCAAGGCGTGCCTTGCCCGTTCGGGTTGCGATCACACTCAACTAGAAGTGTTGCTTCTTCCTGGGTGCTGGCTCAAGGCGCCTTGCTGACAGATATACTGTATGTAGAGCTGCGGGCTGTGGGACACCTAACACGTTTGCTAGATTCTATAGCCTCTGTGTAGAGCCAGTATCTTCCCGTATACCGTGGCCAGTAGCGCGAGGGACCCGTTCTTAGTGTCGGCTTGCAACGCCACTCCCACCCCCATGGGCCGGATACGTGTGTCTATTTGCTCCAGTAGTGTTCTCCAGAAATGGCTAACCCTGCGAGTTCCTCCATCACCCCTGCGGCAGTCAGACGTTGCGGAGCGTCTGACGCCAGGCTTACACTCATATGCATTGTGGAACCTGTGTTAGGCTGGGTATCCATATGTAGCGGTCCCTGTGGCGACCCCATATGTGTATTCCTCCACGATCAGCTCCTCTACGGACGAGCCTGTGTCGTCTCTGCTGGTGTTCTTTCCCCTCAATAACTAGGCTGGAATCACCCTAGAATCTGCCATATGTTGTACTACCCTGCTTGGCTAGTCCATATGCAACCCTCACAGTGCCTCCCTCTGGGGTAGGATGTGGCTTCCGCAGCATTCCCTTCCCCAGCGTTATCCAATAAGTCACACTGAGTGGGTCTTGCGGAACAGCAGTGACTGACCTTCTATGCTTAGAACTCCTACTTCCTCATTGTTTTTGTCTTTTGTCTCGATTCACAATGGTATATTATCTAGGTGTTTATAGTTTATAAACACTATTACAAGTGTTGACCTGACGGGATGGTTTTCATGGGAAATTGCATACATAGGTGACTTGCCCCTGCGTGACTTGTTATAAGTTTCTACTTTGATGTGTGTCTGGTGTGGGAGTGGCATAGGTTAGTTAAATGTGTGTGTGTGTGTCTGGTGTGGGAGTGATGTAGGATATTTGTCACAGCGAGAGAGAAAGGTTGAAATGTAGCCGCTAAATCTCCACACCTCTGAGGAATCACCCGTTTTAAACAACCCCCAAACAGAGGAGAGTCTGCTGGCAAAAAGAGAACGCGACAGAGCTCGTAATAAAACAAGAATCAACATCGGCTTGGCTCTTTGGAGATGGCGAGAACGGAAGCATTTGAAATGTTAGAGGTGGCGTTTTATTCACTCAACAGGTGAGTAAGATATTTTACTGGACAGATAAATTGCTATATATAGCTCTCTAACAGAGTTCAGAGTAAAGCATTATCTATTGTGAAGATCATTTCATTGTGGTTGTTGTAGTGCTGTGCTGGAATTTATTTTCAAGGCAGTAGTGTGTCTATTAATGGGTAAAGCTACAGTAACATCTTTAGCTAGTCAGCCTGAGATCCTTTCTGTCTAAACTGGTTAAGGGCCCTATTTTAACGATCTGAAACGCAAGTATCAAGCGCAAAACGCAAGTAACTTTGTGGCGCTGTTGCTATTATACCGGCGGGATAAATGACTCTTGCACCCGACGCAAATCTAAAATGGGTTGGTCTGAAGTAGCTTAATTATTCATAGGTGTGGTTTGGGCGTAACGTGAAATAAACCAATCAGAGCGTCATCTCACATTCCCTTTAAGAGCAGGCGCGCTTGTTCCATAGCGGATTCCTATTATAACGGCGGATTTGCTAGGCGCGCGCCACGAGCGGTTCACAGCCAAGGAGACCGACGTTCTCGTCAGGGCCGTAAAACACAGAGAAGTGACGTTGGGGATGGAGAAACACACCCAAATTAACTTCGGTTAATCAGGCGTATGATAATTTGGGTAAATGTGTAAGCTAGATGTATGCTTTTATAATAATCTATCTATCTATCTATCTATCTATCTATCTATCTATCTATCTATCTATCTATCTATCTATCTATCTATCTATCTATCTATCTATCTATCTATCTATCGTAATAATGTATGATTTGCAAAAATGAAAATTGCTGCTTCTGTGTAGATGAGAGAATCAAAGTGTATGCGCGTTGTGCACACGCTACATTGATTATGGCCAAGCATGTGCCCTTAAAATAGCATATGAATAACATGCGCAACGCGCCACTGACTTTAAACTAGTTTTTTTCGGTCAGTGGCGTAATTGTTTTCTAAACGTGCAAAATAGCATGAGGGAACGTTTGCGCCGGAACACGCCTCCTCTTTGCACTGAACCGCCCCGCGAGCGCAAGTGTATTTCTTAGTTAACCGAAGTGCGTCTGTGGAGGGAAAAGTCTGCTGTGCGTCGGGTGCAAAATAGGAATGACACATGCGTCGGTGTACAAAGTCAATTGCGCTGGGTGCAAGATAGGGCCCTATATCTCCTAGTAGTGAACGTTCTTCCACAAAATGCTTGCAGTTGTGCTTTTTAACTGCTAGAGGGCCAAAAGTTACATGTGTTTCTTAGTTTTTTTATGTTTTTGTTTTTATATGTCTGTATGGTTTTTATATGGTATTAGTTTTCGTTAACTAAAATAACCCACACACATTTACTAACTTCCCTAACGATTTCCCATTGTGGGAATCTGTGCTGCCATAATGGAAGTCTGTTCGAATTTGATAAGTGGGCAAGAGTTTCTTCTGACAGACTCTCAACCCCTTTGATTGTGTACAAACCTACAAGGTACAAACCTAATATATATTGTACAGGTCCTTCTCAATAAATTAGCATATTGTGATAAAGTTCATTATTTTCCATAATGTAATGATAAAAATTAAACTTTTATATATTTTAGATTCATTGCACACCAACTGAAATATTTCAGGTCTTTTATTGTTTTAATACTGATGATTTTGGCATACAGCTCATGAAAACCCAAAATTCCTATCTCAATAAATTAGCATATCATGAAAAGGTTCTCTAAACGAGCTATTAACCTAATCATCTGAATCAACTAATTAACTCTAAACACCTGCAAAAGATTCCTGAGGCTTTTAAAAACTCCCAGCCTGGTTCATACCTCAAAACCGCAATCATGGGTAAGACTGCTGACCAGAAGGCCATCATTGACACCCTCAAGCAAGAGGGTAAGACACAAAGAAATTTCTGAACGAATAGGCTGTTGCCAGAGTGCTGTATCAAGGCATCTCAGTGGGAAGTCTGTGGGAAGGAAAAAGTGTGGCAAAAAACACTGCACAACGAGAAGAGGTGACCGGACCCTGAGGAAGATTGTGGAGAAGGACCGATTCCAGACCTTGGGGGACCTGCGGAAGCAGTGGACTGAGTCTGGAGTAGAAACATCCAGAGCCACCGTGCACAGGCGTGTGCAGGAAATGGGCTACAGGTGCCGCATTCCCCAGGTCAAGCCACTTTTGAACCAGAAACAGCGGCAGAAGCGCCTGACCTGGGCTACAGAGAAGCAGCACTGGACTTTTGGACAAATTTTGCATGTCATTCGGAAATCAAGGTGCCAGAGTCTGGAGGAAGACTGGGGAGAAGGAAATGCCAAAATGCCTGAAGTCCAGTGTCAAGTACCCACAGTCAGTGATGGTCTGGGGTGCCATGTCAGCTGCTGGTGTTGGTCCACTGTGTTTTATCAAGGGCAGGGTCAATGCAGCTAGCTATCAGGAGATTTTGGAGCACTTCATGCTTCCATCTGCTGAAAAGCTTTATGGAGATGAAGATTTCATTTTTCAGCACGACCTGGCACCTGCTCACAGTGCCAAAACCACTGGTAAATGGTTTACTGACCATGGTATTACTGTGCTCAATTGGCCTGCCAACTCTCCTGACCTGAACCCCATAGAGAATCTGTGTGATATTGTGAAGAGAAAGTTGAGAGACGCAAGACCCAACACTCTGGATGAGCTTAAGGCCGCTATCGAAGCATCCTGGGCCTCCATAACACCTCAGCAGTGCCACAGGCTGATTGCCTCCATGCCACGCCGCATTGAAGCAGTCATTTCTGCAAAAGGATTCCCGACCAAGTATTGAGTGCATAACTGAACATAATTATTTGAAGGTTGACTTTTTTTTGTATTAAAAACACTTTTCTTTTATTGGTCGGATGAAATATGCTAATTTATTGAGATAGGAATTTTGGGTTTTCATGAGCTGTATGCCAAAATCATCAGTTTTAAAACAATAAAAGACCTGAACTATTTCAGTTGGTGTGCAATGAATCTAAAATATATGAAAGTTTAATTTTTATCATTACATTATGGAAAATAATGAACTTTATCACAATATGCTAATTTATTGAGAAGGACCTGTATATATATGTATATAGTGTAACCAAACACTCATAGGCATAACATTAATTGGTTATTTCCTTGAAATATTACTCTGGTGTCTTATCTGATCCATTTGTTATTCCAGGATGCAGGACTATGTAGCCTCCAATCACAATTTGGCATCTGTAAGGTCTTTCAAAATATTGTACGCTGTTACATAATATTTACGTCATATCATCATTAGCATCAACTTTCAAATACCCTTCCACTATGTTTTGCTCTGTCACTAACTTTTTTAAGTGTGTGTGTGTGTGTGTCTGTGTGTGTGTAAAGAGGAGATTACTGCTGCTGGGGGTTCTGGGAATGTGTAGCTTTAGGTGTATTAATTCAGAGAAGATATTGTCTTTCTCTTGGACTCCAGGGGCTTCTGGTGCTGCACAAACTGAATTTTAATACAGATGAGAAACCTCTGCTGTACAGTTTGATGTATTTATGGAGTGTGTGCTTTGATTTCACTTGTGTTTATTGCAGAAAGTTGTGTCTAAAATCGATATGGCATCCAGTAATGGAATTGGAAGAGGGTTATGGTGTCAATCAGGGGGTGCTGAAAAGAGATGACACTTTAGTTAACACAGATTAACCAGCCTGAGTGAGACAATAACTTAACTCAAGGGCTCTCTTCGATACACATTTGTGCAAATTTGGGCAGCATGAAGATGTTGGACGAAGCCCATGGAGGGGTCACATGGCATTTCACTCAAGCTCCTCAGTTTGTTCGAATTGGCAAGGAGAGTGTGCAACGATGCCACAAGTGTTTCCTAGCAACAGTGTCCCAGCCCTCCCCCTTCCTCCAACTGCAGCAATGCACCACTTTCCAAGGCTCTGAATTGCATTTTAATTTTGAGATTCTTGTCACCGGCCTCTCTTGGAAAAAATCGTAAAAGTATAACGCAAGTGCTTCTTGCTACAAAAGCTCAGTTTCGTTCGTATTGCCCTCCGAAATGTGTCAGATTGTAATTCATTATGCAAAACAAGTATGCTGAGGTGCTAAACCACCTTCTTCTATGTTCAGTTTTCTCTTTAAAGTCAGACATTGTCTATCTAAAGTGGTGTCAGTTTAGCATCAATAGTTTCTGGGCTAAGTTATGCTAGGACTAAAGACGTTGTAAGATGTGAAAAACACTATTTTTTAAGTTCACCCAATTGCTTCAAGCAATTTGACATGATATGAATCACATTTTTATTGATTTTTTGACATACAAGAGGTCATTGCAGTATAAAATAGTTTCAGATTTCAAAAATTCCTCCTCACTGCAAAAAAGTGCTGCCAAAACTACTTCCTCCACATTGTGACGTCACACTTTGGTAGATATGTAGATATTTGCATCTGACTGCCTTTGCATCAGCTTCTACTTTACCTTGCCATTAGCCAGACATAAAAGTGGACATTTACTAACAAGTCTTAAAGGAGATGCAGTAGCAAAACCAGTGTTTCTGACAGGTTAAAAATAACAATGTTTTGAAAATATATGGCTGTTTTATGTGCATAAAACTTTGCTTTATAACATTATTAGTGAACCTTAAGAAATACATAAAAAATGTAAAAGAAAGCATTTCATGACCCCTTTAAAAATGAGGACTATATAGGAAATGACATCATAAAGTCTTTTTGATTACATGGTTAAGCACTCTTCTCTTTTAGGCTTTATCAGTATTTCATTATGTTTAGTCAACATTTGCAACCAATTTTGCTTCAGTGATGTGAGAAAAAAGTAGGGCGGGTCAAAGACAAACATATTTTCTATGCAACAATGTGCACTGATGGATCATGCACAATACCACCAGGAATGTGCATTAAGATATAAACTGGGTCAATTCTGACTTCATGTTCACTTCAAGGGCGTTGTCCCTTTTCTTTGGTTCCCAAAGCAGCTTTTTTTGAACTGAAAAACATACCCGAGAGTCCCACAAATCATTTGCAAAGTTTTATGCTTTTCTTTTAGTCTTCCCCTTGGTGGGATCCTCCTAAATACATTTATAAAAAAATAACATCCTATAACCTTTTCTTTAACATATCACTCAACTGCAACTGGGCAGTGGCATCATGTCGTTCTAAAAACCACAGACAGGGGGAGCCATTGCATTTTGAATCCAAATAGAAGTGTTTTGTATTCTTTAGAAGTGCCTCCTACGGCCAAGTCGCTGCTTTGAACTGCTATCTTGCAGTCTATTCAGTCTTTTCACTTGCTGAATTAACATTTCGTGCCAGTTTGAAGCAACCCATATTTGGCCAATTTGCGCTGACTGAATTATTATACATCATATTTGAGCTAAATGAGTTTGATTGTCCTAGCACAGCTGTAAGGTTATTTTTCCACTGGAGAGGAAATGACTCTCCTATCATTGCCGTACGCCATCTCACTTTGAACCTCAAACTTATCCGATCACACCACGCACAAGGAGTTCTGCTCAATTGACCTCAATAGAGTTTGAAGCTAACATGTTGCAAAACTAATAGTGTGATACTCTAACAAGTAAGGCACCCACATATAAACTATTTTTTTTTTAATCAATAACTGTCACACTTTTATTGCTTGTTTTCACAGACCTTCACATGCATTCAGGATTTTCCTTCGCCGTGAATTTGGCTTTGAAGATTCTCAGTTATATAATCTAGGTCATAGTAGAATGTTCTAGTAGATGTCTGGAAGCTGGCAGGTCTCGCTCACAGTTGTGGCTGCAGAAAGCTGTGTTTGATTGGGCTGGTGAGGTGAGTGTCACATGAATCACAGTCAATTCGATATTGAGCAAAGACCATGGAGACAGTCCTGATGGATCAGTTCGGGAGAGAGAATATGAATCACAATAGAGACGCACAGCACTTATCTGACAGATTTTGATCAATGTCTGTTTGATATGTGCGGCCAGGGTAAATGCTGAGGACATTGGGACAAAACTTCGATCATTTCGTTCATTTACGTCAATACAATTTGCATGGAATTGGATTTCTTTCGGTTTAACTGTAAAATCCTTTGTTGCTAATTACAGCAGGTAAACGCAAGTAGAATTATTCATTGGTCATTTAATCTAAATGCTATTTGTGTTCTTCGTATACAGGACAAATATAGTAACTTTTAATGTATGTTTATGTTTTTATTGCCTTATTTCTTTTTATCTCTCCATGAGGTTACCTTTTTTTGGACATGAAAATTAAAGCATTTTGACTTGCTTCAGATTGTGCTCTAAACTGTCAGTCTACCTTAAGGTTTGAATTAGGGTACATGTGTACCAAAATGTACATAGAAATATAGTGATTTAACGTGAGGTGGCACATTGCAGTTTATTAACACATACACACATTTTATCTGATGAAATGTTAAAAATCATACAAACTTCACCTTATCAAACTGGAAATGGCACCAGGTTTTAAACACACGTTGAGGTGAGCAAAACCCTGTGCGCTCTGTCAGAGTCGAAGATTTCTCCTCTTCTCTGTGATTGTGCTAGACTTTACATCTGACTAATTCCCACAATCTGTACTTGGCTTTAAAACACTGTTCATTAAAAGAGCACCTAATTACAGCAGCTGCATTATCTATAATTATTTTCCCAGCCAACTTCCCTGATAAAAATGTCTTCTGTGCAGTCAAATATGTAATTATATTTTTAGAACACTAGTAATTCACATAATTAAAGTCGAGCTTTTCTTATATCTATATATAGCCTGTAGAAAATGCTTCACCTCGCATATTCATCACAGACCAAACACACCGTAAATGACTTTAAGATGCAACTGCTGTTTAGATGATGTAAAGAAGACGTCTTAGAAGAATTTGTATCTCATCACATTACATGTTTAGCAGAAAGTGTTCAGTGTCTTCATTTTGGACATTATGTTTATTGTTTCAAATCAAATGTGTTCTGAAATTCTTTTTGTTGTTGATGTTGAAAAGTGTATGTATGTAACCTGTTTTAAAATAAATGCCCAAAAGTTTGAAATTTAAGCTGATGAAATTGAGCTCTTCCCTTTGGCCCTGTTTCTAATATCGTCTCTGGTTTAATAAAGAGCCAGATGTTATTTCTGTAAATCTCAATATCATTTGGCAGTAAAGCAGCACCATGGAAACAAGGGTGGGTCAAAACGTGAAAGCTTTTTTAAACCCTGGTTGACGCAGTAGGACGGTGTCCATGTTTTACGCCTCTAGATGGCAGAAAGACCACACTGATGCACTGCATTCAAACACTGCAAATGAAACTGAGGTTAATTACAAAGATCCCTCATGCAGAGAACACGATTGCTTAAATATTCTTCAATAATGATAAAAAAGCCTCTCTATTAATAATCTGTTCTTTCACATGGTGTTGCTGCCAAACCAGATTGTGTTTTAAAATGTCCTTATACTGTAGCTGTACTGGTATAAAGTACTTGTATATGCATATCATGTCTGCAATAATAAAAGGATTGCAGATGTTTGTAATTTCATGCAATGAGGTTTAACCCAGCTCGACTTTAAAGATGATGATGGACATGCCATTAACTGGGGGATTAAATACAGCCTAATGTAGGTTACCACATTGATTTGTGGTCACAAATACTCTCAAAAGATCATAATGGTAAAAGGTTATGACTTCAAAACATTCTGACCTCAAATGAAGTATGATTTCTAGAGCAGGTTCCCCTGCATAATATGTGTAGTGGCTTTCAAAGCCCAGGAAAGGTGGTAAGGTGTTCTTCACACTCCTTATTCCCAGCCCCATTTTGACCACACACCTGCAAAGCAGCAAGAGCATTTGTTACTGGTAATGGTTCACCTTTGGTTTCTATTTGAAGCAAGGTGGAATGCTTTTGATTGCAGACATCACAAATGAATGGGTTTCTGCAAAACCCACATTTACTCACATGTCCAATCTTCAAGCACCCAAAACAGGATCTATTTTCTTTTAAAATGCTCAGTTTTTCTCTGTGTGTCATGTTCTTTAGACGAGAACACCTATCCAATGAATGGCAGCCTTTACAGACAAAACACAATTTATTGTTGTCTTTTTGTTGAGCAGAACTAGTACAGGTAGTTTGTACTTCAGATGGACACAGCTCTGAAACAGCTGCAACAGTTGCAAGAACTTTTTTAGATTTAGGCTGAGTTTTAGCAGAAAATGAAAAGGATACCTGTCCACTCTGTAGATCTCCAAATAATGGATCAGAAAGAATCTTTACCTGTTGCTCAATAAACCTCACCAAGTCAGAAAACATGGCCCTGTTGCCGCTACGCTCATGTGACTCAAAGGCAGCGGCCCTCCACTTTTCTCGAAACTTGTAAGGCAGCTTCATCACAATAAGTCGAAGGTTAGATGGAACATTTTTTTCGTCCATATGCTGTAAATCTTCCATTACATTACAACAGCTTCTCAGAAAAATTGAAAAAGACTTCAAAGCATCAACAGGCCAGCGCATGACCTTCTCCATATATGCTGTTGTTACTTTATTTTCACTACCACAATGTTCTTTGAGCAGATTCTTTGCTCGATCATATCCTTGATCAGTTCTCATATTGTGACAACTACAAACTAACTTTCTTGGCTATCCTCTTGTATATTGCTCTATATAGTAAAAACATTCTTGCTTGTCCCCGGGTTTCTTTTCAATGGCTTGCTTTAAAGCTTTAACAAAAGAGCCATACTGCAATGGATCTCCATCAAACTCCAATAGCCTTCGAGGTGGAAGAGAAACCAACGCTTGCTGTTGTAACAATTGAGCGGCAATGTTAGTTTGCTGCAGTACAACATCATACAAGTTAGAATTTTGAGTGGAAACGTTGAGTGGTAATTTGAGGAGGCAACAAATGTTATGTCTTCAGGCCTGTAGGAACTTAAATTTTGCTGCTTTGCAGAAGGTCTACAGTTCATTGAAGCTGGTGCTTGAGTTTGCATGCTTGATCTCTCCTTTGGACGTACAATCAAACTGTCATGTTGAGGGCTTCCATTTCTTTGTTGTAAAGGCGCCTTTGGTTTAGAGCATTTATTTGATGTACATGGTTTTACATGCTTCACATAATATGCATTCATTGGATCCTCTTCCTCACTCATTCGTTCAACACTTCCTTCACTTGTTTCCAGCACAGACAATTTTGCAGTAGCAGCAGCTAATTTTGATTCCATTTGTAATTGTTCCTTTTCTCTCCACAGTTTCTCCTTTTGTCTTTGGAGATCTTCCTCTTTGGCCTCAAGAGATTGCCTTGTCAGATTTAGCTTTGAGATGAGCAGATGCAGTGCTTGAAGCCTTTGAAGAACCTGACGAGGAATGGGTTTTAAAGCGAGATCCTTGCTTTGAAGCATTAGACACACTGTCATCAGGATTTACGTTTGTGTCTATTAAAGACATTCCATCATCATATAAAACTCCAGCATCAGATAACCATTGTTTGACATCAGTGATAAACACATTATTTTCTTTCAATTTGCCAACGAGCCACCTTTGTCGCTGTTCACACTCAGTTTTAAGCATTGGCATTTTCAGCAATGAATTATGAGTTTCAATGGCATCTTTGCACAGTATTTCAAAACTCTTGAAATATTTTTGCACATCAGAAACAGTTTCTTTGGTCACCTTTCCAGAAAGAAGATTGTTGATCCTTTGTTTAATTTTATTTGTTTGAGTGAACTTTGATTTACATTGCTTTTGTAAATTCTAAATAGACAATGAAACACCTTTGTCAGTCATTTTCCTGACTCTTTTCTCTGTTTCAACAGCACTGTTTCTCTCAATAACAGCATGGCCATGCACTGAATTACTTTCAACAACATCGGCATCATCCTTTGCACTCGTGAATTCATCATCATCATTCATTTCTCCAATTACGCTCATTGCGCACAGAGTGAGATCCACTTCAACACTTCAGCAAGCTGAAAGTATTGTTGATTGTAGAAGAACATAATCATTCGAACTCAGGCCGCGATTCAAACTTCATCCCGTATCAGTATCTCATAATGCGATACATATCGCTCAAAGGAGAAATTCACTCACCGGCGTTTCGTAGAGCTTCTGAGATTTCTCCACATGTACAAGCTTAAAGTATAAACACTCTGTTCAGTTCAAGATGACAAGACTCTGCAACACATCAGGTAAGCACACTCCAGTAGTCACTCACTCTGATATATGCGCAAATCAAACCCTTTTCCATTCACAGAATTCCTCTGTCCATTCCCAATGCACAAGAAACTCAATTCCAAACGATATCCCCTTAGCCTGAGAAGGTTCTTACTTGTGTAGTGGCTTTCCTATAAGCCCAGGAAAGGTGGTAAGGTGTTCTTCATGCATAGTTAAAACAATGTCCACACAGCGGTATCCGTTTGAACAGTTTGTTGTCCATTTAATGAGATGTATGTTTACAGTTTAAATGCATTGGTCCTATGGTAAGAACCATATATTCCCGCCACCTGTCCCTTTCTGATTCAACCCAGTTTAGAAGTTTAAATATCATGTGATTGAACAGGTGTGGCTTTCACACCACCATTTAGTGGTTGAACAAATTACATTTGGCTCCTACAATATGAATGCACAATGTCACAATTTTGAGACATAGTAATAGCTTCATTATGGGTACGTTTTAAGTCAACTATGAATAGTCTCAGAAGTCACGCCCACTGATCATTGGCTGAACGTGTGATGTGTATGACACACACAAAATTGGAAACACTTCAGGAGTTTCAAAGTCATCTTTTGATTGGTTGAATTCTACAGGATTTCCGGGAGACGTGTGTGTCGCATTATTTAACGGTCCGCCTGGAAACAAAGCTGTCTTGATGCGAAACCCCCTCATGGAACAAGAAAGCCGTGTTTACAACTGTGACAATGAGCGTGTTTGCAGAACCTGATTTCACCAAGTGCAACATGATCCTGGATCGACATCCTTGTTGATCCTGGAACAACATTCCAATCAACCAATCAGATTTTAGGGACACGTCAAGTTTAGGCTTAGAACCAGCGTAGGTGCTTCTACAACTGTGTTATTTATCTATCACTTCCCTATGATTTTAGGGATAACTTATGGGTAGGGTTAGGTTTAGAGGAAGGGTTAAGATTACATTTTTGCACAGGAATGTTGTTTCAGGATCAACAAAATATATTGACCCAGGAATGCATCTAACTCAGCAAAATCAGGACATGCCTCGCTTAGCAGGAGGATCAACTAAACACTGGATTTTCAAAGGTATGAGAAGTATGTGACTCTTAGGCCTTGTTTCACAGCCAGGATTTAGACTAAACCAGGATTAGGCCTTGGTTCAATTAGGACATTTAAGTAGCTTTTATAAACATGCCTTAGAAAAAAAACATTACTGGTGTGCATCTGGAGACAAAACAATGGCACTGACATATTTTAAGATATATCAGTTAAAACAGCTCAAACAAGCATTTTAGTCCAGGACTAGGCTTAAGGCTTGTCGGTGAAACCAGGGGTTAGACTCTTTAAAATACGTCTAAGAGTTCTGCACACTGTTTTGTTATTGTAGGGCCATCGACTTTACATTGTCACGCCCACAAACATGAAGCTGAACAAAAAGAACTGTGATTGGTTGCTTTACATGTCGGTCAGACAGTTGGGCATCATTGGCCAAAGAAATCTGTGATGGAGTCCAGACCTTCTGCCATCAGTATGAAGGTCTGGCTATGCGAGGGTAACTAATGAAAGGCTTAACGGATTCTCTTTCTGACAAGGATAAAGTATAGCCACAGAATCCATAGGGTCATAGAAGAGATTATCATGGGCAGTCTGTTTAAAACCTTTTATCATGGCAACTGCATTATGATATATTTGCATATCTAAATCAACAACAAATGGTTTACATGTGTAAAAACCTTGTGGTAATACCTATTTTTATATAAATAAATAAAAAAAACAACAAGTGAAATTATTCATAACAAAAGTCAGTGCAGAAAGAGATTTACTTTAAGGCTTAAAGCATTCTCCTACTCTAAATTCTGATTGAATGAGCCACCAAAAGCCATAATATACCACACATACAAGAGATTACAATATAAATATTAACATTGAAAAAATGGTCATGTAAAAGGTTACTAAGTACTGTAGGCCTAACTTGGCATTTGTGCATTTGGCAAAACATAGCTATTTGAAAGTGTTGCCATTTTGATTAATGCACGTGGAAAAGACAGCAAAAGTTAACAAGGGGTCTATAAGCCTCTGCTTAGGAAATGTTACGTGATGAGCATGTGGGAGTTGTGATGCCTTATCGCTGATCTACAGGAGAGATCTCCCACACATGTGCCACCTATCTCTGGAGTTCATCCAGTTTGGAGTGAAATATACAGCATTATCAGGGCTCTCCAGTATGCCTAGACACGCATCCACTGTGGCACGATAGGAGAATAACAAACCTACTGGGGGGTCTCGGTCTAATGAGCACAAGCTAAAATTATATTTGGCATATACCCATTCCTAGACATCTTAAGAGGCATCTTTAGTATGGCACCTGCTCGAAAATCCACAAGTCCAACAAGTCTCAATACGTTCCTGTCTCCCGTGAGCTGCAAATAATGCCAAATATCTAATTATTTTCAAATACTTTTCATTTACACATTTGGCAGACACTTATCCAAAGCACCTTACATCTTATTCAAAATAATCATGTCTTGCATTTCATGGGAATCAAACATACAAACTAACAAACAAGCAAACAAAAAACATAACCTTGGCATTGCTAGTGTAGTGTCATGGTGGAGCTACAAAAAAAAACACATAATAGTCCAATTTGTTCTTTCAAATGCACTATTAACAAGCTTTTTTTTAAAAACATTTACCTATGAAAATATGAGCTTAGCTTGCTAAGCATCACCACAGAGAGCCGAGGGTGATTACCAGTGCATTGCTGTTCTGTATCGTATGTGGTTTGAGTGTAGCTGTGGGGTTTCTAAGGTGATCTGAGTGGTTTCTATGGCGAGAGAGCTCCACCCCCCCCCCCCCCACCCTCCCTCTCTATTATATTCTGGTTTCTAGGCCCAGTGTGTATCATATTCCCCCCACCCATTTTATTACCCTTGACAGCTTGAAATCGAATGTTTGATCATTTAGAAACGTTAACAGAGGAGATCTTCTTGACAAGTGGGGATATATGGGGTATGATCAGTGTTATTTTATTATCATTGATATACTATTATAATTTTTTGTTAAAGTCCCCCTGTGGTGAAAATCCAGCTTTTAATGTTGTTTGTGTGTCTATGTGGTGTTTTTACTCTGCTCTAAGACAAACCATGTGTAAATTCATAAGTCGACAGCATTGCTGAGTATTTTCCCCTTAAAACTGCAGTGAACCAAAGACAGTCTCAAAAACACACTTTGAAATCGCTGGTGTTTCTGACGTCACAAACTACCTTGTAACCAATCAGATCAACGTGTGATCGTCAACCAGTGGATCTCTGAGATGAGTGAGTGGAGGCGGGGATCATTTGCATAATCATAGAACAGCGTTTACTAAATGAGGCAAGGGTGTTGAGTTACATTCAATATATTTTAAGGCATGAAGAAATGTTTTTCAAGGAAAAAAAACGTTTAAATATGTAATTTTGGAGATCAAAGATTGGGTTTAAGGGATAAAATAATTGACTACAGGGTGACTTTAATATTTTGAATTAGACTTTTATTTTTATATATTTTTTTTCACTTTAACTTTATAGTTTGAAGTTATAATTTGTGTGTGTGTGTGTGTGTGTGTGTGTGTGTGTGTGTGTGTGTGTGTGTGTGTGTGTGTTTTGGCATTTTAATTGTTTTCTTTTAACCCTCTGGTGCTTTTCGCATGGCGGTAAACATTTTTTTAAACGAATGCACCATATATTAGTAATATTTTTATTTTATATTTTGTATTTTTATGGTACTGTGGTTCTATGGTACTAAAATCCAAAGTTTAGTTCCAAATTTGAGGTTGACATCTCAAAAAATTAGCTTTCAGTGAGATTTTGTTTGGGTGCAGTACCAAAATAGATGAAATTCGTCTCCCATTCATTTCCAATTTCGGTCAATACAAGTGTTCAGTACAATTTTTTTTTCAGGACCAATTAATGGTTTCAAATCATGTCCATGATTTTTTTTGTGTGTTTGTGTGTGTGTGTTTTCACATAGCAAGTGACAAAACTTTTACCAAGTTTCGTACCATTCCGATGAAGTAAAAATATGCAGGCTATTTAATTATTAATAAAAATAAAAAGATATGGACAACACACCTGGGTTGTAGGTTGCCAGGTTGAGGTCACAAATGGGTTGAAATTTGAATGATGTGTTGATTGTGTGAGTGGGATGTGTTTCATACAAGATCTGGCAACTGAACAACCTTGGAAAAATATATTGATGTGATTATTCATATAAAGGGCCATTCAAATTACGTGAGTTTCCCGGGAGAAATAACAGAACGGGACGGGGGAGGGAGATGGGTGTGAAATACGGGAGACTCCCGGGAAAAAAACGGGAGTGTTGACAGGTATGGTAATGTGTATTAAAACTAAACCATGCAATGTGTTTAAAAGTGAGAACGGGAGCTAACAGGATATACTGTAGGAAGAACTGATTTCAGCCAGCACACTTGATTGACAGTTTTTGCGGAGACATGCTGAGTTCCTTGAGGCTGAGCAGTGACATTCAGGATGAGCCACCTGGTGAACACAGCCCAATGGGGGATTCAACACTGGCCCTTACATGATTAATCACACTGTCGTGGATGACAAATGAACAGCTATGACTGTAACCTACTTTAAAGTGCATGAAAACCATGGTATTTCACCCCATTTGTAACGCAAATGGGAGCAGTGTATTTCCTGTCCTTATAAACACAACATATAACAAGAAACCAGTTGTTTTTTCTCCCTTAAAGGGATAGTTCACTTTGAAATTAATTTTTGGTATGTTTTAGCTTACCTCAAGGGCATCCAAGATGTAGGTGTCTTTTTTTCCGCAGTAGTTTCAATTTTGATATTTTTAGGTCAAACCGTTCTTGTCTGTCAGTCATATAATGCAGGTCGATGGTCACTGTCTCAAAGAGCATGCTTTGTCCAAATTAAAACAATTCCCCATCGTCCAAATGAAACAATTCCCCATCGTAAGTACACATTGATGGCCTAAGACACGAAACGAGCGGTTTGTGTGAGAAAACGAACAGTATTTATATCGTTGTTATCTCTTGAAAACAGCACACGTCCAAATGATCTGACGGCGCGGGCGGGTATAGATATATACATAGATGCCGCCTTGGCTACTGCAGTTCATTGGAACGAAACCGTAGCCAAGGCGACATCTATGTATATATCTATACCCGCCCGCGCCGTCAGATCATTTGGACGTGTGCTGTTTTCAAGAGATAACAACGATATAAATACTGTTCGTTTTCTCACACAAACCGCTCGTTTCGTGTCTTAGGCCATCAATGTGTACTTACGATGGGGAATTGTTTCATTTGGACGATGGGGAATTATTTTAATTTGGACTTTGTGCATGCTCTTTGAGACAGTGACCATCGACCTGCATTATATGACTGACAGACAAGAACGGTTTGACCTAAAAATATCAAAATTGAAACTACTGCGGAAAAAAAGACACCTACATCTTGGATGCCCTTGAGGTAAGCTAAAACATACCAAAATTTATTTTCAAAGTGAACTATCCCTTTAACTAGTATTGGATAGTGTATAACAGCTTTTCCTTAAAGTTCAAGAGAGGGGACTTCCTACTAACCTGATGCTAAAAGCTCTTCAACTCTTTTACTATGGTGTTGTGACTAAAGGTGACAACCTTAGCAATTGTTTGCCGTCTTGCAACAGTACACAAGAATCGTCAATGGCAACAGTTTAACCCGTTCTGTGTTAGTCATTTTTGATATTTAAATAAGCTTGAAAGGGGTATTAATGGTAATGCACAATAACGGTAACACACAATATGGTTGTCAATCTTTGTTAATGTTAGCTAACAAAAATACAACTGTTCAGTGTTAGTTCATGTCAGCTCAGGCCCATTGAATAATATTAACAGATACAACTTTTGGTTTTAATAATGTATTAGTAAATGTTGAAATTAACACTAACCAAGATTAACTACTAGGGATGTATTGATACACTCATGTCACGATTCGATACATATCACGGTACTGAACTCACGATACGATATTATTGCGATACTCCAAGACATATGGTAAAAGGTTAACAAAAAAATTACTGTTGATTAAAATGCTAAATTTGGTTTTACATTGTGTGTGTAAATGAATAGGCTTGGACTTGGCACTGATAACCCAATGCACAGGACAATATTAACACCAGAATTAAAATATTCATGATTCTGAAGCAGAAAATACAGAATTATTTTAGATGAATATGCTCGAACTGTCACTGACTAGATATATTTAAAAATAATGTAGGACACTTTTTACTGGTAACATCAGACATTTGGCATTATCAGGAGCCATAAATATTCCCCCACTGCATTATTATACATTATATTCAGCATTATATTTAGTAGTTTAATCTCGTGAATTTTTTCACACATAGTAATTTTCATTTTGGGTGGACTATACACAATACATATCATCGCTATCCACGATACATATCAATGCATTTTTTGTATTGCGATATATTGTTATACCCCTATTAACTAGTGTTAAAAAGTCGAAACTTATTGTAAAGTATTACTGTATTCCATTATTATCATTTACAATCTTCAGTTCAAAACATAATTTCTTTGTAAATTTGCCGGATGTGCCTTATTCCCCAAGGGCATTGATAATGTCCTTACGCAACCAATGTCACAATATTAGTGGAGTTCCAAATAAAAATTTGGTAGCAGAATGTTCATCTGGTCCTCTCAATCACAACACAAGGATAAGCATTTGCTTAACTCACTAGCATGAGTCTGGGGGAACTTTGAGCCAGAATTGAGCCATGCTCTCCATTTAAATGCAGTGCAGTCTATAAGTGAGATATATTTATTTCTGAATTATATATTTAACAAGTGAATAGGTTTTGCATCACTCCTCAAGTGATTCACTAAGTGGAAACGACGTCTGATGCCACGCATTGCGTTGATGAAACCTGGCTGGAGAATGCCTGATCTTGCGTCTGGTGAGATTCTTTAAGCGTTCAGAAGCAGCAGTAGGTCTGTATCGCTGTCTGCATGAGTGCACATGCTTTGGCTTGTCAAAAAAGCCTCTCTCTTCTGCATAAATGAGGTCAGAGCGAGCTTCCCGCAGGCTGACCGACGGCTCTGCTGACATGGCCCAGGTGCTGGAGAAATCACCTGGACAGGACTTGACATGTGATTCCTCCAGGCAGCTGCTCCTTTGGATAACGGGATAAGCTTGAAGCTGGTGCCTGAAGTTGAATGTAGAAGACATTAAAATCAGCATAAACTAAATTTGCTCAGTCATTCAAACTTATGCATGGTTATATAGACCAGTGGTTCTAAACTGGTTTTGCATGAGGAAATTTGACCTTGGACATCAAGTGTGACCGAACAGTACCAGTTTAGGTTGTTGTACACAAGTAAAATAAATGTACTGACATTATGGGCCCTATCATACACCCTGTGCGATGCAGCGACGCAAGTGTTTTTTGCTAGTTTCAGCCCGACGCAGTTATCATTTTCAAGTCCTGCGCCACGTTGTTTAAATAGCAAATGCATTTGCTATGGCATTGTAACGATTTATGTGCTTAGATCGTTACATAAGGTCCTCAAATGTGACCAGACAGCACCAGTTTTTGTTGTTGTACACAAGTAAAATAAAATGCATTTAAATGACCACAAACCGCATAGAACCAAAGATGTAATATAATGATACAGGCTGAAAAAGGAAAATTGACCTGTTTTGTTTCTAAATGCAACTGAAGTCATTATTAAAATCATGATATTTTAGAGAAATGGACACATTATGGTAACCTTTTGCAATGGAGTTTCATTTGTTAACACATAAGTCACAGGTAACTAACAATGAACAATTCTTCTACAGCATTTATTCATCTTAGTTAATGTTCATTTCAGTATTTACTAATGCATATTAAAGTCAAAAGATATAATAAATCAAAGCAATTGTATTTCTATTAACTTCCATTAGTAAAAATGAATAAATGCTGTTAAAATACATTGTTAGATCAAGTCAGCTAATGGATTAACTAATGAGATGGATTACAAATGAGACCTTATTGTAAAGAATTACCAATGTATTAATGCTGAAGTATTTTCGTTTCTATTAAAAGTTTAAATGTTTTATGTCTTACGGCTTTTATATATTTATCCATAACTGGGTGTACATTTTGTTTCAGTCAGTTGCTTAAAATATTTCTGTAAATAGTGGAATTGAAGTCTGTGAAGTTTGGAAAAATGTAATATTTCCAAAAGGTACCAAACTGAATGAATGACCCATTTATGATAATATGGTTAGTTGCATTTAGCATCGTTTTCTCTTTCATGATCATCTCAGGACAGACCTGTGACCCATTTTTTGGGTCACGACTCATCCAAAAATAGCTGCATTTGGCAGGCGATTTGATCTAAAATGACTCGGATTAGAATAAAGATTCACATGTTATTAGTTCATGCATTCCCTGGGAATGGAGTCCATGACCTTGGTGTGGCTAACATCATGCTGGACTGTTTTAATTACAGGAATGCTTAGGGTCAGGGACTATTTTTGGAGTAGAAACCTCAAACAGAGAGTGTGCCGTAATATAATGAAACCGCAAAATGTTACAACAGTGTTTGCAGTGCAGCACTATATTGATATTCCTGACTAGAGTTTGCTCTAAAACATATTTAACTTAAAGTATTAAACACAGCAAATAATTCAGCTTACAGACTCACTAATTCAGCTTACGTTTTGTTATACTTAGTTTTTTAGTGGATAATTTCAGACTTAATTTACAAAGAACCAAAGGATTAAACCTGGATTATTTAAAACTTTAACACTCAAGATATTGGGTTCACGAGAATGAGACGAGACAATATTTTAACACTATTATTATTTTTTTTTTTTAATAGCCTTTTAAATAGTCACTTTTTTTAAGTGCAAAACAATGCATGTGCAATTTGAAATATTTTAACGAATCTAGAACGGTCACTAAGGATTATTCGAGTAATCATTTGATTATTTTGATGAGTAATTGGGCATTTTTTGTGGTAATAAAAATTGACCTAAGTGAACAATAGTCTTTAAAACAACGTAACACTTTACAATAAGGTCTCATTTGTTAACATTAGTTAATGCATTAACTAACATGAACTAACCATGAAAAATGCATTTGTTATAGTATGTGTTAATCTTTATTAATGTTAGTTAATACAAATACAGTCATTCATTGTACGTTCATGTTAGTTCACAGTGCATTAACTGATGTTAAGAAATACAATATGAGATTTTAATAATGCATAAATGTTGACATCAGCATTAACTAAGATTAATAAATACGGTAACAAATTTATTGATCATTCTTAGTTCATGTTAACTAAAGTTGTTAACTAATGAAACCTTATTGTAAAGTGTTACCAAATATAATAATAATGAGACAATAATGGGTTCAAATACAGTATCAAAACCAAGTGATGACATGGTTTTATTGCACAACACTTTTAAAACACATAATGTAATACATCAGTATAAACAATCAACTTAAGTACGTTATAACAAATGTCTGCAGAGGGCTCCAACGGCCTGGTGATTGTTGTTGTTACACTTTACAGTAGATCAAATCCTTGTTCAATATTGACAACATTTAATTAAAACAACATTTAATTAAAATGTCCACTTACAAACATGTGTTTACAAACATATTGATGTATTCTCCAGTGTTGGTGTAGATTTATAAATGATTTACGTTACAGATCTGGTAAAATGGCGCACGTCGCGTTCCCAGATGAATGTTATAATCAACCCAACCTCACAGCATATGCAGAGATAGAGTTTGTTTACCGAGCTGCTGAGACGCTCCACGCAAGTTAATTAGAACAGTGCAACACTTCACTATGAAACACAAAGCAAGTCAGACTGAATATGCTTTCCCAAATGCACATTATTGGAAACCCAAACAAACAGCACATGCAGAGACTGAGTTTGTGTGGAGCAGCATTTACTGTGAATGGAGCCTCTCTGAGACACTGGAAGAAACACGTAACCTGCACGCATGTGTCACATTTCCACGTAGTCACCATCCTATGCACTACATTTCCCATCACCCTCCTTGGCTTCCACCTGCACATCATTCACAATCACTCACACCTCCACCTCATCATCATCCTCATCACTGCCACTGTATGCACTCACCTCACCCCTGCTGTTTGTCCCAACTCGTTTTCGTTAAAGGGATACTTCAGCATTTAGCATTCAGCTTTGTATCAGTAGAAATTACCATGCTTACCTCCCTCATATCCCCCTGAGACAAGAGACTTATGTATTTTTTGTCTGGAAAAAATCCCCAAAAAGGAAACTACAGCCAGTATTAGGAGCTAGTTCTGCATGTTTTCAACCCGCCCATAGGGGGTGGGATCTCACTCACAGAATGTACAAATAGTGTCAGCCATCTTTTTTTGGAAGCTAAGCTAACAGGTTCTTGTTCTGTGGAGAAAGCTGAGTAGTAGGGGTTACCATCCTCTTTTTACCGGACATGTCCGGCCGTCGAGATCGTCCAAAATGTCCGGGATTCGGCTTTTGCTTTCTACAGTCGCCATTCATTGTTTACATGCACACCTTTTGTTTCAGTCTAAATGAGTGTTTACATGAATGCTAAACAAGTGATCGGTTGATGTGCGTTTTAGCATTGCTAAGAAAATTCCTGCTCCTCCGTGAGAGATAGCCCACGAGACCAGTGCGTCTCACAGGTGTCGCTCATCAGTAATCACGCCACCGGCCTCGCTCGTCAGTAATCACGCCACCGGCCTCGCTCATCAGTAATCACGCCACCGGCCTCGCGCTGTTCTCCCGCGCCCCTCAGCCTTGTCCTGCTCGCCACAGTAAACATAATGAATGGCGACTGTAGAACGCAAAAGCCGTTTCGAGTCAACTAGTTACCTAGCCTAGTTGTTTAACTGCGCGCTCTTACCGGTAGGCGTGGCTTGGGAGTGGCTTTGTAGGGCAGCGAAGCAAGTGCATTCTGGGAGTTGTTGTCTTTCATCCACATGAGCCAAAAATACATTTTCTGGCTTTTCTCAGTCTAGAAGGCTCCAAATTCAAAAATAATTTCACATTTCTACTACATAAATGACCCATTCATTTATGTAGTAAATACACATTCATCTTTCCATAGGTGAAGTATCCCTTTAAGTGGACTGTTACCCCTTCTCCAGCGATTCCCCCCTTCTCCAGCGATCTCCCTGTCTCCAGCATCTTCCTTCCCTCTGTGTCTCCACCAAGATCTTCATTTGGACTCTCCCTCACCTCACCTCATCACCCCATCACTGCACTATTGTTAAATAAACTCACTATTCACCACCCATCTTCCTCTCCTGTGTCTACTTCCACTACCGAAGATGGATCCTGCAGTGCAGCTCCTTTGCATTGACTAGGACAGGGATGGGCAACTTTGGTCCTGGAGGGCCACTGTCCTACAGAGTTTAGCTCCAACCCTGAAAAAATCACCTGCCAGTAATTTTCTAGTAATCCTGAGGACCTTGATTAGCTTGTTCAGGTGTGTTTGATTAGGGTTGAAGCTAAACTCTGTAGGACAGTGGCCCTCCAGGACCGAAGTTGCCCATCCCTGGACTAGGACAAGCTGTCTCTTGAGGCCCACACCGTGGCGTTTCTCAATCTGGCGTGCTTTACCTCCTACCCAGACCGAACATTGAGTGTCTTCTACCACACCAGCTTCAATGTGGAGACGAAGGCACGCCTGCCCGGTGTGGGACCTCGATAATATTTCGAGGCTTTTGTGGAGTGGGTGTTGGCCAGCTGTGAGTCCCTGTTCACCACTGGCAATCCCAGCAATGGTGAACTCACCGCCATTCCAGAGCCTCGTCCCAAGATGGCCGCCACCATTCCAGAGCCTAGTCTCAAGATGACCACCGCCGTTCCAGAGCCTCGTCCCAAGATGGCCACCGCCGTTCCAGAGCTCTCTGCCTAGATGGCTGCCGCCGTGCCAGAGCCCTCTCCCAAGATGGCTGCCACCGCACCTGAGCCCTCGTCCAAGAGCTGTGAGCTGTGCCAGCTGTGAGTCCCTGTTCACCATCGGCAATCCCAGCATTGGTGAACTCACCACCATTCCAGAGCCCTCTGCCAAGATGGCCACCACCGTTCCAGAGCTCTCTGCCAAGATGGCTGCCTCCGTGCCAGAGCCCTCTCCCAAGATGGCTGTCGCTGCGCCTGAGCCCTCGTCCAAGATGGCCACCGTCGCGCTTGAGCCCTCGTCCAAGATGGCCACCGCCGTGCCTGAATCTCCTGTCTCCGTCCTCGTCCCGAGTCCTGAAGTGACTCCAGTATTCGTCCTCACCCAGAGCCCAGAAGTGGTTCCAGTCTCCATCCTCATCCTCAAATTTTTTTTTGGGGGGGGCATATACCATCAATGCCGGTTCCACCCTGGTCCCCTGAGCTGCCGTCTCTGCCCTGGCCGCCTGAAGGGCCTGCTCTGCCCTGGCCGCCTGAACCAGCACCACCCTGGAGGCTGACGAGGCCGGGGCCCATATGCAGCAGGTAGCCTCCAGGGCGGTGCTGGTTCAGGCAGCTTCTGTCACATTTCCAAGTATTCACCATCCTCTGCACTACATTTCCAATCACCTTCCTTGGCTCCCACCTGCACATCATTCATATTCGCTCACACCTGCACCTCATCATCACCCTCATCACTGCCACTATATATGCGTCTTCCTTCCCATCCACCAAGATCTTCATTTCACCCTCACCTGCTCACCTCATCACTGCACTATTGTTAAATAAACTCACTATTCACCACCCATCTTCCTCTCCTGTGTCTACTGCTGTAACAGCATGTAAATAATTAAAGCATCTAGCTTCACTCTGAAACCCGCCAAAGTGGCTAGTGGAAGAGACTGTGTTACACACCACTGCTGAAATACACGCGCATTTGGCGGGTTGGCGGGTGTCAATGAGTAAAGTGAACTATAAGTAACTGCAAGTACATGTCAACTTATATACAGTACAAACCCTAACTCCTTATTCTACTAACCCTAATATTAATGCTAATACTCTACTGAGAGTTAGTTGACATGTAGGTTTAATGTTATTTATAGTCAACAGAATGCCTAAAGTTGAGCATCAAAATAAAGTGTATGTTTCTGTAAAGTGATCCACGACAACCACTGGGATATATTTTGAAAGGTGTTTAGGTTAGGGGAAGAAAACAAAGGTGTTATATTAGTATTTGCACATCTTTCAAAACTTCAAAACTGTTTGTCAGTGTAAGACAAAATACCACAGTCCTGCTAGTGCAACATGGGCCTTGAAGAACTGAGTGCTAACGGTTCATCAGTGCCACATGGATGTCCAGCAGAGACCTCCACCAAGAACATGACAAGTCCATTTACACGTCCTACAGAAGCATTCCCAAAACAGACTCGGTTTAGTCTTTGATGTCACTCCAAACCCTCTAAGGTTGGACATGTGGATGACGAATGTCAGGTGAGGCCGAATGAAAGTGACTTTAAAAATTGTCTAAGATGGCAGACTTAAACAGTGAGACGTGTATCCTGGTAGAATTTCACAATTAGTTTTGCAACGCTAGTTAATTTGTCTTGTTTTAAACAACGGTTACTTCCAGTCCCCAAATGTGATGGTCGAGTTTTTCCCAGTATTTAGGAAAGAGAAAAATACTGAAATTATTATTTTTATTTTATTATTTTTTCCTGACATGGTGCTTGCTCATGCAAAACTCACTGCTACTATTCCTGCATTCCTATAGCTGAAACATTAGAGCATGGCGCTTGCAATGCTAAGGTCATACGTTTGATTCCCAGGGAATACGAAGACGGATAAAAATGTATACCTTGATTGTAATGTAAGTCGCATAAAAGCATCTTCCCAGCCGATGCTTGTCTTTCGTTTCTTTTAGTCCCTTTGCAGAAGTCAGTTTACATCACTGGTTCATATTTTCACATTATCTCACACTTAAAATTGGAATGGCTGTCACCATGTCAGAGAAAAGAGTGGCAGTCGGAAAGCATTATATATGACAGCATTGTTAAACAGAATGATGACCAACATAATGAAGTATTGATGGCTTCTTAAACCACTTCCAACACTATGTAAACCACCCTGGGTTAACAATTTGCAGTGTGAAGATTGATTTGAAGAAACGAAGATAAAATACATTAGTAAGACAACACTGGTCAAGAAAGAGGTGTCTGAACATGTATTGGACATGACATTGAAAACTTCAGTACATCACACATGGAACTAAAGCACACTTTAAAACACATCAATAATACATTCTAGTGTTTGTACTATTGTTAGTGAGGTAAGTATTCATTGTCTGTACAAAACATAAATCATTGATGTCATATCCAATGTCATATCGAAAAGAGTGACCAGTTATAGTCTTTTCAGGCTCTCTCTCTCTCTCTCTCTCTCTCTCTCTCTCTCTCTCTCTCTCTCTCTCTCTCTCTCTCTCTCTCTCTCTCTCTCTCTCTCTCTCTCTCTCACACACACACACACACACACACATTGGGGTTTCATGTTTTTTATTGTTGTACTCTACAAACTGTATAGTACTGTATATTCGATCCCTGAACCCTACCCATCACAGAAAACGTTCTGAATTTTTAGATTTTTTAAAAAGCATCATTTTGTGTGATTTATAAACTCTTTTCTTCATGGGGGCCAAAAAGATGTCTCCACAAGTACAAGGATTTCGAGTTTTGCCATCTTTTGTCCCCATAACGTAGGGTTTCCCTTGTGGTAGATTTTTCCCTAGACCTAAATACAACCTATAATATTTCTACTCTAGCGTGTCTACAGTCGACGTCGGCCGAGTCTAACCCTATACCTTAGCGCGTCTACACATCAATGTCGGCTGGGTGCTAATCCTATACTCTAGCGTGTCTACACATCGACGGCGGCTGAGTCTAATCCTATACACTAGCGCGTCTACACATCGACGTCGGCTGGGTGCTAATAATTGTTCCCCTAACTAGCTTTCTTGCTGCGCAACAATGATCGACAAACAGACTTCAGCAAATGTCCTTCAAATGCTTTAATCACGGCCGGGGGATCTCAGAGCAGTTCTCAGAGAATCCCACCCAAGAAGAAGCAAGGCCGGAGGATCTCAGACAAATTCCATTGAGAATCCCACCAGCTAACACGAGAACAACAGTTTTTATAGAATAGGGAGGTATGGCAAAATGATATGAATTTGATTGATTCTTCATAGTTCTTCATGTTACTAGGTAAATCAAACTTTGTTTTAATGATTACTTCATTGTTAATCACAAGGTTCAAACCTAGTCATCAGTCTAGTTTCATTTCCCATATTTGTTATTTTTATACTCACACAACCAAAGTAAAAGGGATATGGCAACACAACATACAATATTCAAAAACACAGGACAGAACGTTTTAGTACATTGTGTTTCAAAGTGTTATCATGTTTGGCCTAAAAAGAGAAATAAGGTTAGATGTTAGAAACATGGTTAGTTTAATACACAGTTTACTATTTTATCTATTAAAAATCCACCACACCCTGAACTACAGTCTATGGGAAATTTAAGTCAATGGGATTTTTCACCTACTAAAAGAGTAGCACATCTCTCCTCAACAAGCTGCATGATTTGAGGAAGGATTGTTTGCCATTCACATTTGAACTAAGAATGCTTTTTGAATTCCAGTTGAATTCCAATTCCAATGTAGAATTAAAATGTATTAAACAGATCGATTAGCATATAAAACTGGGATAGAAGAAAGCACTTTAACATTAATAACATCTCTGCTGTGTAACAATCACTACTTTATACAGATGATAAAATGATTTCTGGGTTAATACATTAATTATATTTACATTAATAACAAACATAAATAATAAAATGTTTTTTAGGAAATGGTCTTTGTGAATTATTATTACAGATTTGAAATCAGAAATGCATTTAATGCCACATAAAAATTATTTCAAGAATGAAGTCATAACATTATGAATAAATCATTTCATAATAGGTCTTTTAAGGGAATGAAGTGATAAAGTTTCAACAATAGAGTTTCAAAATTATGAGACTGAAGTAGCAATATTTTTGAGAATAAACAGTTAATGCATGTACTGTCTTTCCCCCCAATGGGCGAGTAGTTCATGCTTCACACACATGATTGTATGTTTCTTCATAAAAACCTCTATTGCTAAATATTGCATTATGTAGGATATACTGGATAGTTTTAGAGTCCATTTTCATTGTAATTTCTGCTGAGATTGGTTAAGTGCCAAAACCTGTTTACGTGTGCAGTGAATACAGCAATCTGATAATAATGGCTCTGAAATATAAACGCATTGCTTATGTGTTGTTGACGCAAGATGTGTGCATCAGGGCTTAGACCGATACAGTGAGTTTTGGGTCACTGGAACCTTTTATTAAAAATGTACTAAAAAAGGGCAATATAGTGTCTATGGGAGAAGTGTGATCATATAACTGGGGTAGTGGTGTTCTCATCATATTGGGAAGTGAAGCATGTGTTGTGCAGAGAAGCTGTAGATTGTTTTACCAGGTCGTCTCTGTTGTGACCTGACTACATTACATCTCGCCTGGACCTTGGGCACCTTGAGCGTGTATGTGGTCCTGTGAGAGACGGAGGTGGTAATAACTTCAGCTGCACCTCATCACACACCGCCCACAGCAATCTGTATTGACTCTTAGCTAACTGCTTCTGCCGAGAGTGCGGGTTTTGAGACGACAAATAGAGTGCTGGGGCGACGATGATACGAGGGGAGGGGAGGAAGATCTTCCATCACATACTAATAAAGCCCTTGCAGGTGCAGCACTGTAAACACAGGTGCTGTAAGAGATGTTAATAGTTTCGCTAACTTCCACCAGACTTGTAAGTATGTTGCTTTCCAGTCCTCCTGAGAAGTTCCTACTTGTGCTTTCAAGTAATTTTAGTACTTAAGTTGTCATTTAATAGCCAATACATTCATTTTGCGACAAAATGAAGAACAAAAGATGTACTTTTGGTGTGTAAACAATTGCGCCCGAATCCAAGACCAAGATTATTACAATATGGTCTTGGGCTTTAGATGGACTCGAGTCTAGTCTCGAGTGCTACAACACTGCTTTCATGATACTTTTATGGTGTTTTCCAAATTTATTTTCGTGTAGCTCAAAAGAAAATAACAGAGGGCCGACTTGGCATATAGATGTGTATTAAGCACTTTACTCATTTTTAATACCTCTTGAATGTTTCTTAGGTGATGACATTGAAAATGTAGAACAAGGGCCTCTAGGCTCAAAGTCTCTCCAGTCAGCCAGGAAAGGCACACAAAAGATCAATCATTCTGAATTAACGTTATCTCTCCTGCTGGAAGCATAGAGCAGAAATAGAAAGGAAAAGAGCAGTGTGATTCACTCACTGTTGCCCCTGGACACATACCTATAGTCACCCTGCATTTCTCTGCTGTTCAGTCCATGCTTGCTTTATCTGTGTATTCTGGCCATTTATTTCCTTTTTGTATTGATTCCTTTTTGGGCTGGTTTTCTTCCGTCCACTATAAAGTGTCATTGTTCTGTGCGACTAGAGGACAGATGTGGCCTATGGAGCACATCAAAGTTGTTCAAAGTCTCACAGCATCACAAGGAGTGTTTTCTCTGTTAGGGATGTGAAAACGGTATATTTTGACTAGTCAGTGTTTTCTGAATGATCAGTCTTTAGGTGCCCCTGTATAGTTACAGAGGTTTATAGGCACCAGATAGCTATTAGGCACATTTCTCAAGGGTGCTGACACAGGCCTGGTTCTTGCATTCAAAGACAGCTGTTCCATAACAAAATGGAGCAGAAAACAGGGGTCTCACAACTATTTAAACTTCACACACAAAAACAAAACAAAATAAAACAGCAAGGCACAGCGAAACATCTAAACAAGTCTGACATATTTCATAATCCTCAGATTCAAAATCACTGTAAAATGAATTACTAACTTGAGTTACTATCATCCAATTTTACCTATAAAGTAGTCTCACATAAAGTGAAACAATGTAGCAGATCTCAACTTCTTGATGTTTTTTATAGCATCAATAAACTATCCAACTTAGGCTCATTGGAAAAATGTGCCACTAACTTAATTTTATACAAAAATCCAAAAACATACCTTTACATACAATTCACTGCAGTTTCCATCTGAAATGAACACTAGTGACAGTGAAATGTAAATTATGATTATAGGGGCAGATTGTCAACTATAATAAATACTTATTTCCATGTACTTCCTTGCACAATACAATGTTATGACTTGAAAACATTTTTACCATAGTGCATGATTTATAAACTGAAACATTTTAACATTTGAATCACATAACCAGCTCCATATGTATGGCTTTTCTGACATGAATCTTGATCGGTAGCTCACCTGGTGCACTGCGTTTACACAATAAAAGAGCTAAAAGACTTGTTGTTACATCCGCCAGCTGGAGTGCCCATGATCTCCAGCAGAGCAAACTCCTCCCATCTCCTTTGCTTTCCCATCATGAACTACATTTCCCATTACCCATTGCCTGGACACATTATAGTCAGATTAATTCTACCTGTGTGTGATTAATGTGTGTGTGTGTGTGTGTTTTTAACATTACCAGCTAGGTTGAGGATAGGGCTTAAGTGTAGGTGGTCTGCTATTTGGGAGCATACCTATGTTGAGTATATTTATACATGTATATTTATACCACTTGGCCACATTCTCCCATGTTAAGAAGTCATTGTCCTCAATGACTCAGTACATTCTTAACTTCACATCTTCTCTGAAGAACACACTACCAAGGCTTGTCAAAACCTAGGCAAAAACTTCAGGACTGAGTGAAACAGCATTATGTGCTGATCTTGGCTCATTAAACAAGTTTGGATGATACCAGCATTGGCTCGAGTGGTTCTTCTGGGTGTGGGAACACCAGGACACAGGTTTGTGTGCCGGTTTGTTTGCCGAAGGGGCAGGGTCATGTTCATGTTAAACCGATGGCTCATATTCAGCTGGCTGTTCCACACTATCCAGAAGGGAAACAAGCCCCCCACCTAAGGCTTCCTCGGCTGACCCGGAGAAGCCAACATCCACATTCCTTGTCTTTTTGAGATGAGGTAATGTAACCTCTTCCTACATCACATGCTCTGGGTCAGCATTTCCAACTTCCACCTGTTCAACCGGAGTCTTAGATGATGACGACAAACTACTCTCTGTTAACACTGGTTCCACAATAGGATTTAAACAAGGGCGTAAGTCGACTTTGTGGTATCTTTTACTGGGACCCTCCAGAGGCTCAACCGTGTATGTGGTGCCCTGTACCTCTTTGATCCGATATACTGTATAGGAGCCCAAGCACCGATCTTGTTTCTGCCAGCAGGTCGGTGACGCAAATACACGGTCTGACCAACACACACAGTAAGACAGTAGATCTAGTCGTTTGACGGAGCGAGTCCCTCAGCAGCCTTGTGCTCTGCATATTCTCTCGCTTTTTCGTGAGCTTCTCTGAGTCGATTCTGGTGAATTACTAACCAGTCCTGCCTTCTATCCACATCCTGTATCAGATGGACACACTGCATCCTGGTAATCGAAAACCGTTTCTCCAAGGCCTGCAAGTTGATAACTTTATGAGGTCTTCCAACTGCAATGGAAACTGTAGAGGCTATGTTCAACTCAGTATTCAGAAATTTTGGTATCCCCGAATATGTGGTGTCTGATCGCAGGCCACAGTTTATATCATGTACTGTATGGAAGGCCTTTTTCTCCCTCCTAGGTATGACCATGAGTCTGACATCCGGATACCATCCTCAGTTTAACAGGCAGATGGAGAGGAAAGCTTCCTGAGGACCTTCTGCCAGAGCCACCAGGACTCCAGGAGCTAGTTTCTCGCCTGGGCCGAGTATGCAAAGAATTCCCTCTGCCAGCAGATGACCGGGCTCACACCTTTTCAGTGCAGAATCGGCTATCAGCCTCCTCTTTTCCCATGGTCAGGCAACCCATCTGAAGTTCCATCCATCAACCACTGGATCCTGAAGAGGGAGATGGTCTGGGCGACGCTCACCACCACTTGCAGAGGGAAGTGCGCAGACATAAAAGCTACGCTGATGCCTGTAGACAACCAGTGGCCATCTACCAACCCGGACAGAAAGTTTGGGTCTCTACCAGAGATATCCGCCTACGCCTCCCCTGCCGAAAGCTGAGTCCTAAATATATCGGTCCCTTCCAGGTCATTAAACAAATCAACTCTGTCACCTATGGTAATGAACTCTTTATTCCCCTGACCATTAGAGTTGCAATTGATAAAGCAGGTATGTGCACTGTCTCTTTACAGCTACCCCTGCAACAAACTGTTTCTCAAGTCAACTGGCACTTTGCATTTCGTCGCTGTCGGGCGGAATCCTCGTATCTCCAAAACCATTATTTTTCAGGAAATTAAAAAAACTGCATATTTTTTGAGTTATTAAACATTGTATCGTTAAAGTTGGTATTATACCTTATATTGCTATCATATACTGTTGTATACCAACATTAACACAACATTTCCCCAAATCATGTTTAATTGGAGATACAAGCTTTATGACTTGGGAGCAGGGAGATACGAGGTTACGCTGTCATTGATTAGAATGGTACGGACACAGACGTCGCTGCTGCCAGCAGTGTTCATCAAAGTCTGCGGTCACGTTGAGCCTTTTGACAAGAGATAAGGCTTTAAGAGCTATTCAAATCTAATGATTGTGGTTTCATACATCTTCCTAAACTCCATATTAAACGTTTAATAGATATGAGTGATGCAATACCAAAATACTAGGCTGTCTAAAATAGGCGGAAATTAATCTGCACGCAAACAACGTCGGCGGTCGCGTTGAGCCTTTTGACAAGAGAAAAGGCTTCAATAGTTAACCAAAGCTAACGACTGTGGTTACATACATCTTCCTAAACTCCATTTTAAAGGTTTAAGAGCTATAAGTGAAACAGAACAAAAAAACGATGAGGTGACTAACGTTAGGCTGTCTAATAGGCGGAAGTTAGCCTAATCTGCACGCAAACTTACCTCCTTGGCTCACGGGCTTCATTCTGCACCAAAGCATTACAGCTATCGATTTTTAACAAAACAAGCCTACTCAAATGTATCTAACCTAACTATTTTCACTCGTTGTCTAAAAAACAGAAAGAGTTATCCAAAGATAGGCTTGGTGCCAGTAGACAGACCTTTTTTCTCCCATAAATAAAACCTGCTACTTGGGGTATTTTACATGCATTTTTATTTTTCAGTAAAATAATAATAAAAACAATAATTTAATGCTGGTATCCAAAACATTTAATTCAATTCAAGTATTACATTAGATACATTTTAAAACTTCATTGCACAAGTATAGGCTAATAAGCCTAGTAATAATAAGCCTAGTAATAAGTAGACATTTAAAATACATCAATAACTGATATCATAGTTTAACACAGATAAAATCACAGTTAAAGCTTGCTTTACGTGTTGCTTGACGAGGATTTCTTAATCGTTGCGACTTTCAATCTTGAGGAGACAAAATGCCGCGAGGGCTCCCGCCGCGGAGTGAAGAAGAGGTGGAGTTACGAGGATTCTCAGACAGGTGAAGTGTCCAATGGAGTTAAGAGATTTACTCTCAAGCTATTTTCAACACTTTAGATTGGTTAATAATTTGTAAAAATAACAGAACCATGTGGGGACTGACCAATAGCATCGATTTGTGAAAAAATATGAAATTGACTAAATTTGGACATACGAGGTTTCCGCCCGACAGCAACGATTTTCTGGAAAACCTCAATGCAACTCCCCTCCTAAGGTGGTATTGAACTCGGCATGAACTAACTGTCTGCATCTGCCTATGATATTCATGCAAATGAGAGCACGGCTGAAAAAATTTGTGCATCACCGACTACTAGAAAACCACAGTCTGGCAGGGTGATAACCATGGTTTCAACTGGTAGCTCAAGATAGCCAAGGTATGGGATGTCTAAACCATTGGCGGCAGTAATTTTGAGCCAACCGGATGTGGAAAGCATATCCTCTGCTTCACTTGCTAAGTGCTCTTTAAATAAATGTTCTGTATTGTTCTGACTTGGCTTCCCAGTTTCCCAGTTTCACGAAACACTCACTCCCCCAATTTTCAAGTCTCCCCACAGCATGTTAAAGTAGTCGATCATAATCTGAGTCGAGCCAACAGACTGCCCTCGCATCACCTGGCTCAAAGCAACCCAGGGTGTGCATTTCCCTGTGGCATGGACGCAGATGCATCCTCCTTGACAGTTTGTTTGTTTCTTCTTACACAGTTTTTGGCTATGTGCCCCACCTCATTACACTTAAAGCAGATTGGCTGGCCATCATCAGTTAACCTAGGCTGCATTTTAGATTTAGTACGATTCACAGATTCAGTCTTAGTGCAGTGTAAAGTCAGTTTCTGAAAAGCTTGAGTCAAGTCCACTATGGCTTCGCCTTGTTCCGGCAGTGCTCACTGCAGGCATCACCATAACCACACACTAGGCTTCTGTAGCTTCAGAGATTACATTATGGTTAAGGGCTTTACTAGCTTTACTACCATTAAGGGCTACTTTACTAGCATGCAGTTTGGGATCTTCAAGAGACCACATTAAAGCTTTATCTCTTACTTCAATCAAAGTTGACTGGCTTGTCCCTCAACAACTTACAAAGTTCTCTTCAGAGTGTGGCATCTCTTACTCCCTCAATGAACTGGTCTAGTAAAGCGGCATTCACATTTGCAACAGCATTGTGCGACTGCTTCAAGACAGAGTTCAATATTTGCGACAAGGCACAAGAGTATGCACGTTTGGAGTCTGCCTAAAATCGCCACTGAAAGACTGAATGTGGCGTTCCCTTGGCACATACATGTAAGACCTAGTTGGCTCTCTACTTAGGTTGGCAATAGTTGCCATAGCTTCAGCATTCTTTCTGTTGAGCTCTTGGATTTGTCCCTGCACATAGTCCATGTCATGACTTAAACCCTGGATACAGAATGAAACATGTAACCCAATTTGCACTGAAATACAGTGGAATGCACTGCAATATGTTGGTGCTAGAAGGTCACACGTGCTTTTACTTTTTTTTTTTACACAAATGAATCACAAGGCTCTAGATTTTGAATGAAGAGATACCACATACCGCATATCAAGTGTCATTAGTATAATAAGCATTTATTTTCATGTTTTATGGTAACATTTTTAAACAATAAATGCTGAAAGCATCAGTAGTGATATGTCCTTAGCTTCGAGCAGTCATAGTTAGATATAACAATAGGTGAGTTAGAGAGTGTTGACTCAGCCGCACAGAGGTGTTTTCTTTGTGAAATTGATTTATAGAGGACAATTAGAGGTGGAACACTGTGGAACATATTGGCCAAATGGGCCATCCGTGTCAAGCTACAAAAAGCCCACTTAGAGCAAATAATGGCTTGAGGGCTTCTACACGTCTTTAACTACAAAGAACACACAATTTTAATAAGGAACTAAGGGCCAGATTTACTAACAGCTTATGCCAGCGCAAAACCTCTTTTGGCGTCAAAAAACTACTGTCAGGATTTACTAGTCACACAGTAAATCCTTTTTTTTGGAATTGTGCTTTTGCACTACTTTTCAGTTTAGTAAATTTTCGGTTTAGTAAATCTGGCCTTTGGTCTTAAAACCCTGACTATAGTAGTTTATTAAACCAGTGGTTCTCAAGTGTGGGACTTTGATTAAACAAAATTTACCAAACCTAATGCAATTAATCACAGAAATCTCCAAAAACATACTATATATACAATTCACTATATGCATATATATGCACTATATTCATATATGCAGTTTCCATCTTAAATGAACACTAAAAGGGAAATAACATTTATTCCTTTAAAGAGCATCTTGCAGGTAAAAAAAAAATCTAAATGAATATATAACCGTGTATGAAAATACCATATGAAAAGATAATGCAGGATTTAAAATGTTTTAAAACGACATAAGGACACCAATTTAGTAGATAAAGTTGACTGCTCGTCCAAACCGCTTTTTTTCAACATCGCGTCATTTTACGTCACACGAGGGAGATGTGTGCTGTGCTCTGCCGCAGCTCAGTGCAGAATAGGATTCAGTAAGAGCGGTCATGAGTCAGTGTGTTTTCACTAGTTTTTGTATTTCAATTTATCATCGTCATGGTAAATTTATGTGTTTGTGGAGCTTGCAAAAACTCCAGCCTGTCAGGACATCGAGTACACCGGTTTCCTAACAAGAAAAAGGACGGTGCTATCTTTCGTGCCTGGGTTTGTGCAGGTGAAGAGACGGGATTTCTCTTCCGCGTCGGCTTCGGAAAACGCGGTCGTGTGTAGCGTTCACTTCAGATCGGAGGATTAGGCTATCGTCCCGGCGATATGATGGAGTTCAACATGGGATACCGAAGTAAGAACCGGGTGAGACTCAGAGCTGGTGCGGTTCCTTCAGTGCACGCATCTTCGGGTTCTCCTGCCGGATGTAGGCGCGAGCACAACATCAACTGGCAAACGCAATGTAAGCGGAACGAAACTGAGCTACTCGTTATTGTGTTTGTATGGACCGTATATCAGTTTGGACCAGTGCAGCGCGAGCCTGATCAAGCAACACTGTAACTGCGAGAAATGTCTTTACTGTAGTAACACTAACTGCAACCATGGAAGTTTGGCATTTTCCACTAAGGCCCAGTATGCATCCACTTCCCTGCAACACTGACTTTCCTCAGCTGTAAACATTGCCTCGCATTTCCCACACAAGCACCTATGGAACAAAAAATGTATCAGGAATAAATATCTCTCTGTCTCTTGATGAGAAACCGCTAAGTTATATCACGTAACGTTAGTCTGGGCGGATATTAATGAGCATGACAAACGTCTGATCAAAGCTTAGTTTCTGTTATTGTAAGTTCCAATATGTTCTGTCTAACATTAATCCTGGCCTGTCCCTGCTCTTTTGGCAGCCTAGCAGGCTCATAATTGTATGGCTGTTGTCCGTCAACAATTTCCTCAGCGTCCGAAATGTCATTGCGATCCACTTTACCCTGTTGTTTGAATCGACCGCTCTCCCTCGTGCTACGTCACGACTCTCGCCCGTCATGCCCATTTTCAGATGCGGAAGTAAAATTTTCTCACAAAAACGACTCCAGAAGCCACTGTAGCGCATTCATAATTTTTTTTTAAAGAAAATCTAGTTCCTACATTATTTTTCTATACATTGACTTGTTGGGTCTTCTAACCTGCAAGATGCTCTTTAAACACAAGAAAATTGATTAAAACATACACAGTTCCTTGCATAATCCTACTGAATGCTACAACCTCAAAACAACCAAAGTGCATGATTCGATGTGAAAAAGGAAGATTAAAAGGCCTGGTTGCCTCTGCCATTACGTTTTTATCTCACGTTTGTTTTTGTTAACTCTACACTAAACCTTGGTTAGGTTTAGCTTAGGATTTAGTGAAGGTGGTAGGCCTACATTATTATCAAAAGCAATAGAGCATTTTAGCACCACTCTTTTTTTCCACTCAGAAAGATTCATGATGATAGATGATAAGATGAAATCAAATTTCCTCAGTACAGTCTTTAACTGTGTGTTTTAGGTCAATGGTTCTCAAGTGGTTTTGCTGCTGGACCAGATTTAACACTGGACATCTCAGTAGCTAAATTGTTCATTAAACAAAATTAAACCAAAATGTTGCATTGTTTTCCCTTGCTGTCTGAGACCCAGTCAGAATCCGCTTGTTAAGCCTGACATAATTGAATACTGTTTCCAGGTCCAAGCCTCCACTTCGATTCAGTTGAGAATATCTCAACAGCCATTTATGAGCACTATTTATTTATAATGCATACCCTTTCAAAATCATCACTTCATGACCAAGTGAGATTTCACAATGGAGATAAAGGTTAGGATCATGTTTTATGGTAGTACTACAGCACACCATGAGTGTATATTAGCACTGTTTGTTGTTTGCTTGGAGTGTTTGGACTTGGAAATGGTGGCATGTGGTGTCCATTTTTAGGCATTTTTGGGTTGCAACCCACCATTTGAGAGCCCTCTGCTTTAGCTGACAGAAGGACAGATGCGGTGACCTTCTTCATAAAGAGCTGTGTCTGATGAAAGCGCATTGTTCAAACATCAGAGATCATGATTGTCATTCAGGTCACCCACACCTTTGATTCATTCCCTCATTGTATTGCATGGTATCACCTGTGACCTATATGTAAAGACTTTCTTCCATAGATCGTAGAGGGTGTGTCAAATACCACTCTTTGAAGCAAAGAAGAGTCAGCAGAAATGTTCAATTCGATATATCTACCACTGACAAGACACCATGCCCTGGTGCACACCCTTGACCAGATGTCTGGCTTTATTACAGTTATTTCAAGAGGTTCTTTGAAACATGGGAGTGCAAATTAATTAGCAGCTTCCATCTACCATTCTCATTTTGATGCTCGCCTGCTTGTTGAAAGAAGATGAAAGCTTGTATAATCGATTCCACCTATTCCAGTCGAGATGAGGTGAAATCGGTTTGTGTTGGCAGAGCCTAGACGACAAATAAATTAGCACTGATTTAGATCCGACATGTGCTGAACAAAGGTATCAACATGCAGAAGAGGTGCAGGAGCATATTGATCCACTTTAGTGCAATGCTAATGTGATACATGATCAAGGCTGACAGGGGAGAAGAAGAAAAAAAAACCGTGTGTCTGCTGATTCCATTCCAGCGCATTTTCTTGTGTGGTTTTCATGATTAAATAAAGCTTGTTCTTTGATTGGCAGAAAAGGGTTAAATGCTGTTTTAGGGGTGTCTTTTCACAGAATCGTTAGTACTCAGTTTATTTTAGTGCTCAGTTACTCACGAGAGTGAGGTCTTACTGACAGACTTTCAAACACTCAAGTGCATTTACACACATGTTCTGTGAAGAGCCCTTGCAACTTGTGGTAACAGGTGTGCACAACTGTCAAAAGCTCACAATGTTCACACTTGAGATGTTCTTTTCAAAGTTGAACTATTTTTAACTTGGCAGGGTGCCTTAAATTAAAACGTAGCATACAAATTAAAACCATGCACCTTCAGACCCGCATGACTGTGTATCAAGGTCATTGTTTTTATGACAAGGCAATTCTAGTGCAGGTTTTAAAATGTCTTGGGGTGTGACTTCCAACAAAACTTAAACTTGTCATTCACCCTAAAGCAACTTCTTGTCAAGAGCTTTGCTCTTCTGGAGCAATATGTATATGTAAAACAGATGTTTTCTTATTGATATATAAATATTGAAATATTTATATAATTGATTTGATTAATATGATGAATTATTTCAATTTAAATTATTATTATTATTACTTTATTTTATACCATTCTCTAACAGAAAGCAATTTCTCTTCAAAACTGGTATCAAGAATTGTGAGGTTTCATTGGTCTTGATATTTGGCATTGATTTTTTAATATTTTGGTTCTGTGACAACCTTAGTCTGCGTGTGACCTGCTGATAAAGGAACCCCAGAAGCTGTTTAAAATATAAAATGAACACTTAATCCACTTCATGATGTGTCAATAAAGCATACAGTGTGCAGCTGTTACAAAAAAAGAATGTATAGAGCAGTCGTTCAGTACAAGTGTGTTTTTAAATTCGCTGGCCTTTAGGTCATTTACCAACACAGGTATATTACATAGAAAGTGGATTACATGTTTGAGAAGGGTTTTGTATAGCTGACAAGGTCTTGACCATTCAACAGACACCATCTGTAGAATAAAACAAGAAAGACTTGACCTTTTAAAACCTTAAGCTAAGGCTCAGGTGAAAACTGAACTGCATCGGGCAATTGGATTATTGAACATTCCATCAGTTTCAAAATGACTTTTCTTATCATTTAATAGAAGCAGCTTTAGCCATCTGGTTGCTCATGCACCTTATTGCAGCTGAAATAGATGAGTGTGGGAAAAAGTAAATTTGTTCCTGAGGAAATGGATGTATCTGGAAAAGTATACAGTACTCTCAGCAAATTGCTGAGTGGATTCTTCTATGCCTTCATTTTCAAATATATATCAAATATTTAACATTTCTCTATGTTAATAGATTATTAAAAACTAAAAAGGTCATTCAGGCCTCAAAATGCACCAGATTTTGATCTTACAAAGTCACCTCTATTAAGGTCAAAGGTTACACTCTATTAGGAATCTATACTGTTTAGTCAGAAAACCTGTCAAAAACGTGTTCTGGGACATAATTCTCAACAAAATCAAAAGTATTATGCCTAATTGTACAACCATTCAGGTGCAAATATATGTGCAATGTGTAATTTGATGTAGAAATACTTTACAACTTTACAACTAATGATTTACATGATGTTTTTTATTAAATGAATAACATTTACAATAAATTCAAAATCTGTTACTGAAAAACAAAAACAAAAACATGGTGGGGTATATTTTGCAGGACATCATTCTTATTTATTAATTTGAATACTAAATGTTATGTTTCATTTGCCAGATGTCTACATGAAAGGAACCTCGGAGTCCAGGGAACAGTAATCCTTTATGAAAATGTTCAAGCCATACTTTATGCAAATTTGTCTTTTAGCAAGACATGTTGCTGATTTATTGATGTGGTAGCTGCTCAGAACTGGAACACATAAATATGCATGCTAGCTTAAGCATAGTAGGGTGAGCCCTCTCTGCCCTCGTCAGCATCTCGTTAGGCTCCAGAGGGAATGTAATTCGGCACCATGAACAGATGCCAAGTGCGGGTACATGACTCACGGAAATGCGGCGCACCTGAAACCAAATGGCTGTCATCACCAGCGAGAATTAAAGGATCGCCAGAGTCCCACCCAACATTTGAATATGCCTTCTTCCCTATGGGCCTATCACATTTCCAGGATTCGCCAAACCTAAAGCGGAAATCGGCATTAGTGGTGAATGGAAACTACAACAAATATAATTTTTGTAATCCCATTTGCGTCAATCAAATTTGCGCTTAAAAGACATCTAATAGCCATCCAAACACAGTCCTGATGTCTAGTCTAAAACTGTCAGTGAAAATGTAATAGACGTCTAACCATTTCCCAAGAATAGACTAGTCGTCAATTAGATTAAATGAAATTGAACCAAACACCTTGTAATCACTGTTGACTTTGCTTACATGATGGAATACCATACATCTCGCAAGTTATTTTGGTAATAACAAAATTCAAGGTTATTTTGGCTAGAAGTGGGTTACTCATAGCCGGACTATATTGGGTCTATAGTTAACCTAGATGGTGAAATGATGACTATTGCTTGCTGGGTAGCTAAGGATAAAATCGACAATATTGTTTCTATGACTTTAAAATAGAGGGGAACAAAATCAATGTCAAATGTGCCTGTCAATTCCTTCAGCCATTGTATTAGAAACACTCATGCAGCAGCATTAAATTTTTGTAATTTAATGACTAGTAAGTATAAAAAGAGTGTAGAGTTATACTTATATATTTTTAATTAAAATATAAAAAACTTTGCTAGGCTTATGATGTAATAACTGTGGAAACATGTCATCACAGTCTGTGAAGTGGGTCCATTAGTATGCAAAAAAGCAGTGGGTCAACTGAGTAACATAAAACATTAAAACGTAAAAAGTGACCAACTAGTTCCAGCGTGCAACGCAACAGCAATGCAGGTGAAGCCTTAGATAACATGGCAATCCCAAAATAACAGATGCAGAACATCTGTAACAAATTCACACTTAAGAAATACTTCCATAAAGGGATAATTAAGGGTTAGGAACCCTTTATTCACATATAAACATTCATCAACACACACACCAGATATGGTAAACGGAAGTTCAAGCATTCTTGCTTGACGTGCAAGAACCAATCAGGTTTATTCTCGTGTTACGCAGCACGTTTGAGCTTCTGCAAGAACCAATCAGGTTCATTCTTGTGTTACGCAGCATGTTTGAGCTTCTGCAAGAACCAATCAGGTTCATTCTCGTGTTACGCAGCACGTTTGAGCTTCAGCAAGAACCAATGAAGTTCATTCTCGTGTTACACAGCACATTTGAGCTTCTGCAAGAACCAATGAGGTTCATTCTCGTGTTACACAGCACGTTTGAGCTTCTGCAAGAACCAATGAGGTTCATTCTCGTGTTACGCAGCACGTTTGAGCTTCTGCAAGAACCAATCAGGTTTATTCTCGTGTTACGCAGCACGTTTGAGCTTCTGCAAGAACCAATCAGGTTCATTCTCGTGTTACGCAGCACGTTTGAGCTTCAGCAAGAACCAATGAAGTTCATTCTCGTGTTACACAGCACATTTGAGCTTCTGCAAGAACCAATGAGGTTCATTCTCGTGTTACACAGCACGTTTGAGCTTCTGCAAGAACCAATGAGGTTCATTCTCGTGTTACGCAGCATGTTTGAGCTTCTGCAAGAACCAATCAGGTTCATTCTCGTGTTACGCAGCACGTTTGAGCTTCAGCAAGAACCAATGAAGTTCATTCTCGTGTTACGCAGCACGTTTGAGCTTCTGCAAGAACCAATCAGGTTAATTCTTGTGTTACGCAGCACGTTTGAGCTTCTGCAAGAACACATCAGGTTCATTCTCATGTTACGCAGCATGTTTGTGTCACGGGGTGACGAGAGACAGGCGGAACCATTTCTCGTGGAGGATGCTTCCCTGCCGAAGTAGTTCCGGTGCGACACCTGGCCGGTTCCGGTTGCCCCATGAGCTATGCTCAGACGTAGGGATCAAACGAAGAAATGAGTATCAGGTGCGCGATGAGAGGGTGGGGATCGGTGATTGGGACATGTAGCAGGAATGCGGTTTATAAAAGGACACTTTGGGGTGAAGGAGGGTTGAAGTATGCTGCAGCGCGGGAGAAATCAGCGTGAGAGAGAGAGAGAGAGATCGGGAAGAGAGGAAGTGTGACAGAAACGGATTTTCGCAGGATGTGGATAGGAGGTAAAATCTTTTCTGCAATAGAGGATTCACGGGGACGAAGAACGGATGTGCACATGTATACTTGGGACAAGTTAAGTACCACGTTTACCTTCTATATTGTTCCTCGAAGCTTGTTGTTCCCACATGGATGTGATGATTGGATGATCGCTGGTTGGAAGCTAAACACTGTGAAGGTCTAAATTCTCAATGCCAGTATGTTTGTTGTTGTCCATCTCTCACGCTGTCTTTGAGCTACAATCTCCCCGAAGCTGGATATTCTGTTCTTGCTTTTCTGCACCCGTGTGATGATTGTTTGCTTTCAATCAATGTTATGATGTTTTAACCTCTCGACGCCAGTATATCTGTTATGGTCTATCTTCCACGCTGCTGTGAGTTATAATCTCTGTGAAGCGAAATATCCTGTTTCTATCTGTATGCACCAGACCGATGATTGTTTGTTTGAAACTAACCTCCTGATGTTCTGATCCCTCGAACCAGTTTTGTTTACGGCCGTCCATCCTGTGTATTGTTTCTGAGTGGAAGGTGTTGAGGACGAGAATACAGCCCTTGCATTCAGTGCTGTTCGTTGACCACTATATTCCCGGCTGCCCCCGAGTCCTCCTGACATCAAGGACGAGGAACCCAGTCGGAGCCACGAGCAAAGGCCCTAGTTCACTGTGAGTGTGTGGATTGCAGTGCTTGTCTTGCTGAATACATGAGTGTGGGGAGTACAAGTCCCGCCAGTGTTCGTGCCTTCGACCTGTTGTGTCGCCTACCCTGAGGGGCGTCGGGTTTTACTAACCAGTGTTTGAGTGTATTATACAGAGCTGTGAGTTATTCATCTCCTGCTGTCCTGGCCTGACTGGAAGAAGAGTCATTACCTGCATACTTATCATTATCTGGCCTGGAGCTGATCTGTGAAAACGTGAGCCGCCCTTCTCTCGCTGTTCTGGTCCGTTTGGAAGAAGAGCCATACCTGCATACTTACCATTGTCTGGCCTGGAGCCAACTGTTGAAAACGTGGGCCGTCCCTCTCTCGCTGTTCTGGTCTGCTTGGAAGAGGAGCCATACCTGTATACTCACCATTGTCTGGCCTGGAGCCGATCTGTTAAAAACATGAGCCGTCCTTCTCTCACTGTTCTGGTCCGCTTGGAAGAAGAGCCATACCTGCATACTCACCCTTGTCTGGCCTGGAGCCAACTGTTGAAAACGTGGGCCGTCCCTCTCTCGCTGTTCTGGTCTGCTTGGAAGAGGAGCCATACCTGTATACTCACCATTGTCTGGCCTGGAGCCGATCTGTTGAAAACGTGAGCCGTCCCTCTCTCGCTGTTCTGGTCCACCTGGAAGAAGAGCCATACCTGCATACTCACCATTGTCCGGCCTGGAGCTGCCTTGTTAACGACGTGAGTCCTTTCTCCCATACTTTCCTGGCTTGCCTGGAAGAGGATCCGTACCTGTACACTCACCATTGTCTGGCCTGGAGCCGATCAGTTGAAAACGTGAGCCATTCATCCCCTACTATCCGAGCCTGCCTGAAAGAGGAGCTGTTACCTACATATTCACCTTTGTCCGGCCTGGAGCTGTCTTGTTAACAATGTGAGTCTTTTCTCCCCTGCTTTCCTGGCCTGCCTGGAAGAGAAACCATTACCTGCATACTTACCATTATCTGGCCTGGAGCCGATCGGTTGAAAATGCGAGTCATCTGTCCCCTGCTTCTCTGGCCCATCTCGAAGAAGAGCCATACCTGCATGCTTACCATCGTCTGGCCTGGAGCCGATCTGCTGGAAACGTGAGTCATCACTCCCCTGTTTCCCTGCTTTGAAGAGGAACCATTACCTGCATACTCATCTTTGTACGGCCTGGGGCTGATCCGTTAACAACGTGATATACTCCTCCCCTGCTTCCTTGGCCTGCTTTGAACAAGAGCCATTCCCTGCATGTCTATCATTGTCCGGCTTGGAGCCGATCCATTAACGAAGTGAGTCCTTGCTCCCCTGTTTCCTTGGCCTGCCTTGAAGAAGAGCCATTATCTGCATGTCTATCATTGTCCGGCTTGGAGCCGATTCAGCAACGAAGTGAGTCATTTGCCTCTTGTTCCGAACTGCCTTAAAGAGGACTAGTTATACACATGCTCACCATCGTACAGTTCAAAGAGGACCTTCCAGCTATATACTTACCCCGTTGTGCACGCCTCGACATGAGAAGAGGAATACCAGGGTTCTGAGGAGAAGAAGAGGTCGACGAGTGATATTTTATTTAGGAAATTACTTTTAATTAAATAAAGACGAACTTTGTACCTTCTATTTGCTTGTCTTGTCTTTGGGTGCTCTGTTAGCTCCTCGAGGTGGTGCAGTTACGGGGCGGTGCGTAAGGTTCCGGTTGTCCGCCCCGGCCTGTGACATTTGAGCTTCTGCAAGAACCAATGAGGTTCATTCTCGTGTTACGCAGCACGTTTGAGCTTCTGCAAGAACCAATGAGGTTCATTCTCGTGTTACGCAGTACGTTTGAGCTTCTGTGAGAACCAGTGAGGTTCATTCTCGTGTTACGCAGCACGTTTGAGCTTCTGCAAGAACCAATCAGGTTCATTATCGTGTTACGCAGCACGTTTGAGCTTCAGCTAGAACCAATGAGGTTCATTCTCGTGTTACGCAGCACATTTGAGCTTCTGCAAGAACCAATGAGGTTCATTCTCGTGTTACACAGCACGTTTGAGCTTCAGTGATAACCATATAAGTTTGTTCTTACTTGTTAAGCATGTACAGTTGAGCTTCGGTTTATATTCGCTGATCAATGTTTTTATGTGAATAAAAGTCTAAAATTGATCGGTTCATTGTATAAAGCGATTGTGTCTCTTCAGAATATTTGGACTAAACCTCTCAATTCATATGGATTAGTTTTACCATGTCTTTATAAACTTTTTGAAGCGTCAAAGTGATAGTTGCGTAACTGTCAACGGAGGGACAGAAATCTCTCAGATTTCATTAAAAATATCTTCATTTGTGTTCTGAAGAAGAACAAAGTCTTGGAGGTTTGGAACGACATGAGGGTGAATAAATGATGACAGAATTTTCATGTTTGGGTGAACTATCCCTTTAATGGTCAAGAAATAAGTTCTTCATCAAATGCAGCACACACTCTGATGGTACATTTTGATGCAGCTCCAGTCAAGTGAGTGACCAACATTGTGCAAGGTTTCCCTCCTTTTGCATTACCAGGCAGCAACTAGACCAGGCTCTTTTACTTCAATACTATGAGATAATAATAGTAAGAGAATTGCACAGGCTTTACTCATGCATCCCAGCAGAAATCCTACGAGGCCACTTCATTTATGAGAACATCACAGAACATCACAAAGATTCAGAAGCACCACCCTGAGCAGCACTTCATGCAACAAATAATTTATATTTTCAAAGACTTGATGGTGAGAACTAAGAATGGCACTGTTTTTGTGCATACAACACTGGCTTGCCTTGGTTTGCAACCTGCAAATGGACAGCCTTTATTTTATCAAACCCTTATCCCACTCATGTGTGCTCTCTTCCAGCATCCATAGATTTGAAGACAAACCCTGGAAAATCAACTGTCCTCAGGGTTATTCTTAGAACAGTGCTATAAATAAGGGACCAGATTAACCAGGTCATGCCATTGGCCCAGGTCATATGATATAATCCAATTGTTGTCCTAAGAAAAGGAGTCTTAGGGTGCTTTCATACCTGACCGTTTGTTTCGGAACTTGGTGCGTTTTCTTCCTTGGTTCGGTTTATATAGGCATATGTGAACACGGCATTCACGCTCGGATCCTCGCCAAAACAATCGCTCCGAGGCCGCCTGAACGAGATGGTCTCGGGCCGATTGCAAATTAACTCTGAGGCTGTTCGCTTGAGGTGTGAAAGAAATCCGACCCAACGGACAAACTAACCAATTCATAACAGGAAATGTACTATATCACTAGCTACGTTTACATGGACACCTTTTAGTTCAATCGGAATGAAATCAATACGATTGATGAATCCGAACACGGTGTTTACATGAACGATAAATAAAGTAATCGGATTGATGTGTACGTTTATATGTCACAAGTTTCAAATCGAAATAATAGATTTTTTGACATGCGCACACTGCACAAATATATAGAGTTTCCCGCTGTTCGCACATAACTATTCTCCTCTATTGGTTCTTTATTTGTTTTAAACAGCAGACGTAATATTAATCCGTCTCTAGTCATGATTTGGAGACAATGAGCATATTAACCGTTTTGCCGTGCTGCTTATATTTTTCACGCAGTAAAAATGCCCCTCCCCGCGGCCAAAACCAGTCATCTGTGGATGAGAATCTGAAACAAGGACTGGTGGGACGTTGTCCTGCTTCACTTCACAGACTGAGTGAAATGAGAATTTTAGAATGACAGGACATTTATATGACACTTTATTCATCAGGAAGAACAGCTTGTTCCGCGCGTCATACGCCATTACGCTATTTAACGTCATTGCACATGCGCAGTCCTTTCAGTTTTGGTTTTCAATCCGATTAAGTGTTTACATGTTCTCTCGATCGGATTACAAAAGGAATAAACCACCCCTTTCAATCGGATCGAAATTTCATTCGGATCGAGCTCAATCGGATCGATTAAGGTGTTTACATGAAGGTTTTTAAGTACGATTGAGCCGTCAATCCGATTATAAGCCTCCATGTAAACGCAGCTACTGTTAAAAAATACCTGTACATTTTACAGTAAAATACTGGCAGCAGGATTGCCAACCAGTTACTGTAATTTTTACAGCAACATTTCTGTAATTTAATTTACAGACTTCTGTATTCTCTGATTACAGTAAATAACTGTATTTTTAAAATTGTTGTTTTACAGTAAACTACTTGAATATGTGAATCTGCTATATCTAGAGGAAGTATGTTAAATGCAGTATATACAATATATTGTTCTGATTTCTGAATATGAATGACTGGCAACCGAATTTTACATTTAAATGATTTATTAACTGCATAAATTCACCTATTCACAAAACAAAAAAATTATTTGACATCCTAGTCTTGAAAAACAGGTCAAAATTTATTCAATTTATAACTTTCAAATTTGCATGAAAAAAAAAGTCATACAACAGTGTATTTTGTATTATTTCTATGTCACTGTCCATCTTTATTATGGGGGTTCAGGGGGCACATAGATCTAGGCTATGTACGGAACGTTTTTTTTTTTTTTTTTTTTAGCAGGGCATTCAGTTACTTTTGAAAGGACAAAAATAAGGTGTCAGTGTATTTCATTAGACTTTAATTTTGCCAGCTATAAAAAAAAAAACCTAGCATTTTTAGTGACAGTCGAAACGCATGGGCCACTGGCGATGACAGTTATCCCCCCCTCCCCTCTCCCACAAAAAAAAAAAAAAAAAAACACATTGAGAGTGATTTGAGGGAACAGCAATCAGGCAGACTTGTGTTCTCTCCTCTCCAAGTTTGATGAGAACGGTAAAGTTAAGTTGATGTGCATCTCTCACTATAGTCTGTCTGTCTAACCCAGCTGGACAGTGCATCTTTTGGTCGTTCTGTGTCTTGCTTGCTAATGCCGGCCACTTCCAGGGCTGTTTCTGTGACTTTGTGCCTGACAAATAAAAAAGTGAAAATGAAATACAACTATTTATTACGTTTGATAAACGACAAAGGGCAACGGTGTTTGTTTAAACTGCAGCTCGGAAAAGATAACCGTGTCGCGCGTTAACATGAGTTCATATGTGTGTGCACGAAATCAAACGCGCACTTTCCAACAAAACATCTGTGGAGACCAGTACAATATATGGGCGTGATGGCACTCCTCATTATAGACGCACAAACTTTTAAAACAAGACACTGATTATCTAGTCTCCAAGTCAGTTTAGTTACAACTCTTGTATTTAGTATTGACATTGACTATTGATTTATAGGCTATATTGCATTTAAAATATTGATCGGCTGGACATACTGGTCAATATGGATGCACATTCCTCAGTAAATAATAACCATCAAGTATCAAGTATTGCTTTTATCATTTGAAACATAGTGACATGCTATGGCAAGCCATTTTAGCTTTTATTCATTTCATGAGTTCACACTTACATCAATTAAACAGAGTAATGATTATGCGTATGTAACCAGAACGGTATTGTTTTTAGTATAACCAAATCCAGATAGCACGGACTACACCACCTTGGGAATTGCAGCCAAGGAAATATTAAAGGAACCCAGGTTCGGTGGTGCAGAGAAAAGACAGAGTCGTGTCATCAAATAAACAAATAAATACTTTTATTTGTGAAGGAAATACTCTACTGGCATCATTTATTCATAATATAAATCACTGACAAGTTTATTATAAGAATAGGATATGTCAATTGTTAAAAGAACATTCATTCCCACATAGCTGATTCAAACACTGACTCACATTAAACAAAACATCACAGAGAAATTATTATAGCATCCCCACAAAATAAAGCAAAAAAATAATAAATATGAAAAGAATATAAACGACAAGGCTAAAGTTTACTTTAGGGGTGGCAAGCTAGCTGTAAACAATTGTGCTCTCAACCCAATGTGTGCACGGCAAACCAAATAGGAAGAGGTGCTCGAACCCTAGTGCTCCAACCTCACAGCAAATGTGTTCACCCAGGTGCCTAGCCTCCCCCTCGGTACACTCAGCCTTGACTCAAACCAAAAAAAACAGAGAAATTAGTGGGTGCGATACAAATATCACAATCTCAGACACAAATATGATGGACCAGATCAGTTGGTGCACGGATAATAATCCGTCCTACCTCGTCGAGATAGACACTACACGCTGATATACAATTACACCACACGGCCACTATGGCCCAAATCACACTGGTCAAGCCAACATCATTAAAGAAATAACAAAATAACTCAAACCATAAAAATGAAAACAAAACAAAACACACAAAATGATATCTAGTCACGAAAAACAAAGGAAATAACCTAATCATGAAAAACAGCAGCACGACCTGAATTAATCACGTTGTACACGGGAGACTGCAAAACAAAACATAACACTTAGATCAGAGTCTAACGTTACTTCAAAGGATATAGAACATTTACTAAATCATACGTACCAGACGAGAATCACACACATCTCACGAACCACACATAACGTTATCACAAAGTCAGGATGCGCTCACGAATGTCCAGCTTAACATTCCATGAGCGCTTGACGCAACTCCCAGGGAACGGTGTCCCAGGGTTTCCTTTACAGACAATATGTAATTAAGATTGGTTTTAGCTTTTGAGGCTTGTAATCATGTTTTTGAAATTGGACCATATGTTAGAGCAGTGTTTCTCAACTCCAGTCCTGAGGACCCACCTCCCAGGAAGTTTGATGTCCCGCTAATTAAAACACCTGATTTAACTCATTAGCTTGCTAGTGTTAAATAGGGAGACATCTAAATAATTTGCCCTAAAAAATTCTCTCTCTTCTCGAATTGAGAAACAATGTGTTAAAGGCCTCAGCAGATATAAAACATATAATATATCTACATAAAGGACAAGTTCTGATATCAAATATCTATATGCAACAACATGCAGGTACTGAGGTTGTTAAGAATTCAATCATTACCTTTGAATGAACTCCAAGGTACACGCTGCCTCCTCCTGTACTCAAGATTGAATATGCTGTGAACAGGAAGTTGGGCGGAATGCTCACACACAACCTGGCCTTCCAGTGCCCACTTGTCAAAGTGTCTCCTAAAACAAATCAATACCACATGTGACAACAGTTATTTTTAATTATACCATTATCTTTCAACCTTTTACATTTAAACTATATTTTAGGATGTAAGAGTGCATGAACTTTTTTTTTTTTTAAACCAAAGTTTACAAAAGGCATTACAAACAAACAATAAGCAAATTACACACAATATACCTAAAGAACATATTCGTACTGAAATGTAAGCCAACTATGTATGTCACGGTGAAGAGATTTTTACACTGACATGCGACAAAACTGGTAGGCTATTACAACTCCATTCAGAAATCATATGACATCCTCCATGAGGCTGACCGCGGCGTGGCTTTTCGCACGTTAAAAAATAAATACGACCTCACGTTATGTCAATCACGCTTACGCCGCCTTCACACTGACAGTTGAAATCAGCTCCGTAATATGCAATACGCCCCCAGCGGACGTCGTACTACACCGTTGAAAAGCGTCGGAAGCGAGTAGAACAAAAATGGCGGAGAGATTAACGGTTGATTTTGTCAGTGTCAGAATGTACAATTCTGTATGATCTCTCTGTTGAGGGGGTTATAGAGACAGGCTGCTTTGTGGAGGAAAGTTCCCCAGGACCGTCCGTAGCCTTTCGCAAGAGTTACATTTTTTGAACGCATCCGGATGACCAATGGACACGATTTTTTTCGCACCGCACTTGTTCGGACCTGCTTCGGACCCATTCACATGCGCTCTGCGAATCGCCATAGGAAATGAATGACTTCCGGTCGTTTCGTAGCCGTATCGGAGCTGATTTCAACTGCCAGTGTGAAGGCGGCGTTACACACTGCCTCCGAAACTTTCGTTCGTCATAAAAAAAATTCGAATCGGGTTCGATTTTCTGCGTTTTTCACATCCGTAGCAAGCATTTTGAATGGTGTTTTGACAATTCAGAGCCACCGAATCACGAATACGAAAAAACGCATACGAAAATTGCATCCATCCATCCATCCATCCATCTTCTACCGCTTATCCGGGGCCGGGTCGCGGGGGCAGCAGTCTAAGCAGAGATGCCCAGACTTCCCTCTCCTTAGACACTTCCTCCAGCTCTTCCGGGGGGACACCGAGGCGTTCCCAGGCCAGCCGGGAGACATAGTCCCTCCAGCGTGTCCTAGGTCTTCCCCGGGGTCTCCTCCCGGTGGGACATGCCCAGAACACCTTCCCGGGAAGGCGTCCAGGAGGCATCCGGAAAAGATGCCCGAGCCACCTCAACTGACCCCTCTCGATGTGGAGGAGCAGCGGCTCTACTCTGAGCTCCTCCCGAGTGACCGAGCTTCTCACCCTATCTCTAAGGGATCGCCCACCCACCCTGCGGAGAAAGCTCATTTCGGCCGCTTGTATCTGGGATCTTGTCCTTTCGGTCATGACCCACATCTCATGACCATAGGTGAGAGTAGGAACGTAGATTGACTGGTAAATCGAGAGCTTCGCCTTGCGGCTCAGCTCCTTCTTCACCACGACAGACCGGTACAGGGACCGCATTACTGCAGAAGCTGCACCGATCCGTCTGTCAATCTCCCGTTCCATCCTTCCCTCATTCGTGAACAAGACCCCAAGATACTTGAACTCCTCCACTTGAGGCAGGAGCTCTCTACGAAAATTGCAGGCCTTTAGAAACGCGTTTTCATTTCGGTGCCAATGTTAAAAGATAACTGCATGTGCAAATTTGATTTAGGCCTACACCATAAAATAATGACATGCTGATCAACAAGAAGTTCCCGTGAATACCAACTGTTGTTATTAAAGCATGTAATTCTTAACATATAGCCCATATAGCCGCTATAGCACCGGCCGGGGAATGTGTGAAATACTCCCGGGCCCGCGCTGCAGAAGCCCTGTGCAAGTCTCCTTCGCGCCCCGTGGACAGAAGATGCGTGATCCGTTACCAATATAAACCACAAATGTAGATACATTCACAGTCTACGAGTTACCAAACATGAAAAATAAAACAGTGAAAAAATAAGTCACTTACTACAGATTGTGAATCACTCCTTTTGCCGCTAGCCGAATCTGGACGACTCGACCATTGAAGATTCCACAATGCCTTTGTAGATTTGAAATTTACAGCAATATTCTGTATATTTCAGTCAAACCGCCACGCGACCCCAGAATGCATTGCGGTTTACAGCAATATGCTCTTTTATTAGAAAACAGCCGGCTGCTGTAAAATAATGCTTTAATTTTTACAGCAATTCATTACAGCAGTATAGTTTTTCTGTAAATGAGCACATTAGTTATCACAGTTGAAAACATCATCTGCATGTCATTTCCATGATATTCCCATCCACATGATACCATGTTTAACACAAGACATTAGGAAAATATGAGATAAGGACTATGTACCGTCACATTACATTACTAAAAATCATTCAGTATCCTTGCCTTGTTTTAGAATAAATAAATCAATAAATACATTTCAGAGAAGAGTTATTCTCAATCTTTTCCACTGGCCAAATAGTAGGCTATTTTTAATTGCTTTAAAGCAAATCAAATTTATGCAATTTTGCCCATAAGGTAAACATTTATTTTAGGATGTTTATATATTTTGAATGGAAACAGATAGGCCTTATTTTTTGCAGGGTAAATTATTGTCTGACTCAGCATGTCGCTGACAAAACATTTAAAATAAAAAATAAAACTTGCATATCTTTCCTTCAAATTATATCCTTCAAATACAATAGTATTTATCATAATATTCTGAAGACCCCAAAAATGGATATCATTAGGCTACTGTCTGTCCGAGCACTCCTGCGAGCAGGTATACTGTCATTGCACTTATTCAAACCGGTCAATGGACCGTTCGATCACTGAGCGAGTCTTTCAGTGTCTGTCGTTATAGGCCTACTGTCTATATTGCTAAACCAAAATATTTTTTTTAGAACATGAGTTCTGCTATTTAGAACACAATTCAAAGTGCAATTTAGAGATTTAATTCTCTGCACTGTCCTCGGGCCGGCCGGGTCGGGCCCTTGATAAAGCACGTCACGTGTCATGCGCAGCGTCTTGCACGCGTGACGCATCACACCTGCTGTGCGTGCTGTAGGCTATTCTGTTGCTATTCTAAGTGCGACATGGATCTTGAAGAAGCAAAGAAAAATAATTAAAACAGGAGAATTAACTTTGAGCAAGTTTGGAGGAAAATCGGAGGTATGGACACATTTTAAACTAGTCGTGGGGAGTGACAACATAATGTGTTGGCTTTGTCTCGTGCATTAAATGCGCACGCCGCTCGCCTATGACAGCAAAAAAACGGGGACTTCGACGATGAACAGACAAGCAGTCTTGCCATGACAGAAATTATTATAGTAGTCAGCCTCAGGCCTCAATATCTGCTTTTGTTACTTTTCCGATCCATTTCTGAATAAACAAACAACGCAGTTTGCATGCTTCTTCCTTGTTGCATTAGGTCTATTCATTAAGATAATAATTAATGAATGCACGCACAATTATGAACTTGATAAATGTTACAGATATGTTTTGCACAAACAAATGCCTTTCAACTTACATGTGCAAAATTCAGAATTAAATGAATGTGCTGCAATTTGTACAAAAAGAGTCTGTAGTAGCCTACGTGTTTTAGCCATTAAATAAGCACATAGTTTCAAGTTTAAGTTTTGTTTTGAAGAAAGCTTTTCTTTAAAGTGAATTTCATTTAGTATAAATTGTATCTTAATTTTAATACATTTTTAATCAACCAATTGCCTGGATTTAATACATAAAAAGCAATATAGCAGACATTATAATCATGACATGAAGTCGCCGGCGCGCCGCGGTCACTTACACCATTTGAAACTCGTAACACACGCTGTCACCGAATTTACAAATGCACATCTTGCTTGTTGCTCACACACGTTTAAATAACAATATGTTGAAGTAACATTATTAATAATACTTAATCTTTAAGAATATTTGATTGAATGCTGAATGTTGTGCTTGTTTAATTTAATAAAATTAAAACTTTAATTGTGATAATAAAATTAAAATAATTGAATATTGAATATTGAGTGGCCAATTTTTGCTCATTTATTAATAGTATGTATATAATATAGCCTATATAGCTGCGCAGCTCCCCCCTGTAGCCTTAATAATCTAGCACAGCAGCACCTGCTTAAAAAAATTCTGGCGCCGCCCCTGGTTATAACGGCCCACTTATTAAAAATGGTTGGGTTTAAATCGGGCTCGGGCTCATAATTACAGTGAACGTGTCGGGTCGGGCTCGGACACAACGTGCTCGGGCTCGGGTTGGGTCGAGCTTGATTTGTTGGGCCCGATTTAAGCTCTAGTGCAATTATCATGCGTCAAGCAATCCTTGCTTATAGTTGAAACATTAAAATACAGCATTCCACAGGAAAGTGTTCAAAAGCAGTGCATCCACAACAAATATTTCTATCTGAATTAATACACAAATATTGTAACTTCTGAATAATGATTTCATTAAATTTCAGTGCTTAACTCCATTAATGAGAGTGGCATATTTAATCTAAATACATAAAACAGAGTTTAAATCATTCTGTTTACTTCATTACAGATTGCATACACACAATCTAGAGTGTCCATATGGTGCGCACATATTTACGGCACAGTTTATTTAGTATAAATCTCGAGATGTGTGTGGAAAATTGCGAACTCACATTTCAATTCCCTTTTTTGTGCGAATGCAACGTTTACATCAAAGCCCAGGTGTAAACAGGGCTCAGTGTAAAAGTCTGAGTCCTCAGCCTGGCCATTGTGAATATGTGTACTCCTAGCTACTGCAGTTGAGATGAATGGGATGGATAGCTAGGTATTAGATCTCTTTGAGTTTAGCGACACCTTCACTTAAAAACTATTAGATAGATAAATTAGCGCAGCATGACAGCCACAATCCTCTAGAAGTGCTTATCAGGCAGCAGCCCTATTGGGTGCCAGAGACTTGCTGAAGGCTATGGAAGAGGTAGTTGAGAAGACGGAAAAATGGGATTAACGGAAAAATCCAACACCTGATTCTGAAACCAGACAGCACTTTTTGTAGCAACTTTAGGAAGCTTAATTAAGTCTCATCCGTTGACAGTTCCTTCATGCCTTGGGTAAACAAGGTTGCTGAGTGGCCAGTTTTACTAAGCTTGTTTCCAAACTGGTAGAGAGCTGATCAAAAATTGCACAGCCTGCACTAATCATTTCACTCATTACGAAACCCAAAGACATCAGTATTCTGTACTGTAAGTGAACATTACTTCCATTCACTCTCAACTTTGTTCCCAACAAATAAACATCTTCCTGAGTAAAGACAGAAAACCATACAGAAAATCCAACTGGGTGAATATTACCAAGTTCATCATATTACAGCATAGCTCTTCTCAGATGTCATACAAACAGGCCATTTTTAATCTGAGGATTAATCTTTAGAGTCATGTCATGTTCAAGGAAAATTGCAATAGATAAAACAGAAATGAGCAGAGGTATATTAATTAGGACGAATACACAGTACTAATCCAAGGAAAATCCACAAGGAAGCACAAGCTAATAGTCAAAATCTTGCTGTAAAAAACAAACAAATAAGCAACAAAACAATCCAGAAATAATGGTAAAAAAAAAATAAAATATAGGCTAATTCAGTGCCCTCAGGTGCCCCCACAAAAAACAAAACCTTCATCAAAGCTTCAGCAAACTTCATAAATTATCATGTGTTTGATGCAAAACATGAAAGTGGCTTCAACTGTGCCGGGGAATATTTTCATTGAATTTCAGTATTTCTCAGCTATCATATGGCATCATAAGACTTGGAATATAGCTCCCAAAATGTATGGACTAATTTTATGGCAACTTTTTATTTTTCACATATGACAGAAAATCATACTTGTCTTGACTCAAGTTGAATATGGTGCATCAGGGTGATGTTTAAGTGTGATTTTGATGGTGCAGGATTGTAATGTCTGTCCTGGGTTTGAGTTTTGTTTGAGTGGTCATCTTGTTAGTTTTGGCCAACCTGCTCCGGAGCAGGTTTTATTCTGGGTTAGAGATCGCAAACCAAAACTGGACCAGCTGTGAGTATAATATACATTATATATAATGTCAGATATTTCTATTCAGCTGCCCTAGGCAGTGTTTTCCTGCCTTGTAGATGTTTAAATTCATGATATTTTTTTATAACAATCTCATCTTCAACAGAGAAGTGAATTGTGGCTCTCTCTCACGAGAAGTGAATCAAACATAAACGCTCCCAATGTTCCGTGTGATAGGTTGTGCACTTTATATAATATATTTAGATTTAGTTTACTTATAATAATTGTGTTTGTTGACTTGAAATGTTTTTTTTTCTATTAAGGTCCACGTAATTATGTCTCAACTTAACAGTACAAATTCCTAACGTGTTGTCTAAACACAAACCATTTATGTTAAGTAAAAAAATTCTTACATCCAGATGGTGGCAGTATAGTGCGACGCCAACTGCCATTTTGCCATTTTTAATTTAATTTGATTGTGTTCAATCTGCTCATATATAAAATTTAAGTTTACTTAATCCGTTTGTGTTGGATTACTTGAATGATTTGTGTTGTATTAACTGAAACTTGGTGGTGCTTGTTAGTTCCCAGCATGCTTTGCATATGGTTGAATTAAGAGAGAATAAATGTTAAAATTAAGTGTTATTTTATGTTTTTTTGAGAAAATGAGAAAAGGGAAAGACTTGATTTTGTGTAATTGTGTTTAATGTTCAATTACATTGGAATTATTAGAACCATTTAAATTACAGTGGGTTACCATTGTGGTATTTTGTTTGGCTGTGGACTGATTCAGCAATGCTTTGGTTGAAGGAACATGTAAATCTTAGCATTTAAGATGCTACAGTAATATGTATTACTGCTAGCTGCTAGCTATTTATAGTCTATCAATTTAATTATGTGTCACTAAAATGAATGAAATATTAACTAAGTTGGATGCAAAATAAGTAAATTAGTTGGTCTAAAACATTGCAAATTAGTTGGGCTGACACTATTAAATTAAGCTGTGCCCAACCATAGTAAATAAGTTGAATCAACCTTAATAAATAAAGTTGACCCAACGTAAGTACATTAAATTGGAATAACAGAATTGCATAATGCTGAAATAAAGCAAGTTAATCATGTGGAAATCCTTTCCATGATTTTTTTTATCTTCATTCAAAGAGTTATTTTTTTGGTGCACACACTCTAGAGTTAATCACAAACTCTGGATCAAACCCTGAGGTGACAAAGAACGTTTATACCGAGTGTTGTGAGACAGCAGATCCTGATCTAATCCAAGTTGGATTTGATTTTGTCAACTCTAAACCTACTCTAAAACTCAGAGTTTGTTCAGCTATAGCTTCATGTAACAGGCCACTGATATCAGCTTTTCATCAAAACTGATTGCAAATAGATCCAGCTCTTCTGTTTTCCATCTTTTATTTAAGCCCTGCATGACAGAAGATCTGACCCAAACTAATGGATCTAAAAGCATTTCAGATCCTCCTCCTCTCTCAGGGGGAACAGTCCCTTGAGGTGCACATGCAGAGGTTTCTGGATTTGGTCCCCTTTGTGCACTAAGACAAGATCAGACTCTGCATGTTCTGTGGAGTCTACCCTCAACGGACATTTCACTAGTTCGTCAACACAATCTGAGAGTGAGGAGGATCCCAAGATGCACCAGCTACGGCCCCAACAAACCACACGACTGAGCCTACCACAGACTCTCTGCCCATGCTATCCAGTTCTTCGGCCCTTTTTCCTTTCAGCCCTTTGACTCTTTCGCTGGCTACTATCAGCAGCTCGGATCCGCCTTGGGCTTCCTGTTCGCCAGCTCCACCCTGGTGTGTCGACCTTTTGGCTTCACATCGAACCTCCAAGCTCATCACTCCACCTCTGCCTGTCGACCAGTCAGCTCCTCACTCCTTCGGCTCCACCTGGGATCCTCGTCCCTCCAGCACCGTCTTGGTCAGTCGTCACTCTACCTTTGCCACGGACAGGGCTCCTCCCTCCATTGTCTCCACCATGGGCCTTCATCCAGCTCTCTTTTTTACGTCTTTTATTAAACCCCTGCATGACAATGAGTCTGTGTTGATTTGAGTTATGTGCAATAAAAATACATTACACATTGCACTTGATGTGATTGCTTGAGTACAGTATAATTGCTTGTGACTGATTACTTGCATACAAATCTTTCAGCACCGCATCTTTGCATACTTTAGTACATTAATAATTGAGAACAATCTCTAAATGTAGTGAGAAATATATTTAGCAAAATACATGATGTCTTTAAAACTCCATTATTGGATAAATGGATAAAAATTAGAAAATCTCCCATACATATAATCTTATGGGCACGCATGATGATGGTAACATGATGGTGTACTCATACATCATTTAAAGGTTCTTCTCCAAAGTCCCATAGTGGGCCTCATATAAATTTTATAACATGCCGAATAACTAAGGATAAATAATGTAGAATTAAATGAGTGGAAATGTACCACTCTGACATGCTGGAAACGCTCTCAGTGCAGGCCCTATTACTTCTTCTTTTGTCACATCTTGACCAATTGTCTATTCAAACACATCATGATAAGATTACATCAGCCACAACCAGGGTGGTGGATGAAACAGAGTTTCTTGGCATGGATGATGGCCAACATCGCTAAATGTGTCTAATGGACCACATGAGTGGTAGAATGACAGCTGTTACACAACCTGGCATGTGAAAAACTCAAATGGATGCTTGCATGACATGGTGGGGAAAAAGACATGCCAGGCTCAAGCAAGCAAAACCTTCCAAACAAGCTGCTCATGGGCAAATTTTAGGAAAACCACCTTTAACAGTGTTAACATGCCCTTCATAATACAAAGTGTGTGTTCATGCTTGCAGTTCATTTGAATAAGGTTGAGCGCTGCCATCCAAACCTTGGTGCACACCAAACAAACGGACCGAGACCCACATTTTCAGGGATTCATTCATTTGTACTATAGGTTTTGTTCAGTTTATAACAATCTGATGTAGTGACAAGCCTAATTACTATTTGGGGTTAAATTTAACTGGCCCACACCATAATGCCTTAACTGAGGAGTTATTTGAATGTCATGCCATAATACTTACATAACACATTATAGTACATAATATTTTAAGTCCCATACTGTGCAAGCCAAAGGCAACAGTAGAAAGGAATGAAAAATTCCATTTGATGTTTGGATAATGGAGGGGGAAAAACATTGGGACAAATGAAGTAACATCAGGGGGCCAGTTTTCCTCTGGCTATATAGTTAAAATATAATTTCAGTAAATTAAGTAGAAATGTTACTTCATTGATTAAACTGTAGGATTAAGTCTTTGAGGTCAATCCAGACACATCATGCTGGCCTGGAGCTGAATCTTGTAGACTATAGTACCCTCAGGACAGCTATCCCGAGGGTAGCAAGGAATGCACAAAAGACTGATACAATATTCAATTAAAGCTGTTGTGTGATATGAGCGGTGTTTTCAGAAGCCCTGAATAACACACAATAACCATTAGCTGTAAGGTATAATTGAATTCATAAAAAAAAAGAAGAAGGTATTTAGTCTAGACATAAACTGAGAGAATATGGCTGAGTCCCAAACAATAGGAAGATTTTGCATAGTTTAGGAGCCAAGTAACAAAATAATTCTAGCTGCAGCATTTTTAATCAGTCGAAGTTTACTTATTGGGCCTGTAGGACATCCACCAAAATAAGGCACTATAGGAATCTAATCTTAAGTTCTTTAACACACATAATGCATGTTTTCAGCATCAGAGACAGACAGCATTTGTCTAAGGTGGAAAAAGGCTGTTCTACAAACATTGGAAATATGATTGTCAAAGGACTGATTGCTATTAAACATAACACCCAGTTTACATAACAACTGTAGAACACACTGTAAGAGTAACTCCATCAAGAGAAACATTATATTAAATTCTGAGTTTTTTTTTTTTTATCTAACTAGTACTAAATTTGTCAGAATTTAAAATGAAATAACTAGCCATCCATCTCTGATATCACTAATACCCTCTGAAAGCATGGCAAATTGTGAGGTGTTGCAACGTCTGGAGAAAATATAAAGCTGAGTATCTACATTACAGTGGTAACTAATGCCATGGTTCCTGATCATGTCCCCCAATACAAACAGAAGACTAAGGGACCTAATACTGAGCCCTGTGGAACTCCATACTTAACTCATGTTTGGCCTGACACCTCATGATTAACACAAACAAACTGGTAGTGCTGGATAGGTAGGACCTAAAGCATGCTAATTCCTGCCCAAAAATGCCAATTTAATTTTCGAGCCTATCTAAGAGAACATCATGGTCTGTAGTGTCAAAAGTTTCACTAAGATCTAATAGTATTAAAAAAAATGCAGCAGTGGTCAGGTGAAACAAACAAACCATTTATAACTGATAAGTGCAGTCTCTGTGTTATGATGTGGCTCAAATTCTGATTGAAACTCTTCACAGATTGGTCTATAAAAATCCAGTTCTCCTGGATCAAGCTGAGGCTTGATAAGGGGTTTGATAGCTGCCAGTTTTTGGGACGTGCTCTAAAGAAAGTGAAAAGTTAATAATGTTCAGAAGAGGTTCTGAGATAACACCTATTTCAGTAGCTGAGTCACAGGGTAAAGACTGTAAGCTTATGTTATGCTCTATAGAGAGGCATATGACCCAGTTCAGGGGGGTGCTGAGCTTGCGTCACTTCTTCTTGATCTCAGTACCAAAAATAACCTGGAGCGCATATTCCTGTCTGATGGAGAGTGCTTTCTTAGAGCCAGCAAGAACTGCTCATTATGAAGAGTAGCACAACAGAAACTTACATTATCTCAAATTGCAACATACTTAGGCAGCTCTGCCTGCCCGTATACTCTTTTTATATACGTTTTTGCTGGATAATGGAATCATGAAGGTACTAGCCGAAAGCCAAGTACTGTGTTGAATAAGGGCCAAGGGTAGCTTGATAGTAGAGAATTCCACGGTGGGCCAGGGACCTTCACAATGTTCATTCCATCATCATTAAATATTAATGCAGAGTGTTTCTGCTAACAAGCTCAAACATTAACAATAACAGATTTAAGTACACATGTACAGCAAGCAGTATTCTGATGCTGTTGGGAAAAAAATAGATCAATTTGCTTCCAAGAAATGCGCTTAATTGTATTGAATGTACATTCATAGTGTACTTTAACTCTTAAAAGTATATTTAAATAAATGTACTAGAAGATAATGTAATATTAAAACAATTAAAGGCCACTTAAGTGTACTGAAAGAGATTACACTTAAGTCCACTTTTAAAAAGTGCACTTAGTAATTATGCCAAAGTAGAAGTTTTATGCTAAAGAACATTTTAAATCATTATCTTTTTGTGCTTTAAAGAAGTACACTTATTTTGATGTGTTATTTTGATTTTGATTTATTACAAATGTGTAATTACAAATATATTTCAATCTGACACGTTTCAATAGAAATTACATTAACGGTATAGTGGAGGATTTTCTTTTTCCGGGTGGATCATCAAGACTATTGGTCCTCCTAGTTGTCAATCATTCTGGTGATATGTTTACATAAGGCCGTCGTATGTGCTCGTCGTAGTTTTCGCTTTCTGCGCATGTGCACTTTCAGGTGTATATGTGTGGTGAGCTACGGTTTCAGCCATTCATTGAAGCTCGCCGTTCTCACCAGGTTTTTTCTAAATGTCTGAGGGTCGCAAAAGAAAAAATGTCTACGAATTGTATGACAAGAAGAGAAAGGCCTCTGAAGAAAGAAACAAGACCAGAGTGTTTTTGGGAGAATATTTCACACGCTGGCGTGCGCTAAAAGCACAGGTTGGGCTTCCCACTGATGCCTCAGTCGTGAAGTTTCTACTCGACAGGTAAAATTTGGCATTGTATTTGGAGAAATCCATTTAAAGTCACTGCTAGTAAAAGTTAATGTAAGTTATGATTAGCGATGGCAAGTCTGACATAGTAGAAAAAGTGCAATTCTTCTTTTGGAAAGTAGGCTTGTATGAGCCATGCCGACAGCAACTTGTAAACAGAGCGTGCACGAGGAGAACTAGGCTCGTGCATGCTCTCTCGTGCACACGTTTAATAGGCGTTCCCTCTCGGGAGCAGGTAGAGTGTTGCACATGTGCATTTTTTCAAAAAGTGGAGAGGGCGGTTCTTTTCTAAAATTCGGGAAGATCCTCCACTATACCTTTAAACAGGGTTCCCACGGGTCCTTGAAATCCTTGAAAGTTTGTGAATCTGAAAAAAAAAATTCAAGGCCCTGGAAAGTTTTTGAAAATTAGCATACATAGATACAGGTCCTTGAAAGTGCTTAAATTTATTTTGTGCAAGAAGTTTTCTGGAAAAAAATTCCATATTATTCCCTCCGGTCCACCAATGTGCTATTTCGTCAACACTTTGTGGCCTATGCATACTAGCTTGCTTGATTAACTTTATTTACGCGCATTTATTCGTTACGTTATGTGTTTAGCGTTAAGCGCGCGCAAAACTACTACGATGGTACCTCGATGTTTCACAGTCACATCGTGAAACATTGCAAAAATAGGCTGAAACCGCTGAAATGCGATGCCTGGAAAATGCAAGTTTCAAGATATTTGGCTCAACAAAGAAGATTACAAAGAATGCTTGTTAAGGTAATGTAAACCCATAAGGCAAGAAAAACTTAAAAGCATATTCATACATATATCTTAAAACTTCTGGTTACATGAGCCTAATTCTTTTCAATAAAATCCAAAATCCAGATAATTTTAGAATACAGTATAGGATGTACCGAATATTCTTCAGTTTTATGCAAATACGACAAATAGAATATCAGATCTCTGTCATATGGCCAAAAATAAATGCAAAAAAAGCTTTTTTGCATAGTTGTGTTTGACACATGAAAACTGTAACAATGTATCTTACAAGGTAACACGATGTAACCTTGCTCTCTCTCGATATGTGTCCCCACATTAAGTCCTTGAATTTGAGGGTATTGGACCTGGAAAGTCCTTGAAAGGTCCTTGAATTTGAAGTTAACCAAGGTGTGGGAACCCTGTTTAAAGTATATTTTAGTTTACCATAAATGCTTGTTTTAAAGTATACATTTGACCAAGACAACAGAAGTAATTATTTAAATTTATATATATACTTAAGTCCTATTAAAGTGAGTCAAAAAGCACTCTTAAAGGGATAGTTCAATTCTGTCATTTTCTCACCCTCAAGTTGTTTCAAACCTGTATACATTTCTTTCTTGTGCTGAACACAAAAGAAGATATTTTGAAGAATGTTGGCAACCAAACAGTTAATGGACCCTATTGACTTCCATATTTTTTCCCCCATACTATGGAAGTCAATAGGGCCCATCAACTGTTTGGCTACCAAAATTCTTCAAAATATCTTCTAATGATTTTTATACTGTACAAATTGTATATTCTATCCCCTAACCCTAACCCAACCCCTAAACACAACCCTTATAGAAAAACTTCTACATTTTACATTTTCAAAAAACATAATTTAGTCTGATTTATAAAATGTTTTCCTCATGGTGACCAAAAAAAAAAAAAAAAATCCGGTATTACTACACAGCAAATTTCAGGAGTTGAAAAATCATGAGTTAGGCAAAAAAGTGTGAAAGAGTTAATTTTTAACTCTGACTACAGTTTGTGTTATTGGATACTCCCCGGCTGTGTTGTATTTTGGAGTTCATTCATTGGTGTTCAGGAGCGTGTTTTAACACTACACCTGGAGTTATTTTTTAGAAGTGCGCCACGACACGACCCTGGTTCTGCTGCACAAAGGAATAATGGACTTATGGGCTTCGTCGTGAGGTAGGTAAAAGTGTATATAAAACTATTTAAAAATGTTCTATATTTTCTTGACAAACACGTTTGGTCGTCGCGTAGCTGTTACATTATACTGTTTACTAACGTCAACGACCATGACAAACTTGCTGTTGAACGTAACTTGTTTCAAAATTTGAAATGGCTATTTGCGCGGGGTTTTTGTCGATGTAAACGAGTTAACGAGTTAAATTAGCTAACCGTCTTTCCATTCACCGTGTTTCTGAAAATGAGTGTTTTGCCGTACAATTGATGCATCGATTCATTATTACAGGCGTACGTGGTTACAAAATTGCAGTGTCTAACGTTACCCTGATAATAAGATATAGTTGAGCTGTGCTGTGTAGGCCTGCAATGATTTGAATTGTAACATCTATGTAACGTTAGGCTACGTATTAGTGGTGATTTTCAGCTTATATATTTTTGCATTCTCAATCATTAGCTGTTATCTTAAATGACATGTTTTCTCTTTAATGTCAGGTCACGATGTTAATAAAAGTGCAATTTGGAGGGAAGAAGAAGTATGTAAAACAGGAAGAAGTTTGTTTCACAGATTTTCTCAGTGCAGGTGAGTTGTATGTTTAGTATTCAGTTAATAAAGAGTAAGTAACAGTAATTTTGTCATTTCTTTTAAATAATAACGTTGTTGATATTATGGTGTAGTCCAGCAGAAGTTTCTGATACCTGAGAATACAGAGTTGAAAGTCACAGATGACCAGGGCATAGAGGTGGATGAGGATGTCTTTCCAGAACTTGCAACAACCAAAGAAATGTGTTTTTTAATCCACACTGATGATGGTAGGACATTTTAGTACATTTGTTTTGTTTTATAGATATTTTGAGAGTTTATTTCTTGACTCAGAAAAAAATATGTGCATTTCAGAACTTCCATTTCCTGAAAAATCCAATAACTCTACTGACTTATCAGACCTGACAGAGTTTGGTGCCACCTCAAATCTGACAGAATATGTTACTCTCACTACTTGTGGTAAGCAGAGTTATATGCAATTTGATTGTTTTGCCTGGGCATATCCACCCTGGTGCTAGATTATATATGCCTCATACTGTGTTGTTTTTGTGATCTTCAGATTTGACTGTGCTGCAGCAAGCGGTTGAAGGTTACTCCTCCCCAAGTCTGACAGATACATTGTCTGTCTCAAGCAGTTTAAGCAGCAGTGATTCTGGATCTCAAATGATTCCACCTTTAATGGACAGTGTCCATGCAAGAAAGGTATATATAAATATATATATATTTTTTTTTACTTGCACACAAATATATATGTTTTTATTAGATTAAGATTAAAGGTGCTGTATGTAACTTTTTTTATAAAATGAATCCTTTTTTTATTGCCTGTCTGTGAAGGGGTTGTAATCACACATTACAATGATCCACTTTTCGTGTTTTGCTATTACCTCTGAAGGCCAGTATTCCTATTTTTATGTTAAGTCTCCGGGTCGGATTTTCTGCGAAATCCACCGGATGTGACGTGCATGCGCGCTCCCGAGCCTCTCTCCTTTTTATATACAGTCTATGCGACGGCACTGCAGCTAACGACATGGAGTCTGATAACACCAAAAAGCGACCTGCCTCCAGCACAACACAGACTCCAACACAAACTCCAAAAAAATATAAAAAACAAACAAACAAATTTTATCTGCTGAAGCTCGTCAGGCCAAACGTCAATCGGATCGACTCAGGACGAAAACACGGATCAACATTGGCAGAGCGTTTGAATTATGGAGAGACCTCCGCGTTGTTTTAGGTAGCCTATAAAAACAGACCCTGAGTTGCCTTTTTTTCTGATAAATTACAAGTTTTCAGATATGCTGAAATAAATAATAGTAAACTGTAATGAAATAGCAAGGTAAAATACAACATACATGAGACATGAAATGAATACAAAAGACTGTTCCATGATAACAAAAAGTAGGTGCTTTAGGATGTAACTTTTATTTTATGTACTAGGTCTACTGTCTAACGTCACTCATCCCACTACGATCATATTGTTTGTAATACACATTTCCAGACACGTTCAGTAGGCCTACAGTAATATTACTTCCTACTGTCTTATTGTTACACTGAAATTGTTCAGTCTAGTTGACTAACCGTTTTCGTTATCATTCATTGACCTATGTTGACATTGCTAATTGTGAAAGATACACGAATAGTTAGTGAAATGCCTTATGCTAGATAACACCACATGTCGGCAAAATACAGTCAATGTAACGTTATCATGGTACGAGCATGGAGCATTAGTTATACGTCAAGCTGATAAAAGTAGCCTATTATGGTAATGTAGCAGTGGGAGTTTACATGAGTTTCCAGCATGTTGTGTGATGCTTTCTCCGTTGTGTTGAAAGTCTCAGTGTGGCCGGTAGTGTGTGCGGCGCGCACTCTTGAGTTTGAGCACCCGCACGAGCACGAGCGCTGTTGTTGCAATCTGAAACATCACCGCTAGAGGCCGCTGGATCCTACATACAGCACCTTTAAATGTCTTTGTTTAAAAAAACAGGTCCAAGTTTCGTTGTAATTTTTCTAAATAATGTTTTCATTGTTTTAGAATGTCGAGCAAATTCTTACTTCAAAGCCAGCGGGGATGACTGTGATTAAAGAGTATCAAGAGACTGGGAGCTTGAAAGATTCCACAAGGCGGTTAATGGTGAACATTATTGTTGCTCACATGCATGAAAAAGAAGGGTAAGAAGCTTAAAGAAGTCATGACTATCCTTTTTTTTTTTTGATTAGAGTCTAAATACAAATATGTTTTCACCTTTGCAGGAGAGCTGTTAGTAAAGCAACAAAGGAGTTCCATGCCCTTGGGATTGTGTCACTGTTCCCATCTTTGAAAGACCCATACTCTAAAAAAGGATATGTAAGTCTTTTTACATCTTATATGCTTTTGAGCCACTGCAATTGTATTATTTTGTCCAACATAACATACTGCTTCCCCCCAGGAACATTTCTTTGACATTCAGAGCAACAAAGGCTTTCTTGAGTGGCATATAAAGACTGTGCAACGTAAATCCAGAACCGTCTCTACATCACAGAACAGAGTGGAGCTAAAAGGAGGTCCCACATCATCAAGAACAACTGGAACCATAGATGACCAGCGAATGGGAGATGAATGTATGGAAGCCATTTCTCTCCTGCACCACACAACTGACCGTGACTTGGTGTTCCGGAAGATGAGAGAAACTTTCCACTACCGTCAGCAGATTATCCACGACTCGCAGCGCTCTGCTGATGTACTACAAATGTTTCCTCGTTTCTTGGACATCAAAGGACTGGTAAGTATTAAATAAGAATGCAAAATTGTATTACAAATATTATGTTAAATTAGTTGTCTGAATGGTTATCTTTCCTTTTTTAATTAGATTTTGCAAGACTTCTCACAGATGTTTGGACCAGAGGTTGCTTCAAGGTTCCTGGAAAAATGGAACACCAGTTTTAAAGAAAAAGTCATTCAGGAGGCCAGGAACCTTAAAGAGACTGCTCTCCTAAAACAGCATCTGAAAGCTGCACTGAATGAAGAATCTGACACTACTGATGATCCAGGTACAGTCATCATCAAAATAGTAATGTTGTTACTTGAGTCAATAAATCTTCTGGATAAAAGTTTTTATTGATTATTTCCCAAAAGCATTTCCCCCAAAAGTCTTAACTCACAGTTAATTCTTAATTTAGTTTATTACAAAAGCTCATCATTAAATTCATGCTTTGCAAATGCTTTTCATAACTATTTACATTAACTATTTAATCCACACTGATGATGGTAGGACATTTTAGTACATTTGTTTTGTTTTATAGATATTTTGAGAGTTTATTTCTTGACTCAGAAAAAAATATGTGCATTTCAGAACTTCCATTTCCTGAAAAATCCAATAACTCTACTGACTTATCAGACCTGACAGAGTTTGGTGCCACCTCAAATCTGACAGAATATGTTACTCTCACTACTTGTGGTAAGCAGAGTTATATGCAATTTGATTGTTTTGCCTGGGCATATCCACCCTGGTGCTAGATTATATATGCCTCATACTGTGTTGTTTTTGTGATCTTCAGATTTGACTGTGCTGCAGCAAGCGGTTGAAGGTTACTCCTCCCCAAGTCTGACAGATACATTGTCTGTCTCAAGCAGTTTAAGCAGCAGTGATTCTGGATCTCAAATGATTCCACCTTTAATGGACAGTGTCCATGCAAGAAAGGTATATATAAATATATATATTTTTTTTTTTTACTTGCACACAAATATATATGTTTTTATTAGATTAAGATTAAAGGTGCTGTATGTAACTTTTTTTATAAAATGAATCCTTTTTTTATTGCCTGTCTGTGAAGGGGTTGTAATCACACATTACAATGATCCACTTTTCGTGTTTTGCTATTACCTCTGAAGGCCAGTATTCCTATTTTTATGTTAAGTCTCCGGGTCGGATTTTCTGCGAAATCCACCGGATGTGACGTGCATGCGCGCTCCCGAGCCTCTCTCCTTTTTATATACAGTCTATGCGACGGCACTGCAGCTAACGACATGGAGTCTGATAACACCAAAAAGCGACCTGCCTCCAGCACAACACAGACTCCAACACAAACTCCAAAAAAATATAAAAAACAAACAAAAAAATTTTATCTGCTGAAGCTCGTCAGGCCAAACGTCAATCGGATCGACTCAGGACGAAAACACGGATCAACATTGGCAGAGCGTTTGAATTATGGAGAGACCTCCGCTTTGTTTTAGGTAGCCTATAAAAACAGACCCTGAGTTGCCTTTTTTTCTGATAAATTACAAGTTTTCAGATATGCTGAAATAAATAATAGTAAACTGTAATGAAATAGCAAGGTAAAATACAACATACATGAGACATGAAATGAATACAAAAGACTGTTCCATGATAACAAAAAGTAGGTGCTTTAGGATGTAACTTTTATTTTATGTACTAGGTCTACTGTCTAACGTCACTCATCCCACTACGATCATATTGTTTGTAATACACATTTCCAGACACGTTCAGTAGGCCTACAGTAATATTACTTCCTACTGTCTTATTGTTACACTGAAATTGTTCAGTCTAGTTGACTAACCGTTTTCGTTATCATTCATTGACCTATGTTGACATTGCTAATTGTGAAAGATACACGAATAGTTAGTGAAATGCCTTATGCTAGATAACACCACATGTCGGCAAAATACAGTCAATGTAACGTTATCATGGTACGAGCATGGAGCATTAGTTATACGTCAAGCTGATAAAAGTAGCCTATTATGGTAATGTAGCAGTGGGAGTTTACATGAGTTTCCAGCATGTTGTGTGATGCTTTCTCCGTTGTGTTGAAAGTCTCAGTGTGGCCGGTAGTGTGTGCGGCGCGCACTCTTGAGTTTGAGCACCCGCACGAGCACGAGCGCTGTTGTTGCAATCTGAAACATCACCGCTAGAGGCCGCTGGATCCTACATACAGCACCTTTAAATGTCTTTGTTTAAAAAAACAGGTCCAAGTTTCGTTGTAATTTTTCTAAATAATGTTTTCATTGTTTTAGAATGTCGAGCAAATTCTTACTTCAAAGCCAGCGGGGATGACTGTGATTAAAGAGTATCAAGAGACTGGGAGCTTGAAAGATTCCACAAGGCGGTTAATGGTGAACATTATTGTTGCTCACATGCATGAAAAAGAAGGGTAAGAAGCTTAAAGAAGTCATGACTATCCTTTTTTTTTTTTGATTAGAGTCTAAATACAAATATGTTTTCACCTTTGCAGGAGAGCTGTTAGTAAAGCAACAAAGGAGTTCCATGCCCTTGGGATTGTGTCACTGTTCCCATCTTTGAAAGACCCATACTCTAAAAAAGGATATGTAAGTCTTTTTACATCTTATATGCTTTTGAGCCACTGCAATTGTATTATTTTGTCCAACATAACATACTGCTTCCCCCCAGGAACATTTCTTTGACATTCAGAGCAACAAAGGCTTTCTTGAGTGGCATATAAAGACTGTGCAACGTAAATCCAGAACCGTCTCTACATCACAGAACAGAGTGGAGCTAAAAGGAGGTCCCACATCATCAAGAACAACTGGAACCATAGATGACCAGCGAATGGGAGATGAATGTATGGAAGCCATTTCTCTCCTGCACCACACAACTGACCGTGACTTGGTGTTCCGGAAGATGAGAGAAACTTTCCACTACCGTCAGCAGATTATCCACGACTCGCAGCGCTCTGCTGATGTACTACAAATGTTTCCTCGTTTCTTGGACATCAAAGGACTGGTAAGTATTAAATAAGAATGCAAAATTGTATTACAAATATTATGTTAAATTAGTTGTCTGAATGGTTATCTTTCCTTTTTTAATTAGATTTTGCAAGACTTCTCACAGATGTTTGGACCAGAGGTTGCTTCAAGGTTCCTGGAAAAATGGAACACCAGTTTTAAAGAAAAAGTCATTCAGGAGGCCAGGAACCTTAAAGAGACTGCTCTCCTAAAACAGCATCTGAAAGCTGCACTGAATGAAGAATCTGACACTACTGATGATCCAGGTACAGTCATCATCAAAATAGTAATGTTGTTACTTGAGTCAATAAATCTTCTGGATAAAAGTTTTTATTGATTATTTCCCAAAAGCATTTCCCCCAAAAGTCTTAACTCACAGTTAATTCTTAATTTAGTTTATTACAAAAGCTCATCATTAAATTCATGCTTTGCAAATGCTTTTCATAACTATTTACATTTTTAAAAATCATGCTGCTTGTAAGAAAATTGTAATAACTACCTCACAAATAGTTTGTAATTTTATGATACACAGGGGTAATTTAATTTATGGTAATGCCATAAACAGACTGGTTTGAACTACTGTTATTTTCTGTCTCCAGAATGGGACAGCAACATGGCTTCTCTACTTGTCCTGCTGCATCTTCTCACTCCACAACCAGCTGGAAGAAAGCGGCCCAAGAAGATCAGTGTTGGAGAGGCAACAGATCATCTGGTGAAATTTGTGAAGGTTTGTTAAGACAACACTATCCTATTCCAAATAATGCCTATTTTAAACAAATTGTTTAAAAAGGGACATTTATGTTGTGTTTCAGTCATGCCAAAGCCTCGAGGATCATCTCCTGACCACTGAAGGAAACCCTCAGCCATACCTTCTTGCTTCAGGGACTTCAAAAGCACAGGTTTTCACCTTTTACATTGTCTTGGACAAAAAACTTCTGCCTTGTCAGTCATGTACATCCTTGGGTGCTTTTGACGAGCTGTTCAAGTGCCATTTTGTTTTCAGTGTGAAGTATGATGATGCTCTGTCCTGCCTGTACACATTTTTGCAGACTACTGTGTACAATATTGATATTGGTACAACTGAAGAAACTCCAAAAGTCAAAGAGCTGAGAGCAAAGCTGTTGAACAAGCAGTAATTGTCTTATTCAAACAAAATGTTAAGTTGTTTCCTCTGCACATCATCCTTTGGTTCAGCTTTGCTTTTATTCAGGCACCTCAAACTAATTCATGGAATGTATCCTGGGAAAAATCTAAGACTGAAATGTGCTCAAGCAGGTTGTTGCTTGCAATTCTCTAGTTATTCTGGATTTAGGAGACATCTCGTTAAGATACATTCTTCAATTGGTGACAGAATTGTTCCTTACGAGACCCCTTCCAGTTATGAAAATGAAAAAGACAATTCTCATTCCTTAAATGACGAAATACCCTCTACTTCATCTCAGTGCCAAAATGTTGAAGCAGGCCCTTCAGTATCCACTCACAAGAAAGACATGTGTGCTTCCATAATAGCAAAGCTTTTGGGTAGTGGTGTACCAAATACTGTAGTTCTTTCCACAATTGAGAATTTGGAGGAATTTGTGGAAGATCTGCAGTCTAATATTAAGGACCATGTTTTGAACTTAGTCCCAGATAACAATCCATCCAGACCAGCCATAGAAGAGTTATTTAAAAGTTTGGACAACCCTTTCAGCCAACTGAACACTGATACCAAATGGAAGAAGTATTTCAGAGACAAATGGGGAGTAGTAGAGCCAGTTGAACTGCGCCTTGGTGTAAGGTATGATACTAGACGAAATAACAAAACTGGAACTTATGAACAAGTTCCAGTTAATGATAAATTCATATATATTCCAATTTTGAAAACACTCCAGTTCATTTTCAGAAACGAAAACATTTGTGAGATGATGCAAACATGTACTCAGTCTGACATATATGAAGACTTCTGTGACGGTAGCTACTTTAAAAATCATCCATTATTTTCGACTAATAAATTTGCTCTCCAAATTCAATTATACTTTGATGAGTTTGAATGTGCAAATCCTCTTGGCTCCAAAAAAGGTATTCATAAAGTTGGTTGCCTTTACTTTATTCTCAGAAATCTTGCTCCAAAGGTGAATTCTGCCCTCATGAACATCCATTTGGTATCTTTGTTTCATGCCCAAGATGTTAAGACATATGGGATTGATGAAATGCTGAAACCCTTAATAAGGGACTTGAAAATATTAGAAACTGTTGGGGTTGCTGTTCCATTTGCTGAACAACCTGTACATGGCACACTTGCTCAAATTACCGGTGATAACTTGGGTATGCATAGCATTCTTGGGTTCTTGGAATCATTTAATGCAAATTATTTCTGTCGATTTTGCTTAATTGATAAATCTTCAGCTCAGTCCGTTTTCTCAGAGGATGACCCAAGTTTGACTTTAAGATCACCAGTACTGAATGATCAGCATTATGCCAGTTTGGTAGATGATCCAACACTAACCTCTTCTTTTGGCATCAAGAGGAAAAGCATCCTCAATACTTTGCAGTATTTCAATACAGGGGAAAACTATGCTGTTGACATCATGCACGATATTTTGGAAGGGGTTGGCCAATATGAGATCAAACTACTTTTTGAATATCTAACTGAACATTTCATCTCTAAAGAAAGCTTGTTAAACAGGATGTATGCTTTTAATTATGGCTATCTGGAAACTAAAAACAAGCCAACAAATATTAATCTTGACTGTGGAGGACATGGATTAGGCCTGAATGCATCACAAACACTGTTTAGTCACAAACATACCTTTGATATTTGGTGACCTGGTACCAGAGGATGATTTGCACTGGCGCTTGTTGCTTTTATTGTTGAACATTGTAAACATTGTGTTCTCTTACTCAATCACTGAGGGGATGACAGTGTATTTAAAGCACCTTATTATTGAACATCATCAGCTCTTCAAAGAACTGTACCCATCAAAAAACTTGCTTCCAAAACATAATTTCATGGTCCACTACCCAAGGGCCATTAGAAAGATAGGACCACTCATTCATATCTGGACCATGAGATTCGAAGCGAAACACAAATTTTTTAAAGATTCTGTGAAGAACTTCAAAAATTTGACTGTATCGCTTGCAAATAAACATCAGTTTGCAGTAGCATATCATTGGGAATGCTTGTCTTTAAAAGCAGTTGAGTCTGGTCCAGTTAAATTGTGTTCACTTGAGACGCTTGAATTTTCAGAACATTTAACTGCATCTCTCCATGTTGATTCACAAGCCACTGTCAATCTCACTAAGTGGGTAAGATATTGTGGTGTTGAGTATAGTGTTGGACTTTTTGTATGCACAGGTACTGATGAAAACATGCAACTTTTCAGCAAAATAACCTCAATCATTTTACACAATGGTAAAGTGTTTTTTGTTTTGATTGAGCATGAAACATGTTTCCATGATCACTTCCATGCTTTTCAAGTGACTGAAACCCTACCAAGGAAGATACTGGTTATAGAAAGGGAAAGATTAAGATATTTAAAGTCTTTTGATGCACAAATGTCATACGGGTGTGATTCAAAATTTTATGTTGTATCAGAAAGTTGCATTATCTAATTTCTTATTTAAATGAGTTTACTGTGAAGTTATTGTTACTTCATCTGATGTATCTACCTCAGGTTACACAATCCTACTGCACTACTGTTTTTTTTTTTTTAATAATCCAGCAGGCTTGATTTTATATAATGCAGTGATGTGTTCTTGACAATGTTTTATAAAATTTTACTAATTCACTTTGTTAGCTGCCTACATGTATTAAATGTTAATGTTTTGCTGTTAGGTTTTACAGTATTTTATGACAGCAATTGTTTTCAAAGTCTGTCCATGCATTGAATTTCTGAACCATATGGATTTGCTCAAGTAAAGGCAGTAAATCAAGAGTATGGTGTTCAGTGTAGTAATTTCCACATAAAACATTATATTGTGTTAAATAAATGTTAACTCTAAGAAGTGTTAAACTAAATATTTTTTAAGTGTTACTTTTTAACACTGGTAAGGAGTTCATATAATTAATTTTAGAGTTACAGTTACTCTCCGTAGGATTGGTATTTTAACTCCATAAAGAGTTACATTTTAACTCTGAAAAAGTGTTAAAAATTCAACTCCAAGAGCAGAGTTATTTTAACTCTGCGCTGGAGTCTATTTGATGGTCACGCATGTACACTCAGATTGAGTTGATTTTAACTAACAGGGAGTTTATTCCAAAAACCAGAATTTGCTGTGTATCCTTGTAGGATAGTAGTGACTTACAAAAACAATTTTTTCTAAGAGCCAGTGACACTGGTAATACGTAATGCTAGGATTATTTGATAACTAGATTAGGAAGCAAGCTAAAGTGTTTAAATATATTGGTTTAAGGTTGTGGGGTGGTTAAGTGCTTGCTGAAGAGGTGTGTGGGCAACACTTTACAATAAGGTTCATTTGTTAACATTAGTTAATGTATTAACTACCATGAACTAACTATGAGCAATGCATTTTTTTTTACTGTATTTGTTAATCTTTGTAAACGTTAGTAAATAAAAATACAGTTCATTGTTCGTTCATGTTAGTTCACAGTGCATTAACTTATGTTAACCAGTACAACTCTTGGTTTTAATAATGTATTAGTAAATGTTGAAATTAACATTAACAAATAATAATAAATGCTGTAGAAGTGCAGTTCATGATTAGTTCATGTTAACTAATGTTAACTAAAGAACCTTATTGTAAAGTGTTGCCGTTGTGTCTTTAGCTGCATTTTGAAAGATGTGATGTTCTCAGCAGTTTGGGAAGAGGTTGGCAGAAAGGGTGAAGGTTTTGGACACAACAAAAGGGCGTCACTCGATCAGAGACCATAACTGGCATGAGCGAGCATATACCTTTATGATTGAATTGAAGTAGGGAGGTGCTGTTCCAGTGACAGTCCTGAAAGCTAGCATCAAAACCTTAAATTTGATTCTGGCTGCAACTAGGAGCCAGTGGAGTGAGATAAGTAGGGCTGTGATGTTGGTTCTGTTTGGCTGATTGAAGACCAGATGTGCAGCCAGGTTCCGGATCATCTGCTAAGGCTTAGTCATGCTAGCAGGAAGGTCTGCCAGTAAAGCATTGCAGTAGTTCAGTCTTGAAATGACAAAAGCTTGGGCAAGAATTTGTGCCTCATACTCTTGACAGGAAGGGTCTGATATTCCTGATAAAGCGTGAACCTGCATGACCGGGCCATTGTTGAAAAATCGGTGGAAAAGCTCAGTTGTCATCAAACACAACCCCAGTGGACCCCAGTTGCACCCCAGTTGGAACTCTGTCTTTGCAAGATTGAGCTTTAGATAACACTCCTTCATCCAAATAGAAATGTCTGAAAGGCAGAAAGAGATACGAGTTGAGAGAGTGAGAAATGTTTTAATGTAAACAGATACAGAAATGATTAAAGAATTTACTCAATTTCTGTATATTATACCTGTTAAACAAAAACAATTACTTTTTTTGTGCATTTTTGCAGGGCAGGACTAACCCGACTGGGCCAGTAGAAAAAAGCGTTGAGCCCTCATATATTAAAGGCACAGCTAAATGTGACATTTATTACAATGGGTTTATGTGAATATTCAAGTTCACCTAAATTAAACGTTGTTATATACTGTATATATACACACACATTTAAACATATTAAATGTTAAAATTGATATCTCTATAATGCTATAATGTTGAATGGCTATAATTAATGGCTAAAATTGAGAAAATAATACATGTAATAGAGACATCAGTACTGGTATCAGTGATACTGGCCTTCATTCAGTGCTTATTAAGAAGATGCCATTAAACAAATATATAAAATATACTGTCTTTATGTTGTTTCTACATTATTTTGGAGATTCAATGTGAAAGTATTCCAATATAAATGTCACAATATGAAGACAGACTGAAGACAGGATCAATATCAATGTAGTTTAATAAAACAAGGTGTAACAACATGCACTAACACAAATAATAACCGACAACTGAAGCGTGAACAGGGAGGAACTTAAATACACTGTAATAATGAGATGACAATGAACAGGTGTGATGATTAGATGAGTGTCCATGACAACTGATGACTGGCAGGACACTAAGACACAGAAATATGTGACTGATGAAAACATACTGAAAGTCCATGAAAAGAGAAACTAAGAACAAACAAAACTGAATAAACGTGACAATAATAAAAAAAAACATATTAAAAACTTTAATGTTAGGTGCGATTAATTGAGATTAATTACAGAAAAACGTGTGATTAAATAGTTTGACAGCACGATTGACAGCACTGATTTTAGCGGTTATGAGGTGACAAAATGTGAAAAAAGTGAATGGGTAGGCCTATGTGCATACAATCTTTTGCAAGACACTGTATACAGTGTACTTACCCAACAAAATAAAGTACAGTTATCGCAATTAAGTATATGTACAGTACATGCAGAGGGCCCTCTTTTAATATTTGCAACATTTGACCTAAAGTTTACCTAAATATTCTCTACTGTTTTGTTATGCTGGTTGAAAGTCTCCTCATATCCTGATAGCAATCACTATGTTAAACAGTTTAAATGTATTTTTATAATATTGTCTGTGGCAGGCGTAGGACCATAACATGTTCGTTCAATTATTGCATTCAGTCTGAATGAAATGATATCATATGTTCCCTTTCAGTCAACGTGAAATAGGTTTTGGGTGTGCATAAGATAAACTGGGTCTGCCACATTTATTGTCAGATTAATGTGCAAAAAACCCTGACTCTGCGTATCACTAACTTTACAGAATAGACTGGGCTGATGTGTAAACTGTAGGCGACTCACATAACACTAATACTATATAAAATATAACTCAGGGCTCAACATTAAGCCTTTTCATGTACTTCAATTGATCATTCACTTGTCCAAGTAAAACATTTGCTTTTCCAAAAATGTTTTTGATTATTTTGTGTTGTAAATATAATTTATTCTGAAGCAATATTCTCATCAGTGTTCAGTCAGCTTTGACATATTTAAATCTGCATATTTATGATATTTTAACCTTTATAAAGAGCATTTTTCCCTAATCGTTTTCATTTCATTAATTTCATTTTAAATTCTTAAATTTGATCAATAAATTAAATTATACTAATAAGACACTATATGGCTGTTACCAATCAAATTAAATAATTTACACTGAAAAATGAAAACTGCATTAAATAATGTTATGAGATTGTTTTAAATATGTTTTGAATATACAAATATGAAATATTGGAAAGAATGATACTTTTAAACACAAAACTAAACCATAGGTGGCGGCAGGTGACCGTCTTAATGGAAGAGTCATTGAGCCATTTATTCAAACGATTTGTTCAAATGGCTGAATCGTTCAGGAATGAGGCCGTTGTTTAATGGGTCATTGAATCTTTGACTCAACGATTCGTTCAAAGCGCTGAATCATTCAGTAATGCGGTTATGTGTTCTGGTGAGATGCGCGATGGTTCTGCTGTGATCTTTCTTTGGAACTATTTTCACTGCTCAAATAGAACAAAAACAGTCAATATTGTGTCTGCAAGTGACTTAAAGGAGCCGTATGTAAGATTGTGGCCAAAACTGGTACTGCAATCACTTTCAAATGACTGTAGAGCGGTGTATCCCCTCCCCCTCCCCCCTGACTCGAGGTTGCCAGATAGGCTGCAGGATCCAGCAGGAACGTTTGTAGCTGCAGCTGTGGTAACTAGAGCAGAGCTGGCAACCCGGATGCTGAAACACTACTGACTTCGTGATTGGTAGATAGGTGGAGGGTGGGGCATCAGGCCAAAACACAACATGACAACATCAACATCAGTTGAGGGCTGCAACTATCACTTTTAAATGACAATATCCTGGCCAGACTACTGTTGTCAGTGATATAAGTATTTGAAATGAACATGATTTCTTAATGTCTAGTGACATATCAGGGCCATTTTATGATTAATTGAAATACATTTCTTACATACAGCTTCTTTAATATTAATTACTTGTTTATTGACCTGTCATATGAAATCACATTTTCAATCATGATGGTATTCATCACTTTTGGTCTTGTGATATTGCTTAACTGTGTCATATCATATGATATAAATATAAAAACTCCACATGAATTTTTACCGCTGTATGTTCACTGAGTTTCACTGAGTTTCTTTGTGTTTTTTATCTTTCCATTTCTCCTCATGAGGCGCGAGCCTCAACAGCACAACCTTGTTACCGTCAGACAGTCAGCGGCTGTTTGCGGATTGGTTGGCAGTCCGAATGCCGGCAGATATTTTTTTGAACGATAATAATAAAATTCTTTAAAAAATTACATTTTAAATGAACAAATATTGTAACTAAACAACAATAGGCCAAGTTTAGAATTTTTTTTATTTTTTATCAAGACTTAATAATTCTGCATCTATTTTTAGGTGTGCCAGCTGCCACTGTGGGTGGCACCGACACACCCTGGCACACCCGTGGCTACGCCTATGAGAGAGCGAGAATGGAGAGTTGTTTAGTACTGTTACTCACTGTACTGTAATGTTTTCTCACCAGTGAATGGCACAATATGTAAATCAATAACGTTGTCTCTGGTCATCTTGCTTCTGGTCTGTGTGTGTTCATGTGTCTTGGAGGAGGTGTGGCTTTGGATTTGCAGTGAGGGTGGGATCGTATGCTTTTAACGTTAGCAGGCTAAAGTTAGCATTACCCAGATCAACTATTGCTCCTTTAAGCAAGTGGTAGCCACTTTGGTTATACAGAGTTTACTTTCCAGATGAATAAACATACTAATAAATGTCCAAACAATGACACACTTCCCCTTTAACGTCATTAACTGTTTTAACATTCACAATGCAATAACACCTTGTCATTTCATATGTGGCTCATGAATGGGACATGGTTACTGGAGGAGAGGCTGTGGGTCTCCTGATGAAGCAAACAAAATTAACATCCAACAGAGTAGAAGATGCCCGTGAGGCAGGTGGCAGTGTGGTGGAAATATTGAGTTAGGCAACCATAAGTTTTGACTGAACACTGGAAGCCAGCAGGCAATCATTTCCTCCGACTTCAGTCAGTGTGTCCTTGAGCACTTTATCTAATCTTTATCATGTGGTAAACCTTCAGGGTAAGCCTGTCACCTTCTTTCTCCTTTTGAGTGTTCTCTCTAAATGATTCTTGATATCTTTTTCCTGGTTTGATGAATCCTTCAGGACAGTGCATCATCTTTTGATCTTCACTACTGTGGGTTGCAAATAGAGACAAGGTTGAATAATAACCATATTTGAGTGAAGGTCTGTGATGTTCATTATTACACGTGGAATACTTGATTCTGATTTGTCATTTTCAGTATTGAGCACTCCAGTGTCTTTGAATAATGTAAATTTCACCATCTTGCCAATCATCAAATTTAGTACATTACACTAAATATATTAGTTAAAATATGATGCAAATTCATAATGTGTTATTGCTGTTCATCTTGTTGCTATAGGCCAATTGCTTTCTGTTGTAATGGACTGTTTCTCTTAGTGGAAGCTTTAAGATAATAGCATAATATCAACTCTGATCAATATTTTATGGCCATATATTTATTTAATTGGACAATAGCTTCGCAATAAGAGGGCTAATGTAGTCTATCGGTCATTTTCACAAAAATAAACCCCATCAAGGTGATACAGTGTTACAAGACTGATGACCCAGTCATTGTTTATTGTGTTATAATGACTGTCTGACTCCACATTATCCCTTACTTAGAGACTTATGTTACACAAGATACACTGGAACAAAAGAACCTGGGGATTTATAAATGTGCATTGAGACTCATTCAGACAGAAGTCTGTGTGCATGTGGACATGCTTCTTTTGAGTTTTATTTTATACCTATTCTAACTCTCATGTTTTATTTACTAAGAAACATCTATGTATCATGAGTGTTAATAACATTACGTCTAGTGCAAATTAATCAAATTGTGAACTGAATAATTTGTAAATAAAGACAGCAATGATAGCTTGAGGCGGCAGGGTTGAGAGTTGACCTGAAATTGAGCTGTATGGAATTGAGAGAGCAGGTTAGGCAGGTTTGGGCTAATGGAAATGCTTCTTATGGGATTGAATTTGTCTCCAATGCCAAGGACATCAGCAGATATTCTCTGCTCTTATCTTGCCCTGGCACTCTGAAAACCTCTTTAATGGAAATCTTTTAGAGAATTCTGAAAATTCTCCTTTACAGTTTTCCACATGTCTTTATCAGTGACTAAAAGAGGAAAAGAAGGACATTTTGCAAACAACAGATACCGAATACTAAAGAGAACAACCACATGTTCCTTGAAATAAATTACCGGCAGAGTAAGAAGTTGTGGAATGAAATGTTTAGATTAAAAAACACTGTTCTGTTATAATAAGATTACACTTTGTTTGAAAGGTTGTAGTACTTGAGGTTGAAAATTAAAGGTCCTGTTTGTAAGAATGAAAGCTAGTGGTCGAAATCGGTACTGCAGTCCGAATTCAAAATGTCAGAGATAGTTGTTTCCCTCGCCCCCTTCTCCTCAGATTCGATGGGTTGCCAGTTTGAGGACACGCAACAGGAACGAGTGCAATTGACAACGAAAGCTGAGGAGACTTACTAACTGGCGGTAGAAGTGTTTTTCAGAGAAACGAGTATGTGAACTTAGCATGTTTCCTAAATATCTGCAAACATATTGTGGTATTTTTATGCTTTAGTAGAGTAAAAAAGTTACATACAGCACCTTTAAGGAAATCTTTAATTGATGCTTCTGCCATTTACAAAAGATGATGTGTATTGCTCTATTAATATTATGCATTCTGTTACTGTATATCCTCCTGGGACCCAGAAAAAAAAAGTTTTTTGAATTTAGTTTTTTTCCATGTCATTACACTGTTTAGAGCACAATAAACAAATGGTAAAAAAACATTTTTGAAAAATAATATTTTATTCATACGTTATGCTATGTCCTCTGTAGTGGACGCCAGGACTAAGTTGTTTAAAAAATAAAATGACATGAAATTATATGTATAGGCAAAAACAATGGGATTTTTTTTTCAATCACCAATAAATTTGGGGGTTTCAGGATTTTTTCAACCAAAATTTGTATAAAGATTATTCTCAACTATGTTATGAAGGAAATAATGGAATGAATTGATACACCATTTTACTTTATGCAATATGTGGGTAAAATGTCCATAAATTAATATTCCCATTCAATGCAATGTATATATAAACTGTATCTAATTTGCACCTTAATGTGTTCTTGGAGCAACATTTAATGAAAAAAGAAGTGTAATAATTGGAGTAATAATTGGCAACATTTTAATAATAATATCTAATATTTCATAGGAATACTGATGTATAATTTATTTCCATATTCACTTGTTGTGTCTCCCAAAATGCCTGATAAACATGATTTAAGTCCTGGTGTCCTCTACAGTGGACACGTTTGAAATCAACGCCCTGTTCTGTAACAGAAAATATTTTTTTTATTTGAAACCCCTTAACATTTTCCTGAGATGTTGTTTTATGAAATACAATTTGAAAAGTAGTCCAATTTAAATTATAATTACAATATATTATCATATTTCCATAAGAATGCTACATTTGATCACTAAATTAATGTCAGACATTTTTAAAGACCAAGGAGAAGTTGTTTTCATGGTGAAACCTCCAAACATTTGGTGTCTCTGAAAAGTCCTGAATGTGCTCTTTACAGGACACCCAGGTTGTGTCATGTGACATGTATGATGTCAGAGAAATTCACTAAAATATAATGTCCACTACAGTGGACAAAAGTCTATTCTTGGGTCCCAGGAGGATATATACTGTATGCATTTTTCTTAATTCTATTTATTTTAATGACCAGAAAGTCAGTTTTATATACCCAATCCTATGTGATCTTGGAAGCTGAGCAGGAAATGGACTGTTTAGTACTTATAACTGTTGTGCATTTACAAGCACAATCTGTAGATCATGTGTAGAAGGGTCACACTAATTGTGTACAAAAGCATCCTTCTTAAAGTGTCCCATTATGCAATTTTAAAGATTCCTAATTTTTGTTTTTGAGGTCTCTTACAATAGGTTTACATGCGTCCCAGATAAAACCTTGATATTCTTGATATGTCAACAACGTGAAGCAAACTCTTACAGGCCTAGCTACCAACAAGTAGACGTTGTTGAAGAACATAGGTTGTCATTTTGCAAATTTGTTCCAAACCTACAAAGGTTTGTGCAGGGAGTAAGACTGGAATTACTGACAACTCGTTTCAATCAGTTCAGAATTTATTATTTCTTTTGGGAGAATATAACTCCATTTATCGTCCACATTGATATTTGAAACTTTGCAGACCTTTTATATTTACAAACAGCTATATCACACACTATATGAAAGGTAATATCCCCAAAAATTATGCATTTTTAATTCATTTTATGCATTTTTAATACATTTTTAGATCCATAGACCACGTATCTAAGAACATGCAGAGCCAATGCATGTTACTTTAAATCCACTTTTGGCTGTTATGACCTTTACCAGTAATTTCATACAGATCCAAATACAGAGAGTGAGGTTTTTGCACTTGACAAATGTTGGTTTAAGAAGATATCCACTAGTCTGTGACATGAAGTGTCCACTTATTTCCCCAGGGAAATTATAGGCCACACACAAAATCGAATCACAACACCATGATCCAGAGTGAGCATCAGTGAAGTCCAAATAGCCAGCCGCCTCTTCATATCGCAGCGGGACGTGCCTCAATGCTTCAGACCTTAAATCTGTCCTCTTTTGTTGTTTTAGACCACAATGGCGTTTGGCAGCAATCTTGAACAGTCACACTTTGATTTACTGAAAGTTTTGGTAACACAGTAGGCGGCAGTCTGAAAGAAATGAATAATGATAACAAAATAAATAAATGGAAGAATCTCATGAAACCTATTCATGTTCACTCTACAAGTCAAAAGAAAGAAAAAGAAATGATGCTTTGAAGTAATACATTCGGTTCAAACTATTCTCAGTCCCAATGCATCTGAAACTGCCGCCTGGGGAATGAGAATGAGTTGAAATCCAGTATAATAGGAACACATTTCAGGATTGGTGCTAGTGAGGGGCTACTTTAGCCTTACCAATGCAGATGTTAGGGTAGAAAAAGGTGTCCTATTTCAACCAGGAGTTTGAGAGGACATACATTTCTCATTGTTATGACCTGGACTTTATCTAATCTTGAGCTGGAATTGGATTGGATGAAGCTGCAGAACTTTCCTCAGAGGAACAGGATCAGGTAGGTGGAGAGCTTGTTTATGAATGCCTAATGCGAGACAGAGGAATTAGAGGCGCTTGCTTGAATCAATATGTTCACCATCCATGTAATTAGATGGCCTCTGAGCCCTGCCAGTGGAATGTCCTTCCAGAACCTTCACCCCTTAGCGCTTAGCATTGTCCGAACAGACAAATGCAATCACACTGTCCTTTTCTCCTTAATGATTCTAGGATGACTATATTATTGGCTTTGCCATCTCAGGGTAATGGATTGGAATACACTGATAGTATGACCCTCTTATGGTGACCTCATCAATTTGGCATACCTAGTGTAGAATTAGTTTTCAGGTAGGTGCCTGGAGATGCACTAGGAGCTACGAAGATAATGTTAGCATCCGTTATTTTTAATGTGACATATATGCGCACTATAGCTCGTATATGTCAGCAGTACTTCATAATTATTTATGAGACTCTGTGGCCTCATCCAATGAGAATGCGCTGTCTCATGATTATTGATGACTCTCTGGCTGAACTTTTTCTTTGACAGGACACTTCAAACAGTGAGTTTATACCATACTGAAACGTGGGTCACAAGTGTGGAGCAAAAATACAAGAAAAAATTCCCTATGGGACAAAAAAAGTATATCTTAACCTTAACCTTCCCACTCAGACATGGCTGTAGAATAAGCAGTGGATGTGGGGGACGTGATAAAAAATAATAATTCATCACTAGCACTTTTGGTTACACTTTATTTTAAGGTGTCATTGTTACAGTGTAATTATATATTTAAGTACTGAGTAATATTAAACAACAACATGTACTTACTATAGGGTTAGACTAGGGTTTGGTTTAGGGTTAGTTGCATGTAATTATGCATAATTTACTGTTATTACTACAGTAACTACATGTAACATATGTACAATGTAAAATAAAGTGTTACCACACTTTTTTCGGGCAAGTGTGATCACACATAGGCAAATATTAATAACTCTATTTTTTAATTCAGAGACAAGATATGACCTGACGTTTTATTGTTATCCAAAATGACGTGAGGTGTTGGGAACATTATGGAGCTCTAAACATCCAGAATCCAGATTCAAGAGCCTTGACACAGATGAATGATGAAACAACATTTGATAAACACAAGGAACCATCTCAAGAAACACCAGCATACACAAGACAAAGACAAGAAGATAACAGAGGGTATAAATACACAGGATTATGATTAACAGGTGAGACACTAATCAATGAAACAATAAACAATTATGGCAAACAAGGAAACATGAACTAAACACATAGGGACTGAACACAAGCAAAAAAAGACAAAATAATATCAAAATAAGAGTTCATGAAAACAGATACAAGGTAATCATGACACTTGTGTAATGTGTGTTTTATTCACACTCGAAGCTGGTGTGCGCTCTCTCACAGAAAGTCTAAAACGACTCATAGAAGTAACAATTTATTATGACATTCCAGGAAAATCCCTTATATGGACAAAGGCATCTAGCTGTAGCTGTAGCTGAATAATAATAATCAGAAACGTGTTGATGAAACGTGAAGACAATAAAGACACGATTGCGACAATATGTTTATGTTTAAGTGCGTTTCAAGTTCAAGTAATAATGCATAGTGCTAATTGGCATAGCCTTTATTACACTACAGAAAAATATATTTTCTGCCTTATTCTGTGATAAAAAGTCCTTTTAAAATTTTTATAAAATCCATGACTTAATGCACATGCTTGTATTACATTAACAGATCCTAAAACTGTCATTAGGACAATATAGGGGAACAATATAGAATACAAATTATTGCTAATTGTTCAGCAGCATACTTGATTTCTTAGCCAATTAAAAGCAGAGATAAGAAAAAAATAAAAGCTGTCAATTAGACAAAGGTCAGAAAGAACTGGTATTATACTGGACATTTCTGACCGCTCTGAAACGTTGGCTACGTCCCTGCCCTCAGATGCTGATGGGCCACAGGCTCTCCACAAACCACCTCTGCACATTTTGTTTTATGACAGTGTGTCCATCTTTCCATAAATATAAAAATTCTTTCCCAAAAAATGCTTGATGCATTGCTGTACCCCTGGAGGTGGAAGTTGTGCACTTTTTTCTGAGAGTGCAGGGCATTATTTGAATCAAGATAATCTCAGCATCACTAATGGCATACTCAATACGAGTGTGTTAATAGTTCAGGCTACTTATATTTGTGAATCAACATTCTGGGTACATCTAAAAAGCAAAAGACTCAATCCCCCTGCTCCCTCCAGAGTTCCCACTTCAAGTGCTCTGTCCTTTGGAGTGAGTAGGACATAGGGACACTCACGTCCAACTACAATACATCCTTTCCTGAGGGTTATTGAATCATTTACTCAACTGTTTTTTTTTTTTTTTTTTTTTTTGTTCTTCAAATGCGCTGAATTAACACACTTGAAACACTAACCATAAGGCCACAGCTTGTGCCACACAATGGTTCTGCTGTGGCTTTGTTTGAAACTATTAACATCAATTTTAGACCATGTTAGTATCTTGTTTATTGAACTGTTGTTTAAAAGTAATATCATACAATCATGCTGCCTCCTTGTTACTCCTATTAATTCTTAGAAATGGCCTGAGACATAATTGCTAGTTGCTGATGTTTTTGAATTCGTAATTGAGACTTGGACAAACACCATTTGCACTGGCAAAAGCAGATCCGTGGCGCAAGAAAGTAATTCTACACAAATGGTATTTTTTCCTTACTTGCAGTTTGTTAAATTGTTGTAGAAAGTAATATCAGCATGGCTGTGATATGGCCTGCACAAATGCAAACAGCTCTGCAATTATCTTTGCTCTACAACATTATATAATATATTTTTACATTTTTGGTGTGTGCAGTTATGGACTGTATTTCATACTGAAACTTCATTGGAGCAAAATAAAACTAGGACACAAATCTATTTCTCTCTCTCTCCCTCCCTCCCTCCCTCCAGCTTTCCACACACACATTTTGTTCACATTTTTTTTTTTTTTAAGTGTGTGAGAACTGACATGCTAAAGTACGGGTTCCAGAATACAGTTAATTAAATATTTCACTTAAAAATAAGGGTGATTAAATAATGACAGAATTTTCATATTTAAGGCAACTTACAAACCATTACTGCATGAATTCCTTTATTTGCCATTTTAATTGCATTTTTAGAAGAAAGAAAGTCATACAGTCATTTGGAACAATGTGAGGGTGCGCTAATGGATGAGTGCATTTTTATATTTGGATGACTATTACTTAACTGCTTTTGCATTGCTTTTCTCATGAAACATGAAATACACCATTATCAAAACTGTCTGTTTTTTAACACTTCAGTGCCATCACTTGCCTAATGTATCGGTTGAACATTACCGTGAAACAAAAGCAAACATCTGGCAGCTTCTGTCTCTTCTCCTAATTAAACATCTGCATCTGTTTTTTTATGATTTCCTGTCATATTTGAAAAAGGATAATGAGGCATGTATGAAGTAATGAACAATTCCCCAAAAAATAAGAAACAAAGGGCTTTTACATTCTCATGTGGCTGAATTGTAATAAAATCTTTTTTTTTAAATTATTTATTATTATTTTATTTCTGATGACATAAAGTCATTTATATGTCTGTGATGCGCTCATGTTACTTTGCTGTGCAGTTTTATTAAAGTAATCAGCCAAATGGCTGGGTGTTTTTATTTACCGTTCTCTAATCTCATACATGCCTTCTAACAGCTGCAAACAGCTGCAATATTTATAAGCTCAGTTATGAAGAAAAGGCAATTGGCTTTATTCATTTGTTCCTCAATGAGAAAGCTCTGGTGTGCTAATAATTTGTTGCAATGCAGATGAAGGCAAAATAGGCCACCCTGCACTTATGAGTAAAACATATCATTTGCTTTTGAAACCATTGTATTCATATATTTATCATACATTTTCATGTGAGTCCTGGGGCATACAAAGATAAATAGCATTGACAATACAATCTTGTGACCTCATTTTGATCAAAAATGAGCACATAAACCTTGTCAGCGATGGACACTTCTGTGATTTTCATACTTTTCAAGGGGTCTGATATTTCAAAACGCCAACATTTCAGTCTTCCATATAAATGCAGTATTATCTGTTAACCTGGGTGAAGGGCTACAGAAAATCCAAGTTCTATGATCATTCTAAAATCAGAAGATTAAATGGCCCTTAATGCTGAAGAGCCATTTATTCAAGAGGCTGAAAATCCATGGACACTTCTGAATACTACTCTCTCTGTAATTGCTTTGTGTCCTCCTTAAAGTTAGTTGCCATCAAACTTACAGTGTAACTCAAATAAAAGAAGATCATTTTAAGAATGACCAAGTTTTGGGTTAGGGGTAGTATTCATATAGTATGTACACATGTCTGTCTTTTCCAGAAAAAAAGTCATGCCAGGTCTCACATCCTTTTGCAAACTAAACTTGATTTCAGGTCCAAGTATATTTATGTTCCCTTACAGTCAGTCACTATGAGTTACGTCAGTGACTGACGAATGGGGGTTTCGCTTAGAAGCCTATCACCTTCGAGTTCTTACAAAATGAGCCAATGGCAAGACAATGCATAGCGCAACTCCGCCCTACCTCGTGGGTATATAACGAGCAACGCGTATATAATCTCGCATTATGTTTCTGCTTTGGAGCCGAGTGTACTTCACTTCTCTCCGCTGCATATGGTCTACGAGTTCTATGAAATACGAGACGAGCGACTCTTCAGCAGTGTTGGTGTAACGGCACGTTCCAGCGAGATCCGCGTTCAAGTCTTGGCTAGTATTCTCATTAAGAGAGTCAATAAATTTTTAAAGGGTAACTAAACCCCTGGTCAGAGCCTGACTCCACCCACCCCAGCGGAGATAGAGGGGACGAACAGTGAGCGGGGGGGCGTGCACCTGAGACCCGCTGTCAGACTCTCTAAAATGGAGAGTGACTCACAGGGTTGCAAGACAACGTAAAGTACATGCATCTGATGAGTTTTATCGAGTTGATGTCAATAGCGCGCGCTCTCTATAGGCATTTTCATATTTTGCCGCTATGTGAAAAAATCCAGCAAAATGCGCTGCCGCGTTTGTCGACCCCAGAGGATTAACTTTAGCCTAACCATAAACTGTGATTAAAATATATGATCACTCACATCAAGACGCCGCTGCTGTGGTGGAGTCCATGCAGGAGGAGCAGCGTTTGGCACTGCGTCGCTTTTCAGCGCGAGCTGTGTGGAGAAGCCCATTTCCACCTCTATTGCATTTCAAAAGCAATTCCACGTAAAATGCAGGTTTCACACTCACGGTCTTCCTAATTTCCAAGTCTGCTGGAAAGCTATGCAGTCCAGCAGTGCTGTTGCCACCAGCAACACTACACCTACCACAGTACTAAATACAGATAAATCTACGCTAGCTCATCCAAGGGCGTGGTAGCTCGTACCAAGGGAGGGCGTGGTGAGCTGGAACCTGCTTGCGTCACGCAGTACCGCTTACATCACGCAGTACCGCAACATCCAATAGGAAAATTCAACTGCAGTAGCCACCGTTCAACCTGAAGAGGACAGCACTCAGACGTTTTTACACCATATATTGTAGAATTAAAACACTTTATACCCAAATGTCAAAAAAGTTACTCGAATCAATGAACAGCACTAATAAAGCCCCATTCTTACAGATCATTAACTAAAAAAAGTTGGTTTAGGGTTTAGTTACCCTTTAAGTGAACCTAAACATTTGAGAAAGAAAATGCATGTGTAACAGTATAATGGGTCTGTGCGTCAGGTCTTAAAGTGACTCAGCCTAATAAACCTGCTGCCAAATTATGAGATAATATTACAAATATCTATATGGCAGTTTTTCCTCATGGTATCGGTTGTCAAAATTGTGTAACATTTGGAAAACCACTTACCACAGTGACTGGTGAGCAAAAAAGTTAATGTCAAGCCCTGATTATAATCTATTAAAAAGTACTGATTTATAGTTTATAAAGATTTTAGGTAATACTTTACTTAAAGCCATTATGTAAAATGCATTAAAAAGGTATGCATAATGTATACGATCGTTTTATAAATAATTGTAACCAAAGTTAAAATGCATTATAATATTTGCAGATTCCTTGTTTCATTTGAAATTGGTTGTTTGCCATCTGTTTTAATGCATTCTACGTTCTAAAGGTGTAACAATGAATATTAATTATAACAATAATTATAACGGTGGTTACAATTATGATCATATAATGCATTATAAGGTGGATTACAAGGCATAATGGTGAATGCATTACAATTATTTTATGCATTATATATATAAAGGCTTTATGTAAAGTGTTACCAATTTTAAATAATATATTATTGGATACATTAGTTGAAAGTTTGTAATAAATTAGAAATGTATTATACATATCTCAGTAACACTTTATTTTACAGTGTCCTTGTTACATATGCTACATGTACTTACCATAGTAATAACAGTAAATTATGCATAATTACATGCATCTAGCTCTCAATCAAATCCTAATCCTACCCTAACCCTATAGTAAGTACATGTAGTTCCTTAATATTACTCATTACTTAAATATATAATTACACTGTAACAATGACACCTTAAAATAAAGTAACCCTGTGCAGATTTCTTTCTCTGAAATGTGTCACATTATTATTCAGTGGCATTATATATGTTGTACTGTACTGTTTTTACTAGTGAATCAGAATGTAAAGTGTCAGATTTGGTGCGATTTTCGCATTTACACTGTCATTCAAAAACAGATTTGTGCCACATGCAAGGGAATAATTCAGATTTTGTTCTAGCCTAATATGATCTTTGACAAGCAGTGAACATGAAGGATAACTTTAGCTCTGAGAAACCCTGCAAAAAGATTTTACAGTTTCTCTTAAGATGGCAATTTGCATGTTGTATGTGGTACAGTGTATATCGAGCCTGTGCAGCATCACTGATTGGCCTTTTAAAATGAGTAACTGGACATATGATTGTTCATAATGTTCTTGTCCATCATTTGTCGAATGACCATGTGAATAAGGCATATTCTAAAATAAGTCTTATTTACACTGAAAGGTTTGTCAGCACAGATAGCGCCCACACAATCAGGACTGCAGGTGGTTTGTGAATAAGACAAAGGTTTTTGAGCTTAAAAACGACACGCTTATATAGAGAAACTGAGTGGGTAATTTGCCCCAGAGTTTATGTGTCACAATTCATAAAACTGTCCACTCATTTCAGTTGGTCTCTCTGTAACCCCATACCGCATTAGCTTCGAATGATGTATTGGCTTCTTCATAACCCATCAGGCTGCTCTGTGTCCCTCCTGTGTGAGTTTAATATTGTATGAAATTACCCATTACAAGCATACGTTCATTAAGTCAGATGAGTTGTTATCAGGCTAACACTTTGCCTTTCATTAGACATTCCAACAGTCATCCATTGTAAGGTACTAGTTAATTACTGAAGACTTTCTTTTGGCCGCTTCAGCGGGATTAAACAGTGGCTGGGAATACCTTTAAAAAAAATAAAAAAAATAATGAATTTCTTAATTGCAGTAAAACCTACAGAGCAGATGGTGCTGCGAATTTGTGAGACCAACTTGGGTTGTCTATGCACAAACACAGCAGCTGCTGCTGGCAAATGAAGAAAGATGGAGGGAATAAAAACTGAAGGGGAAAAAAGGGCTAGACTGATCAAAGTATCTACAATCTGTTGAAAGGGGGCATCTGGGAGATATCAAAGGTGCAGTTAACATGATGGTTAGGGGGTCTTTTATTTTTGTAAAGCGTGGCTGTGTTTTAGGCGCTAAGTGGACAAGTGCAGGTTTCAGGGACAAGGGTCAATCCAGATTAAATGTGCTTAAAAAAAAAAAAAAGTACCAATCAGTTTAATCGGTTTCAACTAATGCAGTGCAGTCGCAGTAACTGAAGCAAGACAGGCTTGCTGCCAGGGGTTTCCATGACGACATTTATCCTCCATTGGCGCAGTTTCTTTTTCCCATTCTAGATTAAGCTTCATGTCTTAGACCTTCTAAATTCACATAGATGGAGTGAGTGCTATAGGAATATCCAGCCTCTTATGTGGGTGACAAGGGTCTGCAACGTTTATCACATCATGGAAGGTTGATAAATGAGATCCGCCCTCTGTTGCAAACTGATTTAACAACACTAGGACGTTTGTATCACTCACTTGTCTGTGTTCGCTCTCTCTGTTCATACTATCATCGTATACGGACTGCATTACACTCATGTCTGATATACAGCTAACCCACTTGAGAACTGAACAGAGACACAACAGCATATCATCTGTTTTTATCTAAGTGTAATGTGTTTACATCCTTTATTGGCTCTCTCTTAATGCATTTAGGTTGTTATTCCCTTGCTCTGTGTCTCATTCATTGTCATTCAACTACATTGTTTCATTGACCAAGGTTCTGAAGCATGTGTTCATATTGAATGCAATTTTATTGTTTCACCTCAAGTCTTTTTTTTTTTTTAGGTATTATAAGGCCTGCTAGAAAGTCATTTAAGATGGGAAATCTATAGTGATTACATGCTCTAATTGCTAGTCTGAAAAGTATTTTTCAATTTTTTGAATCACAACGATTTATATACTTTTCACATGGGTAATGTTCTACCCTACCTAACAGAAATTGTAACATGATAAGATTTGATGCAAAAATCTGATTTGACTAATTTATAAAACTATTTCACTCTATCTGTTCACTATATTGTTGAAGGGCTTTGCATTATCCATAATAAAAGCAACTAATAACATTTATGTTGTATTTGTTTGATCTATAATTAATCATGTAGACAAAATAACTATACTGCCCATTAATATACTTAATAAGATCCATATCTGGATTATTCAAGGATCTCAATTGTGATTCCGAACCCCACCCCTAACAAGAACCTTATGTTTTGATCTAAGCCCTAGATATTGGCAAACGCCTATGGCTTATAAAAAATAAGGTTTTAGAAAAGCCTTATAAAACAAGATGTTGAAGATACTAGATCGTTAAGATGAGCAGCTAAAAATAACTAAAATGATAAGGAAAAGAAAGAGCAAGGATGTGAATGCTCCTCGTCAGTTATACTAGCTAGTGTGCAGAAACCCTCTTCTCCTGATTAGCATTTCAAACATGACCTGAATTCAGGCTTCAGTAAGTTCCTCTCGATTTCAAAGCAAACCAGAGATGGATTTCATGGTTGATATTACCCAAACTCTTTTCTTTTCAGATGGATTATTGGTGAGTTAGCAGCTTGGCTTGTTCAAGTACAGATACAAATGCACACACACACACACACACACACACACACACACACACACACACACACACACACACACACACACACACACACACACACACACACACACACACACACACACACACACACACACACAGAAACACAAAAACATACATCAGAGTTTATCACTGCCTGGATGAGTTGTGCAGTTTGCAAAGCACATGAGACGGTCCCTTCTGAGCCCTGCCACTCAGTCTACATTTAAATTATAACAGAGGTGAGACAGAACTGGCAGCTTTCCATGGGGAACGAGTTAAAAACTCAGAACAGAATGGTCTCTCTATCAAGCCAACCCTGAATTTTAAGTCCCTTGCTGTTGGTGACTGCCTTTCCAGTCGTGATTAGGCCAGCGTGAGGTGATCACAGCTGAGCTGTAATCAAAGTAATGGGGTCGGCTTTCATTTCAGAACCAATCCGCCTACCTGATGCAATGCGGAGCTGTGTGATAGAATCCAATCAGAAAGAATATGGAAGGACTGACATTTTAACAACTAGAATTGTCATGCCCATGCCAAAACTCCCAATACAATTTTTTGTATCTTTGACATAAAGGTTGCAGGATGACTTTCTGTTAAAAGGGTTTTTCTAAAATGTTGTCTAAAAATATTGCACTGGAAAATGTTGAAATTTGGGTCAGTTCAACCCTAAATTGAAAATTGTGCCCTGATTTATCCACCTTGTGTCACTAAAGACTAGGGGCCCTATTTTAACGATCTAAGTGCATGGTCTAAAGCGCAGGGTGCAAGTGCACTTAGGGCATGTCCGAATCCACTTTTGCTAGTTTAACGATAGGAAAAATGGTCAGTGCGCCAGGCACATGGTCTAAAAGGGTTGTCCCTATTTTCTTAATGAGTAATGGGTGTGTTTTGGGGCGTAATGTGCAATAAACCAACCAGAGTCTCATCTCCCACTCCCTTTAAAAGCCAGTTGCGCTTGCGCCATGGTGGATTCGCTATTTACATTGCGGAATTTGCATGCAGAAAAACTGAACGCTTCTCTAACGAGGAAACGGATCTGCTCATGCGCGAGGTTAAAGCGAGCAAGTAGACCATCTACGGGACAAGCCGGATTCCACCATATCTTTATGTACACAATAATAATATTTTACATAGTAATCCTTTTATTTTTTATATTTGGCATGTTTGTGTGCTACTGCATGTCCCGGTGTGTGTTATAAGCAGAGTGTACGCACGTTGTGGACCCGCCCATAGGCACACATTACTAACGCGCTCTTTAAATAACAACAAAAAAAATTGCACCATTGACTTTAGACCAGGTTTCAGTTGATCAATGGCACAGTCTATTTCAGTTGCCTCAAAATAGCAAGGCGCCAACTATGCGCCTGAACACACCTCGTTTTCAGACCAACACAAATGCATGCAAATGCATCCATCCATCCATCCATCTTCTACCGCTTATCCGGGGCCGGGTCGCGGGGGCAGCAGTCTAAGCAGGGATGCCCAGACGTCCCTCTCCCTAGACACTTCCTCCAGCTCTTCCGGGGGGACACCGAGGCGTTCCCAGGCCAGCCGGGAGACATAGTCTCTCCAGCGTGTCCTAGGTCTTCCCCGGGGTCTCCTCCCGGTGGGACATGCCCGGAACACCTTCCCGGGAAGGCGTCCAGGAGGCATCCGGAAAAGATGCCCGAGCCACCTCAACTGACCCCTCTCGATGTGGAGGAGCAGCGGCTCTACTCTGAGCTCCTCCCGAGTGACCGAGCTTCTCACCCTATCTCTAAGGGATCGCCCAGCCACCCTGCGGAGAAAGCTCATTTCGGCCGCTTGTATCCGGGATCTTGTCCTTTCGGTCATGACCCACAGCTCATGACCATAGGTGAGAGTAGGAACGTAGATTGACTGGTAAATCGAGAGCTTCGCCTTGCGGCTCAGCTCTTTCTTCACCACGACAGACCGGTACAGGGACCGCATTACTGCAGAAGCTGCACCGATCCGCCTGTCAATCTCCCGTTCCATCCTTCCCTCACTCGTGAACAAGACCCCAAGATACTTGAACTCCTCCACTTGAGGCAGGAGCTCTCCACCAACCTGAAGCGGGCAAACCACCCTTTTCCGACTGAGAACCATGGCCTCGGACTTGGAGGTGCTGATTTTCATCCCAGCCGCTTCACACTCGGCTGCAAACCGTCCCAGTGCATGCTGGAGGTCCTGGTCTGATGAGGCCAACACGACAACATCATCCGCAAAGAGCAGAGATGAAATCGTGTGGTCCCCAAACCCGACCCCCTCCGGCCCCTGGCTGCGCCTAGAAATTCTGTCCATAAAAATTATGAACAGAACCGGCGACAAAGGGCAGCCCTGCCGGAGTCCAACACGCACCGGGAACAAGTCTGACTTACTGCTGGCAATACGAACCAAGCTCCTGCTCCGGTCGTACAGGGACCGGATAGCCCTTAGCAAAGGGCCCCGGACCCCATACTCCCGGAGCACCCTCCACAGGCCGCCGCGAGGGACACAGTCGAATGCCTTCTCCAAATCCATAAAGCACATGTAGATTGGTTGGGCAAACTCCCATGAGCCCTCCAGCACCCTGTAGAGGGTATAGAGCTGGTCCAGTGTTCCACGACCGGGACGAAAACCACACTGTTCCTCCTGAATCCGAGGTTCTACTATCGGCCGAATTCTCCTCTCCAGTACCCTGGCATAGACTTTCCCAGGGAGGCTGAGAAGTGTGATCCCCCTATAGTTGGAGCACACCCTCCGATCCCCCTTCTTGAAAAGAGGGACCACCACCCCGGTCTGCCAGTCCAAAGGTACTGTCCCCAACCGCCACGCGATGTTGCAGAGGCGTGTCAGCCAAGACAGCCCCACAACATCCAGAGACTTGAGGTACTCAGGGCGGATCTCATCCACCCCCGGTGCCTTGCCACCGAGGAGTTTCTTGACTACCTCGGTGACTTCAACTTGGGTGATGGACGAGTCCGCCTCCGAGCCCTCAGCCTCTGCTTCCTCAATGGAAGACGTGACGGCGGGATTGAGGAGATCCTCGAAGTATTCCTTCCACCGTCCGGTGATATCCCCAGTCGAGGTCAACAGCTGCCCACCTCCACTGTAAACAGCGTTGGTAGGGCACTGCTTCCCCCTCCTGAGGCGCCGGACGGTTTGCCAGAATCTCTTCGAGGCCGACCGATAGTCCTTCTCCATGGCCTCACCGAACTCCTCCCAGGCCCGAGTTTTTGCCTCCACAACCACCCGGGCTGCAGTCCGCTTGGCCCGTCGGTACCCATCAGCTGCCTCAGGAGTCCCACAAGCCAGCCAGGCCCGATAGGACTCCTTCTTCAGCTTGACGGCATCCCTTACTTCCGGTGTCCACCACCGGGTTCGGGGATTGCCGCCTCGACAGGCACCGGAGACCTTACGGCCACAGCTCCGAGTGGCCGCGTTGACAATGGAGGTGGAGAACATGGTCCACTCGGACTCAATATCTCCAGACTCCCTCGGGATCTGGTCGAAGCTCTGCCGGAGGTGGGAGTTGAAGATCTCTCTGACAGGAGATTCGGCCAAACGTTCCCAACAGACCCTCACAGTACGTTTGGGTCTGCCGAGTCTGTCCAGCTTCCTCCCCCGCCATCGGATCCAACTCACCACCAGGTGGTGATCAGTTGACAGCTCCGCCCCTCTCTTCGCCCGAGTGTCCAAGACATACGGCCGGAGGTCGGATGAAACGACCACAAAGTCGATCATCGACCTCCGGCCTAGGGTGTCCTGGTGCCATGTGCACTGATGGACACCCTTATGCTTGAACATGGTGTTCGTTATGGACAAACTGTAACTAGCACAGAAGTCCAATAACAGAACACCACTCGGGTTCAGATCAGGGGGGCCGTTCCTCCCAATCACGCCCCTCCAGGTGTCACTGTCGCTGCCCACGTGGGCGTTGAAGTCCCCCAGTAAAACGATGGAGTCCCCAGTCGGAGCACTTTCCAGCACCCCTCCCAGAGACTCCAAGAAGGCCGGGTACTCTGCACTGCCGTTCGGCCCGTAAGCACAAACGACAGTGAGAGACCTATCCCCGACCCGAAGGCGTAGGGAAGCGACCCTCTCGTTCACCGGGGTGAACTCCAACACATGGCGGCTGAGCTGGGGGGCTATAAGCAAACCCACACCAGCCCGCCGCCTCTCACCATGGGCAACTCCAGAGTGGTGAAGAGTCCATCCTCTCTCGAGGAGTGTGGTTCCAGAGCCCAAGCCGTGCGTAGAGGTGATCCCAACTATCTCTAGTCGGAATCTCTGAACCTCACGCACAACCTCAGGCTCCTTCCCCGCCAGAGAGGTGACATTCCATGTCCCTAGAGCTAGATTCCGCGTCCAGGGATCGGGTCGTCTAGGCCCCCGCCTTCGACTGCCGCCCGATTCACTTAGCACCGGCCCCTTACGGTCCCTCCTGCAGGTGGTGGGTCCACGGGAGGGTGGCCCCACGTCACTCCTTCGGGCTGAGCCCGGCCGGACCCCATGGGGGGAGGCCCGACCACCAGGCGCTCGCATACGAGCCCCAACCCCGGGCCTGGCTCCAGGGTGGGGCCCCGGCTGCGCCATACCGGGCGACGTCACGGTCCTCCTTTTTTTGGGCATCATAAGGGGTTTTGAATGCATTTGTTATTTAACAATGTGGCGCAGGACGTGAAAATGATAACTGCGTCAGGCTGAAACTAGCAAAAAACACTTCTGTCACGCCTGTCGCTGCATTGCGCTGGGTGTATGATAGGGCCCAAAGACTTTTTTCAAAGAACTTTGAACTTTAAAACAAAGAATGTTGAACTTTAAAACAAAGAAAATACATTGAAACAATGTTAACACTGTTGCTGAAGTGAAATTAGTGTGTTGTTGTATGGTTGGTAGGGCATTCTGGGAGGCCGAAGTCAAAATAGCCTATACTCTCAAGTTTCTATGGTATTCTGGAAAGTAGATTTGGCTCTGATCCCTTTTTCACTGCAATTCTATGAGATTTTTGTTGCCTTTTTGCAAGTACCACTAATATAATTACCATAATATGTCACAGGAAGTGGACTGCAGACTGAGTTAAAGGCTAATAACATCTTTCCTCATTGCACCATTTGGATTGGGTCTGTGATGATTTTTTTTTTTATTGCATGATTATTTAATTCCCACCGGTCCAGCTGTGGGGAGAGTGGCTGCACGTGCCTCATGGAGCTAAGGAGACATTCAGAGTGGGAGATCTGAAAAAAGCTATCTGAACGCTCTCCAACAGAGGACTCATCCCACTCGTAAGCCAAAACACAGCATGCCAGAATGCCTGGGATTGGAGGAGGGATTGTGAGACTTATTGGAGTTCACTTTTTTTTATTGTTTGCATGGGTGTTGTGTGCTGTGACAAGTATTGATGATTTCCTGACAGTGTCTAGAGATTGCAGGTTTTCAAGGGTGTTGTGAAGGAAAATTGGGGAGGCAAGTATGAAAAAAAACAAAACAAAAAAACAATCATTTACTTCTCTAAACTTTTACTACAGTAAACTGCTTATCTAAATTAAAGTGCACATCTGCAGGGGGACGGCAATTTGAGTGTGTACGACACCATCTTAGCTCTTTCTTCTCAAAAAAGGCACTTACAATGAATTAAAAAAAGAGCTAAAAAATGCTATTTTTAATTTTAAAGGTACATACTGTAGGATACAAATATTCCCAGTGATAAGATAAAGTTAAAATTTCTGCACTTTTTTTCTGATAGCACAGGAAATGTTTATAATGCTGAGGCGCTCACAAAAGGTGTTGCTTGTTAGTACTCTACAGCGCCAGAAATTTAGAACTCTACTGAACTCTTAAATTCAGCACAAAAATCTAGATTTGCACAGTCATACTGAATCTAATGAGTATGAGCAGAAGGAAAGGAAATGTTGCAAAAGTCTTTACAGATTAAAAAAAAAAAAATGTCAAGGAATTTACCAAAGGATAAAAGTCCTTTTTTTTTATAAATAAATGGTTTGCAAACGGCGCATAATCGGTGCACATCCTCTCTGTACCTCTGCACAGGCACACAAAAACACACACACAGACACACTCACACACTCAAACATTCAACATCACTGATGTACTTTGCTAATTACTGTTCCATTTGACTTTGTAATCACCATAGGAGTTACACAGTATACTTCTGAACTAGATGTCCTTATTGTGTATTTGGGGAAAGTTAAAAGTAATGCATTACAATATTGCGTTACTCCCTAAAAAGTTACTTAGTTACTTTTTATGGAAAAGTAATGTGATATGTTACTTTTGCGTTACTTTTTCTCATCTGGACTGGGCTTGCTTGTTAATTTTTTAATTAAAAAACAAAAAATTTTGGCAAATGTAAATGACCTTAACACAAAAGTGAAATAAGCCTCAGGCTGAAGGAAAAACAAATTCAAGGCTGTACAGTAGAGGGCGCAACTCAAACAAACACTTCACCTGTGCTGCAATTCTGGATTGCAGAAGAATAGGATGCAGAAAAAAAAAAAAAAAAAAAATCAGAAATGTGATTGATATCTAAAGTCATTTTTGCTTATTAGTATGGTTGAATTGGATCATCAAAGGTCAGCAGAAAAGACATTGGTTAATAATCGAGCCGAGGCCGACCTTTTCGCACCCCAAATGACCACACATTGTCCACTGTGGTTCTCACTCAGCCATCAAGCCCCTCAGCCATCCAGCCCCTAGTGTCTCTTCTCGACGGCTCTCCTCTGGAGATTCCGATCAGGAGGGACTTACTATTTCAGGCGAGTGGGTCGATCCTTCATCCCCGCCCAGACCTGTGAAAACTGTGGGCTTGGCCTCTGAGGGTTGTTGAGACCATTCTCCACTCCAGAGCTCCATCCACAAGGAAACTGTATGCCTTGAAGTGGAGACTTTTCACTTCCAGGTGTGGAGAGCACCAGTCGGACCCGGTTAACTGCCCAGTGGGTGCAGTGCTGGAGTTCGTGCAGGAGCGCTTCTCCGCAGGGTTATCCCCCTTTACACTGAAGGTGTACGTGGAGTTGAGTGTGTTTGGGGAGACACCCACTAATAACTTGTTTCCTTTGTGGCACTTTGAGGAGGAGGCCAGCAGTCCGCACGAGGCTGCTGACATGGGACTTGGCTGTTGTACTAGAAGGCCTCTCCTGAGCTCCATTCGAGCCCATTGAGGAAGTTTCTGAGAATATCACTCTAAAGACTGTCTCAAGAGAATTAGAGACATTCAAATACTTTTGGTATCTCCCTCGTGCATGGAATTTGCTCCTGGTATGGTAAAGGGTTTTCTTTACCCTAATACCAGGTTACGTCCCTAAGGTTCCTACTAATACTGTAAGACCTAGAGTACTGCAGGCCTTCTGTCCTCCTCTGAACGTCAGACCAAGAGAAACTTTATCTGCTCTGCCCAGTTAGGGCCTTAGATGCTTGTGTATGAGTCGCCCAGTCAGCCTTCATCTTTGGCTGTACGGGCCCACTCCTGTAGGAGTATGGCTGCACCAATCCAGGGGTGCAGGTGTTTTCGCCTAGGTGTGCTCATTGATTTCACACAGGCAGACACTTGCTCTCATGGAGGCGTGGGTATTGGCATTCCCACAGCTTTTCGACGGAGCTCGAGTTCCCTTGAAAGGGAAAGTCTTGGTTACGTATGTAACCCTAGTTCCCTGAAGATGGAACGAGACAATGTGTCACCCTGCCATACTCCCGGCATGCCCGTGATCGAAGCATGCCTGTTTCAGCCAATCAGAAGCTGACGCTGTTTGGTTCAGGTGTGCTTTATAGTTTCCTGGTCGATGATGTCACATGATGTTCTGTCACTCCATTGACACCATTAAGAGATTACTAATTGAGTGATTATGGGTTTTGTGAAGTTTTACACTGGGAATTTGAAATTTAAACACTTGTGCTTGCTTAAACACTGTACTTACACTAAAAATTCACAGGGCCAACTACAAGCGATGCCCTACCCTAAATCTAATCAATTTTAGTAAAAATGAATGTACACTGACAAAACTTAAAACAAATTTGTATGTCTCTAATGTTGTTCATATGTAAAATGGTTATATTTTTGATGCTGTCTATTTACATTTTAGTGTATTATGCCAACCTACAAAAAACATGTTGGAGTACTGGGACCCATATTTTGCAAATACATACCTAAATACTAAACATGGACATTTGTCATAATTTACACAGACGTACAAGAGGAGATATCATGGTGAAGTGGAGCCTTTAAAATATTGAGTGATAACTTTCAAGTACTTGCCTAATCTGTCTTTAGCTGAAAGATAGCATGAAATGAGCCGTGTGATCAAAAACCTGGACATCTGAGCCCTGCTGCCCCCTGATGAGACCCTACAATAGCAGAAAATAGACCATTCTTGTTCAAATCTGCCTCACCATGTGAGAATGGGATTGACAGGAACAGATGACGAGAATGGAAGTAGTGTTAGAACTATAAATCCAGATAAAACACAATTTTATAAGAGAATATTAGAAGGAAGCAAAGAATAAATTGATGTAACTTGATGTAAGAAAAGCCCATATCAAACACATAATTTTATATGGAAACAACACTCAGGACACTGTAACAATCGCATAGCAAAGCCCTGGAAACCAATGGCTAAACCCTAATAGTAATAGTGTTGCTCTGACATATAAATGCTGTTGTGTTTACTTGGGTTTGAGTCCAGCCAGGGTCATGTCTGAGTCTTGTTGTCCATATTGCTCCCTGTGCTGTTGCTTCTTCATTCTTATGTGAAATAAGACATATAAAAATCCAATGAACAAAATAAAAATCACCACTCAAATGTACAGTAGCAACCTAGCTAGTTTCAGTAAACGGGTAAATGCATTAATTGAAAGTGGCACAATCTAATGGTTTAGAGTAGAATTGTCTGAAAGTACAGTATGTGAAGAAAAGAAACATGTAACAACTTAATATTTTATGGTTAACTAATAAATGAAGAAAAACACTATGTAAGAACTACACAGTCAAAACCTTTAACATCTACAGTATAATGACCGCAAAACAGCACATGGAATATAGCTAGACTTAAAGCAACATCTTTCCTCTAACAGGTTTTTTTTTTTTTTTGTCACAGAATAAGAAACACTAGAAAAACTTGGTGAATTTTTTTTCTAGATGGTCTGTGCTGAATGTACTGAAGATCTTGGATCTGTTTCAGAATATGATAAAATCTAAAGTGCTGTATTTGAGATCAGTCTGACTGCTGCATTCTGTTTCCTTTTTCTTACCTAGTTACTTATACATGTAGATGAAAATAGAACTGCTCAATTGATCCATTACTGCTATAAAGTGAGTCTGCATATAGAACAGCACACATGTACACTAATGCTTATTTTATGATTCATAAGAAAATCCAGCCTTTCTATGGGTAAAATCTGTAGACATTACAAAGGAGACCAGGGCTAGCAGAAACATCTCACTCACTATAAGGTTTTTAAAAAAGTCCAATAAACTTATAGCTGTCACAATCCTCAGTCACCAGTCCAGTAACTTCAGCATGATCTGGTCGCACATTTATTTTTATTTTTTTTTTGCAGAAAATTAGTTTATCCCCAAAGTTACAACCGTGCCCTGGGGGCGTCAATTCAAGGTAGTCGAAGAAAAGCTGCATAAACAGAACAGACGGGAACGCATGCAAGCTACAGCGACAATGGAAGCCTACATAGACGAGAGATTGTGCAAAGAGTCTAGAAAGTACCCTCATTTGTACAACTCTAGCATGAAAGAATACAAAGATATTTACATGGGTTGTAGCTTGTGGCGAGACACTGCTCAAAACGGCGCATTCAGTCCAATGAAAAATACTCTGCAAGGCTGTGTTTGACTGTGCACATACGCTCAGTGAAGTATACTTTCCCCATGACCTGACTACCCACCTGTGGAAACGTCTCGGGTTACGTCTGTAACCCTTGTTCCCTGAGAAGGGAGCAAGACACTGCGTCGTAAAAACGTTCCCTAAGTGTACGTCTCTGAAGTATGAATGAAACTATTTCAATCCTGATTGGTGTTGCGTCATGACGTAACATGTGACGGCATACCCGGAAGTATAAAGTGACACCGGCACACACACGCGTTAGCCTCACGATGAAGTAAGCTGCTCCCAGGCATGAAGGGGCATGGCAAGATGTTCCCTTTCGAGGGAACTCGCACTGCATTGTAAAAACTACTCTTTGCGGAACGAGTGCCCACTATGCCATGCGCCAAATATGCCTGCCCTAGAGTGAAACTGTCTCAGGCACAAGCTAGGATGAGAGCACTCATGCACCCAGCGTGTTGGGGAGGTGCAGACTATAAAACCTGATAAAGGTGTGTGGGGTAGCCCCAACTGGCTGCCTCACAGATCTCCTGGAGGGGCACTCCCAAGTAGAGGGCCCTAGAGGACGCCATGCCCCTAGTGGAATGAGCCCTCACGGCCAAAGGTGAAGGCAAATTGCGCACCTGGTAGGCCGAGGCAATAGCCTGTACAATCCAATTGCTAATTGTTTGTTTTGGATGCAGGGAGCCCCTACTTAGGTGACCCAAAACACACCAACAGTAGTTCCTACCTCCTCCAAGAAGAGGACCTCTCAAGGTAAATACTCAGTGCTCTGACAGGACAGAGCACATGGAGCCTCTCTTCTTCTGCCAACACATGTGGTGGAGGATGAAATGCCTGCAGGACTGTAGACAGTGCCATTCTGGAGGGCACCTTAGGAACATAACCAGGTCTCGGATGCAAGATGGCCTTATCTCCTCCCAGGGCAAACTCCAAGCAAGCTGGCGATATTGCCAGGGCCTGGAGATCTCCCACCCTCTTAAGCGAGGTAATGGCTAGGAGAAAGGCCATTTTAAGCGCTAGGTCTTTAGCTGATGTTGACTGAAGTGGTTCGAAGGGAGCCAGGGATAACCCTTCAAGAACCACAGCCAGGTTCCAGGTTGGAACTCGTGTCCTGGTCGTCGGTCTCATCCTCCATGTATCACGTAGGAAAAGTATGACCAGCTGGTGCCTCCCCAGAGGCCCATCACTTAGTGGTGCATGGAAAGCCGCAATGGCAGCCACGTACACCTTAAGTGTGGACGGGGTGAGACCAGCAGAGAAACAATCTTGAAGGAACTCCAGAACTGAAGCCACTGGGCAGTTAACTGGGTCTAACTCATGCTCTCTACACCAAGTGGAAAACACATTACACTTTAGGCCATACAATCTCCTAGTGGAAGGAGCTCTGGAACTAAGTATGGTCTCTACCACTCCAGCTGAGAGGCCAGCATCTAGGTACTGAACCCCCTCAGGGGCCAGACCCACAGCTTCCACAGCTCCGGGCGAGGGTGCACTGCAAAAAATGCTTTTCTTATTCAGTATTTTTGTCTTGTTTACAGTCCAAATATCTAAAAACTCTTAAATCAAGATGCATTTACTAGAGGAGTAAAATGACATAAGATATTATGTCCTGTTTTCAGGGGGAATTAATCAAAATGAAGTGAGTTGATGCTTAAAAAAAGCAAAATTATCTGCCAATGGGGTCAGAAAAATAATCTTAATTCAAACATAAACAACATTATTTTTATGACCTCACTGGCAGATAATTTTGCTTGTTTTAAGCAAAAACTCACTTAATTTTTATTTATTTCCCCAGAAAACAAGACTTAATATCTTATGTCATTTTACTACTTTAGTAAATGCATCTTGATTTAAGAAATGTTTGATATTTGGACTGGAAACAATACAAAAATACTAAGTAAGAAAAGCATTATTTGCAGTGTGGAATATTGTGCCTCCTGCCTGAGACAGCAGGTCCCTCCTCAGAGGGATCTGCCATGGCGGACCTGCCAGGAGTACTATTATGTCTGAGAACCATACTTGGGCCGGCCAGAACGTGGCTACTAGAAGTAGACTGACTCCATCTCGACGGACCCTCTCCAGAACTCCTGGGAGCAGAGCGATCGGGGGAAATGCGTACAAGCGCAGACTCGGCCACACCTGTACCATGACATCCAACCCCAGTGGAGCTTGATGTGTGAGAGAAAACCACAGTGGACAGTGGGACAGCGTAAACAGGTCCACTTTCACTGGGCCAAATCTCTCCCATATCGACTTCACCACATCTGGGTGAAGTCTCCATTCCCCGGGCCTCAGCCCCTGCCTCAACAAAATGTCTGCTCCCTGATTCTGAACCCCCGGGACATACATTGCTCTGATAGACAACGTTTCCCCTGGGACCAGAGGAGGATCTGATGTGCCAGTCTGGATAGAGGCCGCGATCTGAGACCCCCCTGTCGATTCAGATAAGCAACCACCGACGTATTGTCTGACCGTATCAGGACGTGGTAGCCTTTCATGTCTGGGAGGAAGCTCGTCAGAGCTCTGAACACAGCCAACATCTCTGGGCAATTTATATGCCAAGAGCGATGTTGGTCCTGCCACAGACCCCTGGCAAAGCGGCCGTCCATGACCGCGCCCCAACCAGTGAGGAAGGCATCTGTCAAAACGGTTTTCTGGCAACATTACACTCCCAACACTGGATCTTGGGACAGAAACCAAGGTTTCTTCCATTTTTATAGAGAACAAAGGCATCTGTGCGTTACCCTGATCATACGGAATGGATTTTCCATCGGGGAAAACCCCTTGGCTTTCAGCCACCACTGAAGGGGTCTCGTGTGCAGGAGGCCCAAAGATATTATGTTGGACGCAACTGCCATGAGGCCCAGCAGTCTTTGAAATTGCTTTACAGTGATGGCGTGGCCAAGCTTCATCCTGGACACCATATACGTGCGGGAGACATTTGTGCCCACATAGTAGACGAGTCCAATACCATGCCCAGGAACGTAGTTTGCTTTTCTTCATGCTGAATCTCAATCCCAAGCTTTGAAAATGACCAAGGACAACATCGCGATGCAGATGCATCTTTTAGATCTATCGTGAAAACCAGTCCTCGGACTTGATTTGGTTCACGATGATGGTAATAGTGAGCATCTTGAACCTGAACCTCCTCAGAGAACGATTCAAGTGTATCAGACAGCTCTTGGAGGTCCTATTATTTTGGTTAGGACCTCTTTCCTGAAGCCCTCTTCGCCTGAAGGACGGCCCTCAGGTCTCCCTTCTGGTCCGAAAACTTTGAGTGAGAGCATTTCCTCTGTTGCCAGCCTCCCGAAGGAGGTGCTCTAGAGGCAGGTACGAGGAGCTCGTTGTCGGCTGAGGCTGACCGCTCGGTACAGCCTTCTTTGACTTGGATCTTGAGCGGCGAGGGAGAAATTGCTGGAATGCCGCAGATTGTTTCCTCGCCTCCTGGAACCTGTCGACGACAGTATTTACTGCGTCACCGAACAGGCCAGAAGGCGAGAGTGGCGCATCCAGGAGAAATGCCTTATCTTTGTCTTTTATGCCAGATAAGTTCAGCCACAGATATCTCTCCGGAGCTGCCATGGAGCGGCTGATGGCATGGGCCGTCTCCTTAGTAGCCCGGAGAGACAAATCTGTGGCTATACACAATTTTGCAATATCCTCCGGAGTTGGTTCCTCGCCCCTTAAAAGGTTGGTTTGGTATGCCTGCAAAATAGCCATTGAGTGCAGACATGAACCAGCCCGACCAGCCGCCATATATGCCCTGCCCACAAATGCAGAGGTGTCTCTACATGGTTTTCTGGGCAACACCAGGGCTTTCAGGGATGATGCCGCTTCAGGAGAGAGGTAACTAGCAAGAGCCTCTTCCATCTGCGGCATCTTCCCATACCCCAACTCTCTTGCGCCTACTACATGACTATAATCCACCACAGCGGGATTAGAGACGTGAAAGGAGTGGGGTTTTTCCCATGATTTAGATATTTCTTTGTGCAAATCAGGGAAAAATGGTAAGCCCTGGTGCTCAGGAAGCGCTCATCCAGCTTGCTTTTACTAAGCGCTTCCAAAAGTGTGCATATTTGGAGAAATTTTTATTTATTATCACGTTTGCAAAATATTTTGTTATTCAGAATACCATTTCTATTAATTTCTCACTGAATTATGTGATCTGAAGAGCTGAAAGAGCGTTCAGAGTGAGCTCTGTCTCTTCTGTTCCTGGTTTGCGTCAGTTATGATGACCTCAGCGCTCTCTCATTCATCGTACAGCCGTCAATCATCTTATGTGGCAAGTTTCTGGATGACGTTGTCCTGTACACTTCCTCATTCTGTAATCCGTGATAAACATAGCCAAATAAATGTCTCTAAAAGTCAAAAAATAAGAGAATAAACACACGATTACGATGGTATATGGTTTGTGTGTGATTTTTATGCAATTTGGGGTATATTCATATGAATAAAGAATGTTTACATTATACATGCTAAGCAGGTGTAGCGATTAGCTGCATATAAAATGCAAAATATAACATATTTCAACATCATTATAAGACTAAAATCCACTTGAGATTACGAACGGAAGTTAACACAAACACTCATTGGTGGTTTAAAGTGAGTTTTGAGTAAATGTGTAATATTAATCTTTTAAATTGTGCTATGTAGCTTAAGCTAATTGTAGCTCTAATGCACCTGTCACACCAGGAACTATTCTATTCCATAAACTAATTAGTTAAAAAAATTCACATAAGGTCCCAAGAATACTTTTTTTTGTTTGTTTTCTAGAAAGACTTTCAATAGGTGATAATAGGTGGATTAATGTATAGTGGGATGAATGTGGTATTGATGGGCAAGCCATATAATGCCAGAATAAAGGCTAATAATGGCTGAATATAAACAAAAGAATAATGATAAAAGAATAATGAAGATTAAGTCTAAGTTTACAAATACTCTACTAATAATCTAATTTTGGGTTGTCAAAAAGTACAGATACTCCGGTACCAAGTTGGTACTAAAGGTTTTAAAAAAAATTGACAGCATTTCTGCAGTACTGGTAGTACTGACTACCTGGTATATTCAGTACCCGCTGACAGGCGGCCGCTTTCAAGCACTCCCGGGTGCATCTGTGTAAGCGTTCTGTGAAGGGAGTAAAAGGTTTCTATTTACAACATGTTTTTGAATTGTTGATCATTGTAACCAATCACAGACATATCTGTTGAGCGCATGATAGAGATGGCCAATCAAAGTTGTTTAAGTTACTCAGAATCCGCTCAACACTGCTCAAAACAACAGTTTTTTGTTCACCGCACGCTTTAGTGATTGACAGCATCAGCGATTATAAAGGGAGCACTCTTTGCTCGCTTTCTGTGTAAAACCTATACAATTTGAGTAAAAGTTTTGTTTTTCATGCTGCTCAGTACACTGTAAAGTTTCTGGATTTACAACGGTATTTAAATACACGATTGAATCTAAAACTGTCAATATAGATATCTTAGAGTTTAAATGCAAACTAATAGACCTGCCACTTGTTCTATGTAATGTTTATGTGTTTCTTTGCTATTCATTTTATTACATATTTTTCACTTGATATTTTTATAAACAATGTTCAGGGCAAAGATTGTCACCACCTGATCCAGCAGGAAGTCTGAGTAGGTGTGGAAGAGGAGCGACTTAATAGGGTGGTGGGGCTAAGGCAGTGGTTCTCAATTCCAGTCCTCGGGACCCGCTGCTCTGCACATTTTGTATGTCTCCCTTATTTAACACACCTGAACTAGATCATCAGCTCATTAGGAGAGACTCCATGAACTGAACTGAGTGTGTCAGATAAGAGAGACATACAAAATGTGCAGAGCAAGGGGTCCCGAGGACTGGAATTGAGAACCACTGGGCTAAGGCAACAGGGAGCATAGATAAAATGGGAAGGCATATCTCAGCTCAAGATCACAAACATAATGCATGCTGACTACTTTCATGTCAAGTTCCTTGCCCAGGCTGTGTATGACACATTACCAAGTCCAGAAAACCTCCATGTCTGGGGCAAGAGCGAAACACCCTCCTGCTCCCTGTGTCCAGAAAAAGCCTCATTGGAACATCTTCTCAGCAGCTGCCCAACGGCCTTGGGAGAAGGCTGCTATTGCTGGTGCATTGAACAAGTGTTCAGGGCAGTTGCTGATAGTATAACTATACAAATACTATAACTATATAAATATAAAGGCCATAAATACCAGCAAAAACCACTGTGCCCCCATAAAGTCCATTCATTTTGTGAAAGCTGGAGAGAAACAACAGGTATATGTTAAAACAAGGTTAGGCCTCCTCCACACAGCCTCTGACTGGCTGTTTAAAGTTGACCTGGAAAAACAGTTGTTGTTCCCACTGCACAATGCAACATCATCATTGGGGCCAGACATGATCATTAACTCTGAGGGCACAAAACAGCTGATCATGCAGGAATTTATTGTGCCCTGGGAAGAGCGGATGGAAGAGGCAAATGAGCAAAAACTGGCAAAGAACCAGGATCTGGTGGAGACTTGCCAAGGCAAAGGCTGGAAGACATACTGTGAGTACATAGAGGAGGGTTGTAGGGTCTTCACTAGGCGATCACTTTGCAAAGTCTTCAGCTGGCTGGGGATTATGGGAGTGGCAAAAAGAACAGCCATCAAATCCATGTGCGAAGCTGCAGAAAAAGACACTGGGTGGCTTTGGATCAAGAGGGTAGATAGATGGGCAGTTGCTACTGGGACACAGGCTGAGGTCTGATCAACCCCGGCCGGGTCACCTGGGAGAGGGCATCTGACCCAAAACACCCGAGGACCCCAGGTAACGTCATTGATGATGTGATCTAGTGCATCATGATGTATCTTACATGCATACTTATAATTATTATCCTCATAAATACTAAGCTCCTTTAATTTAATATAAAAAAAAGAAAAAAAAAAGTTTTTGATTTTTCATTTTTACTGGTAATGATACAGACTACAGATATGTAGTTGCAAAGTTATTTATAGTTAGTTGAATGTCTAAACCGGACTGTCAAAATATGATACCTTTTTTTTTTCTGGGCAAAAACAGTGGAAATGAACTTTAGGTTTTTGTTGTTGTTGTTGTTGTTGTTGTAGCTACGTCTTTAATGCATTTGCATTGGTCTTGAAGGTGTCTATAAAGATAATGACTTTCAAATATAAACCTACCCTGAAAGATATTCACTGGAGTGAATGTGATGTGACAGGTGTGTAATCTAGACATAAATATGTAGTTCTAGTACATTTGAAGGGAACTTTGGGCCTTCTAAACTTCATACAAATAGTGCACTTACCCAGCAGTAATTGGTAGCTTTGGATATGACCACAGTAAATAAATATTACACATCCCACAAATTCAAATAGCTACTCATTTGCAAGTATTAGTTACTCATTTACAATTTCAGTTGCTCTCTTCTCTGCAAGTTGCCAAGCTGCCAAGCTGCAACATAATATTGAGCAAATTTTCAAAGACAACATAAAATAAAATAAAAATCACAGGCATGAGGAGTCTAGATAGTGAAGGTGTATCTGATTGGACAGTTCATGGCTGCAAAACTGGCATTCACATGTAAAATGAATTCAACTATAAATCTAATGAACAGGATAGCCTATTTCTCAGATTGGTTCATGGCATTTCTCCTTCGTCAAACAAGAATTTACAAGTAATATTTTACTGGGGCACAACAAATTTTGAAACTGCTACAGTTCCAACATTCAACATATCAACATTCTTACTTTGTAGCAAAATGCCAAGGGAACGTTTGAAGGTTAAGTTTTTTTTCCACTATGATTCATTTGTTAAGCTTTTTGGCTCACAGCTGTTTCTTCTTTGAGATACAATCAATATTTTGTGCATTTAAAAAAAAAAACCCAAACAAACTAAAAACTCTAAACTAATCCCTCACTGCACTGATTATTTTCTCACCTTTAAGACTCTGTTCACACAGAACAAGGTTGGAAAATGTTCCCAAAAATTTGCCAGCATTCACAAAACACTATATTTAGCTTGATATATATGGGGACATAGTCCAAAGGCTATAATTACAATTTAACCATGCTAATACCAAAAAGTGATTTAAAATCAAATTTCTTATGTAATATTGATAAAAATGTAATTGTGGATAAAGCAGCCATTTCTTATTTAGAACCATGCAAAAGTTCCTACATTCTTCTAACAAGTGTCTAGTGTTCTGGCATTGAAGAGCTTATGAAGGTTGCCATGAGAATAACTGCAATTTCAAAAGAATTTCCCACAACAGTAATAACAATATTACTTGATATTATCATAATTTATGTGTCTATATAGACGTATACAAAAGAAAAAAATTATATGAACATCCCAAAACAATCAATGACAAACAAACAAATAATCTTTTTTTTTTTTTTTTTTTTTTTTTTACTTTTTCATTATTTTGATTGACCTCCTGGTTCCCTTTCAGTTCATGGAATCAGAAATACACAGTGGAAGATTTTACATTGTGGTACAAGAACAGCTAAGGAGATCTTTCAACGTGTTGCAGCCTGGCAGAATGCTTTGCCGTGCTGTGGTCTTCTGGGAGAGCAGTGCCTGCTCTAAAGCTTGAACAAACCAGTTAAGTCTACTTTAACTATGACTTAAGAGAGCTGCTGTAAGCTGATAGATCCCATTATTTCATTCCAAGTTTGGGAATATGGTAAGTAAAGTGCCTCAAGGGTATGTACTCAGACCGCTGACATTTCTAAAAGTACTGCTCATCAGTGTCAGTGGCGAAGGTTTTTTGCATCTGCAAATGTCACTGGGTTAACTGTGCAACTTTGACAAGTGGAACATGACATAATACGATTTGCTGAATGAAGTAGAGACAATGAAAGATACATATGAGAAAGTAAGTAATCAACCTGATATAACAACTGAAATGGCCTTGCAGAAAAGAAAATAGATAGCACAGGGAGGTGTTTGTGAAGTGATAGGAAAGTGACAGGTCAATGCATCCTCATACCAGATGCAAACACAGAGGTCGATGATTAGGCAGAAGTAGTGAATGTTGAGAAATGTTACACAAAGTTCCCTTTCAAGTGGAAATCGACACTGCGTCATGAATAATTCGTAACATTTACATAGTACTTTTCTGGGTAATCAAAGCGCTTCACATATGGAAGGGAGAATCTCCTCAACCACCACCAAAGTGAAGCATCCACCTGGGCTGCGTTTCCCAAAAGAATCGTAAGCCTAAGTTGATCGTAAAAACGATCGTACGACTGATCTTAATATTACGGTCTGTTTCCCAAAAGCATCGTAGCTTAAGTAGCACTTGAAAATCTTCGTAGATCTACGAGTGCTCTGGAGTAATCGTACATCCTCAAGTTCATCGTAAGAAGACAGATTTATGAGGACACCTGCAGGACAACCGGCAGATTACACCTTTAACTTTATTCAAATGTATGTGATTATAATATAAGGTTTTGATTGTACTTTATTGTACACTTTATTACTCTTTTTTGTTGTTGGTTAAATTAATGTATAAATTAAATAATTAAAAAGGTCAGAAAACAAAACAAATTTTTTTTAATAATTTAATTTAATAATTTTAATCAAAATGAAATGAATGAACAAAAAATAAATAAAACAAATCCTTTAAATCTGTTAAAAATTACATCTTTTTTCTTTTTACGTTTTTTTTTTTTCAGCCATTTTGTCAGTGCCTCCGCCTGTAGGTGCTTTATATAGACTTGTCTTGATTGCTAATCCACAACAGATGACAATTATTAGGTTAAACGTTCAGAATACGATTCCATATAAGGTTATGTTTCAGAACTTCACGAATGGACAGCGACTCTTAAGTAGCACATAGAGCGCGTTCTCGCGCGTTCATGTTAAGTTCATTTTTGGGAAACGCTTGTGGAATTGCTGCGAGCGTTCGTAATCTTGCACGTAGAAAGTGCTCTTAAGAGCTAAGATACATCGTTATCGGGAAACCCGGCCCTGGATGATACGATGGCAGCCATATTGTGCCAGAACGCCCAGCACACACCAGCTTATTGGTGGAGAGGAGACAGAGTGATGAAGCCAATCAAGCCTAGGTCAGGGCTAGGTCATTCATCCGAATTCGAATGTACGATTTAGCAAAAATTCTACAAATTCGTATGAGTGAGGTCACAATGAACTCTCCAACAAACATACATTTTGGGAAAAATGCAGAGGTCTGGACCTCGGGGACCTCAGTGGTGGGTACAGCCATGGTGGTATGTTATTTTTAAACGCGATAGAGCATTAACCTTTGGCATTAAGTGCCACTCACTGGACATTTCATTTAAGAACTGCAAAAGTTCATTTACCTACAGCAAACAATGCAATAAAACATTGGCAGATTCACATTCATCTGTTTCGAAAAAAAAAAAAAAACATGATTTTAGTGCTGCTCACTGGACATTTCACTGTCCAGTGCATTCAAAATTTGCAAAAAGCAACATCATTTTGCAGAAATATTGCCACAGGCAATTTTGTTTTTTACCTAATATTTTTTAAAATATTTTTGTAAAAGCAGTCATTGGCTTTAAATTGGGTAAAACATTTGTTCAGATGGTGTTTTGAGTCACCCTTTAAAGTAATTTTTTATTTTTATTTTTTATATATATATATACTTCTTCAATTGGATTTGGTTGACTGGTTTTCACAGTGAGGAATATAAGGAAATCATGTTTTGATATAAATAAACTTCTAATTGGTGTGTTTTAAAAATAATACTCGTTCCAAGCAATAAGAAAGACACATGCAGTTAGATTTCTTAAATTAGCAAACATTTTTATCCAAAGTAAAATATATTGCATTCAGTGTTTTAATTATCAGTTTATGTGTTTCCTAACATCATTCTCTGGTTCTACCAATTGAAATACAGGAACTCTGTATATCAATTGTCAAGGTGCCTAAAACACAGGTTTGGCACAAACTAAACTGAAACATACCTAGCTATCCACCTAAACCAGCTTCATGGTATAGGCTTCTGATCTAAACAAGGTTGGATTTGTATAGTTTTGTCAACTCTAAATGTACTCCGACACTCAGAGTTTGTTCAGCTAGCTTCATGCAACAGCCCACAGACCTATACCAGCTCTAACCAGCATAAACCATCCTGGACCATCATGAAATTCATGCTGTTATTGAATGTCTGTTTGAAAGATATCTTTGAAAATGGTAGATGGTTTTTCAAAGCTGTTTTAATGACTTTATAAACTACTTAGTGCTGTTAAATTATGCACATTTTTTTGTCTTTTATTCAGTTTATAGAAATAGTCCTCTTTGAAATGATGAAAAGACAGCTAAGGGGATTAACTTCCCAAGCAGTGAAAAGGACATGAAAAAAATACAGGAATCAGAAAGCTCTTTCCTTTTATAAAGTGATTCATGTTTTTTCTAGGGCTGTTGATTTAACTCATTAATTTAATATATGTGTTAAAAAACATTATAAATAATAATAACGTGTTAAAACGATTTATCGCATTTAATGCCCCCACCCCATACACAGGTCATCTTACATTTCATACAGTTGATTGGTGAAGAACATGATGCAAGGCACTATAGAATGCAGTTAGAATGCCCCTAAAATTCAAGATATCAGGGCAAAAATGTCCCATTATGAGTTTTAGTCTCGTATATATATATGTGTTGTTCACACAACTTCATGAATGAACTCCGTGACATTATTCTGAAGTTCCCTTTCATGTCGGTCACTCCAACGTTCGTCGGAGGGATCCGACAGAAATGGGATCTTCGCAGAGAGACCAATCTACTTCGAGAGAAACTAAACGAGCCAATGCACATTGGCATGCAATAATTGCGCCAGCTGCTTCTATCACGCAGTGCGGGTATATAATGAACAGCAGGTGCAACTCATCTTTGAATTTCTCTTCGGAGCCGAGCTGATTCATGTTATGTTCCAGCAGTCTTACTTCTAAAGAAGAGACAACTTTTCGAGTGTTCTTTTTGGAAGAAGCCCCCTCCTTCGTGTTGGTGTCACGGAGCACTACAGCAGGATTACCTCAGAAAACCCCCCCCAAAAAATACAGCTGTTTTCACAGCTTTGAGCGTGGTGGTTCAGTTGAGTGCCTCAGCAGATTGCACTATTTCCCACTGTTGGCCGTGGACATCCCCTTGTGCGCTTCAGCACTAGAGAGAGCAAATTTTCCTAAAAGAGCTTACACGAGTGTGACATTCCACTCGTGTGTTTCTGGATGCGGTCGTTCCATGTCCTCCTGTGCTGGCCACGATCACTGTCTCACATTCCTGGGCTTAAACATGCTGAAACTACATTCATGGGTGGTTCATGTTCTCTCAGGAGAACATGACCACGTCGACACGTAGTTCGTCCTCCTTTTCTCGCAAGGGCTTGAGCGTTCAAAGCGTCATGTGCGGTCGCGGTGCGCGGGTTGTCATGGCAACCCAGGATATCGTGCAGCGCTTTAGATGCGTAGTCGCGGCTCGAGTACCTCACACGACGTGGAGTCCCTTTGCCTATTCCCCGCTCTAGTTCCTCTTCTGGTGGCCAGCAGAAAAGGGCTACTTTGGCTAATAGCACTGGTGATCTGAGGATTACAGTGAGCGTTCCCCGACGAGACCACCTCCTCGAGCCCCTCACTCCTCTAGCGTATCGCAAGCATGTTGAGACTGTGTTCGTGGGTGGTTCATGTCTCTCAGGTGCTCTTCATGTTCAGCGCACCGTGTGCCGTCGAGTTTGACAGCCACGTTCACTGTCTCGCATGCCTGGCAGCTTATGGATAGGGCTGAGGGCTATTATACTTTGGAAATGATGATGCTGAGCTTCCCATTAGAGTGGTTTGTGCTCATGCAGAGTCAGATTCAGACTTGACAGCCATGCTTTCCCGGGCTGCTCTGGGGGTGCATCGCAATGCGTAAATCGCCTTTTCCGCCTCCATGCTGATTTCCTGGATGTGCGTGAAGAACTTTGGCAGTATGGAAGCATATTGGCTCTAATATGGCAAGCCAAACATGCCTAAATCTGCATAAAAAGTTTTTTCTCTCTCACTACCCTCGGTGGTGGGCTGGCAATGCTACGTGCAGCCGCCTCTACCCTGCATGTAATGGCAACCCTAAAAACTATGGAAGACCAAAACACTCACAATGCAACAGGGTAGTTCTGAGCCGGGGTTGAGCTGCACATGTTGACTGAGATTACGTCAAAGCGTTGGCCCTCGGCCAGATGATGTCCACCCTGGTGGTTCAGAAGTGCCCCCTGGCTAAACCTTGCAGTGGTGCGAGATATCGCCAAGTTTGCCTTCTCGATGCTCTCATCTCACAAGGTGGCCTTTTGGACTGGGCCCAGCAGTTCTCCGCAGTTCAGAAGCAGGCTGAAGCAATCAAGAGCTTGCCCCTTTGTGCTTAAAGAGCACTCGTGGGCTGCCTCTCAGTCTGCTCTTCGCCAAGGGCGTCATTCTCCTGAAAAAAAAAAAAAAAAAGGGGGACTCCGCCACAGCCAACTCTACTGTGACGTTGAGCCTCGCAGGGAAATGACGCGGTTCATCTCAGCTGCTGAGCGGTCAGTGAAAAATCCCCTCTGAGATGGGGGACCCGGACCGGGATGAAGCTGCTCTTTCCCCAGAGGAGGGCCGCCGCTGGCAGCTCAGCCAGCAGTACCCACACCTTAAAAAAAGACCAATTTCTGAAATTTCTGTTTGCGACGATGGTGGGGACGACAGCGCCATGCCTCGCCACTCTTGTTCCCCTCTCCCCAAGAGGACCAGAATTGCAGCTTGCGACGCTATGCCTCGCAGCTCTCGTTCCCCTCTTAGCAAGAGGGTGAGAATGACAGTGCACAACGCTATGCCTCGTCACTCTCGTTCCCCTCTTCACACTCTCATCCCCTTTTGCAATCACCAGCGGACAGCAGCATGCAGTTTGAGAATGCAGTCAAGCCTTCCCACGCATCCTCTGTCCACCCATGGAGCCAGGTGAGTGTTGCACTGCACACCTAGACCCCACTCTGAGCCGCCTCAGTGCCTCTCGGGTCAGGTCCCTGTCATCCACCTCACTGGACGACAGCTTACGCTTCCGGTGGAGTAGTGACTCCATCCCCAGGTGGACCAGCTGATTTGGAGGCACTTCGGAGCTGCACAGGTAGATCTGTTTGCCTCCCCGGACACATCACATTGCCATTTGTTCTTCTCCCTGACTGACGGAACCCTCAGCACAGATGCACTGGCACATAGCTGGCCCCGGGGCCTACGCAAGTATGCGTTCCCCCAGTGAGCCTTCTTGCACAGACCTTGTGCAAAGTCATGGAGGACGAGGAGCAGGTCCTGATAGTGGCCCCCAATTGGCCAAACCAGACCTGGTTTCCAGAACTAGTACTAGGCTGGGCTGGGTGTCCATATGTAGCGGTCCCTGCGGCGACCCCATATGTGTAAATTCCACGGTACAGCTACCCTGTAGGCTAGCCAGTGTCTTTCCCTTGGCAGAGCCCACTATGCTGTCTCTGCCGGTGCACTTCCCTCTAGGATTAGGCTGGAACCACCCCCAGAGACTTCCATATGTTGCACTACCCTGCTTGGCTAGTCCATATGTGTATTCTCCACATGTTACCTCCCTCCGGGCAGGTCGTGGCTTCCGCACGCTTTCCCAGTGTTATCCAATGTTCTCACTGAGTGGGTCTTGCGGAACATCAGTGACCAGGACTCCCCGCATAAGCTTCTGTCCCCTAATAAAGGGAGAGAAGTCAGGCTTATGCAGGGCACTGGAAGGCCAACAACATGGTGTGTTGCATAGGGATCCCATTTCTGTCGGATCCCTCCGACGAACGTTGGAGTGACCGACATGAAAGGGAACATCTCAGTTACGTATGGTAACCCACGTTCCCTGAAAGAGGGAACAGAGACGTTCGTCCTGTCACCATGTTGTTGTACCATCGCTGCAGACGTCCGGGTCCCTGGCTCGGCTCTTCAGCGAAAATCAAAGATGCGTTGCACCTACTGCTCATTATATACCCGTACTGCATGATAGAAGCTGCTGGCGCAATTATCACATGCCAATGTGCATTGGCTCGTTTAGTTTCTCTCAAAGTAGATTGGTCTCTCTGCGAAGATCCCATTTCTGTAGAATCCCTCTGACGAACGTCTCCGTTCCCTCTTTCAGGGAACATGGGTTACCATTTGTAACCGAGACATTTTCTCTTCTCTAAATCGCTAAACTCTGTACACACACACACACACACACACACACACACACACACACACACACACACACACACACATTGTGTATATATATATATATATATATATATATATATATATATATATATATATATATATACACAGTTCTTAATCAAAACAATAAAAACAAATGTACTGTAATAATCCCCAATAATATCATTGTTGTATGGTAAGGAAAAAAACAACAACCACACCTGACTGCAGAATTTAGTTCAGTCATATCGTTTTCAGTAATCAGAAACTAAAACAACTCATGCAATAGGTTAAGCACCTTTCTTGAGAGACCTTTTTCACAAAAAAAGTTTAGGCTCCAATTTGTTTTCATGCAAAAATGCCATTAAGTACAACACAGTGAATATTAGAGATCACAGGAGTCAGGCATGAAACATAGATGAAAACTGGAAAGAAATATAGAGATTTGATGGATTTTGGTGACCTTTAATGCAGCTTAACAAAACTGCTTCACCACATTTTTCCTTGCTTGCTGGAATCTAGAAAAAAATGCATAGTATATGATAAATGATAACAACTACATAGGCTAAATTAAGGGAACAATGGAGAAATGCATAAGAAATGGTGTTGGTAACATGAAGTACAACCTGCCTCTTTTACTTGGTTGACACCAATAAAATACAACTTTTGGAGGAATAGTCTAGAAAAGATAGTAAACATCAGATATTACAAATTAGATTAATTTGTGTGAAAGAAAAGGGGATTTTGTCAGGTGTACCATATGACCTACAGAACTTGAAGTACCCCTTGGTATTTTAATGTTAAATGATTCTATCAAAATATGATGGATTTTTGCAAACATGATTATTTATTTTTTTTGTGCATATTATAAATTTTTTTATTAAGCCCTTTTCAAATTCTTCAAAACTTGAGAACCCCAATTTGACACAATGAAACAACAACGATTGCAGAAAAATATTGCTTTAGTGAAGAGATATCATATCATTTCGGATAACCAGCTGATTTCCTAGTTTGTGATGAAAACAAAATAATCACCACACTCTTCCAGCAAGTTTCATCCAAACACTCTGAAGTCAATAAGAAAGAGACCTGGGGTGCTTCTCACTTATCAAATGAATGCTTCCTCGTTTCCTCGTTCTTAGTTTGCACAGTGTGCAGAAGTTTTCTGAACTAGGTTTTTGTAATAAAACCCTTTTTTAACTCTTGTGTTCCTATTTATAATCTAGAGGTATGGAACGAACAATAAAGAGTTAGGGAAGACCTTTTATGTTCACGATAAAACATGCTTTTTTGCTCATTAACGACAGCCTTAAAGCGGTCTTTTATTAACCAACAAAAGAGAAAGAAAGTGTAATTAATGGAAATTAACACAGGGTAGATTTACCTCAGGAAAATGGGACCCAAAATGACAAACAAAACAATCTGCTAAGTAGGGAAGGGAACATAAGGGGGAAACTAACTTACCTAAGAAAGGAGAAATCCCAAATTCAATTCACTTCCCTCCCTTTTCTGCACACAAAACAAGGGAGAAGGATAATATATATATATATATATATATATATATATATATATATATATATATATATATATATATATATATAATTTTTATATATATTGCACAAGGTTTAGAGAAACCCTAAGAATAGTTCAGTTGACATATTTGTCAGATTAAGTCATATATAAGAGACACAATGTTTTTGAATACTACTGTGTGATACTTATTGTAGGTTTCCACTGAATGAAGCCCTAGCTTGACACTTTGTCCACTCCCTTCGTCAGAATCCACATCAATAAATCCACAGAACCACTCGTGAAAAAACGTATCCGTTTACTCAGTTAGCATCAAAAACATCAGCACAGGAATATTACATAAAATAAAAATGATTAATTAACGACAAAAAAAGGGGGAGAGAGAGAGAAAAAAGGTCAAAAAACTATGTGGCTCCACTCTCTGCTTGCCTGACTGTTCACTCAGAAACTTTTACAATTCTCACGAGAGTATTCCAAGCAATTAAAGGTACATGCGATTTAGGTAAGTGCGATAACAATCCTCTATTCCCAAAATATCACCAATGTAATATAAATGCACTCTAAATTATCCATACACATTTTAGATAATTACAAAATTAACTCCTTGCATTACTGTAAATATTAACTGCATCAACCTATAAATACTGTAAATATTCCCTTCAATTTCCTCCACATTAATGAATCATGTAAATTACTATTTAACGCATAAATTAAAATTATTTATCAGTTAACTGCATTTAGGCTCCTACACTTATTTTTGAAGAAAACAATCCTTGACTTTTTTGTGAATGCTTCATCAGTGTTATTCCATAGAAATTATAGTCTTTATAATCGTTTATCGAAATGTAATCACTTGTTCTGCTTCTGAGGGAACTTCCCTTTTAGGCTGATGTCACCAATGCTCCTCATTGTAAAATCCCTCTCTTCCAATCATGTCATATTGAAACATTTCACAATGCAATCATATCCTGAAGGATAAATAATTCAAGTCCAGCTCTACATTTCTTTTTTGAAATTCCTGTTTCACTTGAAATATGTCACATCATTGTAGCAAAAAGGGTTGCAAATACTGTTTGATGTTGACTTCAAATGCCTTAAGAGATTGGAGAAAATAAGTTTAACTTTTTACTATACTTGTTTCACACATGAATCAAAGTCTTCAAACAACATGCTGGATCAGAAGTGGTGTAAAAAGTTACTTGGTGTCGTTCAATCCTTTTAAATATCATTTATGCAATTTTGACATTTTACACTGTTGTTTTATTAATATGCCACAAAGATATGAGGATTGTTCAAGAAATTTGCATCAAGACAAAAATAATAATATGTTTTGACTTGATAGCTGATACATCAGTCTTCCTGGTTTAGTTCCGCATTCCTTCATAAATCTGAGCTGGCACACACATAGAAGTCACAAACACTCAGTTAGCAGAGAGGCAATTGCTGATGTCACAGCATGTAACCTCCTAAAACCCTCTAGAGAAAAGCAAACAAACCACATCTATCCTCAGAGTGGGGCAACTAATGATGGGAATAAACACTGTCAGCTGCTTGCCTTGGGTCTGATCATTTAAAGGCTGACTGTGTATTTGAACTCCTGTGAACAAACGCTTTAAAGAATGGACTCTTATTAGGCACCTGTGTGAGAGAGAAAAGTGATGGAAAGAGAGAGAGATGGGAGCAAATCACTAAGAAGTAGAAGTCCATCCAGAGAAACAGGAAAGCAAATCTCTGTAAGCTCATACTAATTGGAATCCAAACAGAAATAATTGGTTTTCAGACGTCTGTAAAAATAGCTTTGAGAATCAGGTATTTTGCAGCTGCTCTCTGTCACAGATATCCTGCTCCAGCTCGTTTCACATGAAAAGGCAAAGACAGAAAACCCTTCATGAAAGCAATTGTGTTTGACACAGTGGTCAGGAGTCATACAGTATAGACTGTTATTTTTAGGCATAGACTTTTTCCCTTTGCTATCACACATAACAGCCTATAAGAATAAAGAGAAAAGAACAGTAACATTACCAACTGCCTCATTTAAGCTTGTGTAATTATTTAGACTCTCTATCAGACTGTCATTGGCAGGGATTATAGTGTATTTTAGGCTACCGACATGAGTTTTGTGTAGTTTCTACTATTCCTTCTTGCAAATCCCTCTTAGATTGCTCTGGACGAGAATGTGAACTGAAACCTGAAGTCTCTTCACAAATTTGCTGTGGAGTTCAAGTCTGGGCCAGGAGACTGGGTGACTCAGGGATGTTTACGGGTCTTGAAGCCCCTCCGGTATTGTCTCTGTGTGTGTTTTGTCTGGTTGCCATGCTGAAGATGTGTTCATACTAGTTTGTGTGTGTGCTGGTCCTTAAATAACTTCTCTGTCTTTGGCTTGGTGAGTATGACGCTACTTCTGCCATGCTTTGCCACTGGTTTGGTATTAACCAGCTTATAATGAACAAGCTCCACTTTTTTATTTGCTCGCCTAAAAAATAATAATATTCCAAATTGTGATTTGTGAAATTAATCCTTAACTACAGGACTTTTAGTTCCTTGACTTTGGAAATTTCAAAGTCTGGGCATTTAGCATGCAGAGTGATGTCAACAAATAATCAGCGTTTGCCAAATGAGGATTTGATGTGATATTTGAAGTGTAAATAATTATTCTTAATGTACACTGAGCATCAGAATATCTAGTCATATGGAAAGGAGTGTAAACTATAGGGTTAATTTGAGCTCAAAATTACTGCTCAGCTGGAAATAAACAGGTTCTCTCGTTATCCATCCATCCATCCATCCATCCATCCATCTTTTTATTCCTTTATCCATTAATCATTATTCATTTGACAAAGACAAACTTTATTTTCTAGTAAAAAAACAAAACACTTATTAGAGTCATATAGATTTTCTCTTAATTTAATTTCTTCTTAATTTCTTTTTAAGAAGAAATTGAATTTCTTCTTTGTCCCTGTCTGCCTTGTTGCCACTGCTGCTGCTGAGTTGATTTGCGTCTGTAAGCTTCGTATATCTTTCTGTTTTAAATCATTTACTATCATTCCTTGTTGTTTATACTGCTAAATATAGCTTACTCAACATCACACATTAACCTGACATCGCTAGCTTCAATCTAATTCGTTATTGCTAGCACAACACTCTAGTAACTCGCTAGCCTGTTAGCGTGCCATTCGTGCACTCTTTATTTAAAAACATAATAATTCTCTCGCGCGCTTGCACCTTTTACGAGTTCATCAAACCTTAGGTGAGTAGGATCAGTCAACAAACACGGTGAGTCATGTCATCTTCTCCTCTTATTGTCACTTGCACTTCATGTAACATGTATAGCAGGGGTCTTCAACTAAAATTGCTTGAGGTCCAGTAAATGAACCCTCCTCACCAGCCGAGGTCCGGACAATTATATACCTAAAAATATGAATTGATGGGTTTTACCAGACTAAAGAAATGAGTGTAGATAACATTTTTTTTTTTATTGAACAAAATATAATGTTATGGATAAACATGTCTTTTCTTATGTATAAGCAGACATAAGTAATCCTTCACAAAACTGATCTCATTTTAATGCTGTTCTGTTATGTCCTCCAAGTTCAAAATATCTGAATTCAACCACTAACAATGTCTGACAAAAATATGATAAAGGAACCTGTGCAAAATGCCTTCATCTCTAAATTTGCACTGAACATACATTCATTTCAACATTAACAACTTAAAAGGAAAACTAAAGTGTTTTTTTTTTTTTTCGGCTGAGAAAAAACTGAGATTAACAATCACAATCAATGAACGCAAACCTCCCTGTTCAAATAAATCAGAAATCTCATATCCCATTTTATCTTCATTTACATGTATTGTCTCTACTTAACTAAATGTATATAATGTTGAACACTGCTCTCTTCTGTGCTTCAAGTTGCATTGGTAAAAGATAATCAGCAATATCCTTAAGAAACACAAACAGGCAAAAATAGTGCCACCAGTGTTGGAAAAATGAAAAAGTGCAAGAAACCCTTTATCTCTTATTTTGTACTGTTCCTTTAAGTCCATAAAAATGTAAATAACCTCTTATGAAATTTAAATAAAATTGTCTAAAATCCACTGTATTCTCAGTGAACACTAATATGCTCGTTGTTGGACGGTGAATGAGTGAGAGAGGACCCGTGTAGATCGCTCATACTAGGCTTTGCCTTTGAGCTCATTTATTTTCCGCGCCCTTACCTCGGACTGCTGAGGATAAGTTTCTTCAAAGTGTCTATGTTTAGCTTCGTAATGACGTTTAATGTTTCCACTTTTGACAACCGCGACAGACTCAGAGCAAATGAGACATAGGCGTAATTTGCGGGTGGGACGGATGGGACACGTCCCCACCACTTTTTGCCAGGGTCGATATTGTCCCCACCACTTTTTAAAACATCTCGAGGCACGAATGTACCAATTCTACAAAAAAAACATCGGTAACACTTTAGAATACTGTATCTTACTTACTGCATAACTAATAAGGAATTATTGAGGAACTAATAGATAATTATTTATTAACACTTAAGTCACTACTGTTAACTACTAAGGAAGATGTGTTAACTAATTAGTATGTAATAGAATTGTATGATTGTGTTAAGTTTAAGTTAGTTATTAATCAATAACTAATGAATTATGTCATAACTCTTGAAGAACTATTATTAATTATCTATTAATTAATGTGCAAGAAAAATAACTAAGAAGTAACTACTAATGAACAGTCATACACAGTGGTTACTACAATAAACCGTTTTATTTTAGCAGTGGAGTGGTGGATGAAGTACACAAATCAAGTACTTGAGTAAAAGAACAGATAACCCAATAAAATATTACTCCAGTAAAATGATAAACTATTTGCCTATTCATTTTCAAAATTACCTTAGTAAATATACAAAGGTAATTACTTGAAAAGTAAAAAGCACTGATCAATGTTTTTTATTTTATTTTCTAGCCAGTTTTAGTCATTCTTCAGCACTAATAAGTAAGATAAGTGCAGACATTTACTAGGCTATATATTGATCTGCAAATAAGTAAACTTTTTATTTAATTAGCAGAATGTATCATAATGTATGATAACTTATCTATTTTACAAAGGTTTAGATAATACCGTTAATAATGTGTTTTTTACAGTAAGTTTGATTTGAGTCAGAAGTATGTGGTAATTCTGTATTAATTACTAATGAGTTCCCTATATTCTCACTTTAGAATACTGTTCCAGGTTCCAAGTAATTCCTGAAGAATTATCTAATAATTATTTGTTAATTACCAATTAATTTCCTTATATGTTCACTTTAGAATACTGTTTCAGGTTATAAGTAGCCTAATTCCTGGATAATTATTTGATAATTATTTATTAATTACTAATGAGTTCCCTATATTCTCACTTTAGAATACTGTTCCAGGTTCTAAGTAATTCCTGCAGAATTATTTGATAATTATTTATGAATTACTAATAAGTTCCCTATATTTTCAGTTTCCCTCAGTCATTGCCTCAAACATGAATTTACTCAATGGCATTCTATGCTGAGGAAAACAGACACACACAGTACTGTATATAAAATATAAAAACTAATCTGAGGTTAGTTTTGTATGACTGTTCATTAGTAGTTACTTCTTAGTTATTTTTCTTGAACCTTAATTAGTAGATAATTAGTAGTAGTTCTTCAAGAGATATGACAGAATTCATTATTTATTGATTAACTAACTGTTACTTAACACAATCATAAAAATATATTACATACTGATTAGTTAACACATCTTCCTTAGTAGTTAACAGTAGTGAAGAAGTAGTTAATGAATAATTACCTATTAGTTCTTCAATAATTACTTATTAGTTATGCAGTAAGTAAGATACAGTATTCTAAAGTGTTACCAAAACATCTCCAGTTAACTGGCAGTGCATTCATTTTGTTCGTTTTTTAAATAAGAGACGATCTAGCGCTGAAATGTGTTTTTTAAATTAAGAGATCAAAGTGCTCGCTGCGATCAGTGGCGCGGATACAGTGTTTTCTCTTGTGGCTCGCGCACACGCCGCACTGTCTTCACTCGGACGCGCGCTTCAATCCGTTGCGGATACTCTCTATTCGTTCTGGTGAAATCACAAAACATAATGCACACAAACGTGTCCCTGCTTGATATACAACCACTGATGAACATAATCAGTTTTGATGAGAAAAAAAAACTATACGAGAAAAAAAACCCCACAAGTGTGGATTAGAACCCAGAACCTCTGACACAGTTGGCGAAAGTTCTACCACTGGACCATTAAGGTAAACTAGGTGGAGTTATGTATTTATTCACATGAAAATTCTCATTCCTGACAACATATATTAGGCTACATCTCATTAAACGACAAATTAAACCCCATGTAGCCTACTATTTAAATCGATTGCTGGACATCATAATGTTATTGTACATATATCTGATTTAGCATTTTATTAGCAACCCCCACTCCACCTGTCCCACCCACTTTTTAAAACAAAGTTACGCCACACACAGGCCTCGTACAGCTCGATGCAGTTAGAATAAATGCGTATTTTTCCACCCATTCATCTCGGAATATGTTTTCAGCGTCAACTTTACTAATTTTTGAAAATGCCATTGTTTTTCACTCACTGAAAGTTTCATCTGTCTGCGTTTTTCACTCGCTGAAAGTTTCATCTGTCTGCGCGCACTCTGCTCTCTTCACTGCACGCATGACTACGCGCGTCTAAACGTAGCAACAGTGAGCATAACTGTAGTAGCAACCATAGCAACGTCAGCTCAGTAGAGCCGTAACGGCTCTACTGAGCTGACTTTGATGTGCCTGATATAAATGTGATTTTATTAGAAAATAGCGGCATTTATTTATTTCATTATGTCAAAAGGCTTTGTGGTCTGTATGGACGCATTTTGCGGTCCGGATTCGGACCAGAGTCTGCCAGTTGGCGACCCCTGATGTATAGCATAGCCTTCTCTGCCAGCACATGATTTAGATGTGATAAATTCAGGGATATAGTCAGGCTGGCGAGGAAGATTTCAGAACTAGAGACACGCATCCAAACTTTAATCGAGGTTAATTGTAAGAGTGCAAGGGCTTTAGATACTGCTTTGGATGCGACTAGCTAAGTGAACTCTGTACATTGTTCGGTTCCGGCTGAAGTAGAGCCCGTGCAGCAGGGCAACTGGGTGACGGTGAGACGCTGTAGTCGTGGGACAAAACACTGCTCTTCCGTTCTGGAATAAATTCTCCCCACTCAGGGTGAAACACCCACTGTGAATCCTGTTGAATGTGCCCTAGTTATTGGTGATTCTATTACACGGAGCGTGAAAATAGAGACACTAATTCTGGGTGGTTGCCCTGCACGCTTAATAAACAAACTACAACTGGTCCAAAACACAGCAGCTCGAGTTCTAACCAGAACCAGGAAATATGACCATATTAGCCCAGTTCTGTCAACACTGCATTTGCTCCCTATTAAACATCATATACATTTTAAAATATTGCTGATTACTTACTAAGTACTAAATGGTTTAGCTCCGCAGTACTTGAGCGAGCTCTTAACGCATTATAGTCCTTCACGTCTATTGTGATCTCAACATTCCGGCCAGTTGATAATACCTAGAATATCAAAATCGACTGCTGGCGGTAGATCCTTCTCCTATTTAGCACCAAAACTTTGTAACAATCTTCCTAACACTGTCCAGGAAGTAGACACACTCTGTCAGTTCAAATCTAGACTAAAACACATCTCTTTGGCCTAGCATACACATAACACACTATAGACTTAATAGACTATAATTCAATGTTAGGCTGCATAGATTAGGTCAGCCGGAACCGGGAACACTCCCGATAAATCCTGATGTACTTGATACATCATAAGAAGGATGGTGTCTAAGCTAATATTAGTCTCTCTGTTTATCCGAGTTTTACTGCAGTCCGCCGTATCCAGGCCATATCCAGATCTGATGAAGGACCTGCGCCCTGACACAATGACAACGCAGTCCTGAAGTGTCAACTAGGCTCTCCCCTGTGAAGGCCTCCTTCCTTTCCCTTTACCTCAGTACAGATAAAATGTTGTCGGGATAATTCCGGTTCGCGTGAAATAAATAAATTCTGTATTATAAATTTTTAAGGCCAGACAAGCAGTTTATTGAGGGTTGATTTGTAAAGAAGGACTACACGCCTGCGCACATATATATTCAAATGCGCATACCTTTGGACTGAACACGTAATGTGCATGTGTCTTCCTTTTCGCGGGTTTGCGTTTTTGAGATTTGCGCAGAGATAACGGATAATCGTTTGCACCTTCGAACCTATTTCAGGGAGTGCGTTCTCGAGACACTGTTTTGTGTGGATGGGCGGCCGGAGCGTGATTAGGATTTTCCTGTTAGAACGGTGTCGTGTTAGCGGCCCCCAGTTAATAAATAATGATCTTCGCAACGGAAGTGAATCAATCAATTAAAACTAACTTTAGTTGGACAATAACTTTATCATAGAGCTGTTGTAAAGCCTAAACAATCTGTTATGGTAATTTCCTATTATCTCTGTAAAGCTGCTTTGAAACAATCCATATTGTTAAAAGCGCTATATAAATGAAGGTGACTTGACTTAATTACGCATCACTAAATTAAGATTTTTATCATAATTCCACATCACGCTTGGTTCAGGAACTGCATTTTTCTCACTTCAATTTGAATAGTGCTCAACAGGAATGGTGCTCAGGGAAAGTCATGTACTTTTCAGTTTTTCTGGGAACCTGAGATGACAAGACAAGAGGGTGTCTTTCTTTTTTGGTCAGTGTATGACTGTGACGAAAAAGGAGCTGTCATCTTTGACAATACTTCAAATTATCCTTCCACTGACTGCTGAAGCCCCTGCATCTGTTCTGCTCTTGATCTTCTACCAATCTTTGTGAGAGCTAAAGTTAGCCCTGTCGAAGTCTCAACACAAAGTTTTCAAAGAGCACTGAACTGTTGCCAAGGGTTACCAGTGAAATATATATCTCATATAACATATATCATCCTCAACATTTTAGTAAAACCAGAACACGAACATTCAACAGCCAAACAAGTTGGAAGAGCAACTGGATATCCATTATTTAAACTATAGTCTTCACTTTAATTTGAAAGAAAGGAAGAAAGACAGAAAGAGGAAGCTCCTGGTGTATTTTATTTTCCTCCTGTCTAATGTGCACCTAAGACTAGAAAATAAAGTGACCAAAGTATCTTCAAACAAACAAAGGACAACATAAGCAAACATTTATACAAAAGCATAAACCAAACAAACACAAGGCATAGAGAATTTAGGGGTAACTTATGACATTGTCACAGTAATAAAGAAAAAGTGAAAGCTCTAATAAGCCTTCGTTTTATTTAGAACATTTTCTAAACCTAATGTATGTTACGTATGCTCTTATGACGAAAATGATGGTGTTTCATCAAAAGTGTTAGGAAGATTAAAAATGGGCAGATAGAGAATAGTATACAACCGATTTGCGTCATGGCAGGTGAGCAATTCCATGAGTTGTAGCAGGATTCCAATTACTGTTCTTTTTTGATGATTTTAATTTAATCTGTTGCCCATTCACCTGCAGGGTGCCGTTGGAAATTACCAACACTCTGAAATGAGACAATTTAGGATATTCCCCAATTTGATATTTGAAAATTAATGTTTGAATTGCATTATCTAGTGTTAAAACTGAATTTAGGAGTAATTATAATACATTCTGCAATGGTTCCAACTGTTTCAGTCTGTTCTGATTAATGGTTAAGGACAGCATGGAAAAGCAATTCTAAATGCAAATAATAAAACACGACTAATCCTGCAGTTGTGTATAATCAGGAGAACACATCAGATCTTAAAAGGGAAGAGAGAAAACACTTCTGTCTCTTTCATCTTCTGTTGTTCACCTCAAAGCATCTAATCAAAGTTCACAGTATTTTTTGTACATTGTAGAAGCTACACAGAAGTTATTAGGCACACATCAAGGTGGGCAGGTTGTGAAATCTTTTAAAAACCATGTCAAATCTGCACGTGGTAATAATAATAATAATGAAATTAAAAATGGCAGATAGATCTTTTGACCACAAGGTGGCGCTGATGAACATGGTGCACATGACACATTACAACTTTTATAATGAGACATGTAGCATATTATGGCAGAAGTTGTGGGTTTTATTTCCATATCTCTTGACCAGAAGGTGGTGCTGTGCTGAAAGTGTTCATGTTCCCCTTAGGTTATGGTTGTCGTAACATACACCAAGTTTGGTCAGAACACGCTAAAGCGTTGCAAAGATGTAGCCTCACATTAATGCTGGCGTACCCTTCATTGAATTCATTCACAAGTTATTTATTTGAAAACGGTTAATCAACTTGAATTCAATATCATAGTGCACAGTCGAAGGGATCAGAAGGAAAATGTTTCTGAAATGTTTCTAGCCCTTACGGTTCAAAAGTTATTAGCATGCATATAAGTGCAAGTTGGACAGTTGGTGGCGCTAGAGGATTTGAGTTAGAGACTCCAAATTTGCTGTGGTTAATGTTCAGATTGTTCAAACATTTTTTACCAAACATTTGTATGAGCTGCCATAGACTCAGAAGAAGAAGGCTGACAGATACAATGCACTTTTGGTACAGATAGAGTGTGCCAGACTGCAAACATTAAGGATGTGCAAAATGATGCAGAGAAGGATAAGGTTACAATGTCAGAGGTAGTACTTTTGTGTGCACAGTTATGGATGGTGTTCCACTGTGAGGATTGTGGGTGTTATGATGTTATGTTGTGGCAGGAGAGAATCGAGGGACCAGAGTTCAGCTGGGAGACATCTCTGGTAAAGTAGTTGTTTCTACTGTAAATGTGGTGGTGCAGGAGTGAGCCTGGGACACCTCAGAAGGTAAAAGGGTCTGGCAGTGAAAGTTATTTAATTCTTTGGTGGACAGTAACATGGATAAGTTAAATGTTGGGAAGTTGTCTCTACCTGTCTGATGTTCTCATTGTGTATAACAACAGATGTTGTATGAGTGTCAGAGACAGGCCCAAATAGAATCTCCATTTTTTTAAATTAATATCGAGGGCATTATAATCATACCACTCTACTAGTTTATCTACCGCCTGCTGGTGCTGTTTTGGACTCTCTGAATTACAGATATTAGCACGGCAGAAATTAGCATTAGTATCATCAGAATACTTTAAAATATATTGATTAGGCCTATCTGAGCGACAGTCAGCAGTGTGTACAAAGTAAAAAGCATAGCAGAGCTAACACAACCCAACGCTATCTCACAACCAATTCGTATGAATTCGTACAAGTGAGTACGAGGTGTCTAATTCGTACGATTTGTCTAAACCCCAATGGTGGGTATAGTTTAGGGGTGGGGTCAGGGGTAGGTCATTCGTACGAATTCATACGAATTGGGCAACTCGTAAAATATGTACGATTTAGCAAAAATCGTAAGAGTGAGGTTGTATAAATTTGTATGAATTAGCCACCTCGTAAAATACATACAAATTGTCTTGAGATTGAGATCGGGAAACTCCAACATTCGCTTTTGCTGCTGTTGACAAAATATGGCTCACTTTGTACCGTCCTAGTTTAGACACAATAATATCAACTTGGATCGTATTGAAAGCAGAGGAAAAGTCTAGGAAAAGAGTTCTTACATCGGTTAGAAACAATATGCACCAGGGCAGCCACTGCATCTTCTGTACTGCAACCCTGTTTAAAGGAAAACTGACATGGATCAAGTTTGTCTTTAATTGTATTCATCATATATTTAAGTGATATTCTAGTAACACTTTAGAATACTGTTCTGTCGTTGATGAATAACTACTGTACACAGGAACAAATGAGTAACACATTAACACCACAGTAGCTACTATTAACTAACAAGAAACTCTAATTAATTAGAAAGTAATAGAGCTCAGTTAAATGTGCTGGTTCACTATTAGCTAATCATTAACTACAATTTTTTCATGCCTCCCTGAGGACGACTAAGAGCTACTAATTAATGTGAATCATTTATAATATATAATTAATTCTAAAGTGAAGGTCATGGTAACCCACTAGTAATAACTTGAGTGTTACCAAATTCTTCAGAAGGAATTACTAGTTATATGGATCAGTATTCTAATGTGAAAAGCATGATAACTCTCTAGTAATGACTGAAATCATTGTAAGCTTTTGAGGTTTTTGTAAGGTTTTAGATAGTAATGACTCAAGTGTTACTACATCCTTCTAAAGGAACTACTAATTATTTGGATCAGTTTTCTAAAGTGAAGATCATGCTAACACACTAGGAATGACTCAAGTGTTACCAAATCCAAATCCGGAAGGAATTACTAATTAAAACCTTACAAAAACCTTAAAGGTTTACAATGGCTTCAGTAATTACTAGAGTTATCATGCTTTTCACTTTAGAATACTGATCCAAATAATTAGTAGTTCCTTCTGAAGGATTTGGTAACACTTGAGTCATTACTAGTGGGTTACCATGATCTTTACTTTACTACGGCCAGCAGAAGGGAAAGGCTGTCTCCAAGCAGAGGTTGGCCCACTGGATAGTGGAGGCCATCGTCTTGGCGTATCAATCCCAAGATGCACCATGCCCCCCCCCCCCACCAGTTAAATTAATTAACTTCTTTAATTTTAATTAACATTAATTTGCGATCTACAGAATCAAAAGCTTTTGATAGATCTACAAAAAGAGAAACACATGACTTTTTATTGTCTAAAGAAGTTATAATATCATTTGAGATTAACATAGCTGCAGTAATGGTACTATGTCCTATTCTAAAACCTGACTGATAATCGCGAAGAATATTATTAACCGACAGAGATCAGTGATTCAAAGACTTTCGCTAAAGCTGGCAATCTGGAAATAGGACGGTAATTATTTTGATCTAAGGGATCTCCACCCTTTAGTAATGGAGTAACCATTGCCGATTTCCACATTTTTTGTATAAAATTGGAGACGAGGCATACATTAAATATAGAGGCTAAAGGCTCTTAGAGCTTTGTGAACCTGTGCAGTGGTGATGGGCATGAAATTAAATGATTGTGAAGGGCAGTATTGAGTAGGTTCAGCAGTTTCCTTAAAGGTATTAACACCCGAATTAATAGACTCCAAATAGACTGGATAATAGACTGGAGCCAACTGAAGTAAAATAATTATTAAAAGTATCTGCAATAACTTCTCTGCCCTTAACTACAGTATGATTAACATTTAAATTATCTGGAAATTTAAATGACAGATTTGGTACTGAAGCAGACTTCCAAAACTTTGTAGGATTATTTAAATTTTAATTTATCGTAGACAGATAATAATCACGTTTTGCATTTATTTCGTAATGATCTGTAGGAGATCCAATCTAGAGAATTGTTTGATTTCTTTGCCTTAGCCCAAGCTGCATTCCTCTGTTTTATATAAGTAGAAACAGTATCATTAAACCAAGGGTTATCTTTACCACTTATCCTAAATCTTTTGACTGGAGTGTGTTTATGTCGATTTGAAATAATCCCAAGCCAGAGTAGCATCTGGCATACAGTGAGGAAAATAAGTATTTGAACACCCTGCTATTTTGCAAGTTCTCCCACTTAGAAATCATGGAGGGGTCTGAAATTGTCATCGTAGGTGCATGTCCACTGTGAGAGACATAATCAAAAAAAAAAAAAAATCCAGAAATCACAATGTATGATTTTTTAACTATTTATTTGTATGATACAGCTGCAAATAAGTATTTGAACACCTGAGAAAATCAATGTTAATATTTGGTACAGTAGCCTTTGTTTGCAATTACAGAGGTCAAACGTTTCCTGTAGTTTTTCACCAGGTTTGCACACACTGCAGGAGGGATTTTGGCCTACTCCTCCACACAGATCTTCTCTAGATCAGTCAGGTTTCTGGGCTGTCGCTGAGAAACACAGAGTTTGAGCTCCCTCCAAAGATTCTCTATTGGGTTTAGGTCTGGAGACTGGCTAGGCCACGCCACAACCTTGATATGCTTCTTACAGAGCCACTCCTTGGTTATCCTGGCTGTGTGCTTCGGGTCATTGTCATGTTGGAAGACCCAGCCTCGACCCATCTTCAATGCTCTAACTGAGGGAAGGAGGTTGTTCCCCAAAATCTCGCAATACATGGCCCCGGTCATCCTCTCCTTAATACAGTGCAGTCGCCCTGTCCCATGTGCAGAAAAACACCCCAAAGCATGATGCTACCACCCCCATGCTTCACAGTAGGGATGGTGTTCTTGGGATGGTACTCATCATTCTTCTTCCTCCAAACACGTTTAGTGGAATTATGACCAAAAAGTTCTATTTTGGTCTCATCTGACCACATGACTTTCTCCCATGACTCCTCTGGATCATCCAAATGGTCATTGGCAAACTTAAGACGGGCCTTGACATGTGCTGGTTTAAGCAGGGGAACCTTCCGTGCCATGCATGATTTCAAACCATGATGTCTTAGTGTATTACCAACAGTAACCTTGGAAAAGGTGGTCCCAGCTCTTTTCAGGTCATTGACCAGCTCCTCCCATGTAGTTCTGGGCTGATTTCTCACCTTTCTTAGGATCATTGAGACCCCACGAGGTGAGATCTTGCATGGAGCTCCAGTCCGAGGGAGATTGACAGTCATGTTTAGCTTCTTCCATTTTCTAATGATTGCTCCAACAGTGGACCTTTTTTCACCAAGCTGCTTGGCAATTTCCCCGTAGCCCTTTCCAGCCTTGTGGAGGTGTACAATTTTGTCTCTAGTGTCCTTGGACAGCTCTTTGGTCTTGGCCATGTTAGTAGTTGGATTCTTACTGATTGTATGGGGTGGACAGGTGTCTTTATGCAGCTAACGACCTCAAACAGGTGCATCTAATTTAGGATAATAAATGGAGTGGAGGTGGACATTTTAAAGGCAAACTAACAGGTCTTTGAGGGTCAGAATTCTAGCTGATAGACAGGTGTTCAAATACTTATTTGCAGCTGTATCATACAAATAAATAGTTAAAAAATCATACATTGTGATTTATGGATTTTTTTTTTAGATTATGTCTCTCACAGTGGACATGCACCTACGATGACAATTTCAGACCCCTCCATGATTTCCAAGTGGGAGAACTTGCAAAATAGCAGGGTGTTCAAATACTTATTTTCCTCACTGTACATGAAACAACACCCAAATCACTATTGTAGAGATCGCGTAGGAAAGCTTGTTCATTAAAATGCTTAAAAAATCTTTTATAAATATAATGCGTGAAGTTCTCTGAGTTTTACAATTTCTCACACAGACAACTGCACAGTGATCACTAATGTCATTGCAAAAGACTCCAAATGCTGAATATCTGTGGAAAGAGTTAGTTAAATTAAGTCCAATAAAGTAGATCTGTTCATATCCCTTTGATTCATCCGGGTTGTTGAGTTAATCAACTGTACCAAGCAAAGAGAGTCACAGATCTCTTTAAAAAGATCAAAGGATGACGACAGCCAGTCCCAGTTAAAATCGCCAAGTATAATCAATTCATATTTAGGCCAATCATGAAAGAAATCTGCAAGTTAAGTACATACCTCACTTGAGGATATTGAAGGCGGGCGATAACATCCAGCCACAATAATATCGGAACCAGAAGGAAGATTTAGTTTGAGCGCTAAAAGTTCAAAGCCATTTGGTTTGCTGAGTGAGACTGTATGCAGGAACAGATTAAATTAGATTTCACATATATATTGCAACTCCTTTTGCACAATCAGATATGAAGACATTATATGCATCGATATTAATCATATAATTTGTGACTGATGCTTTTAGCCACGTCTCAGTAAAGACCATTATGTCTGCACCAGTCGTGTCGGCCCAAACTCTTAAAGAGTCCATTTTATTAATCAGGCTGCGCACATTCAGATGAAAAAAACATAATCCATTTGAAGATTTGAATTCGTCGGGCGTTTGAGGTTGGGGTGAACATTACCCGATAATAGAAGCAAGATGAGAACTAACCACGATCTCCTTGCTGGGCCTTCCGTCGTCAGATCTTTACAAAAGTAGGCGTCGCATGGGCTGAGAATCTCCCGTTCCCGTGCAACCACAAGCAGCGTAGTCCACGTGATACATCTCCAGAAGAGAATAACGATTCATGAGACATGTCTCTCCAGAATAGCCGAAGCATCGGGCCATGATCACTAAGCAATCCCGGTGCAGTCCCGGCATACAGATCATGCCAATGAGGCCGCTGACAAAGCGGTTACCTCACGATCACTCTCGCTGCTTTCGGCAGTATCCTCAACACCAAAAGGCACACCAGTCCCAGGTATCCACAAAGTCATGCAGCAACACAAATAAAACAAAACGTTGTTTGGCCACACACCAGAAAAAAAAAACTATAATTATAACACTTTGATTAAACAATGGACGACAGAACAACAAATCTTGAATTTTTTAAATATGGTAATTCTATATATATTCTATATATTCAAATACATTTTGAGAGCCTAGGGAGACCGACGGTTACATAATTTGTTGTGCTTCATGGGAGTGGGTGGAGCTAAAGAGTTTTTTAGTTTTCACCACAAATTCACTGTTAAACACGATTATTTAAAAAAAAGAAATTGTGAAATAGTGAAGACTGACGGCTTCAACAGAAGAAAATACCGTCAGTTAGCAACCCTGTTGCTTACAGTAAGGCTGTCTTTAAAGGTGTATGAGTTATTGTCAAAAATCTTTCCCGGTGGATTAAATGAATGGAGTTTTTACTTCCTGAACCCAAATATAGCACCCTATATCATTTTTCCTGCATTGACTCGGGAGGTGGAAGTTTAGACTTTGAAGATGATAAAGGAGCTGATGTTTTTTTCCACCCATGGAGGAGGTGTTGAGGGTCCATGAGATGTCCCCTGTGATGTGTAGATAGAGAGAGAGAGAGAGAGAGAGAGAGAGAGAGAGAGAGAGAGAGAGAGAGAGAGAGAGAGAAAAATGCTGATCCAAAGAAGATGAAGATGATTAGGAAATAAAACAGCATTTATTAAAGAACTCAGAATAGGCAGGCAAACAACAATTGAAACGATACGAGACAGTGTGTTACGCACAAATAATACAGAACAACAGAAGAGTGAACAAGGAGTAACTTAGAAAAACTAAGGAGTAACTAAGAAAAACCATGGGCATGAATTAAGAATTTGTTCCCTTGATTTAGTTCAACTGTGGCCACGATTTAGCTACTTTTAAACAAGGGAACAATTTATTACAATATGTCAGCAATTTAACTAAAACGAGGGAACAAATTAATAAAACATGCACACGAATTAATACGTTGTACAGTTTTTCTCAATCACTTTGGCACATTTTTCGAAACAGTCTTAACATTCTCTAAACTGTAAGCTCAATTGTCACAGCTGTTTGCTGGAACATCAGAACACTATTGCATGTCTGCAAAATGTAGTAATTTATTGTGTCAATAAATTGGCCAATGGCACCAAAATAAAAAGTGTTTGTGTCATCGTGTGAGCCACACTGGAGTATAAGTAGATTGTCTGTTTAATATCTGCTAACTCTTTATTTTGATGATCTTTCATTCTACTGACTAAAAGTAACTTTGCAACTACATGTCAACGTATACTAACTCTAGACCTAACAGTCTACCAATACTCTACTAATAATCTAATGAGAGTTAGTAGACATGTAGACCAACATTACTTATAGTCAGCAAAATGTGTTAAAGGGATCATCAAAATAAAATGAACCCTGTAATTTTTTAATATTTGGTTTAAATTTGCACTTTCTCGTCAACTAAATGTTATTTTCATTTACTATATTGAATGAATATGACATGACATGGTTGTTGGACTTGTCCTAGTGACAGTGACATTGACTATGCAGTGAATTATTGGTTATAACAATACGAAACCCTGAAAATTCAATAAACATTAAGAAACCAAACACAAAAGTTAGCATATTACTAGGTCTATGCAGTTCATGGCTTCCATGGGCTAAAGGCACACAGGGCCAAAAGGCACATTTGATCATATTTTCTTCTAAAACATTAGATGGCACAAAAACAGTAAGAAGCTTTCAGAATACTCATTCTTTATTTAATTTTTTTTTGTATTTTTAAAATGATTTTTTTTTATGACAGTGCATTTATTTAATATAATTGAATTAAATCATGTAAAAAAAAAAAAGAAAAAGAAAAAAAAAAGAAAAAGAATAAGCTCCACCCCTACATTTAGTGGGTAATGAGCAAATTGTCTAAAAACAAATGAATAATGAATTCATACAAATTGGCCACCAATTTACCAAGACATAACATAGTTACGAATTGGCAAGAGAGTGTGTTGTAGAATACACAATTGTGGTACTGTGTTGCCACATGGGTTCAAAGTAAATGGGCCCTGAAGAGAAACCATTTGAGAACAACTGATAGCAGCAAAATATGATGGATTTCTCTGTCAGGAGCTCATATTTTGACGTTGATGCATCCAACAAAATAATTCACTGTCTGAGAACAGTTGCAGCCTAAATCAAGTAAACAAATCTTAAAATGAAGCCTGTACATCTGTATCATCCAGTACATTGAATTGAACCTGACACTGAGGCACTGTGCGGATGTTTTAGTGACAAATGTCCCCACTCGTCTTACAGTTAAAATGTCTATTGTCAGAAAAATCCAGATCTTTCACTGTGAGTACAGGCTTAGACAGGATAATAGGTTTAACAATAGGCAATGAATAAACATGCTGACATATTGCTTGCCCATGTGTTCAGTAGAGGTTTTGTCCCAAAGTGGTGTGCTCCCATCCCTATGCAGATTGCAGAGATTCTGGACTCAGAAGGTGGAATGAAAAATTGATGGACATGGCCGGTGTATTTTGATTGAGTCATCCATAAGAGGAAGGATGACCTTCCAGTTTAAGTGAATCTCACAAAACCTGCGAAAAACATTTCCAGGTTATATTTCATTCCACAAATCACAATACAGAAATACTTGACACTAATTTACACAGAATAGGGTTGAGTTAAGCTTCAAAATGGTGGCAAGCTTCACAGTGGCAACATATTGAATACAATTTCCCCAAGAGAGCCATGGCAATATAGAACATTGATTATGAAAAGAATAATCTACAAGAACAGTCACGGACTAAGCGATTTTACCGTTTATAAAAGTTCTATGCCTAATTCTTCCACTTTGTGTCCACTTTGGATCAAGGAGAAGTACAGTATGTAATTGTTTGGTATAATACTATTCCTATTCCATCTTAACAGACAGATGCAACTAAAAGTGACCCATTTGTAGGCAGACTTCCTGAAGGATATTTTTTTGTGATATTGTGAGACTGTGGCTATGTTCACTTGTGTGACCCAAAAACATAATATGACTTTTTTTTTTTTTTTTTTTAAAGTATTTCTATAAAAGCATCTGGCAAAAAAAACATGAATGTTAATGGAAATGCCAATCAAAGAGCACTGAATATGTAAAACAGCTTGTGCTTTATGCAACCTTACGCTATCTATCTATCTATCTATCTATCTATCTATCTATCTATCTATCTATCTATCTATCTATCTATCTATCTATCTATCTATCTATCTATCTATCTATCATCTCTCTATCTCTCTCTCTCTCTCTCTATATCTATCTATCTATCTATCTATCTATCTATCTATCTATCTATCTATCTATCTATCTATCTATCTATCTATCTATCTATCTATCTATCTATCTATCTATCTGTACACAGGTCATCTGTAAAAGTTAAGGTAATGCACCACTCATGGGGTGCGCTGCTGAAATCATTTACATATAATTATACAGTGTTTCTAGGAAGTGCAGAGCTGCATAAAGTACAGCTCTCTCAGTTCTATTCTGCTGGGAGTTGGTGTTCTGCATTAGAGCTGCTGTTCTGAGCACACAGTCCCACAGCGTCAAACCTCCACAGCAAGACTGATATTTTTAAAGATGATAAAAAAAAAGAAAGAAATAGTTTGGCAGAACCCTCATGATTGAGAAGGCAAATGCTTATCAAGGTCACTGCACCATTCCCCTCCCCTTTTTTAAAATAACCAACAGTGTTTATATCACAGCCCCAATGGAAAGCATATTTACACTGTCTGATTCGTTCCCTATCCTCTATAGTGCGCTATGTGCCATTCACCATGTAGAAAATTGCAAATGTGTGAACAAGTGACCGATTTCAGCCGCTGCTTAAGCGTCTATTTATAATGTAGGGGGCGGAGCTTCAGATTCTAGAGAGCATTTGATTGGACAGCAAATCTGATGAGAAGTGGAAGTGCAGAGAGATGTCATCAAAAGCCTTGATCCATACTGGCAGAAGTGAGAGACAGTAAGGTTTGAACGCTTACCTAATGCGAATTTTGTCTTCTTTTTTTTGGAGCACATTGGAGCACACAATTTTTGTTTAATTAGCTTAGTAAGGAATTGTTCATTGGTTATTATAAGTAAATAGTTCTCACTTTAATGTAGGTCACGGAAAATGTCATTAATTACATGCAACCAACCTTTATTAAATATTAATTGCATTCATATTCAGTGCAATAAGAATGCAATTAATTAACTATGAATAAACTATAAATGTATAGTTTGTTAATTAGTAGTTTGTAAGTATTTATTATAAATTGTTAGCCATTTTTCAATAATCAGTGTTATGCTCTATAAGCTTTTTCTTTTTTTCTTCTTCTCTAGTCCAGCATCTTGTTTCACAGCCATGCATGACAGTCACGCATTTCAATAATATGTTTTAGATGATGGTGTGTCCTTTCAGAGCCAGTGTCCATCGCTGAGGATACTCTTGGGGCTGACTATTGAATTCACTGAAACATCATAAACATCTGATGCTTCAGACCCATGATCTCTGTTATTAACAAAAATACCAGCAAGAGCCTCAAGCAAATCTACACAAACTATTTTATTTGTAGTGTAGACCATGCGAGCTACAGAATGCATTCATTTCTAAGTTGTCATGCAATGCCATTTCGAGGTCAGGTTTCTCCTGTTTTGTGTCCTTTTTCACACTAAATTACTTGGAAGAGTCATTACATTGCATGGCTTTCTTTACCATTGCTATGCTGATGACTCTCATGTGACCATCCTATTCTTTTTTTCTGTCTTGCGACCTTTAGATTCTTCTCTGACAAATCAAAATGGAAGTGTGCCCATCACCTCAAGCTCAACTTGAACTGGTTTCTACATCCTTCTAAGAAAGAACCAAGACTTCTCGAACCAATTCTTTGTCTATTTAGATTCAAAGTGACACATATGATGCCTTGTTTGTTGATCATGTGTTTTACGTAAAGTGTGGTTCTACTATACATGCATTTACTTATGTTTGGATAGACAATAAATTGTACAATATCAATGACTTGACAGCATCTAAAAGTAAATTATTTGTGTATGAACAACTTATATAGGTGTACACATGGAATTCATGGAAATAATTGGTTAATACCATTGTATTTATGGTCATTGAGATTGTTCAAGTACATTTTTTTTTTTTTTTAACACAGTTGGCTCATTTACAATTCTAACATGCTGTGACAAAAAAATAATAAAAATTAAAAATAAGACTATAAAATACACCAAAAACCCAACATAAAATGATCATAAAAAGTCAATTTTATTCATATGCTGTAATCCAAATCTTCAGAATCCACATGCTTGCATTGTGTGACCATAAACATAAAATTCTGCACTCCTTGCAAATTAAAAAGTTTCCACCTCAAGAAGTGTTACAAAACAGGTTTCAGTGTTTTGTCACTGATTGCGACATTGTGTTTCGAGTAATATAAAGTTTGTATTACCGTATAAAACGGCAAAAAAATGTTACTATATACAAATATTTATAATATAAATGATTTGAAATTATTTTATTTTTCTATAGCTGTAAAGATTATTACGTTTTAGATATGGTCAATATGGTTAATAAAAAGTTTTTTGTAAGTTTTTTTTTTTACAAAAATGTTTTTGTACCTTAAGTCATTATCAGTTTATCATTTGATTTTTAGCATTATCAATATATATATATATATATATCATTTAAACATGCATCAACATTTAAAAAAAAAAAAAAAAAAAAAATATATATATATATATATATATATATATATATATATATATATATATATATATATATATATATATATATATTTTTTTTTTTTTTTTTTTTTTTTTTTTTGTGTGTTAAATGTTAATGCATGTTTAAATGATTAACTTTACTAATTAAATTAATTTAAATAAAACTTTTATATTTGGCCTAATTTTACATTTGTCAAATAAAACGTTTTTTTTTTTTTTTTTTCAGAGTTGAAATTACTCAAATTAATGAATATGATGTGATTATATATTCACTATATTTAAAGAATAATATTGTCACAATACAAAAACTATGATTACAACAAAAATATTACACTGAATGTTCTCAGTCATTGTCCTGTATTGTTCGTGTATATCCCACGCTGTTACGTTGTGTTTGCTCTCTTGGATATAACTATTTGCTTTGTTTAATACATTTTACACAATAACTGAACTGTTATTGTGAACTTCCTTCGTCATCTTTGCACTAAATATGTTACAAACTTTTCCTGGCTTACACAATGACCACTGCCTTTTATGTTTTCAGTCTCAGTCAGCAATTTAATTACATCTACATATAACTTTGATTCACTTATATGGTTTCATAAAGTTTGCACTTGTACAGTAAACAAACTGGCTATCAATTATTTTTTCTCCCATCACTGGCTTGTAAGCATTAAAGTTTGTAAGCATTATGCTATTTTTGGATCAAATAAGCATCATCTAATGAATGTTGCATATGTCCTGGCCTCCAAGTGCCCTTAAGTCCCCATCAAACACTCCAGCCAGACTGCTAGAACACTGGGTCATCTGCCTTATCAATCTCTTCACACAAAGAGCTCCCGCTGAAAATTCTCCACCCATGTCCCTTAATAGCGCTCATCAAACACTAATGCCTTTAGCCCAGCAGTTTCATTCCAATTCACATTTTCAAGGAGGCAATGGCAAGGGGATTGCAAATCTCAAGATATTTTAATGTGTGAACAAGTTTAAATGAGTGACAAAACATCTTCAGCAAAAGGAAAACATTGACGCATTACATTCTACCAAGTACTTGTTCAGTACTTGTACAAGTACTAAGCAGTACTTGTTCACTTGACTCATCTTTGGTGACTTGTCCTTCCCTACGGTGGTGTAGAATATAAATAAATCTATCTTTTAGCAGTCCAATTCATTTTAATGGCATATTTGCTTATGGACACCCATTTTGTTTGCGCCATTCACTTAAAGGGGACCTTTTATACCCTTTTTTTTTTCAAAGTCTTGATTTTGTTTTTGGTCTACTAGAATAGGCTTTCTTGCTTGAATGATCAAAAAACACATAATGTTTTCACATATTTTACATTATTGCAGCTCCTCTCATCCTTGTCTGTTTGTATCGCTCTGGGTTGCGTTTCCCAAAAGCATCGTTAGCCAACTATGGTCGCAAATTCTGTCGTTATCAGCATAGTTCAATGAGTCGGTGTTTCTCGAAACCATCATTCCAACGAACATTCGCAAACAGCATCGCAAAGTTGTGTGTTTGGAACGACAGCTCTCCACCTGTGGTTAGAAGCAGTTTCTTGTTTGCATGACATGTGGACTCAATAAATCCTTATCTTGAGCCAAAAAAGCAAGCTGACATTCAGTGCAATCTATATATTTTATTTAAAATACATTCAAATGTAATTTACGTCTTTTACTTTGTCAAGAGATTTAAAGCACCGTTTTTGAAGAGTGCACATGTGCGAACGTGCTCTAGTACGCAAGAACGAGCCTATGATTGAATCTGGAAATAAAGCAAAATAACTGAGAAAAATGAGAGATAGTCCTCAGATGCAATGTCCGTAATTTATAGAAGATCTCAAAGAGATTCATTAAAAGTAGTTATTACTCCACCACCTGTGTGACATGATCAACCAACATGCTTGAACGACCAATTTGCAACAATATGGTTTCGGGAAACAGTCGTGACTAGCTAGTTAATTTCTTCAATGATGCATCGTACTATGGTAGAGTTACGTCGTTGTGCGGGAAACACACCCCTGTTTAGTTCCTGTCTCTATGAACCCCCTCCTTCCAAAAAGTGCAATGCACTCTGATTGGTTGGCTGGACCAGTGTGTTGTGATTGGTCAACTGCTTCGAGTGTGTTTGTGAAATGCCCCGCCCCTTACCATAACCACCAGTTTCTACACACTTCTAACTAACTCAACCAGGCCTCTACCAATTTTTTTTTTTTTTGTGTGTATTCCTTGGTTATTTGAATGAGGAATATTGTGACGTGTTCGTTCCCGGAAGAAAAATCAAAACTACAATGTAGGCGTTTCAGGGAGTGACACTGACATAGAGAATAACTCCCACTGGAGGGACTTTGTGCTTTGTAACTTTGCAGACCTTTTTCATACTCAAACAGCAACATTACACACTAAAGAAAGTTTAAAAATATGAAAAAGCATAATAGACCCTTTGTCATTTGAAAATTGCATCACTGTATATTGTGTATGCAGTATATACTCTTTACTACCATGAACTTAAATATGGCTTCAGAAGACATGGAATATAGTGCATGAGTTGTATGGAACAATTTTCGTGATACTTTTATGGTACTTACGTCCGTTTTGAAGATTAGGTTTAGTTTTGATACAATACAAGGTTGAGTAAATGATGACTTGGTGATGATGAACTAATCCTTTAATAAGAAAGGATCTGCTAAGAACAGGTATATATACATACAGAGAAGTTTTGACACCAAGTTGTTGTTTATTTGCAAGCTTGTGAAAGTAATATCTGAATACAATTCATGCGTCTCTGAACTGCGTTCTCACCTTCAGGTAGTGTAAAAAGCCTGGGGAATTGCTGAAGAGCTTAGATTCTGTTTATCTCACTCTTTCACATCTGTTATATAGAAGAAGGAAATGAGATTCACATTTTTTTTATAACTCAGTATAATTTGCAGCATATTTGTATAGTGAAAGAACACAAACATCTATGAATAAAGAATAAGAAGAGACAGGTAGATAATAAAAACAAAAACGACAACAACGTGCTCTGTGATTCAAAGGGATCCGAGTTTGGCTGGTTAGCATGACATTAGCTGGCTACAAACAACATCAAAATGTTAAAAAAAAACATTACATTGTGGTAGTTTTCACCAGTGCCTGTTTGTTTTTTTCTGGAAGGCTCGAAGTGTTAAATGGAGAATTACCTTGATGTCCTGCAGCTTTAGAGTGATTTGTCATTTGTCATTTCCAGTATGGCTCTAAAATTCAATGAAAATTCTAATTGAACTTAAAATTAGATTTTAAACATTGTACCTTCTGGGTGTCCTGCTCCAGCTGAGCACCTACCACTGAGCTGAATGGGAATACAACAGAGAACTCTCTCCAGATATTATAGACCTTTCTTTGATGTAGCCTTCAGTGTTATTTCCATCATTTTTTCCCACCTCACAGAGCAGAAACGTCAGCGCCAAGGACAGCGGTTCTAACAAAACACATGGCAGACTGACAAAGAAAGAAAATCACTCACAGCTGAGGCCACTTCAAGCTCATCAACTCTGGCTACAAAGGAAGCATGGGTTGCTCAGCTTGGTGAATAACTTACACATTACCTATTGATGTCTTGCTCCTGACTGTGCAGCCAATAAGACTGAACTGTGGCCGCTGGCACTGCGAAACCATTCGGAGAGTTTCTTTGCAGCGCCAACTTTTCCATTTTCATAAATGATGTGCTTCTTTGTTCTGCTCCATCACAGAGAGAATGACTGCACCACTGAATTTTGAAAGATACTGTGAGGTTTTTTGAGATACTGTGTTTGGTGGGTGGTGAGGCTTTTGCTGTCACAAAGTTTCATCTTTCTCATTAAAAAAATAACACACAAAAAGAACGATGGTATATACAGTGGCAGGTTGCAGTTTTAGTTATTGCTACAATTAGGGATATCCCGATCAAGTTTTTTGTGCTCCCGATCCGAGTCATTGAATATCGAGTAGTCCGGATCCGATACTTCAAGTTCATTAAAGTTATTCAGACCAATCCGATGTATACAGGGATGGACAGAGTTTCTTAAGGGCTCAAATGTAAAACAGAGGCATCTATAAAGACATTGGTAGATGTAAACAGACTGTGTGGTCGCAATTATGAATGTGGGATTACTGATATAAACTTATTGTGTTTTATATGTACAATAAGCAGAAGAATTGCAATAAGAGGTAAGGCTAGAAAGCATGAAGCTTCTGTGTCAAAATAGCAGTCTGGCAGTCAAGTCTGAAGCAATACGCAACTCATAGCAATGCGATACAACGATGATGTCGCAGATAGTCTGCAAGGCAGTAAATAAATTACTTTCGAGTGATTTGTTGCAAAAATGCGCATGAAATATGTCAAACGCAGAAATGTATTTTTTTTCTGATTTTTTAATTTTTTGTACTTCATCAGAATGGTACGAAACTTGATAAAGATTTTGCCACTTGCCATGTGAACACAAAAAAATAAATAATTGAAAAATAGTCACACTTGTGCTTCTCGCGGTCAAAAATGAACGCATTGGAAATGAATGGAGACAAATTTCATCTAGTGGTGTTTTTGAGACGTGTTTTTGAAAATATAGATTTCATATAAAAAAAAAGTATTTGTGTGCATTTTTCATAACAATAAACATACAATTCTGTAACTTTTTTTAAGTTCACATTTTAAAACTTTTTCATTTCAGCACTAATTTGCCATGTGTCGTCTTTAAAAAGAGATCAAACTCAAGTATGTGCTTTAAAGCATTCAATAATTACGAGTAAAATTTTCAGGTCTATGCCCAAAACATGAATAAATGGATTATAACTACTGCGTAAATATAATGTAGTACCATAAAATCCCCTAAAATTACAAACTATTAAATAAAACGGGGGTTAAACGTGTGTGTGTGTGCCACACATTTGAACTTCTTTTTTTTATTTTAATGGCGGTCAGCAAACCCGATTGAGGGTGCATACTGCCACCTACTGCACGAAACCTGCACGACAGCTAACGTAAAATAAATGATCAGCTTTGATTAATTGGCTTCGATACCGATCCTTGATTGCAGCTTGGAACATCCCTAGCTACATTATTTATAGAATTACTGAAACTGAGGCATTCATGCCTAGATTATATGCTGTCGCTAATTTATTTTCAGATCATTCGTCTTCACTGTGATGCATTTGATCAGAAAGTGCCAAGAAAGCAGATGAGGATGGGTGATGAACAAGGCAAATTCAATCAGCCTTGAACTCACAGAATAAGTAGAATTTATGGGCCAGCTTATATATTATGCGCCCTGATATCTGGAGATGATGATGATAAGTTACAACCTCAGCTTTGAGCCATCCAAAAATCGTTCCCTTTTGTGAATGCGGGGATTGCAAACACTAACACACCACAAAAAGCTCATTCAAAGCTTGATGAGTCCGCAGATAATAATTTGACATTCGGACATACTTTACACAAGTAAGAAAACACACAGATTTACCGAATTCATTGCATGCTCTGTTGCACATACTTAATGTGTTCTTTGACTCATTGTGGATGAGTCATCCAACTATTTGACTCATCCAATGTTGATTTATTTTTTTAAACATTTTTTTTATCCATCCTAGATGTTCAACGTCTATGCACGAATGCATGCTTTAAACTGCAATTTAGAAGAACAGGATCCCTGTGATTACTCTTGACAGCTCTCATTTTTCTTCAAAAGGATGGCATGTCATTTCTTATATCCAGAAGTGAATTGTGCTTGAAAAAGATGAGGTAAGCCTCGGGGAGCACAGCGAAATAACTCTCTGCTCAGAAGGAAAAGGTCATTCCATGAGAACTGCCACAAACACTTTGAAATGTCAATGGGAACATGAGGTGTCCTTCAGCTTCAATATCTCCATAGTCAATCGAATCGGAACGAAACCAAGGAAAAAGAAAACCAAATGCATAAAAACTTGACAATGAAAATTTTTTTTTTTTTTTTTTCATTTAGATGTGATAACCCCTTTCGCGAAAAGTGTAGACATTTAATTTGGGCCAGTTTGGACCAATGGTAGACATTAAAGATGCTTGGAAAATGTCTCAAGAGGAGAGCGTCAGTGTATACTCTATATAGGATACCTTCATAATTATGAGGCTGAACCTCAATTATAGAACCTCATCTTTATTTTGTCAGGAGAGAAAGGTTGAGGCTTATTAAACTTTCTGCTAATGGAAGACTTAACAGAATCTATATTTTCCAGTGCAATTAACTTGTGATTAATGCTGTGAGCTTCTGAAAGTGGTTGTCAGTCACTTGCACAACACAATAATCAATGTTCTGCCCAAACAATCAAACCACATTGAATTGGGTTGTTAATCATGGAGGGTGATCGCTGGGGATTGTAATTACATTATGTTGATTACTGATGTGCTACTTCTTTTAGTCGGTTGGATGGAGTGATTAAGTGAGATGTTGTTTTGATGCTGGTTACTGTTTGGCTTTCGGAGAGTCTGAGATCATGTTGTTTCATTTGAACTACAAGGGAACCAACTTGATAAAACTGTGACTGCAACTGTTAGAAGTCACTGTCACTTTTTCTTTTTAATTAATCTGGAGGAAACTTTTTTGAGGACATCGTTTGAAACACATGCGAGTATCATGAAATAAAAAAGGGGGAAGCAGCCAAGCTTATCACGAGCTTGAGGTATATGTTTGATATGGAAGAACAAACAGTATACTGCAAATTAACTGGAAAAAATATTATTTTCGTTATTTGCAGAGGCGGACAGAGTACACAGCTACATTACTTGAGTAAAAGTACAGATACCCCTTGCTAAATTTTACTCAAGTACAAGTAAAAGTACTACAGTCAGATGTCTACTTAAGTAAAAGTACTAAAGTACTTGTTTTTAAAAGTACTTGAGTATCAAGAGTACAAGAGTACATTTTCTAAATATTGCATTACTACTGCCACAGTGCTTACATTGGTAAACACAGCAAACACTTGAAGCGAAAACTATCATTAACTTGTTCAGAAAATTTAAATAGTCTGGCAAGGTGGGGCCACGGGTTGGCACATTCCCGGGATGCGATATTTTTTTCCCCAGGATGGTAGGGGAAGACTCATGAATATTCATTAGGGAAGTCATCCCTGATTGGTCTTAACTCCAGTGACGGGTAGGTTTAGGGGCGGGGTTAGGGAGGTCATAAGACCCCCAGTGATGGGTAGGTTTAGGGGTAGGTCATCAGACCAATCAGGGATGACTTCCCTAATGAATATTCATGAGTCTTCCCCTACCATCCTGGGGAAAAAAATATCATTCCTGGGATGGACCTGCTACGTCTTCATCCATTGTTTCGTCCATGGTTTCGTCTCTTATCTAAATCTGACCATGGAGTTGACTTTGGCGGAAAGCTGAAGGTGATTGCTGATAGGCTGTCCCAATCAGTGGCGCCTGCACAATCCAATCACATTTGAGAGGGAAACAACAAATTGAGGGTTTCCGAGATGTTTCTTTTTTCCTTTTTTTTTTTTTTTTTTTGGGTAATATTTTAATATTTGCCTCTCAAATGTACTTGAGTAAAGTCATGAGTACTCCCCAAAAATGATACTCGAGTAAAGTACAGATCCCTCAAAATTGTACTTAAGTACTGTACTCAAGTAAATGTACTCCGTTACTGTCCGGCTCTGGTTATTTGCAATCACTTGCTGTTGATCATTGGGTCAAGAAATCTTCAAACCTAATTATTAAACTTACAACTCAATAGTAATCAAATATTGTTGTGAAAAGTGTTGCACAAGTAAGAACCACTTATATTTTCTGGGTAGGGGAAATACATTTGTAATCACATGCAGTTACTTTACATGTAAGTACTATGTATGTACACGGTAAGTACATTGTATCAAATGCTAAATTTGTTTAAAGTGTTAAAGATGCCTAATATAAAGTGGGCCCATGATCAGTTGTGATTAATATATCATGTAATTCACTTAATTACTACAATTACAATTGTTTGGCAGTTCTAGTTATTTTTTTTAGACCCATTTCAACACTTCTATTCACTGCCTCCTTACCGCTGACAAGTCTGGTTTTTATCACCACAAAATGACCAAACACAGTTATGAATATTAATGTTGCTTGTCGGTCTACAATGCAAATCAAAAGGAAAATATTGTAGCTGCATTGCAGATATGAAATTCATATTCTAGAGCTGCCTCTTGTTCTGCACTCCAGAGACCATCAAGTGTAACAGATGTCTCTCCTTGTGAAGGTCCCGTCACATGACTTGCATCAGGGCTTCAGCACACCTTTCACACAGCGCTTTGACCTCCACATAAAAAAGTGTTGCAAAAACTGTGAAGGAATGGCGATTTTTCATTTGAGGGTCGACGGTCTTGTGAAAGGAGATGCTGTGCACTTTAAGCAACTTTAAGCAGTCAAAATAGTGCAAGAAAACAAAAGAGGTTGATGTGTATTTGAGCAGAAAAAGTCGGTGATACATCACAGAAAGAAAGAAATTACTCATTCAATATGCATTCGATGATAGCTTATGTTGTACTTGAACTCAATGTGCTTACATGGGCATAGGAATGATCTTTCTTCCATGTTTTTGCACATCATGTCATTTGTCTGCTATTCATTGGTTATGCTTTGAAAGGTCTGTGGCAAACTGGGCCAGCTTGTTTAAATTTGGAGCATCGCCTTGCAATGGTTGACCTGCATGCACTTCAGAACTGGAAGTAATGCTATAGCTTAATGCTTTGCCGCATAGAGTGTAATACATTAGGGAATAATGAAGCGCTTCATGTGAAAGGGCCTATTTTCCCAGATATGTGGTGATGACATCACAAAACAACATGGACCAAAATGAGATTTTCATCCTGACTGTCATGGAAGCTTAAATGCCTGGTGTGGAATGGTTTTTGATATATATATATATATATCAGTATGTGTGTGTGTGTGTCATGTATTTTATTGTGTTGTCATTTACTTTGTCCAACACTTTGGTCAGCTTTGCAGTGTTTAAAAATGCTAAAATAAGAAAAGAAAAGAAAAAAAAAGAAAAGAAAAGAAAAGAAAAGAAAAGAAAAGAAAAGAAAAGAAAAGAAAAGCTAGTTCTAATAAATACACTGCTTGAATCCCACTGAAGGTAACTAAACTATTGTATATAAATATATGAGTCCATTGATCATGTATTATTTTACTTTATGTTTTGAACTTATACACACACACACACACACACACACACACACACACACACACACACACACACACACACACACACACACACACACACACACACACACACACACACACACACACACACACACACACACACACACACACACACATACATACATACATATATATATATGTGTGTGTGTGTGTGTGTGTGTGTGCAGTGTTTAACATTTCAAACAGCAGTATAGTACATACTTGACCTCGTTATGTTGCATGTTTAACTCATGTTTGATCAAATGTATAGCTTGAATGCACAAGTCACTTTGGATAAAAGTATCTGCCTAGTGAATATAAGCTAATTAACCCAATTTTGTGTAAATACATCTAAAAGCCTGGTCAAATAATGAGTAAAAAAAAAAAAAAAAAAAAAAAACATGTTAAAAAAATATGCTATATATGTGTAACTGGGCGTTCAGTTTTTCATGCAGTGTGCTCTGGTTGTATACACCACATCTGGGTGAATTGTAAGTCATATGGTATTAGCTCATTTGATGAGCGCATTTATGGCATGCATGCGGACAGTTTTTATGTTGTGCACAGGATAGTTACTATATAGAGCAGAAATACTTTGGTAGGATTGTGAACACAGCCTGAGAGTCGCTCAGTTTGTGAAGGTCATGAACACATTCTCCACACTGCAGATTCACTGCTGAGGGCTGCACACCTGCATGCTACTTCAGATAAGACTCACATTTCAAATCACAATACTGCAGTCATGAAGCGCTGGCGGCAGACTAGGCTTCTCATTCACTCTTTTAGATTACACTTTATTTTAAGGTGTCCTCATTACAGTGTGATTATACAATTAAGTATACTGAGTAGTATTAATCAACAACATGTGCTTGCTATATGGTTAGGAGTAAGGTTTGGTTTAGGGTTAGTTGCTTGTATTTATGCATAATTTATTACTGTACTAAGTACTTGTAATGCGTAACACTGTAAATTAAAGTGTCCCTCTTTTTTTCTTTCTTCTCTCTCTCTCTCTCTCTCTCTCTCTCTCTCTCTCTCTGAATTAGTAACTGAAGTCAATCATTTGGAAATAATGGCTGTATACACTTAATTAAAAGAATCCTTTCTGTGTCGAAGGACAATGTATCTATTCATTCTCCAAACTGCTCGTCCTATGTTGGGTTGCTGGAGCTCCCTTGATGGATGGCCAGGATGATGTGCATAATTCTATTATTTATCAGACCCCAATACAATTAATCTGACTACATTACAGCTGTTGGTGTTATATAACCTATTAATGTTTGAAGGTAAATGTCTTTCTTAAATTAATAGGGATCTGTAGGATTTAAATTGATCATTCAGATATCACTAATATGTAAAATACTGTAGCTAGTCAGAGCCTCCGTGTCTTTCCATGCCGAGGATGACTAACTCAGAGAGTTGAATGAGCAAAGGTCTGAACATGTTTAATTTTAACTCACTGCTACAGTGAACAGTGAGTGAATGAAAGTTACAGTCACTAAAGCTTTCAACACAACAGTCAATGCAAACTGGAATGATAAAGAGCATCATTTAATTCACATTAAAGGGAACACTGTTGAACAGTATTAGCTGCATTCACAACTCATAAAGGAGTTTTCTTACTTTGACTCACTCTCGCCTAAGTTGAGCACCCATTGACATGTTTTCTTAAAACAAATGACAATAAAACAAATATATAGTTCAAAAATGGGGTGAAACTTTACAATACGCTCTATGCACGAACGCTGCTGACGTATTTCTGGTAGAAAGTGTGCTCTATAGCGAAGTGTACCAGCGGCAAAACTTTCATAAAATGAATTTTCTCAGAAACAGAGACAACGATTTTAGAAACCAATTCGCTAGTCGGATTTCACATGATATGAGAGAATGCTCACCCTCAAAGTTGTTGATGTGCTCGAAATATATAATTTAAAGCCCTTCTCTTTGTTACTCTTAGGTGTGACAGCTAACTGCCTCACAATATTGTTAACATCATTCACGTTAACCGCTGGAAGTCCTTGTAAACAGCGAGTGTAATTTACCATTATCTCCACCGAATGCCAAACGGCTTCCGACGCAGCACCGGATGTAACTGGGCGGCTGAGACTAAACGGGGAAGCAATCGTGCATGGAGCCTATAAGGTTCTGTTTGTTAATATTAGTTAATGAACAATGAAAAATACTTCTAAAGCATTTGACATCTTAGTTATAACTACGTATTAACTAACATTAAAATCACCCTGTAGTCAATAATTTTATCCCTTAAAACTCATCTTTGATCACCAAAATTACATATTTAAAAGTTTTTTTCCTTAAAAACAAAAACAAAAATAGCTTGAATGTAACTCTACACCCTTGCCTCATTTAGTATACGCGGTTCTATGAATATGTAAATGAGCCCCGCCTCCACTCACTCACTCAGCTCAGAGATCCACTCGTTGACGATCAAACATTGATCTGATTGGTTACAAGGTAGTTTGTGACGTCAGAAACACCAGCGATTTCAAAGCGTGTTTTTGAGACTGTCTTTGGTTCACTGCAGTTTTAAGGAGAAAATACTCAGCAATGGTGTCGACTTATGAATTTACACATGGTCTGTCTTAAAGGTATTAAAACACCACATAAACAACATTAAAAGCTTGATTTTCAGAAAAGTTTTTTCTTTGCGTTTTTCACGTAAAGATGACACCGTTGTCAAAATGATCCCCGTTCAAATGGATCTGCGAAAACAATTAAAACCGATGTGTTCTTCTGCCAGGCCAGTAGTTGGCGATGTTACTTTGTAAAAAAAAACAATAAACAAAAACACTACGCACTTATACAGCACTACGCTAAACATGTAACACATATGTGCCACCACCGTTTTCACAAATTCACATTTTTTTAGTTTACACGGAGATAATAACGGTATAATTTTCAAAAACTTGCACTTTCAACTAACAGAACGAAGTTTTCAGTTTTTTGTTAAAAACGGTTTTGTGTAAATGACCCCTTTAAGAACATGTCATTTAAGTGCATTTGTTGTACATTTTGTAGGGAAGTGTAAACAATTATTATTAAATAAATCAATTGTAATGTTTTTTTAGTGTGTCTTTGAAGCAACCACCAAGAACACCCAAGCAATGCCCTAGCAACCACTCAGAAACCCCTAGCAACAACATAGTAGTGTGCAGAAGAACATTGAAACATATTTCATGAAAAGAAAAGCCAGCATTACATAACAAATTCATTTTTCAGCAGATTGCTACATTTCGCCAATGTAATCAAAATGACAGCGTAATCTTTCTCAAATCATCACAGCACACTCAATTATTACATTCATTGGTTTAATATCTCTCAAATGAGGGAAAATGTGAATAAAATCCAACAGTTGACAGTGCTTGCCAGGCGTTGTAGGCAGTCGAGTGGTGGGAACAGTGTGGGTGGTAAGCTTGTGCAAAGATGATCCGGCATATGATTGTGTTTGTGGAAAGAGTTGGGAATGAAGAGAAATTCAGGGCAATTCTACTCTTTTTTTTTTACTTTTTTTTTTTTTACCAGCAGGGGGTACTATGGTTCTCTCAAGACACATATTCCTGTAACACACTTGTCCAGCTGTGCCCATGGAAAACATTATGGATTTTGCCAAGCACAAATGAACCTTACAGCACCAATTCACAGCTGTGATGGGCCGTGGCATGAAGTCTGAATCCCCTCAGTCTGCTCAGCGACCACTAACTCTTTCTCACCCACGGTTCAGAAAGCACATACGTTGTTGTTGCGTCTTATCTTGCTGAAGGAGACACGTGTCAAAGAGCGTGTTTCTGCACTTAAACATTTTGCAGCACTGGATTGTTGTTAAAGGGAAAGGGTTTCATTTTTTCCCAATTATAATACTTTCTCCTATCCCAGTTTCTGTAAGTAGCTTAGGAGTCAGCTATAAGTCAGATATCTGTAGGTTGATTCCCTTGAAAAGTGTAAACACAACCAATATTTGTATGTTTGGGATTGGGCTAACCAAGAAATTATATGCATCAATGTTTCATATCATTATTTACAGTGTTCACCATTCTGGGTGCAAATACTTCCTCCATTTAAAAGTAGTAATGCATTCTGACGAAATAATGTTTTTGAAAGCATTATATAAATCGCAACTTCTTCATTATATAAAAGCATGAAATGGACTGCATCAGGATCAATGGAGAAAGGCTTAAGACTGTGACCCAGGCTGTCCTTGTTTGATTCCATGGAATACATGAACAATAATATGCCTTTCAAATGTATTAAAATGTGTGCAGCTGAGTAACTGTCATTGAGATGAATGGGAATCCAGGAATTATAGACCGCAAGTAATTATTTTTGAAATTCCGTTTGTTGGCTCTAGAGAGGAAATTATAATGCTTATAAAAGCAAAGGAGGAAAACTCATCTTGGCTAAATAATTCTGTGTAAAGTTCTGTGTGAAGGCCGAAGACATGCTATGACTATAATATAATATATCCATCAAGTTATTAATTAATAAGCTCAGTTCCTCTTCTTTTGCCTCTCTCGTGTTTGTTAACACTCACGCATTGGATACAATTAAAAGTGGACCATTGAAAAGACTCTTTCAGTCCAAACCAGCAGCTACAAATACATCTGAAGCACATCGACCATTTCTGACGCAGATGGAAAATTTCAGGCCATGTCAATCACATTTTATCTAACCCACTCGAGGAAGCCGGCTTCAATCACCTGTCTCTCTGCATGCATGCTTGCTTTTTTTTTCTGCTTTCTGCATGGCACAAAAGATCCATATAACTCAGTGTTCAGCTGAACACATTATGGCACAGTGCAGCAACTGCACACATATTTTGACAGTGCTTGAATATATCTATAATGAAAGGATTGCACCTATAGAAATGAAATCCACTTAAATGTACTAATGGCTAGATAGTGTTTCGATCTAAGTTCCTGATAGAAAAAAAATAAAAAGACATAATACCTCCCATTAAAGGCCATTAGCAGAATATAAGCTCCTCAGTGTTATCAACACAAGTTTCCTACTTAACTGATGTTAATGTGGTTTATGAGTAGAGCTGCTCTCGATTGGTCCAACAGAAGAAGGATTCTGGGAGTGTGGCATATGTGTGCTTGTGGCACACACACATGAAGATAACACACTTGACTGGGTCATGTGAAAAGTCTGTTTGAGCTTTCAGTGACCCATTTTCTGCTCATGAGTGAGTGTGTGTGTGTGTGTGTGTGTGTAGATAGTATTGCTGGCTGGAGCTAGTTCAATGAGCTAGATTAGATTGCATTTTCAGTTCTGGACACAGGCACTATTATAGCATTTAAATTATTTTGTAATATGTGATTAATTTATGATAATCAGTCCCAAGCATACCATGTTATGATATAAAGATACATTATCATACATACATATCATACATTTGGACTCCCGGTCCAAATTGACCAAACGCTATTGCCGCTGGCATGGTGCTGCGTCATGCGTTTTAAAAATTTTAAATTTACATTTTTATATTAACCTTTGTTAATGTCAATTTTAACATTTACTAATACATTATTAAATTCAAAAGTTGTATTTGTTAACATTAGTTAATGCACTGTGAACTAACATGAAAAAACAATGAACAGCTGTATTTTTATTAACTAACATTAACAAAGATTAATAAATACAGTAACAAATGTATTGCTTATGGTTAGTTCATGTTTATTAACACATTAACTAATGTTAACTAATAAACCTAATTGTAAAGTGTTACCGCATTTTCAGTTGAATGCAGGTGAAATGCATTTTCACATTTTTATGTTTCTGGAGGTTAACTTATCAAAAAAGTTGAGTTATTTGTAAAAAATGATAAAAATGATAAAAAAAATGCATCCCTGCCCTCCCCCACAGCATGTGTTTTAATGCTTGAGATGCATGTTTGAGACAGATTAAAATGAACCAATGCAACCCCAACAATTGCCTCCAAAGGCAAAGTACTTGGCACTGCCGTAGCTTTCAATAGAAGGTTTTTAGAAAAATAGGCAGCATATCAATTGTGAAAAGAGATGAACAAATGTAAGCACTCTCATTCAGTCGTTAAAAATAAACTTCATCAATGCATTTCTAATAGCCTTTGGAAGGGTAACAGTTTTTGGATGTTTGTCTACATTCAGGGACAAAACAACATCAGACGGTCTTACTCGACTGCAGTATCAGACATGAGCTGTTAAAGTGAAATGAACCAGTCAGTCATGTTAAAGTTATTTAGTAAATGGATTTCCACTCTAATCAAAGATTCTGTAACAAACAAGATAAATGAAACCATTTAAAAGAAAAAAAAAAGAAAGAAAATGTTTTGTAATCGTTTTTGTAGCAAGGACACCGCCATCTCACGCGGTTTGTTGTCTTTTCTGAGTTCAACATCCAACAGTTAAAGGCAGACAGTGGAGGAGTGAAAGATAAAGACAGAGACGGAAGACAAAGATGGAAAATGGAAAGCCACAGGGAATCAGAAGACAAAAGGGAGGCCACTATTGCATTGTTCCTGGATGTGAAAATTTGTTTTACAGTGTTAAAGCAAAGGACAAAAAAGTCCATTTTCATAAAGTGCAGCTGAAACGGAGGACAGTACCGCTTCGTTCCCGATACACATTCACACACAAGTCCCACTGATAGCACCTGTCCATCACTGAGACGTCTATTTGATGTCTACATTACATCTGCGAGATGTGCTTTTTAGTGTTTGCTCATCTGCAATTTAGCTCTAAGACGGTTCCTGTCAGATGTTAAATAGGCATTTAGAAAATGTCTTTAAGATGTTTACTCTTTAGAAAGTTGTTTATCAGATGTTTGTATACAACAGATGTTTTCCAGATTCAGGGCTCTTTAGCAGACATGTTAGAGACGTACCTGTGCTATCTGGGAAGATTTCCATAGTTATACTTGGATAAACAATTTTTTGCCAAAATTACTGTCAGAAATTAAGATTTTTTTTTTATTATTATAAATCATTTATTTATCAAAATAACTTTCCCTCCCTATTACAATGACATTCTCTGATGACGTTTACTGGCGTGAGGGCGGGACAACCTGTCACTCACATGAGATCACAGCAATAGCAGATGACAACAATCCAATCAATCCCTGATGGACAAAATCAAGTCCAGCCCTACATTTTTGCTTCTTCGAGAAGCCATTTCACTCACATATACGATGAGGAAGAAAATATTATTGCAACTTTCGTTTCATGCCGACTTTAAGAGCATTCTTTCTTTATCTGTATACGCCAACGTGATCGGGTGATTTCAAATCATGGCATTTCAGTAGGGTGGAAAACAAAAATAATACTGTAAATATGCATGTTTAATTTCATCTTGGGCTGTATTTTACAGATCAGTGAGATTTGCAGCTTGCATTCGGGGGAGGAGATGAAAAAGAAACTGTCAAGTCGAACACTTTCTGGTTCCCATAGTGACAGATGAAGGGGATTAGATGCAATATTTGTCAAATACAAAGATGTTTCAGACGTTTTCATGAAACAACAGAAACACTTTTCATTCACTACTTTATGAACTGCTTAATACAGCACCTGTACGTTCAAGAACATATATGTGTTAAAAAATAAAGCTGTACTGTTTAAATACCAATAAAGTGGGATCTATATTTTTTATCAGTTTTATTTTGATTTTGATACATTTTTATTACAATATAATACAATATAAAATATTTAGATAAAACATGTTAAAATATAACATTAAGGTTACATGAAAATGTTATTACTGTTTTTACTGTTAAAACGGTCTTTACGGTTTTATTACATTATGGCCCGGTTTCGCAGACAGGGCTTAAATTTAGACAGGATTAGGCCTTAGTTAAATTAGGACAATTAAGTAACTTTTATGAATGTGCCTTATAAAAAACAAACAACAAAAAAAAAACATTACTGTTGTGCATCTTGACAGAAAACAATGGCACTGACATATTTAAAGATATATAAGTGGCTTTCAGTTAAAACAGCTCAAACATGCATTTTAGTCTGGGACTAGTTTTAAGCCTTGTCTGTGACATACTGACTTTTTTCTTCAGAATTGGGAGTTATATCTCACAATTCTGACTTTTTAACACGCAATTGCGACTTTATATCATGCAATTCTGACTTTATATCTCCCAATTGCCCAAGGTTTTTTTTTTCTCCATTAGGTCACCTGATGAGTTTTAGGACACCATTAGGTCACTTGATGGAGTTTTTCGGTTCCTTACCACTGTTGCCTTTGGCTTGCTCAGTTGGGGATATTTTGGGGATATTTAATTTTATTCTATCAATCAATAAATTCCACTAGAAACAAACTTTGTTGTATTATTTTATAATACCTTTTTATGAAGCTGCTTTGATACAATCTGTATTGTGAAAAGCGCTATACAAATATACTTGATTTTGATTTGATTTGAATTGCGTGTTATAAAGTCAGAATTGCGAAATATAAAATCGCAATTACCTTTTTATTTTTTTATTCTGTGGCGGAAACAAGCTTCCATAAGTATACGGTAAGGCCCTACCATAGTAATCTCTGACAGGTTGAATACTCGACCCCAAGCAAATGTTAGAGCCTTGTTAGGCCTTCCATGCATAATGTCCTAGTTAACCAATAGTCACATTTTATTCCCTGTCGCTGACCCTATTAAAAAATGTTCTGCCGTCGTCTGCTAAGATGCTCGGAGCATGTTGCTTGTTATTCTCGAGATTTGGGACACACAGAGGTAACCAGTGACAACCAGTGTGCAGAATCCAGGCATGTCTGATTCTACCAGATTGTGTCCCGATGAGTAACACTTGAAAAACAAGCCCTGCTCCTAACCATGATATTCACAAGCTTGAATTATTCATCAAGTAGTCCTTAATGCTCTTTCGGCAGTTTGTGAAATTATTGTTATTTTTGGAGAGACCACTGGGTTTTGCACCTCAGAAGTAGAGGATGCATGTGTGTGCATGTGTTCTCCCTGAGAAATCCTGCCAGAGCATTAAAATATGTAAAGTATCCTTCAAATGCGGCATGGGCTACTCTCCGTTTCAAACCTAAATGACTTGGGAGTTTGTTTCATAACACTACCACTGAGAAGAGATTATTACAAAGCAGATTAGATTTTAAATGAAATCTGGCCATGTGTCCTCTGAAGAGTTTTCATTGTCTTTCTTATCCATACTATTACAATGAAAATGAGAATTCTCTGTGTTGCATTTCTGCAGTGTGTGATGGACTATCCGGGGTTATGAAGGGCTAATGAAGGCACCATGCTACTTCATGGCATGTATATTTGGCTGTTTGCAAAAGAGACTGGACTGATTTTAGTCGTGTTATGATCATTTGGGCAGAGATATCAGTTTTATCACAATTGCTATTGCTCATACTTAGGGTTATTGATTTATTCGGATTCTTTCTACATGAATATGAATCATTCTTTAAATTGGCTTGGTGAGTAAATATGTTCTATTGCTTTTCTAATTGCTCAGACTTATATTTTTCATCTAGTGGACAATTAAGTAGTGGGAAAATCCCATTCTTACACTGGGGAATCCATATAGAGACCAGCACCAGATGTTCATAAATTCTTAAACTGGAACTTATGTTTTACACTAGGGATAACTAATACTCTTCCTTTATAAATAAATTTGGTTGTACCATTTAATCGTACACACTTTAGTCTTAAGGCAGAACATAGCTAGAAGGTTGTAAGCTAATGTGTGGTCACATTGTTATTATTATTATTTTTTTACTGCTTATTGAATAGGCAGCTTTCACATTTGTAAACTGTAGTAATGTTGAAATATCTGTTTATCTTTTTTTTTTTATGTAAATAATTTTCAGAAATTGTATGTGAAAATAATAAGATATACTTCCAACAATGACAAAATTCACATTTAGGAGATACAAGCATTCAAAACTTACAGTCCCTCACTTCCACTAAAATGGATCACAGATTTATATGACATCACCGCGGACTTCAGCTTCTCATCACATCTTCTGTCCAATCAAATGCTCTCTAGAATCTAAAGCTCCGCCCCCTATGCTATAGTCTAAATACCACCTGGCCAAAGTGACCGTTGACAGACACGGAGCAATATGGGTTGGAGACGTGTGTTCGGTTGCTCAAACGCTCAAGTTTTATTCAGCTTTCCAACTGTACGTTGGTTAAGAATGAAATGGCTGGCATTTATTAACCTCTGCTATTGAATCCAGCGTATCATCAGCGCTCGGATCCGCTTCCATGGTGCCGTCAAGTACGACTTGCAGTCTGTGAGGTAAACTAAACGCTATTGGATATTTGAAAAGGGGGAGGAGCCATTCAATATGTCCCGCCTTAACTTCCTGTTTCAGTGAAAATTACGTCAACGCATCATACAAAGCTGTGCGTTCCAAGGCACTTCAGTGGGCCTTCAATCATATAATTATTCATCAGCTAGCTTCAATTTAACAACGTTCAAATATCTATTAGCGGTTAAATTGTAAATCATTGCCCGTTTATAACATTACAATAGCCCTGAATTTAATTTAGTCCAGAAAGCAACCACCCAGAACAGTCAACCATCTTGTATAGAAATAACCTACCAAACGCATTAGGTAATTTTTTTTTTCTTTTCAAAGTGCACAAAACAAGTACCAATTACCAACTGCTCTGTGTCAGAAACCTGCCCAGTTATATTTATATGTCCCAACACTCCATAATGTAATTCAACATGGTACTAACAGAATTTATTTGACAGTTTAACAGCCTCGGATTCCTTGATGTACTGAACTACAGGTGGAATATTGTTTGTGCTACACAATAAAAGGCTGATGACTGTTTTCACAATGACCTTTAACGCTGTGGAATCCACTGGGGCTGCATCAAAAATCTTTATTTTGTTCGAGTACACACAAGCTGATAGCTGTTAGTACCACATGAGAAGGAAATCCAATTGAGAAAGTTTGGCCTTTTTCAAAGATACCTCTCTCCAAGGAAAATGTTTATGCTGAGATCACAAAAATAAGAAATATCAAAGGTGCGGATCTCAAGATAGGATCACTATTCGCCAGTAATACTGCACATTTGGAAAGGTCATGAATGCTATAAACTTCTGCAGTTGGAAGAGTTAGAATGGTAATTGGCTCTGTTGTTGTTTTAATGTCAAACCATCAAGATCTGTGAAGGATTTGTGCATTTCTGTCATTTTACCTGCTCTGTGCTGTACAGTGTGCATGAACTACCAAGTGATGAAATGGTGAAATGATGAACATAACCCAGCTGCATGCAGTCTGAAATCACTGTTGATTGGAATAAAATATAGAAACTTTCCATCACACACTTTTATGTTTCTCATTCTTACAGTGTAGTTACACGAGTACTGAGTAATATAAATTAAGAACATGTACTTACTATAGGTTTAGGGTTAGGATAAGCAATTGGTTTATTGCTAGTTGCTTGTAATTATGCATAATTTACACTTACTACTATAGTAAATACATGTAACGTGTAACAAGGTGACAAATAAAGTGTAACCAAACGTTTTTGTAAGGGATAATATACATCCTGTCATTTGTTATCGCAGAATAAACCCTGACGCGAAGCTTGCATCACCCTGAAGCCGTGTCTTATTACACGGCTACTTTGCACATAAGTCAAGTCAAGTCAAGTCACCTTCATTTATATAGCACTTTTAACAATGTAGATTGTTTCAAAGCAGCTTTACAGTGATAAATGGAAATTAAAGTAACAGAGATTGTTTCGGCTTTACCTGCAGCTCTGAAATAAAGTACTTGTCCAGCTAAAGTTAGTTTTGATTGATTCACTTCAGTTGCAAAGATCATTAGTTATTAACTTAGAGGCCGCTTACACGACACCGTTCCAACAGAAAACCCTTAACTTGCTCCGGCCCGCTCATTTTCACAACAACAGTGCCTGGTGGCTCGAGAACACAAACCTTGAAATAGGTTCCAAGTTGTAAGTGTTATTTTTTTTTGTTGAAAAACTTAATGTGCTCAGGCGTGTAGTCTTTCTTTACAAATTGACCTCACCAAATTACTTGTCTGGTCTTAAAAATTCATAATACAGATTTTTATTTTGTCGCATCCATGTGAACTAGAATCATTTTGACAACGTTTTATCTTTAGGGAAGGGAAGGAGGCCTTCACAGGGGAGAGACTAGTTGACACTTCAGGACTGCGTTGTCGTCGTGTCAGGGCGCAGGTCCTTCATCAGATCTGGATCCGTTGGACTGCGGTAAACCTCAGGATAAATATTAGACGAATATTAGCGTAGATGCCATTCTTCTTATGATGCAATGAGTACATCAGGATTTATGGGAAGTGTTTCCGGTTCCGGCTGACCTAATCTATGCAGCCTAACATTGAATTATAGAAGTCTATAATGTGTTATGTGTATGCTAGGCCAAAGAGATGTGTTTTCAGTCTAGATTTGAACTGACAGAGTGTGTCTGCTTCCCGGACAATGTTAGGAAGACTGTTCCAAAGTTTTGGCGCTAAATAGGAGAAGGATCTACCGCCAGCAGTCGGTTTTGATTTTCTAGGTATTATCAACTGGCCAGAATTTTGAAATCGCAATAGACGTGAAGGACTATAATGCGTTAAGAGCTCGCTCAAGTACTGCGGAGCTAAACCATTTAGTGCTTTGTAAGTAGTCAGCAATATTTTAAAATGTATATGATGTTTAATAGGGAGCCAATGCAGTGTTGACAGAACCGGGCTAATATGGTCATACTTCCTGGTTCTGGTAAGAACTCGAGCTGCTGGAGTTTGTTTATTAAGCGTGCAGGGCAACCACCCATAAGAGCATTACAATAATCTAGCCTCGATGTCATGAACGCATGAAGTAACTGTTCCTCATTTGTCATTGAAAGCATATGTCATAATTTAGATATATTTTTAAGATGAAAAAATGTGTTTTTACACTAGAAATGTGGCAAATTTCATCAGGGCGTGAAGAAATATAGAGCTGAGTATCATCAGCATAACAGTGAAAACTAATCCCATGCTTCCTAATCATATCTCCCAAGGGTTGCATTTAGTAAATAATTAGACACAAAATATTGACTTGAGTTTAAATATTTTTTTAGGTATTTAAACACAAAGCTTCCACAGAGAAAGCAGTTGCAAGAGGCAAGTTCCAACTACATGGACATTTAAGGGATACTGTACAGTCATACCACTTATTGCATAGCATTTTGCCACATAAATAATTATGGGGATAAGAGGTATTGATTTGAGATTAAATTGTTTTAACTCTTTCCCCACCAGTGTTTTTGAAAAAAGTTGCCAGCCACCGCCAGCGTTTATGATGTATATATATATATATATCTGAGAAAATCATGTTTTTGTCAAAGACTACATCCAGATCAGATTCAGAACGAAACAGATGGAGAAGATCGAGTCCATCAACACTCCCAAAGCTTCACAGTCCTAAACCTCATCCTGAGTCGACATTTCATTCAGTAACATTAGGCAGTTTTGCTGTTTAATGTTGGTGATCGTGTTATTTTACATATGCATATGATTACATATGATATCACTTGTTTCTGCTGCTTCTTCACATGTGTTTTAATCTGGAGATTCAGTACTCTTTCAGAAGATGTGTAATAGCACCCCCTAGCGTATAACAGTGAAAACACAGAAAGCTGGAAAATTCCGTCAGCGGGGAAAGAGTTAAAATCTTTACCTGTTTGTTATCTTATGATCCGTTACAGTCTAAAAACAACCGTTGCAAAATGGCAGTGATAATTGGATGTTTTTAGATTCTTTTCTGACATGGACTGAAATAAATACTGAATTATTCTGAATATCTGCTGTTTTTCATGAAAGAGGCTCTAATTATGTAGAACAAGAATCATGGAAAACAATTTACCCTGTCAATTGAAGAGAAAAAAAAAGTGTCAGCAACAATGCTTTACTGTATTTCTGTGAAAAGTCAAAAATATATTCACAGCAATTATCACCAAGAAGTCTGAGGTGTAAAATTATTCAGTAAAATATCTTGGTGTTCATAAGTTAATGCGACGCCTACAAGATGAGACTACAACAAGTTTTTTTTTTTTTTGGTTTTTTTTTCTGCCCACTCTAACTCTACAGCTTGACAAGGCTGCACTGAACTGAAGAAAAAAGAAAGAAAGATTGTTCTCATCTTGGCTTTCACTTCGTATTTAATACGCATTTAATTATTTTTTCATTTTTCATATTTATTTGTAAACCAGAACCACAGTTATGTCCCATCATCATCATCTGAATAATTGGTTACTTGTCACAGAGTGATAATTTCATCAAAAACATGATCGCCAGACGGTTAGACTGCTCATTATTAAGGAGAGAGAATGAGAGAAAAGGGAAATACTAATGTGCTGGAGCATATCAGAATATCTCTCAGACAAGGTAACCATAGTTACAGCAGAGCTGAGAAGCATACAACTCCTCTGAGAATGAAAAACAATGAAATTAAAACCCATTTTTCTGAACAGTGCATAAAGATTGCAGTAGACTGGCAGAGTGACTTCCCATTTGAGACAGAATGTTCAAAGCTATAGGATATATCAATGGCCTTTTTCTTTTTACATGTGCATCTCTGGAAGGAACATGACAGTCGTGACATTTAGTGAAATTCTATCATAGAAGATAAATTATGTGTGCAAACCTGAATTTTAGCCTTGAGGGAACATACAGAAAGAAAAAAAAAATAGGGGAAACACTGTTTTGCAAGTTTATGAGTTTTGGAGTCCAACACTGTGACGCTTCTCATTCACAGTGTCTCACATTATGCTAATTGTGTGAAAGGATTGTTCCCTGGAGCATTTGAGAATATTCTGTAGTGTCATGGCAATAGGAATTGTGGTATAACTTTTATGGTAGTTCTAGTAAGTGTGTTATGTTTATCAGTGGTGTACACTTTCTTTCAGCCAACCTTGAAAAGGTTTAAAAGGTTTAAAAATAAACTTAAACACTGCTAGTAATAAAATAAATCTTCAGTTACTCTATTTGTATCACACAAAATAGCAGTAATACTTTATTTTGATGATCCCTTTTGTAACTTCACAACTACATCAACAATAATACAAATTCAAGCAATTGACTGCAAAAGAAACAGCATGTCAATTTCAATAAAATGTGAACACTTAATGTGCGTCACGGTCTGGTGCAGGCAGAAGACGAGGGAGAATCAAAACAGGTACAGACAGGCAGAAGGTTCACACACTTAGGATGGAGATCGGACCAGGACTGACAGAACTTAAATACAAACACAGCAGGTGGGAGAGGAGACCAGGGTGGAGCCGGAGAGCCGACGAGCCCAGGCAACACAGAGGATCCGGCGGGACATAGCGATGCCACAGGCTCTGGTGACTGAGGTGTAGGTGGGCACACAGAAGGCTGCGGTGGAGCCAGAGTGACAGAGGACCAAGGTGGAGCTGGAGGGAGTGAGGAGCCCAATGGAGCCAGAGGAGTGTAGTCCTGAAGCGAGGAACGACCAAGGCGGAGCTGGTGGACTGATGGGCCAAGGTTGAGCTGAACACTGGTAGGCCCGCGAGGAACAGACACGGGCTCAGGAACAGTTCTTGGGGCAGGAACAGGTCGAAGAACAGAATAGGGAACAGGTATTGGCGGCCAACCTGGCTGAGGGCTCAGGCGGTGTGGTGTTGGCTACCATCTTGGCTGAAGACGAGGGCTCAGGCATGGTGGGCATGACGTGAAGAACAGGCTGGACCGGCATGACATGAAGCTCAGGCTGGTCAGGCAAGAAGTGAAGAAGCTCTGGTTGGTCAGGCATGACGTGAAGATCAGGTTGGTCAGGCAGTGTTCTGAATCGGGGCGCGACGGTCTCCAGACACCTATTGACAGTCTCTTTCCAGTCCAATCCTGTGGTGTCTGGGAGGTCGCTATGGTGGTGGAACGTTGCCCCAATCTAGAACAGGGTCCTTAGGGTCTCGTCATCCGGGGCGCTGGTGGCAGCAAGACACAAAAAGTTCTTCACAAATAAAAAAAGTTTAGGGCTCTCCTGAGCCAGGGCAATCATGTCTTATCCATTTTGGGCGGTCCAATCTTCTGTCACGGTGTGGTACAGGCAGAAAAAGACGAGAGAGAATCAAAAGTTCCAATACAAACTTTTACTAACAATACACTACAAACAGGTACAGTCAGGCAGAAGGTTCACACACACTTTGTAGGACAGAGATCAAACCAGGCCTGACAGAACAGACAGAACTTAAATACAAACACAGATTACACTGATTAACAGAACACAGGTGAGACAGATGACGATAATGACTAAACAGGTGATACAACTGAACTGATAATGACGGTAACTGTAGAAACAAAGGAGTGGCGGGAAAAGAACAAAAGCAAACTGGAACCAATCAAAACTCAAACTGAAAGTCCAAACAAACGCTGACAGGTGACAATGTATTTATTGTTGCTCTATTACATTATAAAAATTAATTACTGTAATTACTTTTGGCATCTGTATAGAAGCGTGGAAAGCTCTTGGACATGCAGACATTGATTCAGACACCTATGTGTAAGAAAGGGACAGAGTCCTAGCAGCAGCTATTCTCAGCTTTGCTTCTCTAGCAACTCATCAGCTTCACTAGCTATGTTTCCATCACCTTGTTTTTTTGTGCATTTTGAAATATTGCATCAGAAACTAGTGATGGAAATGGCAAATTCCGGGGAAAAAATCCCTTAATTCATAAAAAAAAGTTTGTATGCTCACTCGAGGTGGTTTTTGACTTGTGCGAAAAAAAAGTTAATGCGAATAATGGGAGATGGAAACACATTTGCAGAATAAATTCTTATGTAGTGAATGTTCTGACATGTTTCCGCTTATGCCGTTTTATTTACAGGAACAGGGTTGGGAAACAGTGCATTACACACATGCCTAGGCAAATTATAACGCTAGAAACCTGTGCACAAATAATGAGGAACAGAATTTTTACTTTTTTAAATTATAATTTATAAAAATAATTTTATTGAAAAACATACGTCAAGTGTAACATCTAGGTAGCAACACCCAATGACACACATGTCTGGTTTACTATCTTTGTGGGGACTCTCCATAGACATAATGGTTTTTATACTGTACAAACTGTATATTCTGTCTCCTTACACTAACTCTACCCCCAAACCTAACCATCACAGCATTTTTTGCTGCATTTTTACATTTCCAAAAAACTCATTCTGTATGATTTATAAGCTTGTTTACCCATGGGGACCTCAATTTAGGTCCCCACTGTGACATGAGTCCCCATGAGTCTGTGTGCATTCAGGTTGAAGTCCCCACCGGGATAGAAAAACAGGTACACACACACACACATATATACACACACACACACACACACACACACACACACACACACACACACACACACACACACACACACACACACACACACACACACACACCTGCATCTTTCATGATTCAATGATCTTTAGCTGATTCAAATGCAGTTAAAGGATTAGTTCACTTTTTAAAAAAAAATTACTCACCCCCATGTCATCCAAGATGTCCATGTCTTTCTTTCTTCAGTCGAAAAGAAATTAAGGTTTTTGATGAAAACATTTCTCCATATGATAGACTTCAATGGGCCCCAAACGGTTCAAGGTCCACATGACAGTTTCAGTGCAGCTTCAAAGGGCTTTAAACGATACCAGACGATGAATAAGGGTCTTATCTAGCGAAACGATCGGTCATTTAAAAAATAAATTAAAAAGTTTAAGTTTTATAAGCACAAATGTTTGCCTTGCTCTGTTCTTTGATGCGCGTTCGTGACGTCACGTAATACGCAATTACTTTGAAAAGGTCACGCTTGAAAAATTTCTGTCCTGAAGAAAATGTTCTTTTTGGCTTTTTAATATTAAAACACCCAGGATACGCACACGAAATGGGCATTTTAAACGATAAACTGACACAAAGACATTTGAATATGTGTATATGGTCCTCCTTCCGCACATTTGTAAACACTGACTCGGTACTTCCACCTACCTCAAGCGTGACCTTTTCAACGTAATTGCGTATTACATGACGTCACGAACGCGCCTCACAGAACAGAGCAAGGCGAACATTTGTGCTTATAAAACTTAAACTTTTTTATTTATTTTTGAAATGACCGATCGTTTCGCTAGATAAGACCCTTATTCATCGTCTGGTATCGTTTTAAAGCCCTTTGAAGCTGCACTGAAACTGTCATTTGGACCTTGAACCATTTGGGGCCCATTGAAGTCCATTATATGGAGAAAAATCCTGGAATGTTTTCATCAAAAACCTTCATTTCTTTTCGACTGAAGAAAGAAAGACATGGACATCTTGGATGACATGGGGGTGAGTAAATTATCAGCAAAAGTTTTTTTAAAAGTGAACTAATCCTTTTATACTTATAAAGTTCTCTGGGTGTTGAATGCTAAAATACAGGACAAACTTTGTTCCATATTAATTTTACATGGAACACAACTCTAATCCCAGGATGATTATGCATTATACAGGATGGCTGGCAATCTTAGTTTTGCACTTGAGTGCAAATATCCTCTTAAATCCAGGTGCATCCAACATTGGACACCTCATTATTTCATGAAGGGGACTGAGAAAATGTGAAATTTGTGTGACAAGGAGCAACACTGATCCTCAGTGAAGTTCAAGTCATCCTCTTGTTCCTGTCTCATCTCCCCTCAGCAAAGACAATTAGAGTCGCCAGTCTCCACAAGCCTCTTAGCTCTCCGCAGCCCCACAGTAATACATTTCGTTATTTTTCCACTCCATCTACGTTTGGCTCATCTCACGAAACAGATTGTCAAGTGAGTTGAGATTAACATTTCCCATTAGTCGAAAGGTTGGGGAAGAAAGAAAAATTCACACTCTGTTTAATATTCAATAAAAAAAAGGGTTGGTGTGCAGTTAGCTAATTATTGGTGTTTGCTAAGGCAAGTATCACTATTACTGTCCAGTTTTCAGTTTGTGTTCTTATCCATTTTTCTGTTCAGTTCATGTTTGAGTTTCTTTGTTCATCCTCTTGTCTGTTAATTAGGTTCTCAGTTTTCTCCCTGTGTGTCACTATGGTTACTAAGTGATTTGAGTACTCGGTTCAGGTGTGTCATGTCTATTATCTCGTTTGCCCATGCATTTAAGCCCTCTGTTTCACTCAGTCCCTTGTCTAGCATTATTTCAGTTCCTTGTGATAGGTGATTGTATGTTTTCTTGTTTATGTATTGGAGTAAAAGTCTCCTGTAGTATCTCCTTTGTTGTGCGCTTGATTACAGGCATCTAATCCGTGACAATTACTAGGCAAACCCATAATCAGAGGTGCAATTATAATACAGTCTATAGACTTGTCCGACTTCATACAGCACTGCGCAGACCGATCGGCGGCTGACTTGAAGCAGTGCATGCCGGTTAGAAACTGTGTCTGACTTGAGAAAGCGCGGACACCGCGTGACTGACGTATGCCATGAAGTACCGCAAGAGCGATTCGAGAGCAAGGACTCAGCCAGCACAGTTTCTCCAGAGCGACTGCACGAGCTCTGATGACGACACAGCTGTTCCACGATTGGCCGAATCCAACGCATGACAACGATCACGTGATTTTGTTTATTCAAACCCCTTTAGTTCACCTAATGTTCACAAATCTGGTTTTTTTTTTATAACAGTAAAAGCTTTTTTCATGTAGTCGCTGTTATATTGTGAGACGTTCATCAAAATACAACTAATAAATAAAATAAAAAAACATTGGTATTTAAATAGTATAGGCTTATATTGAACTTTATTCTTAAACAGACATACACTGTATTTAGCAGTACATAAAGTATTAAATGGAAACATAGCTGAAAGTTTGTGTATTTGAAGCATGTGACGGTGATGCAACCGGAGAAATTGCCGGTTTACAATTTTAAATGTAAGTATTGGGTTTCAACTTATGGGGTTCAAATGTTGACATATCTTCCTAAGATGCAATTTTATATAGTTTATACTCTTTATTATGTACATAAATTGACCAAGGTGAACATATTTGTACAGCCTGTGAACCCTGTTTTGTTTTCACAGTTGAATATATCTTTCAAAAATGTCCAGTACAAACGTTACTACCACACATCAACGGCAGCTGTCACAGTTGCTAGGCGACAAGAGCAATCCTCCATGGGCTAGACCATCCCATTTAACAACGCTCGTCTAGCCTTCACGGACTTCGAAGGATGCAGCCTCTGAATTAATTGGGACACAGCTAATATACTACACAGTACAGTCACATATTATCACAAAGGGTTGGCAGGGCCCAGAAAAATTCAGCCTAATGCCCACTCAAAACATGGCCACGAGGAATGAAATCTAGCCCATCCCCCCATCCAATCACAGAAAATAAAATGTAAATAATAAATGTAAACCGTGACAGTAAAAAAGGAGCCCGAAAATGTAACCCGCAGTACTGTAACTTTTCCCGAAACTTCATTTTCAAAATATCCCAATTGTGTGGGAAAACCATGACCCAGTCAATAACCCATAAACAGTTTATGAGGTCTTTGAAATGCATTTTGAAATATAAGTAATCATGGAAAGAGGACAAAAGGCACTTTGAATAAAACAGTTTTTGAGGGGTTTATGACATTGTGTCTTAACAACAGTGTTTAATAAAAACATATGCAAATGGCCAGGCTGGTGTCTTACATTTTGCCAAAGTTATGCAAGCAATTCAGAGCACCGTATATAGCAATGAAACATCCCGGCAAACCCCCACAAAACATTAGCATTGTTTTGCACGGGAAAGTTCCAATCCATTTTCTTCAAAAATAAATAAATAAATAAAATGACTGGTAAGGAAACCTTAATTAGACGGGTGCTTGTGATGTCCTTCTATCTGGTAGATGTTTGTTTTTTCCCCACTGCAATGTCAGTTACCAGGCACACAGTGTTACTGCAGCATTGAGAGGAATGACAAGAGAAATTTCACAGCATTCTCCCTGGATGGATTAGCTCTCTGCAGCAGGCCGACTGAAAGCAGGGGTCTCTGGATGGGAGGGGGTTTAGCCAAGCCTCTGTTATCTAAAACAAAGTCACCCTGCTTGAGCAATTTGTTCTAGTGGTCTTCTGTCAGTCACAATAAGCTTCATACAGGTTGACAAGTATAGTTTAAGGTTTAATTACTCAAGAACCCGTAGCCAAAGAGACAGTCTTTGTTGACTGCATTGGTGTCACAGAAAAACAAAGACACAGTTGAGGGTGCCAGGAGGAGGACAAACCTGCTGTCAGTGACGTCTTTAACATCTCCATTTCTTTTCCCCCCTTTTTCCTTTCATATTCTAAATACGATTCCAACTCTAAGATCATTAGCTGTGGCTAATATTGTTTTATTGTTACGGTTGTTGGAGGTTGTTAATATTGTTAGCATCCATTAAAGTTGGGATCAGTAGTTTTTGAAAAACACTTTTGGCCAATGTTGATATTTGAAATCACCAAAACAAACACACCCCTACCCCAACATTAACTCACCCCTAATTTGAGAGCTCCACCACACACTTACGTATACGCGACCGTAACCCAAGCAACGACTATGGCGGAATCTGCTGTACCTGCCGGACGAGGGTATGATATCATTAATAAGTGAAAGCAATGTGTTACTATGTAAATCCATGTCAAATGTGTTTTGGTAGTAATGTGTGTTTTAACGCGTCAATGGTTCAGCTCCGTTTCATGTGGAAGATGACGCTCAACACCCCATCCCAAAAACACAAAGTTATCATGATCAACACGAGCACGACAGTCATAGTAACGAATATATTACAAATATAACAAGATTAGGAGGTTATATCGATCACTAAATGAGGAACCAAAGGAAACTTTGGAAAAGTGTCTTACTTTTCAGACACACTTTGGGAGCCGACGCTTGAAACAGACAGTGGAAGAGGTTTAGACGCTCCATGTTTATATGGAAATGAATGTGCCTTTTTCATACTGTAGCTGAAGCGAACGACAATAAGATCGCAAAGATGACACACGAGCATATTCAAGCAATGGCCAGCATATATTAGTCCTGTGAAACAAAGCTAAACACAGGGTTCCCACACCTTGGTTAACTTCAAATTCAAGGACCTTTCAAGGACTTTCCAGGTCCAATACCCTCAAATTCAAGGACTTAATGTGGGGACACATATCGAGAGAGAGCAAGGTTACATCGTGTTACCTTGTAAGATACATTGTTACAATTTTCATGTGTCAAACACAACTATGCAAAAAAGCTTTTTTTGCATTTATTTTTGGCCATATGACAGAGATCTGATATTCTATTTGTCGTATTTCTGTTTTGCATAAAACTGAAGAATATTCGGTACATCCTATACTGTATTCTAAAATTATCTGGATTTTGGATTTTATTGAAAAGAATTAGGCTCATGTAACCAGAAGTTTTAAGATATATGTATGAATATGCTTTTAAGTTTTTCTTGCCTTATGGGTTTACATTACCTTAACAAGCATTCTTTGTAATCTTCTTTGTTGAGCCAAATATCTTGAAACTTGCATTTTCCAGGCATCGCATTTCAGCAGTTTCAGCCTATTTTTGCAATGTTTCACGATGTGACTGTGAAACATCGAGGTACCATCGTAGTAGTTTTGCGTGCTCGTAACGCTAAACACATAACGTAACGAATAAATGCGCGTAAATAACGTTAATCAAGCAAGCTAGTATGCATAGGCCTCGAAGTGTTGACAAAATAGCACATTGGTGGACCGGAGGGAATAATATGGATTTTTTTTCCAGAAAACTTCTTGCACAAAATAAATTTAAGCACTCTCAAGGACCTGTATCTATGTATGTTAATTTTCAAAAACTTTCCAGGGCCTTGAATTTTTTTTTTCAGATTCACAAACTTTCAAGGATTTCAAGGACCCGTGGGAACCCTGTAAACAATGTTACTCACCTATTGAGTAGAAATAAAGCAACCTTGAAGTCTGATGTAAGTCTGGTAAGCTTCTCAGATATTAACACGAGTTCTACCTCTTGCCTGATCATAAGCCTTCTTTTTAATTTAAAGTTCCACAGACATTTTCCTCTTTTGTTTTTTATCTGCCATCTCTCTCTTTCTGTAGTCGTTCGGCTAATGTCTGTGCTGTGTGCACTGAGCACACTCTCTTCCCCATCATTAGTAGACACGCCCCTTACTGCTGATTGGTTACAAGTGCGTTTTGGTACTCTGTCCAAAACAGTTTTCAAAAACTACTGATCCCACCTTTAAGTAAGGGATAATGTACATTCATCTGGTTGTTATCTCAGAATAAACCCGACAGGATGATCAGGACCCCGACGCAAAGTGGAGTCAAAATATTTTTATTAGGTCTTTAAATGCAAAGCTTCCACAGAGAGAGTTCCTATTTAAGTATTTGAGGTCCTGCTTGTGTTCATTCTTTTGTCCGGTATTGTTCGTGTTATATTTGCACGCTGTTTTGCACGTTGGCTATTATCTTTATATGTATCTTATAAACCTTGTATTACCTTTATCATCATCTTTCATAATTACTTAATTAGACATAATTAAATAACTGTACACAAAATATTGATTTGACTGAGTTTTAATATTTTATTAGCTCACCAAAAACAAAACTTCCACAAAGAAAAACCTTTCCTAGCAAGTGCATAGCACTGCTGACTTCAATAACCCGGCTGAGCCTGTGCACACTATTGGGCTTGTCCAACTTCTCACTTTTAGAAGCTGACTTAACTAGTCGTCTAGTTATCCAGAAACGTTGTCAACTTGTTGGCAAGTCAGTGTTTACCTGATATACCATGCATCACAGTCATCACTGTCCTTTCCGCCCCAAAAAGCTGCGGAAGGATTAGGTGGCTTTTTTCTTGGCACTGGAAGGTGGCAGCAATAGTGGCGACTTAGTAGGATCCCAATCAGTCGACACGTCGACTACGTTGAACCTGCCAGACTGAAAGGGAACGTCTCGGTTACGTATGTAACCCTCGTTCCCTGAAGGAGGGAATGGAGACGTAGTCCCCTAGCCACTATTGCTGTACCACCGCTGACCGGGTTCTGCTCGGCTCCTCAGCGAAAAACAAGTGGTGCGTGCATCCGCTTCCGCATTTATACCCACTCTGCGGGGCGGGGCAGAGCGTGAGATGCAAATCTGTGAGATGCTCGTTTTTACAATACTCGAAGATGACAGGCTCCCTAGCATGATCCCAATCAGTCGACACGTCGACTACGTCAGGGAACGAGGGTTACATACGTAACCGAGACGGTCTTTGCTGTCACTGGCAAGTTTAAATGCATAAAGCCTGTTTCAAACCACACGCAACAACAACAAGTATTATTTTTTAGCGCCCATATTAATAGATGTCCTTTAGGCTTGGTACAAGCTCCACAGTTTCTATTTGGTTAAACTGACAGTTGATTTAAGTAATCTGTTTGAATTTTAATTATGACTGTTTGAATTTTGGATTCCTGATTATCATTTCAGAATATATGGTCATTATTAATAGAATAACCAAGAAATAATAGTATTTTCTGTATAATGCTTCAGATAGTTAACGTGACTGAAACACAGTCAGTGTGAAAGCGCAATGCTATTGCTTAGCTCATCCATTGAATGAGAATGCATGACACGCCTGTCCTGTCACAATGCCTGTCTTTATAATATATTTATTTTCTGTGTAAAGGACTGTCCTTCAGCCTGAAAAGCAGACAGGTTCCAAAGGGACCATTGTAGCAGCATTAGTTTGTCCTCTTTACTGTGTCCTCTTGGTCTCCACAAGTAGTCTAGCGGCAGATGGAAACTGAGACTCGCTCAGTGCAGCTCTGCTGCCTGGCGCCCACTGGATGCAGTTTACCGGTGGCTCCGTCCTGTTTTTCCTGTCGCTCAGGCTGATTTCCACAGAGCTGGCCTCTGCTTCCGACAGCAAGGAGTTAATCACGAAAATCTGCGCTCATTGAGAAGAACGTCTTCATCTCCTGTCACTATTCCTCCGCCTAAGATGGCATTAATAAACGCCCTCTCTGTGGTGAATAAGACCTTTTTATTAAATGACTTCTACTCATCTCATAACCTAGATTTTATGTTCATCATAGAATCCTGGATAAAGGTTGGTGATTTAACACCCTTCTCAGAACTGGTTCCAGCTGACTGTACATTTTTTAACTCTCCTCGTCCGAATGGACGCGGGGGTGGGATAACAACAATTTTAAATAACTCTCTCTCCTCACACTGCCGGCTTGTCCCTGCAACGGCCTTCCCCAATTTTGTAGCTCAGCTTCTCCATCTAGACTGGAATGGTCCTGTCAGTCTAGGGGTGATACCGCCCTCCACATTCTACTAAGGATTTTATACAGCAATTTACTGAGCTTATCGTGAATATTGCCACAAATTATGATCACTTTCTACTGGTTGGCGATTTTAATATTCATGTTTGCTGTTTGTCAAATTTCTTGTCGCAGGAGTTTCTTAATCTAATAGATGCTTTTAATCTGTTGCAGTGGATGTGGGATATGGATCAACACTGACTGTCAAGCTCAAACCTTCATTTTGTCCTAATGATATCATTCACCCGAGATTTTTGAAATTAATCAATGATTTGGTTGGGCCAGGTATGGTATCTCTTATCAACAAGTGTCTCAAAACGGGCTCTGTCCCTGCCAATCTTAAAGTGGCTACGGTTACTCCTCTGCTCAAGAAGGCCTTAACTAGATCCTTCTGTTTTAAAAAAAAAAATTCGCCTATGTCTGTCTTACCTTTAATTTCTAAGCTATTGGAGAAAATTGTGCTGGATCAACTAATTGTATCTATGAGGTTTTTCAATCTGGTTTAAGGACTGCTCACAGCACTGAGTTCACCCTCCTGAGAGTGTTAAATGATATGTATCTTTCCACTGATTCTGGAGATTCTGATTCTGCGGTTCTTGTTCTCTTAGATCTTTCGGCAGCTTTTGATACCATTGACCACCCTACTCTTTTATCTAGACTAGAGTCTTGGGTGGGTCTAAAAGCATTCCTGTCTGACGAAAAGTTTTTAGTAAAGATGGGTAATTTCTTCAGCTCTATTTCACCTCTGACCTATGGTCTTCCACAGGGCTCTATTTTGGCTCCTTCTCTTTTTTCTCTCTACATGCTACCTCTGGGCACTATTCTAAGGAAACATGGTGTATTATGTCATTTTTACACGGACGACACCCACATTTATATTCCAATCAAGAGAAACAACCCTGTAGCGATAAATTCTCTTCTGCTATGCTTAGAGGAGGTTAAAACATGGTTAGCCCAAAATTTCCTCTTTCTAAATGAAGACTGAGGTCATTGTTTTCGGCTCAAATGAAAATTCTCAGTCTATAAGCCCTGATTTAGAGAGTCTATTGGCTTTTAGTGTGGAGTGTGGAACTCTGGTGTTCTTGTTGACCAGCCTTTAAAATTTGACAAACACATTTCATCCGCAATCAGTTCCAGTTTCTACCAACTTCGTCTACCATCGAAAATCAAATGCTTTCTCACTTCGAAAACTCTGGAAATGGCTGTTCATGCATTTATAACGTCTCGGCTAGATTACTGCAATTCCTTAAATTGCGGTATATCAAGTTCTCAAATTGCTCGTCTTCAGTTAGTCCAAAATGCTGCAGCCAGACTTCTTCATAAGTGTCACAAATATGACCACATCTCTCCGATTCTCAAATCTCTACATTGGCTGCCAGTTCGACAGAGAATAGATTTTAAAATTCTACTCTTTGTTTTTTAATCTCTACATAATTTAGCTCTTTCCTATCTTTCTAAACTTGTTCATTCTTACAGTCCGTCCAGAAGCCTAAGATCCTATGACCAGGCTCTGCTGGCAGTCCCTCGCGTTAGACTCAAGTGTAGAGGGGAGCGTGCATTTACGGTGGCAGGACCATGACTCTGGCACACCCTGCCCCTTGAGATTAGAATGGCCCATACCCTGTCTTCAAGTCTCTGTTAAAAACCTACCTGTTTTCTTTTGCATATTGATCTCTCTTCTTAGGTTGGTTTTACTATTTCATATTTGATTCTGATACTGTTTTGCCACTCCTGTTTTTCCATTCTATATTTGAGTCTGATACTGCTTTGCCACTTCTCTCTTTCCATTCTGTATTTGAGTCTGATACTGCTTTGCCACTTCTGTTTTACTATTTTATATTTGAGTCTGATACTGTTTTGCTACTCCGGTTTTAAGGTTGCTCTTAGCTTTGCTGCTTTTATTTGTGTTTTATGTGTTTTTATGCAGGTATTATTTTCTTATTATTTATCTGGTTGTTCTGTAAAGCACTTTGGTCAGTCTAGTGGCTGTTGTAAATGTGCTATATAAATAAAGTGAACTTGAGCTTGAACTAGATGAGACCGTTACTCACACACCTGAAACATGTTCTGGCGTGTCAGTTGCACAGTGTGCACGTCATTCTAGTCTGATTAAGGATGATAAGAAAACTGCCGTCCTCTTCAATAACACAGAATTTCCAGGGAGGTAAACACTTTTAGACACTGCCAAGAGACATATATGAGTTAAACAAGGTGAGAACATGTTAAAGGCTTGCTGGAACAAGCTCCAGATGACCTCTTTCCATTTTCGGCTTGTGTTGCTGAAGCCCAATGTGAGAACAAGCAAATGCTTTTTGTTTCTTTCAGTGCTTTCAAAAATCAATTGAGCTATGCAAGTACATCTATTACCAGCATGCCAACCAGCTTATAGCAGCCGTAGTTGCTTTTTACATCAATAGATTTTCATGTATGGAAAGAGGATGGGGCCTATACTTCCGAGAAGTGGACTGATATTTGCACTGCTAGTTAAAGCGAAAAGGTTTCCAAGATTTAATGAGCATTGTGCCTCTTTGTACTCAGTTACTGAGTGCTCTTAAACCTTATTAGATAATAAACAATCTCATTTATATGATACTAAAGGGTCCTAGACCTTAGACTTCTCAGTCATCTTATTTAAATTTTCTAAATTGTCTCTTAGTTTTCACTGTCTGCCCACTATATCTTCAAAGTAAGTGAAAGTTGTACATCCAGTCCTGTTTAATGAATGTAGTTTACAGAAGTCACATACTTAACGTACAAAAGGATTTCAGCGTCATTCTTCCATTTTTGAGTCCTTTGCTTGTCAAATGAAATCATCCGGCTTGCATCCAGGTCAGACTAGCACTATTTTATTGATATGGAAGACATTCATCTTCATCTGTCTCCACTGACCAATCATTTAGCTCCAGTAATATGTGGCCGAATTGGCACTTCTGCTGCTTCCTGTGCCAGTTCCGAGCAGAGCTGGAATATGAGCCATGACTAATTCTCTAATTTGTTAATGTAAGAATGAAGGCTCCTGCAAGACCTCTTAAAATGAAGTGGATGGAAACTTTGATAGAGAATGTAAGGGGAAAGGGTAAAATGTTTTAAAACATAAAGTGTACTGTCTGTACTGAGGGACTTGATGTACTCTGATGTTAAAAATATAATGTAGGCTGGTTAAAAAACGTGTGAATTAGGGGTGCTGCAATATACCTGTATTGACGATAACCATGATGTTTAAAACATGAAATATCGATATCGTGTTAATTTAGGGTGTGACAATATACCCGTATAAGCGATAAGCTTAATATTTAAAATGAATAGTAAACATATGATAATATGACACACAAATAATCCAGCGCCAGTACCTGGTTGGCATCCCAACATACAGTAGGTGGCAATATTGCACCTTAATGCTGCCATCTCTCATAAAGCAGAAGACTATATACTGCCGTGCAAAATCATGTCGTCCGATAAGACAGAGGAGTCTCTACCTACACTCCAAAAAAGTAAGCTTGCCAGTACGGGAGTTTTTTGGATTTCAAGAAAATGACTCATTAGACACCCCAGTCTGCAGGACTTGCTGATCAACAGTGAGTGCAAAAGGGGGCAAAACCAGTAACCTGTTCACACACCTCTAGCTAGTTATTTTACTTTATAACGTGTTAAATAGGAATATGTTTCTTACTCAAACTCATTGCTTTGTTTCAGTAGGCCTTTATTAACCCCCCGGAGCCGTGTGGAGTTTATTTCTAATGGATGGACACACTTTTTTTGAGCTTCAAACTGATGGTTGCAATGCACTGCCATTATAAAGCTCAGAACTGTCAGGGTGTTTATTAATATAACTCTGATTGTATTCCTCTGAAAGAAGAAAGTCATATACACCTAGGATGGCTTGAGGGTGAGTAAATCATTGGGTCATTTTTATTTTAAAGTGAGCTACTCCTTTAAGGTATTTTGTAGCATTATTGTACTTTGGGATGTCAACCAGGTACTGGCGCTGGATTATTTACGTTTCATATTTTCATATGCGTACTATTTACTTCAAATATTACTGTAATTGCCAATACCAGTATATTGTCATACCCATAATTAACACGATATCTATATTTCATGTTTTGAATATCACAGTTATTATCAATACCGGTATATCGCAACACCATATATGTTTGTATTGAAAAACTCTGTTAAAATACATAATGTACTATACACTATGCCAGCAGAGGGTGCCAACGTATTGGTGATTGTTAAACTTTACAGCATGATAAAATCATATTTGCCAAATAACATTTAATTCAAATGTCAGCTTAATCTTTAATATTTGGCCACTTATTTACAATAGAAATCCTACAACCACTGTAAAATCTTGAACAAGAATATATGGACATCAAAACAAACTCAGGCAAACTCAGAGCAAGGGTTTGAACTTTTATTTTGAAATTATGAGTAACAAGAATTCACATATTTAGAAACATATTGTTGTATTTTCCTGTGTTGGTGAAGGATTATACATGATTTACGTTACAAATCTGATGAAATGGTGCATGTTGCGTTCCCAGATGAACGTTATAAGCAACCCAAACTCACAGCACATGCAGAGATTGAGTTTGTTAATCGAGGTGCTGAGATGCTCAACGCATGTAAATGATAACAGTGCAACACTTCGCTATGAAACACAGAGCACGTCAGACTATATGCGTGCCCAAATGCAAGTTATTGGAATCCCAAACAAAAAGCACATACTGTACAGAGACTGACTTTGTGAGAAGCAGCATCTACTGGAAACAGTTCCACTCTGAGACGCTGAAGAAAAACACGTAACCTGCACGCATGTAGCTTAAAGCATCATGCTTTACTCTGAAACCTGCAGAGCATATATTCAATTGAATCGCAGCCTTTGTGGTTCCACAATAGCACTATGGTATATTATAATTTTTAAATGGTATTAATATATCGTGCAGCCTTAGAAGACAGTCTAATAATGTGGTTCATGTATTCTCATCTGTGGAATGCATCACTTACGGTATTTTGCCGATTAATCGACACAGGTATATTGCAATCAAGATTTATTTTATTTTTTTAATCGAGCACTCTAATTTAATCAATGAATTGTCACAGCCCTAAAATAATCATTTTTGAATGAATGTCACCCCAGCAAACACAGAACGTCGGCACAATGTACCCAACGTTTTAACAACATGGGCAAAAGGTTGCTATAACTACATAGTGTGGTGAAGGTTGTTACAGCGTTGTCACAATGTTGACATTGAACCACCGTTCAGGGACATTGCTTAAGGTTGTGCCTAGGGTGTCTGGACAACCACTGCACGACATACTGTATGTACTCACAGCCCTGAAGCGCGAAAATCAGCCTTTTAAATTTCAACCGACCGTTGGGCTCATTGTGTTGTCTCATTCTTCATCGAGCAAGGATACGTGAGTATTGCGTTTAATTTACCTCAGCTAAATAAGATAGGCTACGTAATTATTCAAACACAACCTACAACTTCCTTGTCTAATGTGACATTTATTTGTTCAGTCTAACTGAAGGGACAGAATAATGTTAGCTGATAATTAATTTTTTTGCGATCTTATGTAAATTACAGTACCAGTGTATGCTAACGTTGGCTATATTTCTTTTATTATTCAGATATCCTTTAATCCTTACTGTTAGGAAAAGTGTTGAACATATTCTGGTCCGTGATGACAAATATTTTAACTTTATGCCAAAAGTTCTAAGCCATAATGAAGCCAAAATGACTTTAATGATGAGTAATTAACATTTCAGCACTCATTGAACACACACAGCGACTGAAGCGCGTACTTGTTGCATGTTAATGTTTTTTTCCTTTTTTGGAAACGCACAAAAAAAAAAAAAAAAAATGTTTGTAACCGCTTGCACACCTGTTTAGTTTTCCCTTTGACTTGTCTGCTATTTAGTCTCATTCATTTCTTTGCTCCTCTGAATTTGTTGATGTTTCCTGGACTGATTCCGGTTACCAACCTTTATCACCCGGCTTTCGACTATACGCTCCCCTGTCTGCCATGTACAGAACCTGGTTTTGTTCATTAAATGTTCTGATCTGCCTTTGCTTTTTATGTTTTATTTATTATACTTAAAATAAATTTGTATATTTGTTTATTTCTTTACTTTTTTTTTTTTTTTTTTCACAAATGTATGACTTTTGGAAGTGCAATTTGATTACCATATGCAGTTTTAATCAAGTTTTAATAAATGATACACTTCAAAGTGTACGCTTGCAGGTGTTGATTATAATTAATCTACTGTTAGTCCCATAAATAATAATAAGGATAAACAATATTTAAAAAGTATATAATTATCTAAAATCTGACTAATTAAAAATTAACCACAAAACATAACATGCTAAATGGGGAATATCTACATCTAGCAAAAAATAAAAAAAATGTCAGAACGTCATCTCAGTTGCTGTATGTCTCGCAACAACGTTGCTACAGCTCTGGCGCGTCTTACAATTCTACGTTGTTACAATGTTGGAAGCACGTAGACAGCGACGTTGCCATAGTAGAAATGCAGCCACAGACGTTGCCACAACATAAATGTGATTGCTGGGACTTCAGTTCTTCTTTCTGAGTATGAATTATCATATGCAGTAAAAGAGAACAATACACTGTAAAAATAAAAGGTGCCTGGAGGAACCTTTTGGGGTTCTTCACTTTGCCACACCGGCGGAACCGTCTGTAGATCCTCTTAGTCCAGTCATTTTATGAAAAAAGGTTGAACAAATTGCAACAGAAGCAAACTCAACTGATTTTGTATCCTCATATGTCCTGAGTAAGGAAAAAAAAGCCCTGAAGAATCCCATTAGGGGAAAGTTTAGAAAAAGACCCAAATATAGCCTATTCATACGCCTGTTCATTATTTTTATTAATTTAACCTTTAGATATCACCATGAAAATTACTGAGTGGATTACTTACATCAAGACAAACAAAAAATGTATTACAAGTTTTTTGAAATTGTTTGTTAACATGGACAAACGGTGCATAATCTAATTACGGATGTGCTAATTTGCATAAATACCACAACAGATCTAAACATTGGGTCTAGCAAGGTGAACATGTCTTGATGAATCTTGTTTACATATAACGGTAAAATACTTAATGTTAAGGTCTGAATGGGACCCATTTAGGCTACCCATGAGCATTAATACATAGAGGCAGGAAGAAGTACTTTAGAAACCAGCCTTTATTAATTATTATGGCAGAGATGGGGTTTGTGGCTGGGTCCGTGGGACTGTTTCTGGGGATTCACTTTTTATTTTGCCTACCTTTTGTCTTCTGCATTCTCCTTACCATTGTCTCCTGTTCTTCCCTCAGACTTGTCCCCCAGAAACAGTCCCACGGACCCAGCCCCAAACCCCATCTCTTAATAATTAATAAAGGCTGGTTTCTAAAGTACTTCTTCCTGCCTCTATGTATTAATGCTCATGGGTAGCCTAAATGGGTCCCATTCAGACCTTAACATTAAGTATTTTACTGTTATATGTCAACAAGATTCAACAAGACATGTTCACCTGGCTATACCCAATGTTTAGATCTGTTGTGGTATTTATGCAAATTAGCACATCCGTAATTAGATTATGCACCGTTTGTCCATGTTAACAAACAATTTCAAAAAACTTGTAATACATTTTTTGTTTGTCTTGATGTAAGTAATCCACTCAGTAATTTTCATGGTGATATCTAAAGGTTAATTTTTTTACCCTATTCACGTAAGAAAAAGAATGAATAGGTGTATGAATAGGCTATATTTGGGTCTTTTTCGAAACTCTCCCCTAATGGGATTCTTCTGGGCTTTTTTTTTTCCTAACTCAGGACATATTGAGGATACAAAATCAGTTGAGTTTGCTTCTGTTGCAATTTGTTCACGGTTGACCCCCATTTTGGCTTAAAATGACTGGACTATCTAGGCACCCTTTAAAAGGGGCGGTTCTCTGAAGAACCACACTGGTTTCCTGAGGAACTCTTATATTAGGCACTGTGTGGAACCACTTTGGATGCCTCCAGGAACCAAATTTCATTTTTTTAAATATTTAATTTCATGTTGTAACTATGGTTACCTTTGACTTCTATTATAATAAACAAATTGAACCAAATACAAAATAAGAATTGTTTATTACATATTTTATATTCATTTTTATACATACACTTCTATGCACATGGGAAAAAAAGCTAACTATAGATTAATATCAATGAATACACAAAAAAATAGTATAATACATAAGCAACATGAATAATCAACAATAGGCTATACAAGAAAAGACATTTCAACAAAATGCATGGAAACACATGTTCCACGAAATAAATCAATGTAAAAAATAATAATTTTGACTAATTAAAAATGCCCATCTTCACTTAACTTTAAAACATTTGTGTTTTAGTCCGATGGTAAGTCTGACATCACTGTTTCCAAGTCCAAAAGCTCTATCAGATGCCAAAAACAAACAAACAGTACTAATATGCACTCATTGTGCTGTAATATTCCTGAAAATTACGATCCTAACCTTTATCCCTATACCGAAATCTCAGTTATTCAGCTATTTTGAATCATAAAATGTTGAAGTCTGGGATGCCGTTAGACTGGAGACTGTAATGTACACTATGGCTTTTGAAAAGCTTAAATGTGTGACTTGAATCAACAGTGTTCATAAATGGTTGTTGAGTATTCTCATGAAACAAGATAGAGAAAGTAGAGGCTTCGACCCGGAAACAGTATCAAGGTGCAGTTAAATGATCTGTTGTTCTGTGAATGTTCACTGGTGAATTCCAGTCATTTCAATGAGAATCCACACGATCAGCAATTTCGTTTGTGGTCAAAAATGTCACTATGGGACCAAGTTGGTGTGAGGTACTTATAGAGTTAGAAAAGTGAAAAGGTACAGCATCGTTTTCCGTTTGTTTTTCCTCTTTTCTGGTGGATGGTCCAGGCACTTCAATGATTTTCAGGTCTACAGGAGGATTTTTATTCTTGTTCAAACTTGCATTTCAGCTTACCGAGATCCCTGAAAAGTACAAAATTTACTGTTAGTAATGTTATTAAACTGATAGTTGTGAAATTTAAATAATTTCCTCAGCCTTGTGACGTTCCAAACCTGTTTGACTTTCTGTCTGTGGAACCCAAAAGCAGATCTCAGACATAATGCAACCCCAGTCACCGTTCAATTTCACTGCATGAAACACAAGCAGAAATAAATTGTGTAAATCATTCATGAAACCATTCTTATGTACACTTGTCTAGTTCAATTCAATGCAACAATTTATGTAAAAATGGTTAAGCTCCAAAAATGTCCCAGAAAAGATCCTAAAAATAATCAATGAGTTCACAACTCATGTGTTATGGGTTGTGTTGTAAGTCTTCTGAAGCCATATAATAGCTTTTTCCTTTTTTTTGTTGAAAAAGACTAAACTTGAAGTTATAATTCAGGGTTAAAATGTCTTATATTCAAATGCAAATGATAAAGATATAATAAAAAATGCATAGCATTATTTGTGAACCAAACCTGTGATATTATTTCTCTGAGTAACATGAATGAGATTTGAGAGCATGAGGGAAGATTTTCAGGGAATAACTGATTAAAAAACACAAGTACACAGTCAAACAATACAATTTCACACAGAGAAAGTTCATAGTAATAAAGTACTTGCATGTGGTGCAGATAACTCACTGTAATTCAATGTTGCCACTGAAATGTTCAGATTATATTATAAATGTAATGGTTGTTCTGGGGAAACAAAAGAACAAAGCTGATTATTCACAACATAATATTTATTGACCTGGGGTGCGTTCTCCGAAAGTACCTTAACGCTACGTCGTTCTTAAGTTGTACCTTAAGAAGTACCTTATCGTTAATACGTGGTTTCCGAAACCTTCTTAGTTAATTATACCTTCTGTAAGTCATACGTTCGTAAGGTTGGTCTGGAGCGCTCTTAGCTATACCTTATCACTGTTGACGGTTCAAACCGCTAGTGGCCACCACTACGCAAAAAGCTTTTTTACATCGCAGTTTAATTACACATAGACAATTTTATATGAACATTTAATATAAAATCTGATTTAGTATTAAAATTACATTTTTACTTTACTTTAAAATTTTACACATAAAATACTTAAGTTGTTATAGCCTACACCCAGTGTATGGAAGTGTTTTCATTAATAAAGTTTCCATACACTAATGGTTGTTAGCTTTTTTAATTACTATCCTAAGGCACATCAGCTGGCGAACCATTTGACAGAAAAGGCTTAGGAGTCTATATAAAGAAAGATGAGTTGCACAAACTTTATAGCTATGGCAGCGAGACAGCGAGTACTTGTTTTAAATCAAAGACGGCGCCGTCCGCGGAGCCAGTTAGTGTATGTCAACTACATGGCTGGTGGATAATCAGCATACGTTGTGGAGAAAATTAACACACTTATGGCCGTGAGGGTTTGGGATTGCACACTTGCTAAATTATAAACACATACTCATATTTATTTCTGCATGTACATATTTCAATGAGCCCCGATAAATGCAGTTTGTACTATTTCTAAAACGCTTCTTTATAACGAACATTGTTTTCTCAATACTTTACCTATACCGCTGTGAAGGAAAGAGCGCACAATCGATCATCGAGGCATCGATATCAACCTATTCAGCGCCTCCACCATGGACAGCACCTGCTAAGGTCGAACTTAAGAAGGTTTACCTTAAGCAACATCCTAAGGTATAGTTCGGAGAACACACATAGGAAAGGTATACCTGTAGTTAAGGTGTACCTTTTGAGTCTTCGTAGCGCGCTAAGAGACAACGTTATCGGAGAACGCACCCCAGTAAATGGCATTAAAATGGTATTTGAGAGAATGAGGGCACCTGTAAAGTAAAGTTAGGCTAACGTTAAACAAAAACAGACTATATTAACCTGCTTTTGTTATTCATAACATAATTATGCCAATGACGACAGCAGGAATCAGCTAAATTATAGGCTATATCAGCAATTTGAAGACACAGTTGTACAGAATATGTTGAATTGAATGACTAAATCAATCTAAGACAATAAGTCAATAATTTCCATTTGTTCATTAGATCAACGTTAGTTAGCATCGCGGCTAAAACCTTCATACCAGATACTGTGCAATAAACGAGTGGTTAACACTGTAAAAATGTAGTAATGTATAATACATTTAGTTTATATATATATATATATGTGTGTGTTTGAATATATAGTGAGTAGACTCTGTATTTATATTTATTTGGCGAGTTTACAAACCTTGTAATGGAGAGCCGAACAAACGGCGGAAGCTTTGATGAGAGGAGCCATTACTTTCAAACCCGATGACGATCAGCTGAGCTTTGATGCGCGCGAGCAGCGCGAGCATCACTGAAGCGACGACAGCAGAGGAATAGCAGCAGTTTCGTGACAGAATACAACTTTTCTCCTCCTGGTTCTTCTTCTTCTTCATATTATTAATATTATTATTATTTAGGTGTTGTTGTTTAAGGTTTAAATTACTCAATAAAATAGGCCTATACTAAATAAATGTAAGCTACCCAAGTGAAAAAGACATAGGCTACTGTTAAATGTATTAAAAATGCATTAAAGTATATTTGTATTGTAGGTCTACTAAAAACACACTCAAGCACATTTTTAATACATTTAATAGTACGTCTTTTTCACCTGGGTATGTACTGAACCAAACTTAAGTAACCTATAATAATAATAATAATAATAATAATAATAGGATAATAATAATCTTATTCTGGACTCACTGAACCATTGGGATCCTCCAGATGCTGGCTTTAACATAAGAGATCTTCCAGGAACCACCTAAATGTTGAAAGATCTTCCAATAACCCTTTTATCACATTCAAGTTCCTCTATTTTCCCCCAAAGCACTTCGAGGTCTCATGGTAATGAAAAGGTGACTCCAGAACCTCTGAACTAAATACAAAGTGCTTAAAGGATCCCATAAGTTCCAGCAAGAACCGCAAAGATTGTCAATGCTCCTCCAGTAACCCTACTATAGGAGAAAGAGCTTTGAGGCACCTAAATTAAATTTTGAAGTTCCTTGAGTATCCGACAGGATATTTGAGGCTCCTTTAGTTTTTACAGTGTACGATGCAAGGCAAAGCACTGTAAAAGGTTTTATCAGCTTGACTCAACTCCGTCAAGCTGATGTCGAACTTGACGACGAGAAATATTGTCACGTTTTGATATCGCAAGATCTTGTAGCTTGAGATCTCGTCACACCTCTAGTTTTTAGACTACTTGCTACCAAACGTGGAAAAGAAAATGAGGTAGGCACACAAAAATAAAGAGAAAGAGAGTGGTAAGAAAATAAATGGGGCTGTTGTCTCAACTTGATGTAAAAAGGATTGAAGCAGAGTTTTCTTCTAGGAAGCAGTGGTTTAAGCATCAGTGTTTATGTAGGTGGACACCTGATGGCCATGCCTCCAGGAAAAGCGAAAAGAGGGAACTATTTGCTGGTCACATCCTCTTTAGCTGCTGGAACTTTGAGGTCCTTCCCAGGCAATGCTAACTCCAACCACTTACCATCAACCATGGCCAGCTTTAAACTTTGTAAATATTTTTTTCCATAACACTTCATAAGGCATATTTGAAGCTCTTTTTCATGGCAAGAAAATGAACAGGAAGTATTGATACTTTGATGCAAAAGGTAAAACTTCTGTATGGGAATTTTACGGGAAGTTCACTTTATCAGAATTTAAGGCTATATATTTCATTCTATTTCGGCTATTAATTGGGTCATTCTCACAAAAATATTAAAACACTAAAGCACCAATGATTTTAAATATTAAAAATGTAATTTAGTATTATAAAAAAAAAAACTAAAAAAAACATTATAATAAAGACAATAGTGTCCTTTACATTGCACAATGAATGCATTATTTTTATTTTTTTTACTGCTGAAATTCACATTTCTGCAATGTGTCCGGCTATGTCTCAATGTATATTATCTTGTAATTTATACAGAATAAAAAGAAAATATTATATATACAGAAAAAAAATATTCATGTGTAATAATAATGAAGAAATAGTGGATAAATGAAGTGTCCATGACAGATGTTCTCATCCTCTACAGCATTTTAAAGGACTGTTTACACAAACACACAATTTTATATAAACCTTGATTTTGAATTAAACAACACATGTGCCAGATAAGCACAATGCATGGCTTCCAGGTAGGCACATTTCTTTATTTTTCTCCAGTTAAAAGTTAAAAATTCTCATCAGACGATATAACACGACAATACTTATTATCATTCGTTTTCCTCATTTAGAAATGAGAAATTTCGGTAATGAGAATTTAATCATACAAGTTTTGCCTTTCAGTCGGTTACTCTCGACGTCACGTTGGTGACGACGAATAGGAATCTCACTAGAGAGGCCAATCTACTTCTAGTGTAACTAAAACGAGCCAATGCACATTGAGATGCGACAATTGCATCAGCTGCTCTGCATCGTGGCATGTGCATATGAGCAGCAGGTGCATCACATCTTCAGGAGCCGAGCAGTTCATTTGTTCCTGTCTCTAATCTGCAAGCAGTGTTCTCTTAAAGAGACAGTTCTCAAGGAAGAAGCTTTCTCTTCATTGGTGTTGATCTGACGGTGCTATACAGCGGTGATCGAGTCCTCTCGTGTGTGTGTGCGCCTTCGGCCGAAATTGGTTTGCAGCGATCGACCTGAAGGACGCATACTTTCATGTCTCAATTCTTCCTCGACACAGGCCATTGCTGCGCTTTGCGTTTGAGGGTCGAGCATATCAGTACAAAGTCCTACCCTTCGGGCTGTCCCTGTCTCCCCGCGTCTTCACAGAAGTTGCGGAGGCAGCCATTGTTCCCATGAAGGAACACGGCGTTCAAATTCTCAACTATCTCGACAACTGGCGGACATTAGCACAGTCTCGGGACCAGTTGTGTGAACACAGGGACCTGGTGCTCAGTCACCTCAGCCAGTTAGAGCTTCGGGTCAACTGGGAAAAGAGCAACTCGCCCCGTGCATCTTTTCCCTGTATGAAGTTGGATTCGGTCGAACAGACAGCACGCCTCACAGAGGAATGTGCTTGGTCAGTGCTGAACTGCTTGAATACATTCAAAGGCAGGACGGTGGTCCCACTGAAGTTCTTTCAGTGGCTCCTGGGGCATATGATGGCCGCAGCGGCTGTAACACTGCTTGGCTTGCTTCATATGAAACCGCTTCAGCAGTGACTTCACGGCCAAGTCCCGAGATGGGCGTGGCACCCACTGGGTGACAATCACACTGGCGGGCCCGTGGTCAGACCCTTCGTTTCTTCGGGCAGGAGTGCCTCTGGAACAAGTGTCCGGGCATGCTGTAGTCCTCTGCCACCGGCTGGGGGGCCACGTACAATGGGCATGCAGTTGCTGGTGTTTGGACAGGTCCCCACCTGCATTGGCACATCGAGTTGCTTGCAGTGCATCTTGCTCTAAGCCACCTAAAAAGGCTACTGGGGCAAAGATGTGCTTGTCCGTATGTACAACACGGTGACCGTGGTGTACATCAACCGATAAGGTAGTCTATGCTCCGATCGCATGTCACAGCTCACCCGCCATCCACTCCTCTGGAGTCAGAAGCATCTGAGGTCGCTTCGGGCCATTCATGTCCCCGGGCTGCTCAATGACGTGGCTGACGAGCTCTCACGTGCTGCCCTCCTGGGAGTGTGGCGACTCCACCCCCAGGTGGTCCAGCTGATCTGGTGTTGTTTCGGAGCTACACAGGTAGACCTGTATGCCTCTCCAGAAACCAGCCACTGCCAGTTGTTTTACTCCCTGACCGAGTGAAATCGGCACAGATGCACTGGAACACAGCTGGCCTTCGCAAATGTGTTTCCCCCAGCAAGCCTACTTGCACATACACTGTGCAAAATCAGGGAGGACGAAGAGCAGGTCTTGCTAGTTGTGCCTTATTGGCCCAACCGGACCTCGTTTCCAGAATTCATGCTCCTCGCGACAGCCCCTCCCTGGCCCATTCCTCTGAGGAAGAACCTTCTTTCTCAGAGACGGGGCACCCTATGGCACCCACGCCCAGACCTCTGGAAACTCCATGTCTGGCCCCTGAACGGGAAGCCGAGGTTCTAGATGACTTACCCCCAGAGGTACTTAACCCTCTGAGCCTGCAGAATGCGCCTGCTTGACAGCCTAAACAACTTGTTTTTTGTTTTAAGAAATTAATACTTTTAACGAGGATGCCTTATATTGATCAAATTTAACAGTAAAGAAGACATTTATAATGTTAAAATATCTTTCTATTTCAGATAAATTTTCTTTTGAACTTCCAGTTCATCAAAGAATCCTGAATTTTTTTACACAACTGTTTTCAACATTGGTAATAATCAAAAATGTTTCTTGAGCAGCAAATCATATTAGAATGATTTCTGAAGGATCATGTGACACTATAGACTGGAGTAATGATGCTAAAAAAATGATTAAATTGTAAAAGTGATCAGTTTTTGCTTTAGTTTGGATCAAATAAATGCAGCCTTAGTGAGCAGAAGAGACTTATTAAAAAAAAAAAAAAAAAAAAACTACAAATCTAAAGTTTGTGTAAAGAACTTTGTCTAAAAACTTTGTGTAAAGAAAATGTATAGTCAGATTGCTTCTTTTAACTTAAACTTGATTTTGTGAATAGGCCAAAACAGTTTAATCATTAAGTATCCTCACATTCATTCTCTATAGTTTCCTTTGTCACATTCCTCATTGATATTCCCAGGGGAGGGTCTTTGTCTCTTCAGGTGTGAATCACAGCATTATTCATGATGTTTCACGCCCTGCCCTCCTTTCAGCCATTCTGACAATTAGGTGTCTTACAAAAGTTAAATGACTATATTGTTTTATATGGAGGAGTGATCAGGATGGTTTTTATATCATTTTGAATAAAAAACTCTAAGCAACAGGATCCAGTTATGGATATGTTTTGCAATTATGCTTTCCTGTAGCTCAAACAGTAGAGCGTTGGTCATGGGTTCGATTTCCAGGGAAAGCAAGAACTGACAAAATGTAAAATGTGTACCTTGAATACAATGTAAGTCGCTTTGGATAAAAGCGTCTGCCAAATGCATAAAATGTAAAAATGTAAATATTTATGTGTTATATGACCTTATTCCAGTGACTTACAATTATTATAATTTTTAAAAAGCACACGCATAAACGTTATTTTCTCAAAACTACAAACTTTTATGTACATGTTGTTCACATATTAATGTAGCATTGTTTGTGCTGAATACAGTGTAATCAGACTTTAGCCATTAATATGTTTTAAGCAACTGAAAAAAAAAAAAAAAAAAAAAAATGTCAGGGCATGTGAAAACTTCTTCAGGGCCCCAAAATACCCTTACGGCCAAGAGTGTTAACACAATCACTTCGGCACGAGCACTGTCTATGAGATACGCTTACGCCTTGAAGTGGAACCTGTTCATCGAGTGGTGTTCCTCTCACCGAGAGGACCCCCCCAAAGATGTTCGATCAGTGTCGTGCTTTCCTTCCTGCAGCACGGGTTGCAGTGAAGACTTCCTCCACCCTCGAAGTTTATGCTGCCGCAATATCTGCATATCACAACCCCATAGGAGGTAAGTCGGTTGGGAAGCATGACCTGGTCGTCAGGTTCCTTGGGGGGGTGAAACTATTTAATCCTCAACCTCCCTTCATACCCTCTTGGGACCTTACTCTGGTGCTTCGAGCACTTCAGAATGCTCCCTTCGAGCCTTTGCTGTCAGCAGACTTAAAGATTATGTCTATGCAGACTTTGTTGCTGGTTGCATTGGCCTCCATCTAGAGGGTAAAGGACCTGCAGGCATTTTTGGTCGACAAATTGTGCCTAGAGTTCGGGTTGGGTGACGCCCATGTGGTACTGAGACCCCTGCTTGGCTATGTGCCCAAGATTCTTACCACTCCCTTCAGGGACCAGGTGGTAAATCTGCAAGCGCTGCCCCTGGAGGAGACAGACCCAGAGCAAAACTAGGGCTATCCCGTTCACGCTCTCGATACATAGACAGAACTCAAAGCTTCAGGACCTCAGACCAGCTCTTTGTCTGTAGAACGGAAAGAATGGAAAGGCTTTCTCCAAGCAGAGGATGGCCCATTGGATAGTGGATGCCATAGCCTTTGCTTACAAAGCACAAGGTGTGCCTTGCCCGCTCAGGTTGCGAACTCACTCAACAAGAAGTGTTGCGTCCTCCGGAGCACTGGCACGTGGCACCTCGCTAACAGATATTGTAGGGCTGGGTGAAACCCAACATGTTCGCTAGGTTCTGTAGCCTACGTGTAGAGCCAGTTTCCTCCTGTGTTCTCACCTCAAACGGGTAGAAGCACCGAGAGGCCCGTCTCTTGTCGGTTTGCTGCGCCTACAGTTGCGCTCATGTCTCCAGTCAAAAACCTGTTGAGTCCTCCTTCACCCTCGGCAGCCGGACGTGGCGGAGTGTCTGGTGCCAGGCCTATATCCCGCTGAATCCTTGAGTACCGGGGCTAGGCTGGGTGCCATATGTGCGACCCTGCGGGGATCCCATATGTTGCTTCTTCCACGGTTGCTCCTAAAGGGAAGCCTGTGTCTTTCCCTTGGGAGAACCCATCTCTTAGGAGATTGGTGTCACCCCAGTATTCCATATGCAAACAAGCCCACGAGGTTAGTCCATATGTTATCTCCACATGACTCCTTCCGGGAAGGATGTGGCTTCTGTAGCGTTCCATTTCCAATGGAATGGACACGCTCCCCAGTGTTATCCAATAACAATCCAATGTTGTCTCACTGAGACGTCACGTTCCATCGCCACATCTGCTGTGCCAGGTCATCGGTCATCAGCCAGGTCACCGGCTCGGCTCCTCAGCGAAAACCTGAAGATGCGATGCACCTGCTGCTCATATGCGTGTGCCGTAATGCTGCACAGCTGATGCAATTATCACACTCGTTTTAGTTACACTCTAAGTAGATTGGCCTCTCTAGCGAGATTCCTATTCGTCAGTCACCGATGTGACGTCTTCATTCCCTCCTTCAGGGAACGAGGGTTACATACGTAACTGAAACGTTTTTCCCCTCTTTCTCTAATTGTACTGTTTTAAACAGACATCTTGCCATCAATCCAATTACTAACTGTTTATTTGGTTGCATGTAAACATAGCTACTTTTGCAATATTACAAACTAACAATAGCCAGGTTCTTAATTGCCATAATCATCGTCCAGGAAGTTACATAATTTCGGGTGAGAAAAAAATATTACGGACATCTGTAAATATTTCCTTCAAATCTGTAAAAAGAAATAAATAATAATCCTCAATTTATTGCTATGCTTGGCATCCTTTTAATTTTCTTACCATTGTGTAAATAAATCCAGTAAAGTGCCTGAGCTTGAAATACTTTAGTTTCAACACAAGCATAATCTGTTTGTTGAAAGTTAGATCATTCAAAAGGTAGGCCAACACCATAAAATGACGCATTGTTTGGAATTACCCGTTATTGAAATGGATGGTCTGCCAAACATCAGTATATAATCATCAGCAGCAAAAAGATAAAATGCTAAAGTGTGGCATCCACCCTTGAGCTAAATAATAGAGGCAAGGTTCACAAAACATGAGACTGGATGCAGTGGGGCGAGGAATTATGAACCGAACCTCTGTCAACCAGCTCAATCCCATTACTAACACTGCATGCTTCCTGCAGCCGCAGGAAGTCAACAGAGTCCACGGGCAAACGGCAGCATGATGAATGCTTAGCATAGGTACAAACAGTAGTGCGAGTCTTCAAACTGGTAATTATATCTGTGTAATGTGTCCCCAGAGAACCTAGAAAATTACAGCTGTGGACACGATGTCACAGACACAGACAGGCTCCATAGATCACTCCAGCTCAACTCCAGCCAAGAGCTCGGAAAATATCTAACTTAATGTTTTCTCAGTGCACTGGGACACACAGATTCTTAATCAGTTGAAAAAATGTTGACACAAAACAGGAAACTGTAGCACTTTATACCAATATTGCCCTAAAACAAAAAGTATTTAGAAAGCTGCATTTGGTCAGCAAAAATTCTAATGAGCAGGCTTAAACAAGTCTTGGTTTAAATTGTTTTCTGTTCAAAAGTCTATAAATCCCAGGATTGCACAATTAATCAAAATAAAATTAACACACATGCATGATTCAACATACAGGATTCATGTATTATAAACACTAGCTTAAGGGCTTTATACAAATCTGGAGGATTTAATTTTTTTTAACTATTTTTCCATTTTCAAATAGCATCCCGTTTTAAATTTTCTTTTCATAAATGATTCACAAATTTTGTTTCTGGAATGTTTATTTGTTCACTTCCCATGTAAATAAATAAAATTGTTAGAGATGACAATAACTATACCTCATATATTAAGATGTCAACTAATCATTTAAAATAATAATCACAGTTTTTTTTTTTTTTGCAAATACAGAATTGTCTTTTTTCAACACAAAATATGAAATCATCATAGAGACAAAATCTTGAGTAATCCATAGACTTTCAAGTAATTAAATATTATTAACAAACATACATAACATACATACATATCATAGTGAGTCAAAATTGCATAGGCATTCATTAATTTTGTCATTGAGGTCAATTTGACCTAATTTATGAAGACTTTGGATAGTGCTTTTTTCCCCCTCTGAACCTGTGACCAACACATATGTAAATGAGATTGTTGAGGCTCCAATGCAATTATAACGATCTCATGTACTGTCAAACTGAAGATATATATTTCTATATATACATACCCTTTTGTCTGGGTTATGTTTGGTTTCTTTGGCTATGTTCAGACTGGCAGAAAATAAAATTTTTTGCATATCCAGGTTTTATCCAGATGGGTTTTTGAAAGTCTGGACAGCAAAAAAACAAAACAAAACAAAACAAAACCACATGAAATCTGATTTATTTTTTTCCAAATCTGATTCAAAACTAAATTAGAGGTGGTTATCAGATGGATGCTCTGGCTGCTCAAACAGATTTTAAATTGTCTTTTCATCACTCTTAACATGACACACAGCAATTAAAACCGGTGAAAACCCTGACTGCAGGACTGAAAATCCAAATATATGTTAACATGCAAAAACTATGCAGATAGTTATGTCTGGACACACAAATCTTATTTGATCACTTGCGGTGAATAATGTGAGTCTGCCTGAAAAAAATCTGATTTGACTGCAGTCTGAACATAGCCTTTGTGTTCCCTTTCGTTCACTCACTACGAGTTACGTCAGTGAATGACGAAATGGGGGTTTCGCTTGGAAGCCTATCACCTTCGAGTTTTAGAAAACGAGCCAATGGCAAAACAATGCCATGGGTCTCCGCCCCACCGCGTGGGTATAAAATGAGCAGCACGGCAATCTCACATCATGTTTTTGCTTCGGAGCCAAGAGTTCTCTTCACTCCTCTGCAAGCCTTTATCTGAGTTCTTCATCAATCTTCAGAGCGACTCTTCAGTGCTGTTGGTGTTACGGTGTGTTCCAGCGAGATCACATTACGTGCTGCTGGTCTGTGCAATGATCTGCCATCAGTGTGTGTGTTCTCCCTGGGCACTTCAACACTCTGTCGAGCTTTTCTCTCCACTCCTAAAAGAGCTGCACGTGGCACGTCTTTTTAAAGATGTCTTGCCCGTGTATTTCTGGGTGCGATAGACAGGTGTTGTCTTTTGATGGGTACGATCGCTGCCTGGTGTGTTTGGGCATTAATCACGCTCAGGCAGCGTTCGCGGATGAGTCGTTCTCATTGCGGGAACATGAATATCGCAATGTTTTGATCGAGACTCAATGACCTCCATAGAGGTAGAGTCCCCTCCGCCACACCCCAATATATTCCCTCCACGAGAGGGAATACTTTGGCTGGTGGCCAGGGTGATCTGAGGGTCACGGTGTGGAATAAAGCCCCAATGATTCCTCCTCGGGCCACACCCCCCTCTTGCACATTGCAACCCGTGAGGCTGCCGGATGAGACCGCGGGCCCGTCTTTGAACGCACCCTGCATTTCATTCGGCGCTCCAGAAGATGTCACTATGTCTATCACCACATCACAAGGTGGGCTAGAGTCTTCTGGAGATGAAGACTCGGCTGCGCTGCCTCCTTTGGGTGTGCCAGCACTGCCCGAGTCTGATCCAGAGTTGACTGCTTTCTTTTTCACACTGCTTTCCCCGACAGCTGCGAGCATCGGGCTAGAGTGGAACCTTCCACCCTGTCCCGAGCAAGGTTGGATGATTGGTTTTTGGGGGCCCCAATAACTTTCTTCCCGGAGGTGCATGAAGAGGTCATGCGGTCTTGGAAGTCTCCTTTGACTTCCCGCAATCGTTCATCGACCTGTTCCGCCTTCTCTACCCTCGATGGGGCCTAAAGGGTACAATGGGGTCCCCCCGGTGGAGCACTCTGTGGCGATGCAGCTGTGTCCCCAGAGCACTTCTTCCTAGCGTGGGGATCCTAAGCACCCCTCCAAAGCCTGTGGGTTTTCGTCCACTCTGGTGGCGAAGACCTATAGAGCTGCAGGGCAGGCTGCCTCCTCACTGCAAGCGATGGCCATCCTTCAGGTCTAACAGGCCAGGGTGCTCAGAGACAGGCACAAGGGTATGGCTGATCCAGGGCTTATGTAAGAGCTGAGTGCCGCCACCGACCTCGCTTTACGGGCGATGAAGGTGACCACACGCTCCCTGGGTCAGGTGATGTCCACTTGTGTGGTCCAGGAAAGGCACCTATGGTTTAACCTGGCCGATATGCGAGAGGCTGAGCAAACCCGTTTCCTCAACTCCCCCATCTTCGGTGGTGCGGTCGAGGACTTTGCCCAACAGTTCTCTCTGCCCAGAAGCAGGCTGAGGCGATAAAACACTAAAACACTAAAACACTAAAACATTCTGCCCCGGCGGCCAGCTGCTGCCTCCACCCAGCCACCGGCTCAGACGCCTCAGTCCGCTCGCCGCCGAGGGTACCCTCCGAAATGAATTCCGGCTTCTACAGCCCCTACTTCACTGTATCCAAGAAAAGCAGTGGGTTACGGCCAATCCTGGACCTGCGCATCTTGAACCAAACCCTTCACAGGCTTCCATTTAGGATGTTGACAACCAAACGCATTTTCGAATGTGTTCGTCCATTGGATTGGTTTGCAGTGATCGACCTGAAGGACACGTACATTCATGTCTCCATTCTTCCTCGACACAGACCGTTTCTACGGTTTGCTTTCGAGGGGCAGGCATACCAGTACATGGTACTTCCATTCGGGCTAGCCCTGTCTCCTCGCGTCTTCACGAAAGTTGTCGAGACAGCCCTTGTGCCTCTCCAGCAACACGGGGTTGGCATCCTGAGCCATTTCGACGACTGGCTGATTCTAGCTCACTCTCGAGAGCAGGTTTGCGAACACAGGGACCTGGTCCTGAACTGGGAAAAGAGCAAACTCTCCCCCGTACAGAGGATCTCTTTTCTCGGTTTGGAAATTGACTCGGTCGCCATGTGATCGAGCGTGTGCAGTCACTGCTGAATTGCCAATTCGAGTCAATTCGAGGGCAAGAGTGCGGTTCCACTGAAGTTATTTCAGAGGCTCCTGAGGCATATGGCATCCGCAGCGGCAGCCACGGCCACGCTTCATATTCAGCAGCATATTCATTTTCAGTGGCAGCCACACTTCACGCTTCATATGAGATCGCTTCAGCACTAGCTTCGCGATCGAGTCCCGAGATGGTCATGCCAACAGGGCACGCTCCGAGTACCAGTTACTCGGGCCTGCCGTCAGACCTTCAACCCCGTGGTCGAACCTCGAACGGGCTGGAGTGCCCTTAGAACGAGTGTCCAGGCATGTTGTTGTCTCAACAGATGCCTCTGCCACGGGCTAGGGTGCCATGTGCAATGGACATTCTGCCGCGGGCTCCTGGACAGGACCCCAGCGCCTTTGGCATGTCAATTGCCTCGAGTTGCTGGCAGTACGTTTGGCTTTGCACCGTTTTCGAACGTTGCTCAAGGACCAACACGTACTTGTCCGTTCAGACAGCATGGCGACAGTGGTGTACATCAACCGACAAGGTGGTCTGTGGTCCGCCATATCCTCTTTTGGAGTCAGAAGCATCTGAGGTCGCTTCGAGCCATTTACATTCCAGGAGAGCTGAATCGTGCAGCCAACAAGCTCTCACGATTTCGGCCATATCCCAAGGAATGGAGACTCCATCCCTTGATGCTTCAGCTGATTTGGGAACAGTTTGTCGATGCGCAGGTAGATCTGTTTGCCTCCCCAGACACTTCCCGCTGCCGCTGGTTTTATTCCCTGACTGAGGGGAGCCTCGGCTCGGATGCACTAGCGCACAGCTGGCCACGGGGCCTCCGCAAGTATGCGTTTCCCCTAGTGAGCATTCTTGCACAGGTCCTGTGCAAGATCAGGGAGGACGAGGAGCAGGTCCTTCTGGTTGCGCCTCATTGGCCCACCCGGACTTGGTTCTCTGAACTGGTGCTCCTCGCGACAGCCCTACCCTAGTCAATCCCTCTGAGGAAGGACCTCCTTTCTCAGAGACGGGGCACCCTCTGCTCGGTGTCATCGTTTGCTGCACCATTCCACTCCACGCACTTGTGTGCTATTTCACTCAGATAGTTTTCAGTAGACCCCGAGTTCCTCCTGCACTGTCGATGCCATCACCAGAGTGCATGCCCGGTTGGTCAGCCCTCGTGATTGGCTATTTGCTTCCATGTGCATGGTTCCCTGCCTGGGCAACCCCCCCACATGTGTATTTCCACCGAGCACGTGTTTTCCCTCAGCAAGACCTCTTGCCATCTCGAGGTTGAAACATTACACCCTGCGGGCTGGATACCTCTGAGTTTTCCACATGCATTCCGTACTCGGGTCATATGTGTATTCTAAGTCCTCCCTACGGGTAGGCGCTGTGTTACATATTCCACCTGGGATATGCCACCCAGTGTACCTTGGTATTCTTGTGTCAAGCCTAGCTCTTCGTCCGTGCTAGTCTCATGACAGGGAGCTCAAACTTGCGCAGGGCACTGGAAGACAGCCGCTGTGGCGTGATTGAATTGGGACCCCCATTTCGTCATTCATTGACGGAACTTGTAGTGATTGAACGAAAGGGAACATCTCGGTTACGTATGTAACCCTCGTTCCCTGAGGAGGGAACGGAGACGTTACATCCCCCTGCCACAACCGCTGGAACAGCCGGGAGTTCAGTCTCTTGGCTCCTCAGCATAACATGATGCGAGATTGCCGTGCTGCTCCTTTTATACCCACGTGGTGGGGCGGAGTTGCGCTATGCAAATTCCGCAGACCCATGGCATTGTTTTGCCATTGGCTCGCTTTTTAGAACTCAAAGGTGATAGGCTTCTAAGCGAAAACCCCATTTCATAATTCACTGACGTAATGTCTCCGTTACCTCCTCAGGGAACGAGGTTTACATACGTAACCGAGACGTTTTCATTCCTGTGTCTTATGTTTCAGTTCAGTTTGAATTTAATCACTCTCTTTTAGTTTCCTTAGTTACCGATTAGCCCACCTGTGTCTCGTTTAGTTCTCCCTATATATACAGTATAGGGTACAACAGGGATAAAGGTAAAATGCAGATTTGACTTCCTTCTCTTTTTAAACCACTACATGGCACAAAAATTCAGCTCAACACTTTTCTTAACAACCGCTTTTGATGATGCATGTGAAAATTTGGCTGATCCAAGACGCGATCGCCAGCAGCAGGGCAAAGTTGATTCTGTGCTAATTTGATCTAATATTTAATGTTTTTTAAAACAAAATGTTGTAGATTTATGTAGCAAATGAGAATCGCTAAAATTATTGTCTATATTTTGAGACAAAGATTTTATTTAATGTTTTTCAGTTTTGTTTAAGGTAAATAAAGCAACAGTTTTTCAATAACTGAAAAATATGTAAAAGTATGGTATTTGGGGTAAAAGGCACCCCTGCTGTCTGGGCTAAAGGCTCACTAATTAATATGATAATAAATAGCTGGCTGATTTTTCCATTTGTTGACATATGGTTAGATTCAGAAGGGAAATATCACATATCAAGTTGGGTGTCCATCTTAGAGATAATCACCATATTTATAATGAAACCATAATATTTAAAAATATGATATTAATCATATCATAGAATAACATGTCAAAATTACTTGTTAATTTTATAATGCAATATATAATTATCGTGCCATCTCATTCAATGCTTTCAGAATCTTTACATTTTTTAAATAATAATAATACAGGTAGACAAATTTCCTTGATTTATTTTTGTATGTTTATAGAAACATTTCAGTCTTAAAGCCCATGTTGCAGGTTAACCACCACTGTCGATTAATGGGTACATAAATCACTCAAGATATGTATGTCATTTTTAAAATGTCTCAAAAATGGTCTTAAAGACCAGTTTTTTACGTTTTCGGTATTAACGGTTTTTTTTTTACGCTATTTGGTGATGACGTCACGTTGGGGAGAAGTGGAGGAAAGGTAGCCTCAGCCAGAGAATGTCTATGGAGAATGAGTGGTGAGTTGCTATCATTTAGCAACGCAGCAATGAGCACTGGAGCTAGTCTACGAGCAGCAGTGCACAATAACGACACATATTTTTTTTTTTTTACTGTCATTGAATAGCACCGAGTGAAAAATCAACGTTTTCTTTATATCTAGTGGCAGTGATCATGACGTTAGTTCAGATAAGTACCGGTAACCTTTGTCATAGTGTCGTAGTACTGGTACTACGACACTACTAGAAATACAGTACTACTAGAAATACAGTAGAAGGCATCATGCTAGCTATATGGGCGTTTCTAAGCGTTTATCTCTTCCTCCGGTGAAAATGTTGTTGCAAACATAGCCGCCGCGTGTCTGTCGCTGTGTTTGGCAGGTGCTTGTGTGGGCGGTGCCGTCCCATGGAAACTGCATTGGAAAGCTTGTGATGTAGGGAAGTGAGTGTGTTTTGGTCGCTGGTCGAGTTTTTACACCCAGCACAAACACAGTAGTTCACCATTGTCAATCTACCTACTATATATTTGTAAAAAAATGTAACAATTAAATTTTCATTACAAAAGGATCTGTAGTTCTGGTAGGAACAAAACTCAATTCAACCTTCATGGGGTTGGAGTTCCTGGTCAGTAAGATTAAAGATGTCCTTTGGCGAGCACCCCTCTTCGGAGTGATGTATGATGTTCCTCCTCTTACCAGCCTGTCTACCCCGACAGGTCTTCTTTGTTGCAGTTGGTAATAATGTGCATTTTTCCGATAATTGTCTATGTCGCTTGAATGATCCGTTACCCTCCATGGCACAACTCTCGGTGAATACTGGAGGGCAAGTAGGATTCCCAGGGGTCTTAGGGGTCTCCAACAATTGGGGGAGGAGATCCAGAATTATGTAAAATATGGTGTAAAATTATGAATAAGGCCTCTTTAGATCTCATTCTCTTAGTTGTTGAATATACACAGAAAGAATTAAAGAAGATAAAAATGAATTGCTGAAACCAGAGCTTCAATTATTTCCTCTTACAGTGAAGCTGACTTCGTCCATGTTAGAGTTCTACAACAAAAGTAAACAAGAAAGTTTGTCAGAGACACCACTGATTACAAAGAAAACAAAGTATATCCCTGGCTTAATCGAGGTGGCATTTCTAACAAGCCATCACACACACTGTAAAAAATTTCTAACCCTCCCAAATCAAAAATTTCAAGTGACCAATAACATCTAAATGTTTCAATTGGCCCAAGTGAAATTCTGTAAATTTAATTTTATAATTTACAGAATTTCACTTGGGCCAATTGAAAAATGTAGATGTTATCGGTCACTTGAAATTTTTGATTTGGGAGGGTTAGAAATTTTTTACAGTGCAAGGTCTATTTTCAAGATGAAATCTCTCACACCTCAGCTTCCAGTGGGGACAATAATGCAGATTTTTGAACGGATCTTTCATGTTACATATTAATGTGCAATTTTCCAATTGTCTACCAACTGTCGGGGTATCTTTAATATCTTTAAAAACATCTTTAATCTCACTGACCAAGAACTCAAACCCCATGAAGTAAGTCTCTTGAACAAAGGGTTGAGTTTTGTTCCTACCAGAACTACATATTATTTTGTAATGAAAATGTAATTGCTAAAAATTTTCTGATCTTTAAGATTGAAGTATTTCCATAAACATACGAGAATAGATCAAGAAAATGTGTCTACCTGTTGTAGTCGGTTTTAAATGTAAACCTAAGAGCACCTCTTAGTCTCCCTCATGTCGATTAATACTTCTGTAGATTAGTGTTAGAGTTAATTGATGATTCTCCTGCAAAGAAAAAGTTCAATCTGTCAACGTCTGAAAAAGAAGCTCTTTATAAATTGTGTAAATATAAGGACATAGGGGTTAAACCTGCAGATAAAGGTGGTGGTTTAGGAATTTTGCCGAAAGTGCTCTATAATTCGGAGGCTCTTTGACAGCTACAAAATACTACCTATTATAAAGTCCTCACATCAGATCCCACCACACAATTCTGAAATGAAATTGAACATTTTCTTAAGACAGCACACTTGGGCACTCATTTGATTTCTGATAAAGAATTACAATATCTTTTCAATTGCTCTCTTACTAAGCCTGTGTTTTACATTTTGCCTAAAGTCCATAAAGATTTAACCAATCCTCCTGGATGACTAGTGGCATGCATTAATGGTCTGACTATTCGCATAAATGTAACTTAAGTATACAATGATAACAAACCCAAATACAAACAGCTGTGATGATAAAATCAATATCCATGGTAACAAACAAGTTGCAGGAAATGTGAAAAAAATAATGACAAACTAAAAGTGCATGAAAATTAAAACTAAACTGACAGTTCATGACATGTGGGTACAACAGATATACATTCTTGGATACGAGCATTTCTGTCATTAATGGTCAACTTGTCTCTTCTTATTATATATATATATATATATATATATATAAAACAAACGGCTAAAAGTGGTCTTTTACATGCCAAGAGTGCTCATCCTATGTCTTTGAAATGTGTCTTATCTTACTGTCAGTTCATGAGATTCTATCATATCTCCTCCAGTAAGGACGATTCTGAAGTTAAAGCCCAGACTTTATACAGTGACTTTAGATCACGGGAATATTCAACCAAGTAGTTAGACACTGCACTAGATTAAGTTTGTTCTTTGTCAGGTAACACCTATTTTATCTCTAAAAATAAGAATTTTTCTTGTATTTTTAAATCTACATTCAGTCATTTGAGTTCAGAAATTAAAAAGGCGATCAACAATTACTGGCATGTCATACAAATTGACTGTGAATTGTCAGGTTTGTTGACTGATCCACCGTTCTGTCTCTATCTGTATAATCCAAATTTAAGGGATAAATTGGTGCATTCAGATACCTTTATCCCCACTTCCAGGACCCTCACAGATGCCCAGGGAAATTGTCCATGCAAAGATTGTACATCCAGTTTTTATTATCTAAAATGTTAATCTTTTACACATCCACTTTCAGAGTTTGTTCAACTAGCTTCATGCAACAGGCTTCTGAGTGTTCTCTTTGTTTATCAAAGATTGTTTATTTATATCGCCTGCATCAAGCATGTTGGATTGCTACCGCCATTGTGACAAATGCAATGTTTATGATGTTAATAATGTTTCTTTCTCCAGCACTCTAGATCAGCTATGGCTGCAGCACCTGCTTCACCTCGAATTCAGAACAAAATATTTGCTTGTTTTAACTGGCAGTTTCCATAAAAGCTGTTCCAATGTTATTCAAATATTTATTATAAATAATATTTTTAATGTAATGTATTTGATGCAAAACTGTATGTTCTATTGCCTCACAATCACTGTAAATACCTGTGACACAAAACTGCTTTAGCCCAAGATTAGTCTTTTGCACATCCAATCTCTACAGTATCTTGTTCTTTTTGTCATTTTTCCCCCCTGAAACAAGAGAGAATATGTCAAAGAGTTGTGAAGAACAATCACACAGAGACCGTGGGCAGACACTAACATCGTCAAAAGAGTTTCAAAGCATGACACCCACTCGCTGTCATTTGGTGAGATTTCTTTCGCTCTCTCTCACACATCACTGTCTTTGTCATCTCATGCTGTATGATTTGCTTCTCCTGAATGAGTCCATAAGCAGATGGTGTTTGCAGTTTAGGTTCCAACTGGCATCACTTCTAAAGGCTTATCTCAATATTAGCAAGCCAGAGAAGTTTATATCCCACACACACAGAAACGCTTCCACGCTCACACTGAGAGACCAGGTCTGTGGGTCATATCTGTGGGAAGGTGGGAAGGACCAGAAGAACATAGTTTCCAGTTCACTGCATAAAAACTGATACATCATATGAAGTCATATGTTTAGAAACTGTGGCCTTTAGAAACCTCAGTGTCTTGTGTTCCCGATGCTACTAAAGTCTGGCGGAACTTATTCGAAAGGATTTCTTCAAGAAGATATTTTCTGGTGTGATAAGTATTCCTTTCTGAGTCTCAGACTCGCTCTGATCAATACGTTAATCCTCCTTGAGAAATCCTTCTTTAATGGTTTGGATTTCAGTAGTTGAAGTTAAATCTGGCTGTATCTGGTGCTGCTGAATATATTGTTTATTTTGCATTCAATTAGGGCAGAAAAAAAGAAAAGAAACAAGATAAGACCACTATTTTTGTTTTTACCACTTTACCATAAAGCCAGTAAGCATACAGTACATTTGTTTTACCTACAGAAAAACTGGACAATTTGAAAATATTTCCTAGTCATTAACAATCAAGAATCACAAATGTTTCTCCTTAGAAAAAAATACATCTCTGATCAATAACCGTTTAAAACCGCCAGTGAACTCGCGGTTGATCTTTCTGAGGATTGTATTTATATTTGTTTTGCTCATGTCCCTGGTTACAGCTCTTTGAATGGTTGGACTGATTCTCCACTAGCAAGTAAACAGGATTTACACACTCAAAAGCAGGGAGTTTGATCGTTTTTTGACCCCATGCTTTTTGTCTGGGTCAAACCAGATTGGTTGGGGCTTGCAGCGGATTGCAGGTTTGCTTTTGTGTGAGAGTAGCCATATTACTCTGCAGTCACACACATTCGATTTGTCATGATCTGAGCAGAAGAAGCTTGCTGGCATTAAAATTTGACTTTTCACTAAAGCTTATCATACTAGGCACTCATAACCTCATTATGGTTCCCACAAACAACGACTGTCGTAAACCTGTGAAACTGAAAGTGAATGAATGAAACTCAGAATACATTTTTAAAATGAATATATTTTAATTTTAAAATTAGATTTTGATAATCTGATTATTTTGTTTTGACTAGAATCTCTGAATGACCGGTCACCGGTCAGTTAGTTGAGTTTTTTACTCATGGGACACAGAATCTTTGGATAAAGCATATAATAGTTGTCTTCCCTCCTTCATTAGTTTACTACTTGACTCCAGAATTACTTCTCTGAGACATTTGCCAAACAGACTTTCATAATGCAAAAGAAGCCTTGCATCTCAGGGGATCGGCTTGCATCTGTTTAGTCGCCCAGCCATTGGTGAAGTGGCAGTCTGACAGCTGTGGAGACAAATATGCTGATGGATTACTGTGGAAGGGTATGCAGTCCAAAATCTAAAGACCCCTTTCCCAGTTTGACCCTGTCTGCCAGATTTCATGGGATTCATGATAGCCCTCCACAATTTTCCTGTGTAAAACGGCCACATTTGTTTTTGACATATTGTAACAAAAAACATTTTAAAATTCTCTCTTTGGCCATCTTTCCATCCATGAAAGGTCTATAGATTTTGACAAGAAACATTTTTCTAGTCATGTCCAATTTGCAAAAGGTCATTTAAAAGAGGCTGCTCACCAAGGTGCTTTGACAAAAAAAATAAAAAAAAATTAAATAAATTGAAAGTGTGAGAAAGCTTTTAATAGTAAGAATCGTGAGCAGAAAATTATCTTTTTTGGACTAGAAAAAACTCAAAATACCTTCATAAGAAAACTTCATAACATAACCTAATCCAACCCTAACTTTCATCAATGATTGAAATGGCTTCCGAAAGGGAGTAGAAATTCACTTCACATTTATCCAGCACTTTTCAAAGTAGGTCAGCATTGTAGATGCATCATATCATAACACAACAACCCAGATGAGCCTAACCTTAGTCCTCTTCTTTGTACACTGCTGAACAATTGCGAGATCAAATTAATTATGCAATATCTTCTAAATTTGCCAGTTCTTATCTTGCTAATTGAACACGCATGCAAATTTGAGGAGAGTAGCTGGATTGACTTGAGACAATTGCACATTCATGTGTTGATAAAAAACGGCATGTAGATCAAGACTGAAACCCATGATCAGCAACAAAGCGATTGGTTGATGACACAGATGTGAAAGAAAACTTAATAAAGTGCTAATTCTAGAGAGCTATGACAAATTAATCTCATATTAGAAAGAGTCATGTTAGTCTTTTCTAGACAGACCTTTAATGCCACAAAGTCTTATCAAGAACAGGCCACGTTGTTTTCAGACCTGTAGATCGTTTGCTAACCAACCGACCGTATTTATGGCACTAGAAGAATACAAGATTTCCTGATGGTGGCTATCCGTGGCAAACTGTATCTGTACCATACTGTATCAGTGTGGACTAATTGCCTAAGCAAGCCATCAAACTTTGATGCCCCCAGGGTCTTTGACCCATTTAAATCTACGCTTCAGTTGGATAAAGGCCATTTTCATCCCTACCATTGTTATAGCTAGATCTGCATTGTAACAGGTTTGTGTTGTTTGTGTTGTGAGTCATTGAATATTGCCTGCAGGCATATCCCCAGTTTAATAACAGGATCTCATCATAATGACCTGTAATAAAATATGCACTTACATTTGTTCGACCTACAGTAGTTTTAATAATTCCTACTTGGTCCTGCAGTGCAATCATCAGAGCTTATGATTCACATGAGACCGCCCACTGGCTGTATGCTTCGACTAGTTGCCTCATGTTTTTATGTAATTGCACAGATCAAAGTGCTAACTGATAACTTTTATAGCTGAAAGATACTGCTAATTAACAATGAATGCATTTGCATGCACATTCTTACACCAATTAAGCTTAATCAATCAACATACCTGTCAGCAGTTGCGTGTAGTTAAATCCAAAGGATGAAGCATGATGCAGAATAATAGACTTTAATTAACAGAGAACTCTAAATAGTCCACATAATGTTAACATAAGACCTTGACCTTATATACACAGGAGGATGATCATCAACAGAACAGGCAACAGGTGATATAACTAATTAGAAACCAGGATTGACTCAAACACAGCCAAATACAGAAAATGAAACCTAGGACTAGAAACTGAACAAAACAGAGAAACTAAACATGACCGTGACAGTACCAGTCATGCAATGTCTTATGCAGTGTTCTTGTAGTGAGTAAATGTCATAAACATTTCATTATTATTGACTTAAAACGCATTTTCTCATACTAGCTTTGCTTATGCTTAATAATTCAATCCTTGCAACATAGGCAAACTTGTAAAGCATCAAACATGATTTTAAACAGGTGTATTTACTGCTACTGCTACTGCTGCTGCTATTGACTCAAACCACATGCTAGCTATGCTTTTATGTTTAATTATTAACTCCTTGCATCATACGGAAAACACCAAAAATGATTTTGAACGTGTATGTTTGCTTCATAATGTTGTTCATAATGTTAACGTTTTGAAATAACAAGACTATTCACTTATCTTAAGTGGTTGAATTTCAGAGGAACTAGCCTACAGCAAACACCGAACCAGACTATATAAATGTTGAGCAAACAATCCCATTAGCTTAAATAAACCTGATGCCCATAAAGGCCTGGATGTTCTGAGCACACACACTAATGGTGCTTTTCCATTGAATGGTACGGCTCACTTTTGGGGGTTTTCCACTGTATACGGTACCTAGTACTTTTTTTTTGTACCACCTCGGTTGAGGTTCCAAGCGAGCCTTTCTGATACTAAAATGTGATGTGTAAACACTGCAGATCACTGATTGGTCAGAGAGAATCGTCACTACCAGCGTCATTGGATTTGCGGCATTTGGATTTGGAACTATAACGATCAGTCAATAATTCCACACACTTTGAAGCGGTACCAAACTGCAGTGGAAAAGCAAACCGAGCCAAAGTAAAGTGAGCAGAGCCAAGCCGAGCTGTACCGAATTAGTTTAGACAAATCCTGCATACAGGAGGGTGTTAAAACAGTTACTGTGACTACTATAACTCCATAACCATACAATCCATGAAGTTGAAAATTAGTAAAGGCTACATCATCTTTGGCACACGTGCTGACATGTTCTTTAAATATAATTTGGAAAAGTCAACAAACATGGCCACCATCAGCAAATGCGATACAATATCATCAATGAGAATGACAGATGAGGGCTGTAATGCTAATAAGTTCCAGTGATGGGACTGGGAGGATAAGTGTAACGAGTTCAAATGAAGAAGGACAAAGAAGTCAGGGGTGGCGAGTAATCCAGACTTTATACTCAAAATAAACACAAAACAAATCCTGTGGGCGCTCTGCCAAACACAGTCACACCAACATAAAACAGTCACAGTCTCTGAAGCAATCAGTCTCTCTCTCTCCCTGTCCCAGGTCTGCGGGCGCTTATATCCCGTCTCTCCACCAATCACTGGAATTAGACAGGTGTCAGTTCTCATGTACCTGACCTCCTTATCCCCGCTTGTCTCTGCACCCGTTCTCCCGCCGCAGACTTCGCGTAACCATGCGCCCCCCCCCCCCCTATTGTAACTGCACTTATTTCCGTCGTTGGTATACGTAGCAGTGGGTGGTAAAAGACAAGAAATGTACAGTTTTCTACCATCTTGCTAATACCATTTCTTTAGTCATTCGGCAGTCTTGCAGCTCGAACGTCTGCAGGAAATCCACCCTTACAGGTTCTAGTTGTGTTCACTTATATGACATAAGTGTTTCTGCTCAGCTCGCTAGTAAAGGCAGCATGACCTGAATTGTGTGTGTCAGATTAGTGATACACATAAGGCTGTCAGCTGCCTCACTGCCCAGCCAGACAGTGTTTTAGTATGAAGGCACATCCTAAGGAAACTTGAAGACACATTAACATTGTGACTAATGAGCTAAAACAAAGTCAATTGAGCTTTAGACATAACCAAGCAAATATTTAATGAATAGGCCTACAACAAAAGAAGAACAATCATTAGTGGAAAAATTGGACATGCGTCTAATAATGTATTGCTTTCACCCACTCCGTTAGATTAGGCACTTTTATTATTTTTAACCAACCAATGAACAGTGCACACAGGAATGAATGACATTATAGGCATGAAAGATACATCTTTGCTGCCTTCAAAAACCATCCCAATGTAGGAATCTTAGTTGACAACGTTGGATGTGGCTTTATGCCTTTCTACCTTCTAATACTCTTTGAAAAGACAGCATTTTCAAAATGCTGTTCTTATACTATTTACTGAGCTTTATGTATATTAACCTTTGTAATTTATTTGCTATACTTACACATTATGCTGTAATATTCGCAGCCATGCCTACAATGCTTCTCTTTAAACCAAAGAACGAGCAGGACAAGGACAGTATTTATTTACTGTCTAGAATCATTTAATTAATTAAAAAATGGGTGTCTCTTATTAATATGCACGTTTTATATTGCATATTAAATGTGCATATATACTGTATTTGCAAATACAATTATTTATAAAACTAAATAAATAAATAAAACACTTTCAATACAGTTTATACCTCATGAAATAAGTTGTGAGAGTGTGCAGAGCTGAAATCTAGATAAACAATGCCTACTTTGAAGAAGGTCAGATGGAATAAGAGACATGTGGTGGTCTTCTGAAATGAGAAGGAAAAGTGAACACCATTAGACTATCTAAAAAACAACAACAACAACAAAAAAAAAACATTATTTATGAAGTTAAATAATATTTGTTATCAACATACTGTTTGCTAAAATCACATAATGTCACATCAATTAAGCATTTATTCAGTCCTATCAAAACTCATTGCTTAAAATTAACTGAATGAATGAATGAATGAATGAATGAATGAATGAATGAATGAATGAAACAGGGCTGAATTCTGGTGAAAACATCACACACAACTTACAAACAACTTGTAAATATGCCCAAAAATCCATGAAAACATTAAATACATTTATTCATTTAATTCAAATTGCATCATTTTAATACTGCTTGTTCATGTTTAATTCAGACACCGTCTTTTGTTTTCCCAAAGGGTGCCAACTTAATTTCTTTCTAATCTGGACTGCCATGATGCACACTGCAAGGCCAACAGTGTTTGCCATTTGGGAAATACAGTACCATGAACTGCCAATGCCATTTGGGGTCTCGTTTATAATAATTTAGCAGATTTTTTTTTTTTTTAGGTATTACAAATATTTTCTTATTTCCCAGTTTATTTTGCATGGACAACAAGAAGCCATGTATAGACATGTTGTATCCAGTGTGTCTGCTATGCTAACAAATTAATATTAGACTTTTTTAGACAACTGGATGAAAAAATTCATACAATTCAGTGTATTTACACTGTGAATAACACCACAAATATCAAACACTTTGATATCATGCTGCTTTTATCTGTATCCTTTGACTACTGAATCATCAGAAACTGAATGTGCTCCCTCTCTATATATTCCATCACCTCAGGTGAGAGGTGAAAAACATCTCTAGTGCTGCTCGTGCGTCTCTGAGACGATGGCTTAGTCAGTTTCACCAAGATCTTTTGGACTGGAATGAAACACACATCCTTTGCTCCTCGTTTGGATGAAACTGAGTGCTTGTCCCAGTAAGATTAACATCTTGGTGATGTGTATCCATAGTGATGACTTTTGCCAACCACCAGTTCTTGTCATATATCACAGCAAGCCAATCTCCACTGTCGATGCGATCTGCCACTATCTTTGTGTGAACTCCCTTGGGATCTTTGTGACCGTCCTGCTCCATTTCCTCCATTAACATGGCAACAGGTCATTTTTCCTCTGTTCTCTTTTACTCAAATCCTTGATTTGCTTTATTTTTCCTTTCTCAACTCTCTGTTTCCACCTTTGTCTCTCCTGTCTTAGAAATTCCTTTTTTAATTCTGGCTGTGTACTGATTTTCTCTCTGTTCCTTCTTCTACGCTTCTGCAATGAGAGATGTTCTCTAGCCATGCAGGACGAAAACACACAAAAAGAGCATAAGAATATCTTTATCATTTTGCCTGTACTTTACAATGTTCCTTAAGCCCTGTGTTCCCTCAGCCTTATGTTTCCTTAACCCTAACTCTGCTAGAAGGGATGACTATCAATCCACAGAGGCAATATATGCTGTCAGGTCACATATTTAGCATTTATATATTATTAGAAAAAAAAAAATAATTAAAACCACAAAACTTGAAAACCACAAAAAAAAAATAATAATAAGATGACTTCACGTTGAATGTCAACTCCCTCATTGGCCCGTCACCACTGTCATTATCTTATGGTGGTGACATCTGACGGTGTTGACATAAGGCATTTCTTTCACAAAACAACTGGAGTTCATGTAGTAGCCATTTTGTTTTCTCTTTTGATGCTAGATGGTAATAGGACATTCTTCAGGAGAATAAAATGATCTAAACATTTCAAATAATTTCCTGAGAAATTGGAAGAGGGTGTTGACATATCACGGCTGTGGCACAGGAAATATTAAGATTAGGATTTAAAATGTTCTAAAACTATAAAACTTACCAGAGCCTGTCTGACATTGATGTACTCTGCAGAGGTGGAATGTGGCAATGGGGTCCTTCAGAGTGACAGCTGCCCCTGATATTGCCTGATTTTATTACATTTTAATGAATGTCTTGATAATCTGTGTTGACAAAAAGTGGGGATTGTAAATTGGAAAAAAGGTGCAACACTCTTGAAGAAATCAGTATATATATATAAACCAAATATATATGACTGCTTGTCAGTGAATTAAAACACAGGGAAAGTGAAGAGGCTCAATTTCTGTATGTATTATTTATTGGTGCTGTCAGTTGCATTGTCTGTATCCTGATGCCTCAGTTTCCATATTGAGTGGAACATTAGCAGAAAATCATGCATCACTTTGGAGCCAATACGTGGGTGAGGAAAAATCAATGTTGTTCCCTACTCTCTAAACGTATCAGAGTAGCGCATGCTAATGGATTTCACTTTCATATAGACGCATGAAAGCACATTAGTCGAAACTATACACAATCAGCACAATAAGGTATCTTGGTTTTGCAGGTACAAGCCTGATAAACAAGCAAATGTTAAACAAAAATAAATATATGCATACTTTCAGTAGAAAATACATGGTGTGATGCTTGAATAGTGTATTTGTATCAACATGAACAAGTTATTATTGTAACTGAACAATACGGGATGATAACTAAACAATATAATTTTAAGAGATCATGATACAATAAATTAGGTGATTTATTTTTCTTTTCTCTCTTTTCAAAAGTTTGTTTGCAACTAAATAATTGGTGAATCCAACTATTGACTTTTGCAATATGCCTTTTTTTGTATATTACAGAGAATTATGTGGCTAACGTGGCTAACAGCAGGGGAAAATGTCTATGTGCATTTTAACAATCAAACTATTAACCTTTCAGAATACATTCCCAGATTCTTTAATAACCATACGAATAAGAATAATCACTTCTGGGAAGTTTTTCTTTGGTTAGATGTTAAATTGTATCCAACAAGTATATAAAAAAAATATGTATGAAAATATACCTCTTGGGGAAAAGAACAAATTACTTCCTAGCTTTCTTATTAGCTCTGATGATAGCGACATGTCCCTGTTGCAGTACCAGTGGAAATTGATTTTAAGGGAGAGGCTTGTTCGCTGCATGAACGCTAACATACCTTTCCATGTTTCATCACTCCAACCTAAAAATCCGTAAAGCTGCAAAATTTCCAGTGTCAGTTGTCGGGATCTTTTAAAACACACTCTCCCTGATGTTCTCCTTCGTGAGTCACTACTTTTTAACTGGTGTGTCGAGTGCAAAAAGTAAACAAGCAAGATTTTTTTTCTTCATTATTCCACATTTTGTTATGTTGCAGCCTTACAAAATTATTTATATAACCGCCATGACAAAGCAAAAAAACAGCAAAATAGCATTTTATAATGATCACATACATGCACGCATGCATTTGAATAATATTTCATCCTTTTTTTTTTTTTTTTTTAATCACTAAACATTTATTTATTTTAAGTGTATTCTTACAGATCAAAATACAACTAATTATACGATGATATTAGAATATAATAATAATAAACATTTTGTGCTTTATACTGTATGTTGCTTTTGAACCTTGTAATTAATTATTTGGGAGGCCATCAATGGATATAGATATTTAGTAAGCAACATATGAATTGTATTTATTATAATATTATAGTAATGTTATCTCAGTGTTTTGAAATTGATATTATTTGATGTCTAAACCATATATTACTGCAGTCATTTGACTGCGCAATTGACTTTGTACACCGACACATGTATCATTCCTATTTTGCACCCGACGCACAGCGGACTTTTCCCTCCACAGACGCACGTCGGTAAATTAGGGAATGAACTTGCGCTCCCGGAGGCGGTTTAACGAAAAGAGGAGGCGTGTTCCGGCGCAAACGTTCCCTGGCGCTATTTTGCAGTTTCAGAAAACAATTCCGCCACAGACCAGGAAAAACCTCGTCTAAAGTCAGTGGCTATTTTAAGGGCGTAAGCTTGGCCATAATGTAGCGTGTGCACAACGCGCATACACTTTGCTTCTCTCATCTACACAGTAGCAGTAGTTGCCATTTTTGCAAACCATACATAATTACAAGGACAAATATTCCACACGAGGGAAATCATTGTGGTGTCCATTAGGGATGGAATTGATAAGATTTTATCAATATCAATGCCAATGATGATTCTGGTTATCGATCCGATTCTTTAACGATTCTCTTATCGATTCCTGATAGCACTGTGTGGAAAAAAGTAGTCGTATGCTTTTTCGGCTAAAAAAAGTGGTTTTATTTGTTTTAAAGCTTACACTTAAGCAACCTGTACTTTTTATGTAATTTATGTAATAAATGGAACCTTATTGTAAAGTGGTACCGATTAGTTATACACCGATTCAGACGTCTCATGTCCTGAGTTCAGTGTTGGAAAGATCAGTTGTTTTAACCATTCATTAAAATGAATCGGTTCAAAGGAGTCATTAGTTTGCGAATTGGACGTGTCATTATCGGACGTGTACGCGTTGTGTGATTATTCCGGCAGTTAGGTGGACATCCCACAAGATTTGTGTCAACACAGAAAACGTTTCATCACTGGATAGGTTTATTTTGTTTATTTAAAGTGTGGCTTATGTCAGCTGAATGTGCGGAATGCTTTTTAGAGAAGATAAGGCAATGTATTTTAGCACCCAGCGCTAATTCAGGAAAAAATAAATATCCGAATGCTCCACATGAAACTTTGGTCTTCCGACCTTTTACCATCGTGTCGATTTATTTTGATTAATATGTGCGAGGGAGACAGAGAAAAACAGCGCTTAGTTTGGAGACGGTGAAGCCTTGTTTATACTATACTCGCCTGGCTCCGAAGAGAAAGAGTGCGCGGGCACGACCGGGGCTCTGGCACACCATGCTGTGGTGCCCGATAAAGTACAAAAGGGACAGTTGTGAGTTCACGGTCTGTATATACTATAGCTGGGACTCGGAACAGGAGCAACGATAAGAGGTCTCGTTAACATCAAGGGCATACAATATCGATGGTTCATAAAACTAAGAACCGGTTCTCTAGTGGAACTGGTTTTCAATTCCCATCCCTAGTGTCCATGAAGATAGGCATAAATAAAATAGGCATAAATCTAGCTTACACATTTACCCAAATTATTATACGCCTGTTTAACCGAAGCTAATTTGGGTGGGTTTCTCCCATCCCCATTCAATGTCATTTCTCTGTCTTTTACGGCCCTATTGAGAACGTCGGTCTCCTCGGCTGTGAACCGCTCCTGGCGCGCACCTGGCAAATCCGCTGTTATAATTGCAATCCGCCATGGAACAAGCGCGCCTGCTTTTAAAGGGAATGTGAGATAACGCTCTGATTGGTTTATTTCACATTACGTCCAAACCACACCTATGAGTAAAGTAGCTACTTCAGACCAGCCCATTTTAGATTTGCGTCGGGCGCAAGAGTCATTTATCCCGCCGGTATAATAGCAACAGCGCCCAAGATCCGTCCACAAAGTTACTTGCGTTTCGTGTTTGATACTTAGATCAGATTTCAGATACTTGCGTTTCGTTAAAATAGGGCCCATATTAGGTTTATAGTGCTCAATAATGCTCACACCACCCTATTTTGGGTAAAAAAAAGTAAGCATAATAATCCATGTTTTTATCTAGTTTAGTGTACTGATGTGTACCTTTCTAATGAGTTATAGTTTTTGACGAACTGCAATTTTTACATAAGTGTGTTGAGTCTCGAGTGAGTTTGAGAGCGACACTTCCCGTGAGTGATGTTGTGTGATAACCACGAGTGCTGCAACTAAAACTATTAATTCATATTTTTCTGAATAAATCCACTTTAAATGTGCAACCCCCTTTGTGAATCAGCCTACCGCTACTGAAGCTGAACAGCTCTGACCTTGTTCCAGTTTGTCAACGTCTAATATGTGATGAGCCCGTTCGAGGGTTTAAAAGCAAAACACGACGTGCCCTAATCAGACTGGTGGAGAAAACGCTGGATGACATGGGATGTCAACAGAGGATAAGGAAGCATTTCTTCAGTGTTTGGAGGGTCTGTTGTGACTAATAGACTCAATGAAACAGCCAAGCAAAACTGCATTGAACATTACAGCAGATGAGCCGAATGATTTAGACATGCTGAAAGATAAATATTCCAGATTGCATATGGAACAAACATGCTCAAGACTGTCAGATATTTGAGGGGGAGATTTTCGCAATGGAGCAAAGGCTGAGGGAGGAGACAAGAGCTACCACAGTGACACCACCTGCACTGCCTGAAGTGACTCTTAGTAGAGATTTCTGGATCTGTGGACAAATTGGGGAGGCAGAACAGCGAGATAAACTATCCTATACCAGCCTCATGAACCAGATTGAGTCCGGATTGTGAAAGGGTCATACAGAGCCAGAAATCATTGAATCTGTGACACACGCCGTGAACCCAGGCCTCCATTCAAGAGACATGCTTGAAATAAAACGAGATCTCACTCTTCTGACCTTGAAGACAATCCTAAGGGGGCATTTCAACGTTGATCCGCCATCTGACCTGTTACAAAAGTTAATGAACATTTCACAAGACCCAAAAGAATCAGCCCAGCACTTTCTATTCAGAGAAATCGAGCTCAGAGAAAAGTTACTGTGGTGACTGAGTGAGGAAGATTAAGGTGAGCAGTTCAGCCCAGAATTAATTCAAAGAAAATTCCTTTGATCAATAGAGACTGGACTGATGGAAGTGCCGTATCATCTGCTGGACCAGGTTCTTAGGGACGATGAGATGGATCTTGCCGTTGTTATCCCCCTTCTGGATCCGCCGATACAGCAAGCCCTGGTGTTCCCGCACTTCAATCCTGTCGGACGGTGGAGTGAAGGGATAGATGGAAAGTCCCTGGAGAGAGTTGTCATCACCCTGCGTGCTGGTGAGTTGCTCTCTGGAGAAGGGGATGATGGAGATCATGGTGTCGAAGTCTGGCCCAGCTGGAATTGTGGCACAAAATTCTCCATCTGTTGCTCTGTTGATGGTTCGTGAAGTGGTTGAGGAGGTGGGATAGAGCGGGAGGCAACACGGACAAAAGCCATCCCGGTGCACATCCAGGTCCTGTCAACCCTGGGATTCTTGGCCACTGGGACATTTCAGCGTAAGGTTGGAGACATATGCAGCATTTCACAGCCATCAATGAGCAGGATCATGCCGGCAGTGTAGGAAGCTATAAATCCCCTGGCCCCAGCCTACATCTAGTTCCCCTACAGAAAGCACCAGCAAACCGAAATCAAACAGGTATTTCACACAATAGCTGGATTTCCAAACATAATTGGAGCAATAGACTGTACCCACATCACAATAAAAACACTGTTGCACAGTGAATTCAACTACGTTAAAGGAGAACTCCGGTCAATTTTAACATTGAGCTAATTTTTTTGTACATTTGGAGTGCTGTCAATACAGAGAACAACGACAAAAATCGGTGTTGCCTACACCGAGTTATTCTATTTTTAAAATTTGCACCCTATTGACTTAAATGGGGCAAGTAGTAAGCCTGCTTTTTAGCCTCTTAACATCCTTTAAGTGTCATTACAAGTGCACAGAAAATGTGAGTGATTCCTTCCGAGTGAACACGGGTGAATCTGACTGCAGTAGATGTTAGAGATATTAATAAAAATAAAGTTAATTCAGCCAGCGCTCATACCTGTGTTTACATCCTGTTTTCGGTGGAAGGCCATAGTAATCGATTGTCGAGTTCACGCGCGTGATCATAGCCACTAAACCTATGCGCGTGAACTCGAGAATCGATTACTATGGCCTTCCACCGAAAACAGGATGTAAACACAGGTATGAGCGCTGGCTGAATTAACTTTATTTTTATTAATATCTCTAACATCTACTGCAGTCAGATTCACCCGTGTTCACTCGGAAGGAATCACTCACATTTTCTGTGCACTTGTAATGACAATTAAAGGATGTTAAGAGGCTAAAAAGCAGGCTTACTACTTGCCCCATTTAAGTCAATAGGGTGCAAATTTTAAAAATAGAATAACTCGGTGTAGGCAACACCGATTTTTGTCGTTGTTCTCTGTATTGACAGCACTCCAAATGTACAAAAAAATGAGCTCAATGTTAAAATTGACCGGAGTTCTCCTTTAACAGAAAAGGGTTTCATTCCATCAATGTACAAATAATATGTAAAGCAAATTTGTCCCTGTTAAACGTTATTGCACAGTGGCCTGGAGGAATGCACGACTCTTTCATATTGCAAAAACAGCTCTGTGGGTGTGCGTCTCCAATTAGGAGCAGTTGAAGATGGTTGGCTTATTGGTAAGTGTTACAACATGATTTTGAAATGCTTTTGCTGAGCTTGGTTTATTGAAACATCTCATTTGTAGGCAATCAGGGTTATCCACTGAAGCCATGGCTAATGACCCCTTTCACCAACCCGAGGACACAGCAGGACCAGCAATATAACCAGGCCCATGCACGGTAAAGAGTCCCAGTTGAGCACTCAATAGGCCTGTTGAAAGGTTGCTGGCTGTTCCTGTCCAGCGCGGGGGTACACTGCAGTATCGGCCTGAAAAGGTGTGCCACTTAATCATGGCTTGTGTGTGACACAAATTGGCCATCAGCCAGGGCATCTCTTTGCAGGAACCCCCCAGACCAGACGACTCCATGCCTGACGCGGAGCTTTTACCACCCTGTAATGCCGCTTCCATTCAAACAAGGGAAAGGATTGTGCACAGACTTAGGTAAATTTGCCCATGAGCGTGATGTGAGCTTAGAAAAGGGAGATTCAATGAATTTGTGTGTTGCGCAGCATATTGGAAAGAACACAACATCAGTTAACATATTAACGTTTATTAATCATTTGATTAGCGCATGTAGCAATTTGTTTCAGCGACTCGGTTATTTGCAGTAGTGTGTTGTCAGTTGATCCTTTAATTCATTTATGGCTTTTGTTGTGTCCTCTTGAATTTTAAGCACTGTGAGGCATGGAAGGGGGTTTGGATGGTCCCGGCTCCTCCCACTCCTCCAGCACTCCCGCCTCCTCCTGAGTGCTCACTGGACTTTTTGAGTTATGTAAATGTTTTCAGATCAATGTCACATTTATTTTTTACATTGCTAAATGTTCTTAAGTGTGTTGGAAATCTGATTTTGTATAGACCAAAATAAACACCACGTTTGTTTAATTTACCTGCGGTGTGGGTGTTCGATGGTCCAGCTGCTTTAGGGAGTGTGCCTGTGTCACCATCATGTATGATTCCAGAAATAGCAGTGCCAACTATTATGCTGGTGATACGGGTATCCATGGGTGTACGTTGTGTAGCCGTTTGTCCTCCTCCAGTAGCAGATATTTCACGTTTGTATGATGTGACTCTTTTTTTGACAGCGATTTTAATGTCAAACCATTTCTTTCATCCTTTCATCCTCACCCAGAACATCTGGCATATTGGGCCTGTCCAGTGAGTTCAATTTGAATACAACTGCTCTGTATGACAGTGTTATCAGAAACATAGGTCTCTTTATGAATTCAAATGAGCTGTGTTTGAACATTGGTACGCAGGCTATCTGGCAATATGGAAGTTAGGATATTGCATAGTTAGACATGAAACTTATGCTTGAAAGAGAACAATAGGTTACTTGTGTAAATCCAGTTCTCTGATAGCTTTAAGTGAGGTGTCTCACCAGATCACCTTCCTTGCTGTGTGAAGCGAGGAAGAGGTGTACTTGTTTTGAATGTTGTAACGTTGTGTTGCTCCTTTTATACGGAGAGGGGAAAAACACTCCCAGACAAAATTTCATGTCTGCCAGCCAAATGGGGCTAACATAATGTAAAAGGGCTTCTGAGGAATACGTGGAAGGGGCATATCCCATAGTGAGACACCTCACTTAAAGCTATCAGAGAACTGGGTTACGCAAGTAACCTATTTTTTTTTTCAAATGTGCGATGAGTGTGCGAGCAACCCCCAAAACAAAACTCTATGTAGAAATCTGACATTACACTATATACTAAGGAGTGCATAACTGAACAACCAATGAGCGACTAAAACACAGTACAAGTAGTTACAGTAATTGACTTAAATGGGCATATTCTCTTTACTATAATATAACCAAAGTAATGTAAAGAAATAGTGTAGTGATTTATAAGAGTGGTGTTTTCATTGTGGGGGATAAAAGTTGCTAGATGTAATCTGGTGCAAACACTTTGATGAGTGGTTATATCACGTACAGTTTACTAGAATAATCAACCATTAGACTGCACTTTCTAAAAACTATTTACTTTTGAAGTCTGCTAAAATGTATAAAATCCCACACCTTCATAAGTAATACACATCTGTTTATTATAGTATGTACCTAATCTCAGATCGGCTGTATAAGGGTTGCTGATTGCTCTGTTTAACAGACTACAACCTTTGTGGTTGCACTGAGAACAGGGGGCAGATGATGTGCATCTTATACAACTGTGTCCCTGTACACCTTCCACCCACTAAGGTTAAATAATACGCCTATTAAAGCACCCCTGCATACACTGCACTAAGGGGAAAAAATATATAATCACAATCAATTCTGAAAAAAGAGATACCTGTAAAATTCAGCTATATTCCATCATTATTATGCATGTAAACTAACCCAGAAATCTGCACAGAGGACTGAAATATTTTAGCTGTTTTACTGCAGCTTTTCCATGTTGCGTGAAGTTGACTCACTCGCTTTCTCAATAGGACTTTGTAGGAAATAGACTTTGCAGAATTACATCATGATTGAGGGCTTGGATTCAACCCCCAGAGAGTAGCAGGATGGAACCACAAACTGCAATGGAGATTCTGTGGAGTAATCTTTAAAAAAAGAGGACAATTAAAATGGTATTTCCAGTTGTCATAATAGAGATAAATACTTCTGAATAATTCCGCTGACTTTATGCACTGAGCAGTTCACCTTGTTTTACACTGTGGAATTGCCAATGTGGAATTTTCTGGGTCCATTGTTCATGTCCATTAGATAAAGAGCACCTAACAAACATGCATCTGAATAACTTGCTGTAGTAAACATGCTTATTAATCAAAGTTATAATCCTCAAAGTTGGGATTTACAAAACCTGATAAGTATGGTTTGTGTCAAAAGTGTCATGCCATTCAAACTGGGGGGGAAGTGTATTGTGAATGCAACTTTCAAAAAACGTATGTCTAAAATTCTGTGGCAGACATCACATGAAATATCTTTAATATGTCTTAAATGTCAAAATTTTAGTTCAGTCAAGTAACAATCTTAAACATTATTATTAAGTTAAAAAAAGAAGTTTCACATGTTCACTTATGCATATTTGGCGTGCTGTCTGAGGAGAGGGTTCCGAGTTCGGAATTTTGGCCCGAATCCAGAGTACTCCCTCCGTATCTCTGGTTAGGATAGTAAACAGGCGAGTGTGAGGAGAGGTGGTGGTGGGATGCTGAATTGCGGTCATTGAACATTAGTAAGTTGACTCTGTATATATAAAAGGGTGTCATACCTTGCTGATTGATTCCTCCCGAACTTTAATAAAACATAATTATTATTTTTTTGGTCATTATGACATATTCATGAAATGTATTTTTTCTCTGTGCTGGTGGATTTAAAACATCTATGTTGTCAAATGCATTTTGTTTCATGTGTCATGTTATTTACTTATGCTATGTTATGTTCCCTGCCATTGCGGCTTTCCACGTTCCATTAAGTAATGGGCCCTTGGGGAGGCAGTACCAGTTTGTCGAACGGTTCCTCCATAGGACTTGGAGGATGAGGCCTGTGGCTCATGCCAGAGTTCCAACCTGGGATCTGGCAGTTGTTTTCGAGGGGTTATCCTAATTTCCCAATTTCTAATGTTCAAGGTGGCTTCATTTTGGCTATTAAGTCCCTTAAGAGAGTTGGGGAACTTCAAGCTCAGTCCATTTTTCCTCCCTTCTTAGAATTTGCTCCTAGGAGGGTGAAAGCTATCCTGCACCCTAGGCCAGGCTACGTGCCTAAAGTGCCTTCTAATGTGGCGCGATCTACCATCTTTCAGGCCTTCCATCCTTCACTGCATGTGACGGCGGAGGAGGAAAGACTTAATTCGGGCGTAACTGTTCGGGCATAAGAGATTTATGTTCAGAAGTCTTCTCGCTGGAGGAAGTCAGACCAGCTATTAGTGTGCTTTGGGTCGCCCAGGAAGGGATCCCCGGCCTCTAAGCAGATCAGTGCCGGCCCGAGCCTTTTGGGGGCCCTAAGCAGAATTTGATTTGGGGGCCCCCTCCCACCACGCGGAGTCACCTGTGCTTGACGATTATTGACACAATGTCACTCTATAATGTTACATTATAAATGAAGACAATGAGGTTATGTATTAATACAAAATAAATACTTAATAAAACATAGATATACTTAAATAAAAATGTTTTAACTTTTTCTTTACTCTTTTACTAACTCTTTGAAACTTCTGAAAACAAATTGTCACAAAACATATAAAAAATAATAATTTGCAAAATATCCTCCAACGTTTTGCAACACTTTGCAGTTTGAATTATGTCTTGTATGAACATGACGGAGTATGTTTTTATGTTTCCACTGTTCGATCGCGCCCGCGCCTCACACACACACACACACACACACACACACACACACACACACACACACACACACACACACACACACACACACACACACACACATATTCCAGCATTGCAATGATATCGCAGCCTGTTCGTTATAGCCATAATAAAATATAATAATAAAATAGTCAACCTAACATATTAAAATTACACTGCTCTGTTTAAATAGTCAGTGGTAGCCTACAATTCGTACCATTCAGCGCTGCGTAGTAGCCTAAGCAGCGCTCCACTGTGATGTTTCCAAGCACATTTTTGCGCATGTGAAGAGAATGATTTTTTCCCTCGATATTGGATTTCAAGCACATTTTTGCGCATGTGAAGAGAATGATTTTTTCCCTCGATATTGGAACCTGGGTGAAGTACAAAGAAGCCTATAATTAAGAATAGTTTGCCATCCAAATCCATCGCGAATGTTGAAACATTTTGATTCTAATGAGAGAGATACGTGAGCCCAACGCCGCTTTCACTTTCGCTTTAAATTATTTCGTTTTGGCTTGTTTATAGTTATTTTTTATTCTTGTTCTGTTCTGAATATCATTAAACTTAAAGGATAAATCATTGATCAAATAAAATTTGATTGTGACATGGCTTAACATTACCGTGACTTTGCGCACGAATTGTCTATGCACGCGAGGTTATGCGCATGACTCAAACACTGGCAGACACAGCAGCAGTTGTAGGCAGGTATATTGATCATGAAATCAGAATTTTCTTGTCTTGAATTATTAATCCATTCATTCATTTATGTCACTTGTTTAAGTTAATTAATATGTAAAAAAAAAAAAAACTCGCTTGGGGGGCCCCCTGGTGGCGAGGGGGCCCCAAGCAGCCGCTTAGTTCGCTTATGCCTCGGGCCGGCCCTGAAGCAGATGATCAGCAACTGGATTGTTCAGGCTATATCTTTGGCCTACCAGGTGCGTGGTACGCCTTCACCTCTGGCCATAAGGGTTCACTTCACTAGAAGCATGGGGTCTTCTAAAGCCCTCCTCTCTGGGGTTTCCCTGCAGGAAGTATGTGACACTGCAGGCTGGGCTACCCCGCATACATTTAAGAGATTTTACAGTCGGCACCTTCCTTCAACTCCGACTACTAGCAGGTGCTCTTTTCCTAGCTGTGCCTATACATTTCTTAGTGGATATTCATTCCCCAAAGTGTCGTCATACGACGCAGCATCTCGTTCCCATTCTCAGGGAACAAGGGTTACAGTCGTAACCCGAGATGTTTCCTTTCGGTAGGCTTGCTTATCAAAGAGTGTAGTTTGTTATGAGGAACGTCTGAAGTAACAAAAACCTCATCCTGAGAATTTCCATGGCATTGGTGCCACCATAAAAACAGGAGCAGAAAACCACTGTTTCTCACACTAAAATGAAAAGATACTTTTATCATGGTTTAATAAACATATTTGTGGCTTCCGTGTTCAAGGTCTGGGTGATTGTCATAAGTTTAAATTGCATTTGGATAAATATAATAATCTCCTGAGGTCCTAAACTGGACCTCTTTCAGAGAGTTTGGTATTCCAGCCTTGTGCAACATGCTGGAAATTCAATATAGGGACTAATTCACCTTGTCTTTGTGCTCAGGCCCTGCTTAATGTGTGACAACGTTGATGTCAGCAGCTTTAGGATGCATCTTAGATGTGGATGACTGTCTATAGCATAGCAAGAGAGACAGAAATGGAAACTTTACAGCGTACTATTTTCTTCACAGCAAATCATTGCATATGTCTAAGGCGTAAAGGTCACAAAGACACACACACACACACACACACACACACACACACACACACACACACACACACACACACACACACACACACACACACACACACACACACACACACCAATGACAACCTGAGAAAATATGTACATGTAAGCAGATTCTCTTAGAATAGACTGGCGAGCGCACAGTGTCTATATCAGTTAATTAATCACAAACCTCAATTTTGGTTTAAAAAGCTAGAATAAAAAATGATGACTGAATACTGGTTTATCAATCTTCATTATCACACTTCTCTTGAAATAAAATCCAGACAATTTCTAAATCTTCTTGAAAAATGTAATTCTTAGAAAACATTTGAAAGGACATATTTAAGTAATTTTCTGACTACTTAACACAACAATACTAATATTGGCAATAAAAGAGATGGAGAATAATAATGCTGTATTGACATGTTTATACTATCCATGTTGACAAGGCATACATTCCATTATGCCATATATGTAAATCCATTGGAGGATAAATAAATACCCATATGCTTGTCTGGCTTCACTCAGGTTATGGATGAATCCAACCTTGGCATTTTCCTGTTTTACTGAAGTGCTAACATTGTGCCTGTGAACACATTTAATTCAATTTCAATTCAATACACTAAAAAGAGAATATTTCTTAGTATTAAATTCAACTATTAACTCTACTAAAAAGTAACTTAGAAACATCAAAATAAATGTATTAACTTGTCATTATCTGCTAGCTAGCAATTGCACACATGCATGTGCTAATGTAACTAGCAATAAGACTATCACTCAGAAAGCCACAGGCTCCATTCTTTACCATGATAGTATTAGTAACCCCCAAATATAAAATGATGCCAGGGGTTAACAGGGGTCCGATTTTCTTTTCCTTTAGTGTGAAATGTGTTTGTGCATGTATAAGATCTTCAAAGTTATAAAGCTTATAATATCCCACAGGGTTAGTCATTTTAGGTTTCAGAAGGGTGCTTGCGAGTGTTCCCTTTGTGGTTGATATGCACCCTCGATGCACACTTTTGCAGTGCCCGCACAGAGGCAAGCTCCACAGCAGACTTCTACCCGACAGTCAAAGTTATGTTACGTCATGAAAGTGCAGATGCATGTGTATGGTGCCATTTGGGACAGGGCCTAAAACGGCTCGATCGAAGTCCAGATATTACTTCCAGGAATGTCTGTGTTACAATGTGACATATTGGCATAACGCCCAACTAAAGGCATATACAAAGAAAGAAGATGAGGCTTCAGAGAATTGTAATGTTGTCATTACATTGTGGAGATGCTGTGTGTTTGGGTGCGGAAGGAAAACCCCTTTGTTTGGCCATCCAGAAATTGATTAAATTAGGAACCAGTGGTTAAGATTTATTTAAAACGCTGTTTCTGTTTCTGGTACATTTTATGGAGGACAGCTACACAAGGCTATAAATTAGAAATATACACTTCAGTATGTTTTCTAAACTGTATTTTATATTGTCACTTCAGGAAATAATGTTGTTACAGTGAAGAATACAAATTAAAATGTTAACATATCTATTAGGTAAGAATAAAATAAAATAAAAATAAAAACTTAACACGTTCTGCTCAAGCTGTGCTTGCAAAACTGTTTATGGTCTTTCTGCTTGATCATCTGCATTTTCAGAATCTGACTCAGGCTCGAACAGATTCAGTAATACTTATGACATTGACCGTGTTTACAGTTGCTTAGAGGAACTGCATTAATGTACAGTATGAACATTAAAGCATTAACCCATTCTATTACACCCAATTAACTTTTATAATAGCATCATTTGACTCCTTCAGTATAGCCTAATCAGTTAATACGTTAACTATTAGTTATATTTGAGTGAAATTAACTTGTTTAATTTAACAAATTTGACTGGTTTTACAGTGATCTTTTGGCTGGGGGAAAAACATTGTAGAGGTGTATCTCTAATTCCATCCTATCGTGTCCGATTGTATCGTATCCTAGCTTATACAATTTCATCCCATCCTTTTGTGTCCTGTCCTATCGTATCTAACCCAATGCCATTTCATCCTGTCCTATTCTATCCTATTGTGTCTTATCTCATCTCACACCCTCATTACATCCCATCATATATGAGTTTTGTATGCATATTTCATTATGCTATGTTTCGCTTTGTTGGTCTCGTATGCGTTTTCCAATGTTCTCTTCTGTTCATATACCTCAAGTCAACATACTGTATAAAAATATGTTCCTATGTTCCCTGTTTATAAATACATTTATGTATACATGTAATGGGACCAGGGCCACATTTTTCTTGCTTAAATGTGATAATTCCACTCTAAGTGTTTACATATAACTAATCAATGTGATCTATGCTATCCCATCATCCTCAGACAACACGACTTTATGTGGGCATGACAAATTCTCTGGGTATACCTCCATGGATGAATGATTTATTCCTGCAGGCCTTGAGTGATCCAATTACAGTTAACTTTGTTGTTAATAATTAATCAAAGGTAGCTGCTTTTTAATGATTTATGAGTTGCTTGGCACCTTTGGATTCATTAACGAGATTCCTCATGCGTTACTTTTATACATGGTTTTCTATGGGCACTTTTAACATGGTGTCTTGATCTCTAATTGCCATTTCATATGCCATTTTGCATCGTATGAACTTAGCTTCTGCTTGCATAGTAAGTTGGTCTCAGAGGAGATTATTAAGTACAATTATATCACAATCCCATGAAGAGTAGTGGCACTCAAAAAGTGTATTAGCAGTCGTTCTTATCAGGGCCATTTCTCTCTGAGATGGAAAGGGAGGCAGTGTGTGCGTGATGAAATAACAATGAACAATGAAATACAAGTGAAAATAATAATAAAAATACCATACCAGAGAAGGCTTTGCCTCCATGTTACTGTGATTGGATGATTACTCAGTCAGTTCAATAATGAAGGGATAAAGTACTTGTCTTGATAAAGCTGATTGTTATTGCAAGTTAACCCAGACAGGGTGATCAGAACCCTGACGTGAATCTAGTGGTTTATTTTGTGATAAATATCGGCCAGCTCTACAATATCCTGCTTATTACACGTCTACTTGCTACATACAGTAAGTAAACAATAGGACACAAAAATATTAATTTGTGTTGAAATATTTTATTAGCTCACAAATAAAAACAGTTCCTTGCAAGCTTTTTAATTTGGGGCAAAAACCTACATTTATAAACAAACTGCTAACTACAATACAATATTTTATTCTTAAAACTGCTCAACTACAGAACTGAACAAACAGGATTATAGGACATCACAGATAGTGAAGGACACATCTACGCTGCCTTAAAAAGTGATCAGATGAAGGCATTTCAGTACACAAGATGTGACACATTCATAGGATTCGGATATGCCCTGTTGCCTTTCTTCCTCCATATACTGTATCTTGCCAGCGGAGGCAGCATTTTTTAGTTTTCAGACACAGCCATGAAAGTGATGCCGTTTTCACCTATCCGGATGAATGTGATTGGCCAATCAGTTTTTCAGAGAGCTGTGCAATAATGGATGTCTATTATGTTGCTCTATTATACAACTGGTCTGTAAACTGGCCTGAACAGGTCAAACTGAAAAAGGAAAAACTAACTGTATAGTTAACACCTTACTCACCTGGTTTTAGTAAGTACTAGTAGTATGTAAATATAAAAATTATGCAAATAGGCTATTCTTTGAACTCATTTCATCTAAAATCATACCTGTCATGTACCCATAAGAAACATTATGCACTGTCACTTTTGTTTTTTTTTCTGTCAACTAAACAAAATGCTTTTGATAGTGTATTCTCCCCCAATTGACATCCTGAATAATTGAGTAAATGAACACCCTTGTGTGTCGTGGGACACTGGATGAGATATCTGCTGCCAGAGGAATGAAAAGGACAATAGGAGTTCTTCTGGTGCTGAAGGTCACCTTTGTCTCATAAAGGCTTGTGACAATAGGAAATTAGGATAGGCCTGATATACTCAGAGCTGATTTTCATTCCATTAGTGCAAGTCAGAAAGAATCAGCAAAGGCGCCACTTCAAACAAGTTCATCTGAATCCAAGCTTGATAGCCACTTCTCCCCACCATCAATAATGGGTTTCAAGATTTTGACAAAAAAAAAACAACAACAAAAAAAACATATACATAGCATATTAAATGAACTTGTAAATGAAATAACACAAGAGTGATCAAAGGATCACCTAAATTAATAAATATAAACTCTGATGGATTTAACCATTTAAAAAAAAAAAGTACAAAAATGTGATTGCATTTTGCTCTGTTGGTGTCCGATATCTTTTTAAAAAATAACCAAAAAACTCACAGCGTCTTCCAAATGTCCAAACAAAATGTCCAAACATGAGTCGTCTGCTATCTGAGTATGTGATGACTGTACATATTTTTGGGGCAGTCTCAACACTGAGCTAATGCAGAAGTTATTAGCACAATTCGGAGCAATTTATATGTGGATAACTGTCTTAAATCTGTTAAATAATGAAAGGCTAGCTGTGGACCTATACAGACAGCATGTGCCACTGCTGGGTTCAAACTGACAATATGGGTCAGCAGTAGTTGTTCTGTTCTTGCTTCCATCCCAGAAGAGGACAGAGCTAACGATCTTAAAACTTTAGATATCGATTAAAAATAAACTTCTCATGGATCGCTCACTTAGCATACACCGGGACATGAAAACTGACGTCGTCTTCCTCAGAATCAGCCCATAGCAGCAGAAGAAACATTCTGTCAATTGTTCACTCAATTTACGATCCATCCGGGTTTCTAGCTTTTTTGGATCCTCCAGCTAAAATAATAGTTTAAGAACTGTGTTGAATGAACTTTGGGTGGGATGAAGAAATCCTATACAAGTCTTGCACACCCATGGAAGAAATGGATGAATGAGCTAGTGAAGTAGTCAGACTTCAATATAGGCTTCTCAAAATCCGGTTTAAGAGACCTGTCCGAGTGTCCAGCTGCATCATTTCTGTGACGCCAGCGAGGTCGGTTATGGCACTGCCAGCTATCTTAGGCTAACCAACTCATACAGCTCTTGTAATAGGCAATGCAAGAGTCAAGCTGGGTGCACACTGTACGATTTTGCCATCTGAGACAAATTTTGCAAATCCTAAAAGATTCCTCTGATCCTAGACTAAAATCTGAACTCTTTGATCGTTAGTTTGACATGTTCACCGACAGCCGATACAATTTTACCTCTGATGAAATTCTGGCAGTGTTAGAAGTTTTGACTCACAGTCCTGCATTGTGACTTCTCCTACGACGACCGTCAAATTGTCTTCATTTTTTAAGACAAGCCATGACCAATATTATTGTTAGAGATTTCTTTCTAGTCACAATTTCAATCCCGTGTGTAATGCTGCTCACTGTCGCTAAACAAGTCTCTCTTCCTAACAGCAGATAACAGGGTAAGTACCCACTTGCTTAATTTTTAGTACAGTTAAACATGTGAATGAACTGACTGATACTTTGGCTCCATTTGTTTTTCTATGGCTGGATCTAGTGTACCCACTATTGAAAGAAGAGTGCAGTTCTCAACTCTCAGTTTGTGAGCATCCCTGGGGATGGGAAGGTGGTGTTTTGGACTTATGAATTCCAAGGAATCACAAAACCTCTTTTTAAGCTTGTTCTCAAAATCACAACCTTGGTTGGAATAAATGCAGGCAGATAAACCTAAAAAAAAAACTTCTCAACTAGGATTTTGAGATAGTTAGCAGATGAGATAGACTTGTATTGTTAACTTCGAGTCTTTGTCTGACAGAATCATTGGAGCACGCACACGGGAGAACAACGTTGAGATGAGGGAGGACTAGAAGATGACTTGGATGACGTGATGACTGGAAGATGACTGGAGATCGACTTGGATGAGGTAACAGCAGTATCTAGCAAGGTAGTCAGGAACATAAAGCCAGGTAGTAGTTTTAGCATCAGACGAGGTCCGATAATAGTTGTGTACTGTGAGAGCAATTCAAAATCGCTCACACTTTAATGTTATACACTGATCGCTCTGCCCAGCGGCACTTCAGGTCAAACACATCTATAGACTGAGGGAGTGTGTGTGCTCTATATAGTGCTGGTGATATGGGCTAGATGTGTTCCAGGTGTGGTTAGGTGCCAGGGAGGATGATGGGAAATGCAGTCTGTGACAGTAACATCTCGTACCATAATTCATAAACAATGCCAGATTGCGATGTCTTTATGGAATAGGACAATAATAACATAAGATATGTAAATGCTGCTACTTTCTTGGTTCTCTGAAGCAGTTCATAGTTCAAATTAGCCATGTCTAATATTAAATATGACCTCACTTAATATGGCATATAGAGATAAATCTGAATATAGATGCCTGCCCACACTTGAAAACCTGTGGTCTCTTCTCACATTTTCCATATATTATTATTTTTCTGCCAGAAAAGAAATTGCTATATATACAAAAAATCAGTAGGAGTTACGTGCATTAGTTACACAAGGAGTCACTGATCCTTTAAAGGCAAATGTGTGGTACATATGTAGTGTGAATAAAATGATTATGTTGGTGGATGTGGGTTGTGGTAGGGATTCTCTGATCAAAGACAGACAATTAAAGAAAAACACACATTTGCGCTAATGTGGTACTTAACATGACAAACACTAACCTGTCGAGTACTGTAGTGCAGTTTTTATTAATTTATTGGTTAGTAGGTCATTCAAAGTGAAATGAGTGAAACTGGCGTTAGACCAGATTATGCCAGATTAACATGTAATTACACAACATTTGTGCACAGCAAGTGTACACTATAGCTTGCTGGCAAGGAGTCATCCACTGAGAAGATGAGCAGCTTCTTTTTTTGTAGCACATGCTCTCAACAGGATGTCCATGAACAGACCCAACAATGACTTCACCCTGCTATCACACAGAACAGTTGTTCTTGCCATAGTTTTTCCATCAGTCATGAGGTCCTTGCTGTGAAATGAAATGCTATGAGTGTAATGAATGTACAATAAATAAAATGAATTGAACTATATTGCATCAAAAATCCGCTCAGGTGAACAATTATGTTTTTAATCCACAAACAAGAATATGAGGTAAATAATAATACGCAAACAATAATTTGCCATAGATCTGTTTGAGAGTAAGATATACCATTATAATGATAAAATCAACAACTGTGGCAATTTATTAAGTTAAAAAAAAATCCTTTTTAAGAGATCTTTGGATTTTCTCGTACAGTGGTTGGCTTCACTCTGTAAAAACATTAAATACCCCTTTCAATGTCCCCGTGTCCCTTGTTTGGAGCTATTTTGGTTCCATTGGCATTGTGATATGTAAGATCAGTGTAATTATCTCCGAGGTTGCCGTCGTCTCTCAAGCTACAGTTTGACAGAACACCTGGCATGGGCTCAGGCCGAAGACTAAAACTGGCTTGAAAGAGCATGAAGTTGTCCTGTGGAGACCCAGCAAGTGTTCTACCAGATGGCAAGCACTTCACGAGTGCCAAGTAGTGATCTTAAAGCGCATGTGAGATAAACACATGAGGATAAGGGATGTCCAAATCAACTACCTCATACTATGACCTCAGCCAGCTTTGATCTGTGTGTTGGTATTAAAAACAGGACATGCATGGTGAGAGATGCCTAGTAATATGAACGGATGCATATGATATGAGGTCACGTGCTGTTACATTCATGCATGCCTAAATCTATGTTGCACATTTTACACGACATGCATTTGAAATGTATGATAAGCGGAAGGCAATTCTTAACATTGACATGATTTATTACTACACTGCATGCAGTTCTACTTCAATGCAAATTAGTTTATCCTCATGGCCATGTAATGGTGTAACTGAACCATGTAATTGTGAGTTTTGACAAGCCGTATGTTTCAAATCTTCTAGACCATGTACAGTACAATGATTTAGTTATTGCATTATCTGAATATAAAATTATAGAAATCACTCTAATCCTGTTGCTTATTCTTTTATGAGATAATGCCCCAATTAAAAAAAAAATAAAAAAAAATACACTTCTTACTTGAGCTAACATTTTGATGCATTTTTGAAAAACAAATATCTTAATAAAACTCTGTAGAACATTTTAGTTATTGAGACAAAAACATCTTAAAATAAATGTTTTATATTCAATGCAAGCTAAATTCTTTTGTTAGCATTTTCAGTATGACAAAAATATTGAATTATATATGAATCCAAACTAATCAGATATTTCTCTTCAACATGTTGTGATGAGTTTGCTTTTAACCATTTGAGTATAAAGGAATGCAAACCGCCATTTTACATCTTAGCTCCTCCACAAAGCAAAATGCATCTCTCAGTATAAGACAAAATTAGGTTTAACGTCAATATATGGAAAAATTAAACGCATGATATATTGATATTTTTCCCATATCTGTCACAGTTCCCCTGTCTGCGGTTCCCTCATACACGCCATACTCCATTCACACACACATAGGCTGTCCAAAATCACATTCTCTCTCTCTGTACTTATTTTGAAAAAGTAATTACTTTCTGACAGCTAAAAAAGTATGTTCTATATAGTATCAATGTGTGTAGTATGAATGTAATCTGGACGTACTACATTCGCCATTTTGTCATTATCATGTGACCTTCCAGCGTCAGTGGAGTAGCTTCACTGTCATTCACAAATCCTCTCCCGTGGCCTTATGGGATAGTAAAGTGTCCATCGTAAGCACACTTCAGAATCCTGCCGGAAGTATTAGGTCATCCGGATACTTTTTGCAAACTCTTTCATGAGTACTGTGAATTCGGACATGCTTCTTTTGTCACATGCTTTTTTTCGCCCACTATATAGTAGGGAAGCATGCGATTTCAGATGCAGTCATAGTCCAGCCTTATCACTCAAAATTCCCAGCATTCCTCCTGCTCATCACCTGCACTTTATTAGCCATTATCTGCACCTTATCAGCACACTCATTACCACAGAATTTAGGCACACACCTCAGTCACACTCATTGAGTCTCATTCACTAATAATTGCGTTCACTATTCATATTCGTATCTCACAGTGTTTGCTGCTAAACCTACATCTACAGACTAGCCAATAAAAATGCAACATGAAATGGTGTATTGATCAACGCGACATGGCGCTAAAACTTAAAACTACTTACCTCAAGCTCCATTTGCAAAATTTGCTCAGTTTGTTTATCACTAGTGCATGCTGAAGTTTTATTCTTCTATACTTTCTTGCGTCATATTTAAAAGGTGTCATCATATGACTGTCTACATACAGTACATGTCATACCCAAGTTTGTCGTACAATGGGATTTGTAATAATCTTATAGGAATGCCTGTAGCAGGCATTAGTCAAATACATTATTTGTAATCCATTCACTCTTACAGCAACCAAAAGGTGTGTATGTGGATATACTTAATATTTGAAGTCACCTCCTCTATCTTTACCAGCAATCCTAAGAACTGAATCATTATACTTGCTTTGCTCATTGTTTATTGTGTATCCTCAGCTGCTTTGGACACTGTTCAATAAAGCATTTTGTTGTTATTCATCCATCTCACTCTAGATTCTGATATCTCCTAACGTTATCTTAATTATAAATCACATTTTGAAGAATATGATGTATATTAAAATAAACTACTAATTTTAAAACTCAATCACTTTTACACTTTACATACCCCAGATAGCAAGCAACCATTGAAACATTGCATTCAATAGCATTTAATTAACGTTACAAAGTGATGGTTATTAAATAGCAAAAAATAAATAAATAAAAAATAGGCAACGACTACTGGATTGCAACTCTGTGCCCTTCCCACCACATGCAGTCTACATCACCCATGGAAGAGGTCTCTGCTGACCACAATTTTCTTGGATGATCCCTCAAGACTGTGAATCTCAGGTAGGCTAGTACAAGGCCAATTACTTCTTTGGTGAGTTTTTTTGCTGCCCTTATCTTTAACATGTCATTAACTTGAGCCACTCAGGCACCCTCTTATGTTCTTTATCTTTTCTTAGGAAATCTCCACTTCTGTTGTACAGAAGGGTAGCTGGGTCTGGAATTCAAGGATATTTGCATCCCAGTGTGGGGACTGGGTGAGAAACCCTCTTATGATATTAAGATCCTGTTCTTCTGCTAGGGTCATTATCTTCCCTTGAGTTTTTTCAATTCCAACAGTGGGAATGTCCCATTTCCATCATTCAAGAAACTCTTTGTTACATGCCATTGGGTATTTGGTCTCTGCTGCAGTTTCTTTGTTCACATAAATCATTTCAGCTATACCAAGAGCTTCAGCCTTCTCACTGATTCATTCTTGACTGCAGCTGTTCACATGGACCAGGTGAAATGTGTCTTAGAATCATAAGCCACCAAATCCTCTCTCAAACAGATCTGGGTATGCTGGGCATGCATCATCCACAGTCTTCACTCTTTGTAGGGTGAGTCTCCCCTCCTGATGGCTCTCTTTGGAAGTGTGTTCTTTATTGCTCTGGTATTTCTAAGATCTGCCAGGGCTTTTCCACTATTTTGAATAATTCTATCACTCTTCTTGGCTGGTTTCCTCACCAGTTTCCATGGGAATTGTACTTTTTTACCATATCGATTCTCTAACACTCTGAATACATCATCAGCGGTGTTATAAGAAGATAATCTGAGGGCTTTAGCAATTTTATCATCAATGCTGTCCACAAGCTGGATCATGACCTCTGCTGAGTCATTTGGCTCACCTTGCCACTGGAGATTTTCCCAGTCACTTTTCCAATTATTGAAATCTCCATAATTGCCACTGAACTTGGGTAAACATGTTGGTTTAATTCTTACTATTGGCATGGGCTGCAGGTGCCATCACATCCAGTTTTTCTCTCGCACTGGTTTCTGATGCAAATTCAGCTTTTCTTGCTTCAAGCTAATACCTAACCACTTTATTTTAGTGGGGGGAAAAATCCACTTGTTTCTGATGCTGGAATCCTTCTTAAGTCTTTTCGGAGAAGCAAACAAACTGTTTAAGCAGGATGCATCAAAGTGAACATTCCTATGCTCTTCCATTTGTTCTGTTGTCAGTAGACTCAAGTGCATGCAGTAGTTCACAAGTTCCACCTCAACCAAAAATAAAATAAAATAAGATTGTTGAATTAATAAAGTATGTAAGTTGGAGGGAGTTTCTATCCTAGCATTTATATCTTGGATTGATTATTTAGTTGTTGTTTTTTTGGTAGATGATGAAACATGCGCCCCTATCAGCCCAGTCACATTTCTATACACATGTTCAGGATTACAATGTCATAATTATGAAATGACAACCTGTGACGTTCTACTCAGAGCTGTTCACGTTCTCAGCATAGACTGTAAAAAAATATGGACATAGTGTCCGTGACGTCACCTGTAGGTTTCTGAAGACCGTTTTTGAAGCCTAAAGTGGGCGTGGCTGACCGTCGCCATCTTGGTAGCGCGTCACTCCCGAATTTATTTATTTTTACAGTCAGACAATTAGCTGAGGTAACGTGATGGCTAACAAACAGCAGACAAACGGCTAATGATGACTAATGACCACTGCAGCGGGAATCCACCTGTCACTCAAAAGTGGACACCCTTAATTAAGCAGAACTTTAAGGCTTAAAATAATGTAAACGGATGAGTTATAAAAACATTCACCCCCCTCACAGTTATCATGAAGGGAAAACTAAGCTATATAGACCAAAGCCACTTTTTGCACCAGGCTGTAAACGTGTTTTTTTTCTGCTGTAAAGTTGGGTATTTTAACATGGGGGAGATACAGATTTGACTCACTTCTGCACCCAGCCTCAAGTGGCCAGTTGATGAATTGCCGTTGAATTCACTTCCGTGTTGGTTTCAAGAGCGAGACAGGGAGGTTACCGCTTGGTTCTCAGACTCTAAATTATGTGTTTCTATGGCAACACTATCAATGGCAAATAGAATCTGAAGTGGTCAGGTGGTACGGAAGTCATGTGTTACAAGTTGGAGCTCTCAGAAAATTCAGTTTACAAGTTGTAATTTCGAGTTCTACGAGGACATGAATGCTTTATTCAAGTTGGAATCTCATGAATTCCAAAATGGCGTGAACGCACAATTGATCATGCGAGCAGTTGACGGGTGGCACCTTTTTCCCATTTACCTACATTTCCGGTCAGATGTTTTAGAACACCCCCATTTTTCCATTTTTTTATAGAAATTTAAGCAGTTGAATAACCTGAGCGATAAACTGCCAGAGGTTAACAAAAATAATATTGGGTTAACAAAAACTGAAAAATAAGTACAGTACATTTCAGAGTTATACAAAGAGGCTTTTTTTCAGGGAAGAAGTAACAACTTACAGCTGTTCTGCAGCAGTGGAAGTAAATTAAGCCTGACAATTTAATGTTAACAATTCATACAGGTGTCCCAACTTTTGTTGATTACAAACTGTATAAAAGCAGTGTTGGAACAGACTGTTTCTATACCCTCTTAAGCATTATTTGGAGAGTTTTGCACTGCAGCAAGTACTATATTGCTCTCACAATTGCAAGAAAAGGGGCAATTAACAAAGGAAGACAGACAGACCATTATAACCCTTAAAAGTGTAAGTCTTTTCTTTAGAGAAATTGCTAAGAAAGCCAAGGGGTCAGTGAGTATAGTTTCCTACACCATCAAAAGGCACTTTGAAACTGGAGGAAACTCTGACAAGACCAGGTTTTTTGTATGCTGTCATGTAGGTAAAAGGATGGTTCCCTGGTTTGTGAAACCAACTGTCAAACATGGAGGGATGTGATGGTCTGGGGCTCTTTTGCTGGATCTAAAGTCGGCGACTTGCACAGAGTGAGTGGGACCCTGAACCAAAACTGCTACCACAGCATTTTGCAGTGCCATGCATTACCCTCTGGTATACTTCTAGTTGGTCATGGGTTCATCGTACAGCAAGATAATGACCCAAAACACACCTCCAGGCTATTTCAGAACAACCTTAGAAGAAAAAAAAATCATGGAATGGCCAACACATTCTCCAGACTTAAACCCCATCGAGCTGGTTTGGGATGAACTGGACAGACCGTTAAAAGCAAAGCAACCAACAAGTGCAACACATTTGTGGGAACTTTTGCAACAGTGTTAGAAGAACTTTCCAAACTATATTTGATTTCTGCTGTAGAAAGAATACCACGAGTGTGTATAGTTGTTATATCTGCAAAAGGTGGCCATTTAATGAGTCAAAAATTTAGATAAAATTTCATTAAACAATTTGATTCCATGGTTTATTTTTCATGTCCAATTGTTAATTTTTCTATGCTTTAATTTTAGAGTACATTGAGATATTAAACTGCATAATTTCAATAAAAACTGGAAAAATTCAGGTGTCAAAATTTTTTGACCAGTATAGTATATCAGGGGTTCTCAACTCTGGCCCTCGAGATCCAGCAGAGTTTTGCTCCAACCCTAATCAAACACACCTGAACTAGCTAATCAAGGGCTGAGTTTACACTTGACATTAACATGCGACCTGTATCCGGATGTTGTCCACATACACATTGAAAAGACACCCATGTTTACCAATTGTTTCAAGGTGACAGACTTGTTTGGAGATAGTATGCTCTACCTACTTAAATGGTTAAATTAAGTACCCCAATTTAAGTGCTTGGCCTGGTTCCTCTGTTCTGACTGACACCAGAGAGTGGCTGACACATTAAAACAGATACAGTAATAGACTTATAATACTGTGCTTTAATTCTCTCCTTAAAATGAATTCTGTTTATCTGCACAGGAGATACACAGTGAGTCACACAGGCTTGACGTGGGTTCTCTTGGCAGGGCCATAAAGAATGGAGAGGACGTGGCCTACTTGTGCCATTCAGCCTGTGCTTTTAAATGAAGGAGCCATTTTAGATTACATGTGAAGAATGCTTGGTGGACCCAGATAACATTGACACACGATTGTGTAACGAGTTATAATAAGTGCAATCCAAGTTTAATGTGCTGTTGCTTTTTCACTAAAAGCCTTATTATTTTATTTCTGATTTATTTCCGTTTTTCTTTGAGCAATTTATGTTGATTCTGTGATTCACTCTCTAGAGACTTTTATTTTGAAAATTTTTTCTGCCGCTGTCCTGGTGCCATTTTGAAGTGTGTGCACGCCTCTCTCCAGGGCTGCGTTCCAGTCCACTTTTAGACATGCACTTGCGAACTTCCATAAGCACTTCCCCTCGGGGAATCCCTGCTGCCATTTTGAAGTGCGTTCCACTTTGTTTAGTGGACGAGGGAAGTTTATATGGACAGACTCTCGTTCCCTCGATTTTGACCGAGGGAGCGAGTCTACTTCATATGTACACTTCAGGCACCTATATGTCCCACAATGCAGTACGACTGTGACATCACCACATACCTTGTCTAATCACCACCACAACAAACAACTCTATGATATATTAATTATATATTTTTTAATTTAAAACAACCCAAACACACCTATATACATTTGGATGCTGCATTAAACAAATTCTTAAAGGGAACAAAAAAATAAATAATAAATCAACTCCATAGCTGATTCCAAGTGATCAAGGGCTTAGGACGTTCCAATTCAGCCCATTGCAGTTTCCGCCAGTAGTGGGCACTCGTGCAACGTAAGCAATGACATACATCCTAGTGAACGAGATGGAGGGAAGTTAGCGAGTGAAGGGCATGACAATTTTGGACTGGAACGCAGCCCAGTTCGCATTGCACACACTAAGCGTTTTTCAGAGCTCTTCAATTTATGAGCAAATTAAGTTTGCAAAGTGTGTAAATTGATTTAATATCATCTTGTAAACAGTACGGAGACTGTATAGTGTGTTCTGTTGTATGTTATATGCGTGAGTGGATTAAGAATTTGAAGATATGTTGTGTGGGCTGTATGATATGTATTAGCAGGGTTTTGAGCCATTATCAACTTTATTGATGTTGATCCACAGGTATTTCACTTTTATTGTCTTTTATATTATTGTATTGTGGTAATGATAATGTTTCAATGTTAATGTGTATTTTGCTCAAGTTTGCATTGTACATGCTGGGGAGAGGTGAATGTTGTCATGAAATGCCCACAAGCGATTTATTAACTTTATTGATGTTGATCCACAGATGGTGAGAAGTCCATGTTGGGCATGACTGTTAATAAACATCCCCATTTTGGTGAACCTGGTCCTTGTAGCCTACAAAACGGAGAGAGAGAGAGAGAGAGAGAGAGAGAGAGAGAGAGAGAGAGAGAGAGAGAGAGAGATAGAGACGTAACAGCTGCAGACCGGTTACACTTGTGGGTATGAAAATGCAATAAAGTGGCATTTATTTCAACAAAGGCCAACATAGATTAATCTTCACCTGTAGAAAATACTAAGTAATAAGTATTTATGTGAGAGTTCTTGTATTAAGGATTATAAAGAAATTGTGATACAAGCTTTTCAGGCCCCCTGACCTGTATGTATTGTAATGTACATGTCAGAAAGTATTCATGTTTATGGGAGTCTGTTTTCTAAATTGACAATTTCACGGTACCCAAAATATAATTTAAAAGACACAATATTAACTTTTTTGAGACTATATTTTACACTTCCAATACAAGCACATTCAGAGAATTCTTCACCTAACCCTCTAAACCATTCTGTTAACAGTCTAAAAAGCCCTTCTAAATGTTTACAATGCAAAAATAGATGTTCCACAGTCTTTTTTTTTTTGACCACAGAAATTACATTCTCCTCTTACTGCTGGATTAAGGTGAGCCACACATCTGTTTGTAACTATTGGCCCGTTTATGATTCCCCATTGCAGATCTGCGGTTCGCTTCTCTACTTTAGACTTGTACAGGGTTCTCCACTGATCTCTCAAAGGGAAATTCAACCTGAACCACCTTGTCCACCTCAGTGGTTTCCGCTCTTTTAGGACCTCCTTATGTAATGTTTTCACACATATTGCGTATAACACTTTATTAGATATTTCTTTAAGTGTCCAGATCTCAAGATCCTCAGGTGCCTCTATAAATGAGTCTTCATATCCTCCTAATAAGCAGGAAACGTTGACAGTTTTTGATAAATAACGTAAATCTGTTCATTCAAAGTACTCCTCTGAATCAAGTGTCTATAATGTTCTGACAATGAAGTTTAAAGGATTAGTTCACCTCAAAATTAAAATTTCCTGATAATTTACTCACCCCAATGCCTTCCAAGATGTTCATGTCTTTCTTTCTTCAGTGGAAATTAAGTTTTTTGAGGAAAACATTTCAGGATTTTTCTCCACACAATGGACTTCAGCGGTAACCAAATTGTTGAAGTCCAAATCAATGCAGTTTCAAAGGGCTCTGAAGTGCTTCAAAGGGCTCTGCATGATCCCAGCTGAGGAATAGGGTCTTATCTTGTGAAACGATCGGTCATTTTCTTAAAAAAATAAAAATGTATATACTTTTTAACCACAACTGTTCGTCTTGTGCTGCTCTGCGACGCGCCAGGCATTACGTAATCACATTGGAAAGGTCACACTGGACGTAAGCGGAAGTAACGCCCCATTGCCACCGGCCAATATCGTCAAATTCAATTATGCCAGCAGTAGCATAGACCAGAAAGGACTAACCGTCATTCCGGACATGAAACGATATATCCAGCCTTGATTCCTTCAGAAACATGAAAACTTGCCGTTGTAAGTTTTCGACATAACATGTTTTAAAGCTGCATTCTTACAGGTTAGCCATGAGGTTTTGATTGGGCTAGAAATCTTACCAAACCGAACAAGTTCCCATTCAATAACATCATCAGGAATGAAAGGGCAGTGGTGGAAAGAGTACTGAAAAAACATACTCAAGTAAAAGTACCATTACATTCCAAAAAATGTAGTGTGAGTAGAGTAAAAAGTATCTGTCCAAAAAACTACTTGAGTAAGAGTAAAAAAGTAGCTTACCGTAAAACTTCAAATAATAGCCCGGGCTTTTATTTTCCTAAATCGCCGAACTGCACCGGCTTGTATTTGAGACAGGCGTCTATATGAGACAGGCCTTTAATTTAGTGTTGAGACTTCACCCTGTGCTGCAATATTCATTTAGTTTTACATTCATTTACAGAAATCAGCTGGTTGAATGAAAATTGCTGATGTAATCGGATTTTCAGGTGATATTCTCAATTCATTCAGTTAACGGACGCTCTGAGGTAAAGTGAATTCAGACTGCAGACTAAGCAACGATTGTATTTAATTGTACAGTTCAATCATAACATAGTACAGACATGATCTTAATTCCATAATGTCCTTAAACACAACATTATTGCTGGCCATAAACTGACAAAGTGCGCGTCCGGTGTGCGATACCCAAGGCCGCATTAATGCACGGGCTTACCTGGGCTGAAGCCTCCCAAGTTCAGGGGCCTCAGGTTCATGATGAGCTGAAAAGGTCATATTGTTTTAACTTGTCAGATTTTGTCGCTGTATGTCGCTAGTCGCTTGTGGACGTTGGTAGTGCTGTCGCTATAATGTTATTGTTATGGTGCGTTCACACCAAATGCGAATAGAGCGTCTGGCGCGAGTGATTTCAATGTTAAGTCAATGCAAAGACGCGTTTACGCGCGTCTAGAGGTCCCGCGGCGCGAATGAGGCGGACGGTGCGTGTCCACTACAGCAGCAAAAGTCCGCTCAGTGCCGCTGGAAACGCTGTTACGTCTCTGCTTTGGGGTGTGTCTGTTGCGAGTGTGTTTAATCTAAGTTTTTTTCAACACACGGACAGTATAATCAGCAGCGATGCATGCGATTACATTTAGAAATAGACAAGCTTTGTTTCCAAATGCACCAAGCAATGATCCTTTCAATTTGATAAACTTTTATAAACCCAGCCAATATAATCACAATGAACACATCCAAAATAAAATCTTTAACGTATATAACAACTGCAAAGCGTCTAATTTGTAAACAAAATGATTTACGCACTAAATCCAGCATAAACTCACTGAGACTGTCGACAGTTTCTTTTCCATGCATCATTTTATTATATATCCATGTTTGTGGTTAGTTAGTCAAATCATATAAAACAGTGAAATCGCCCTCAAACTCTTCTGTCTTCCTGCACTCGAGACGGTGATGGGAGCTGAGCTCCACTGAAAGGCTTCTTTCCTATTGGTTGTCGCTCGCGAAAATCGCTTCTCATTTGCATAAAGTTGAAATTTAGTTGCTGTGTGTGGTTGTTGAAACTAATGCATTCTGTGATGTAGATTACCTAGATATTACACTTTTTAGCGCAATTTTCCACCGGACAAAATTGCGATTGTTAACTCATGATTTCTGTTCTGTCTGTGCGCACCAATCTTGCACTTCTATCTACTCCTCAACCAGACCACCTAGAGACTTCGGGTTTTCGGCATTATGTTAAGGAAGGTCTAATCTCGGGAACGCACAAAAAAAATCCAGGAAAAGATTTACTATCTCTTAGTGTTGTGATCCCATGACGTGAGAAAATTGCGCTAAAACACTCACTGAGTTTTTATTACTAGTTTAAAATGAGACTCTATAAATCGAGGGGATGGGGGGCCTACAAAACCTCTCAGCCCCGGGGCCTAACACTAGGTTAAGGCGGCTCTGGCGATACCTCGAGTTGTCATAGACGCGACACGGCGCTAACTCTCTCTGCCTGCCTTGCTTGCGCTAACAGCTCCCGTCCAGATGGTCCAGATGCGCAGGGCTCTCTTGCGTGCGCAATCTGCTCCATAGAACTGGCTTAAACAGACGATCTGATGGGTTTTAGAAGATTAAATACAACCTGAAACTAAAAAACAGACCGGGCCTCTATTTGAGACCGGCCTTTATTTATCCAAACCTGTAGCCACACCAGGAGTGTAAAAGAGACAGGTGTCTATTTGGGACTAGGCTATTATTTGAAGTTTTATGGTATTTAACCCTCTGGAGTCTGGGGTGTTTTTGGGGTCCTTGAGATGTTCTGACATGCCCTGACATTTGTGCTTTTTTCAGTTGCTTATAAACATATCAATGGCAAAAAAATTACATTCTATTTAGCACAAACAGGACTACCATAATATGTGAGCCACATGTATGTACATATTTTCATTTTTGAGAGAATAATGTTTATGCATGGTTATTGAAAAAACTAAAAATGAAAGTTTCTGAAATAAGGCCACAAAACACATACTAAATATATGTCAATAAGACTTTTGACTAATGGATGTCCTCGCCTAGAGTTTTTTCTTCAAAATGATGTGAAAATCATCCTGTCTAATCATTCACATAAAACGATACATTGATTTAAGTTTTGCAAAACACTTTTAGTTTGGAAAGCCAATATGCGGATGGGGTGTAAACGATCATGCATATTTAGTAGTTCACACCTGATTAGACAATGCCCCTGCATACTTAATGAGCCATTCATTCAGGTGTGTCGCCTATAGCTAACTTAAATATACAAGCTTCATAAAAATGATCATTCTAGAAGAAAATTTCAGATGGCATTTAGAGGCTTTTGCATCTGAACTCTAAATATATACACACACACACACACACACATACACACATGCACATATATGTGTGTGTTTATGTGTGTGTATATATATATATATATATATATGTATATTTATACATATACATACATACATGTATGTGTATATACAGTGAGGAAAATAAGTATTTGAACACCCTGCTATTTTGCAAGTTCTCCCACTTAGAAATCATGGAGGGGTCTGAAATTGTCATCGTAGGTGCATGTCCACTGTGAGAGACATAATCTAAAAAAAAAAATCCAGAAATCACAATGTAGGATTTTTTAACTATTTATTTGTATGATACAGCTGCAAATAAGTATTTGAACACCTGAGAAAATCAATGTTAATATTTGGTACAGTAGCCTTTGTTTGCAATTACAGAGGTCAAACGTTTCCTGTAGTTTTTCACCAGGTTTGCACACACTGCAGGAGGGATTTTGGCCTACTCCTCCACACAGATCTTCTCTAGATCAGTCAGGTTTCTGGGCTGTCTCTGAGAAACACAGAGTTTGAGCTCCCTCCAAAGATTCTCTATTGGGTTTAGGTCTGGAGACTGGCTAGGCCACGCCAGAACCTTGATATGCTTCTTACAGAGCCACTCCTTGGTTATCCTGGCTGTGTTGGCAATTGTCATGTTGGAAGACCCAGCCTCGACCCATCTTCAATGCTCTAACTGAGGGAAGGAGGTTGTTCCCCAAAATCTCGCAATACATGGCCCCGGTCATCCTCTCCTTAATACAGTGCAGTCGCCCTGTCCCATGTGCAGAAAAACACCCCCAAAGCATGATGCTACCACCCCCATGCTTCACAGTAGGGATGGTGTTCTTGGGATGGTACTCATCATTCTTCTTCCTCCAAACACGTTTAGTGGAATTATGACCAAAAAGTTCTATTTTGGCCTCATCTGACCACATGACTTTCTCCCATGACTCCTCTGGATCATCCAAATGGTCATTGGCAAACTTAAGACGGGCCTTGACATGTGCTGGTTTAACCCTCTGAGGTCTGAGCTGTTTTCTGGGCCCTGGAGGTGTTCTGACATGCTCTGACATTTCTGGTTATTTCTGTTACTTGTGACATTTTCATGGCTAATTACACTGTATTCAGCACAAACTCTGCTACAATAACATATCAGCAGCATGTATGTAAAAGTTTGTAGTTTTGAGATAATGACATTTATGCGTGTTTTTTGAAAATACAAAAAAAAATTCTCACTGAAATAAGGCCATGAAACCCATACTGATTATTTCTTCACAAGACTTTTGAAAATTGTATGACGTAGCCTAGAATATTTGCTGCAAAACTATGTGAAAATCACCCTGACTGCTCATTCAGATAAGACAATATATTAATTTAAAAATTTTACGATGTGTTTTGTGTGAAAAGGCCTTATGCGAGAGGTCATTAATATGTAAGCTTTTCTCGCCTGAGAAAGACAAAGAACCTCCCCTAACGGCCCTATTAGGAGCTATCAGGCCCCTATAATTCTGAGCAACCTTGCACAATACTGTAAATGAGGAGATTTAAAAAAGAATGGCTTTTAAATTGTTTGGATTTATTTACAACACAACATAATCCAAAGATACACAACAAATGCCAAAAAAGCTCTTCAAAGACAGAGACCTTTGTGCCATTCCTAAAAACATTGTACATACCTTTCATTTCCAAGATTTTCACTTTACCATGTTCACGTACTGAGACTCATGTGAATGTTGAAGTCCTCAGTGGCATCTGGGACCTGAAAAAAAAAAGTGAACATACTGATATCAAGAGAAAGGCCTGCACGATTTTGGAAATAAATATTCGATTTTTCTGGTTAAAATTGCTTTTTAAAATTCCTTTTTAAAATTCACAGAATACACACACATGTTTCCAACGATATATAATATAATGAACACCAGGTTTGTTGTGCCTTGTAGGCATAAGGTATATGCACAGTGCGGATAAAATAATAATAACAAATAGCAGCCTATAAATCTTCCAAAAGATTTCAGTAACAACTAAGCTAGAGAAAAATATATTGATTATCATGTTACTTCAAATGTTTCCATCCGTTATGATGATATGAAATGAGATAATAATAAAAACATGAAGCCGTTTGGTGCGTTTTGCTTTCATCCAAAATATGATACATTCAAACGCGATCGCTTGCAAAATATGATACATTCAAACGCGATCACGCTCAAATATAAAACATTATGGTTACCATATACATATCTACGTTTGAGCAGATATCCACAAACACAGTAAACACGGGTCTAAATATTATAATATTCCCCATATATCTAGCAATAGTTCAACTGCAACGTGACATTTATGCAACAATAACAAACTAGGCTATGTAAGAATTTCTTACCTTACATCTTTCTTGTCTTCAAATCGCGTTCTTCTTCTTCTGAGGTAGCTTAAATCCAATGTAAGCTCAGGCACGTCTTTCAAACTCGAAGAAAAGTGAAGTGAAGTGTTTTGTTGTTGAGGTAATGAGCGAGTTCGCGTTCCATGTGGAGATTTGCATGTGAATATATTTTGCGCGAGTAGGCGTGGCCAAATTAACTGTAATGAGCAAGCGTTTGAGAAGCTGGACATCTTGTTGGTTTTATACAAATTACTTAAACCAAGAATATTTGTTTTCGTTTTGAATCCGATTATTTAAAAGTACACACTTAAATGTTTATAAAGGTATATGGCTCATAAATGTGTGACAAGTATTCGCTGAGTTTTGTTTCAGTTTATAGGAAAAAAAAAAAAAGAAAAAAAAGTTCAGAGATCTTGCATGGAGCCCCAGTCCGAGGGAGATTGACAGTCATGTTTAGCTTTTTCCATTTTCTAATGATTGCTCCAACAATGGACCTTTTTTCACCAAGCTGCTTGGCAATTTCCCCGTAGCCCTTTCCAGCCTTGCGGAGGTGTACAATTTTGTCTCTAGCATCTTTGGACAGCTCTCTGGTCTTGGCCATGTTAGTAGTTGGATTCTTACTGATTGTATGGGGTGGACAGGTGTCTTTATGCAGCTAACGACCTCAAACAGGTGCATCTAATTTAGGATAATAAATGGAGTGGAGGTGGACATTTTAAAGGCAGACTAACAGGTCTTTGAGGCTCAGAATTCTAGCTGATAGACAGGTGTTCAAATACTTATTTGCAGCTGTATCATACAAATAAATAGTTAAAAAATCATATATTGTGATTTCTGGATTTTTTTTTTTAGATTATTTCTCTCACAGTGGACATGCACCTACGATGACAATTTCAGACCCCTCCCCTTCCAAGTGGGAGAACTTGCAAAAATAGCAGGGTGTTCAAATACTTATTTTCCTCACTGTATATATATATATATATATATATATATATATATATATTTATATATATATATATATATATATATATATATATATATATATATATATATATATATATATATATATATATATATATATGTTTATGTATGTATGCATATATGTGTGTATACATGTTTTTTTGTGAGAGAAAACACAGCACAAGCATGAGTTCATTTTAATTGGTTTATTTATGCAAGTAGAAATGTGTGTGAATGTGTGAAAAAAATAATTTTTAATTATTATTATTATTTATCGTATTGATTTATTTATTTATTTTTTATTACAGGACGACGTCAGCAGCCTCCAGTTCTGCCTGGTACACAAGTTGGTGGATCTCAAAACGCAGCCTTGCTCTTCTCGTCAGAGGAAGTCTGCGAATGGATGGTAAGAGGCTTTTAAAGAAAATTTCATCTTCATCCTCTGGAGATGTTTGAGGCAGTGGGGGACGTGGCAGTGAAGCCATCTGTGTCAGGGGCTCGATTGCTGATAGCATTTCCCTTTCAAAAGCGGACATTTCATGTCCCTTTCTTTTCCTTCCCTTGTTTGCAACCCTGGTTTCCTCCTGCTCCGTCTGCCTTGCTACCATGGTCTGTCTGCCTGCCTCTGTCTGTCTGCCTCTGTCTGCCTGACTGTCTTCCTCATTCCCTGTCTCATATCTGCCTGCAGGTGCTTGCTGGGAATTGCTCTGACTGCTTCCCTCGGCCTGGCTGTCCTCTGGATCTGGATTGAGGGATTCTCGGACAGAAGATGAGCTGGGTAAAAAGGATGGAGGCCTCTGGACATTACTAGATGTCTCCCTATCAGTGATAAATGGAGTGAGAAACCCCATCACCGCCATAAATCGCCATGGCTGTGTGAACGAGGACCCTGCTCCACTCCTTCTCATCTCCCTTTCTTTGTTTTTTTCTTTTTTGAACCTGTCTCTCAAAGACTTCCACCTGGTCTTGCATATGTCCTCTGAGATGCAAAAAAGAGAAATAAACAGTTCCTTCATATACACGTGTTTGTCAATTATTTATAAAATGTGTAGTTATGAAATAAATATGAATATTGGGGAAAATAACAGTTTACTAACGTTAATAATATAAAAATCCTGTATATATTTGTATATTAATTATATATAATAAATAGTAAAAAATCACCCACCACTCTGATCATGTATATTTTTTTTTATATGAAATTAAACCTAAATTTCTGATGGGGCGCTATTCTTGGCGGTACATTATATGTATGCTAGTTGTCACGGGTCCAATACACACCAGATTCACCAACGGCCTCTGCCACCTCCTTCCACGCCTGGTCTCTCTGGTATGAATCCCGGTACATAAAAAGTGATTGGTCATAAAGGACCGGGTGATTGCCCACCGCAATAATTAGTTTCTCCTCCATTTTAAAATTTATCCTCAGTTTGCTGCTCTTGAACAGGATGAACGTGATGAACGTGATTGGCTGCCGCCTGGCTACTGTATTTGCATAGAGCGATCCTGATTGGCTGACGCTTCCGTTGAAAAATTCTCAACTTCTGCCGCGAGCAACGCCAGTGAAGTGCCGCAGACGGATCCACAATTCTTTTCGGCAACGCTTGACGTCACCCATTCAAAGTCAATGGGAAGCGTTGACGCTGACGCCCCGTGTGAACGTACCGTCAGTCATTTGCGTTTGAATAGCGCGCGCTCTCCGAGGGCGGAGTCACATTACAAGTAATTAGATGAGATGAGAATGACTGACATCTCGCTCTTTTCTTACAGATTACATGAACTGAGAATATTTGTTTTTTATATAAATTACTTCATTTAAAAGAAGAGAATTCAAGCTTCATGCCTGTGTGTCTGTATGTCTGTTTGACTGAGTATTCGCTGAGTTACAGTTCATTTTCGGACGCGTTTCAGAATGGACTACACGGACAGAGACAAGGCAGAACTCGCTTCGTGTTTATTTTTCTTTATTTGGCAAAAAGCACAACACTTTGTTTTTATTGTGAGTATACACAAAAATAATACACATTTAACAGAATCAAGTGATGTATGAAACTCCTATGGAAAATCAAAGTCAACAGAGTATTTATGAGTTTCTTTTATACTGATAAAAAAAAAGCGAGCTGGTATCGCCGGCGATACCGTCGACCTCAGGGGGTTAAAAGTACTCATGAGTACTGAGCTGCGGATTCTACTCCCTAATAATAAACACTGTGCACTACAATTAATAAATTAAAAAAACATTGTACATACTGTAATTCACATTATATTTTGTTCTTTGTCAGAAAGATTGAAGAATATCTATCATCCATCTTTTTAAAATGCATCAAATCAGTACATTCATCACCATTTAAATCATATTGTTTTTTAAAAAATTATAGTTTTTTAATGCATTTAAAATTAGGCGAAAGGCCACTGAGCCTGAGCATGCTTGTTGCACATAAAATATCAATGTTCATAACTGTGCAAAGAATTCCAAAATCTTTAGAAACTCATATGATCGATCAGCATCACACACCATGAGATGGGTTTAATAGAGAGATTAAAAAATACCCAATTTCTCTCCAAAACGGTACCTCACCTAATGCACTGAAAAAGGCTAAGATAGTAGGCTAACACTAATTACACTGTAATTCCATGCTATTAAATATGTTACAATTTAAACGTAAATGCACATTGATCTAGAAGGGTGGCATCATCCCTTACATTTTACACGGCTACATTTACTCACATTGTAATGCTGATAATATAATTTGTAAGGAAAATTGTGCATTAAATAGGGAAGTTATATCCAGGAAACTTTTACATAAGAAACAAACACACACACACACACACACACACACACACACACACACACAAATGCATGTCTCTTTGTAGTCTCAGCGAAGCTGTTTTATCAACAGCATCCACACACAAAAAAACAAAAGTTGAACATGAAAAATGTTTTTGCGCAAGTGCACTTGCCAAATGAAGGCGGATCAAAAAAAAAGTTGTTTATTAACGAGCTGTAGTCACGCACTGACAGAAATGCAGTTCAAGTTAACGCCATGGTTCATAAGGTGCACTGATTCTGAATCTGGCAGCATGGCGAGCGCGAGACGCGGCAGTGCACAGATCGTGACGCGCATCTCTCTATAATATGATCAAGGCCGCATTAATGCACGGGCTTACCTGGGCTGAAGCCCAGGGGCCTCCCAAGTTCAGGGGCCTCCCATGTTCAGGTTCATGATGAGCTGAAAAGGTCATATTGTTTTAACTTGTCAGATTTTGTCGCTGTATGTCGCTAGTCGCTTGTGGACGTTGGTAGTGCTGTCGCTATAATGTTATTGTTATGGTGCGTTCACACCAAACGCGAATAGAGCGTCTGGCGCGAGTGATTTCAATGTTAAGTCAATGCAAAGACGCGTTTACGCGTGTCTAGAGGTCCCGCGGCGCGAATGAGGCGGACGGTGCGTGTCCACTACAGCGGCAAAAGTCCGCTCAGTGCCGCTGGCAACGCTGTAACGTCTCCGCTTTGGGGTGTGTCTGTTGCGAGTGTGTTTAATCTAAGTTTTTTTTCAACACACGGACAGTATCAGCAGCGATGCACGCGATTACATTTAGAAATAGACAAGCTTTGTTTCCAAATGCACCAAGCAATGATCCTTTCAATTTTATAAACTTTTACAAACCCAGCCAATATAATCACAATGAACACATCCAAAATAAAATCTTTAACGTATATAACAACTGCAAAGCGTCTAATTTGTAAACAAAATGATTTACTCACTAAATCCAGCATAAACTCACTGAGACTGTCGACAGTTTCTTTTCCATGCATCATTTTATTATATATCCATGTTTGTGGTTAGTTACATATAAAACAGTGAAATCGCCCTCGAACTCTTCTGTCTTCCTGCACTCGAGACGGTGACGGGAGCTGAGCTCCACTGAAAGGCTTCTTTCCTATTGGTTGTCGCTCGCGAAAATCACTTCTCATTTTCTAAAGTTGAAATTTAGTTGCTGTGTGTGGTTGTTAAATAAAGTGTCTTGTGTTTATGTGCTCAGTGATATGTTAATAACAATATTAAAATTGAAAACAATATTAAAAAACTCACTGTTGTAGGTCTCGAAAGAAATTAATGCATTCTGTGATGTAGATTTCCTAGATATTACACTTTTTTAAAACGAGACTCTATAAATCGAGGGGATGGGGGGCCTACAAAACCTCTCAGCCCCGGGGCCTAACATTAGGTTAAGGCGGCTCTGAATATGATTGTGAAGTAAATGGGAGCGGGAATTCACCGCATTATGAACTCGTCACGCGATACCCCCAACCTCACACCAAATGTTAGGCCCTGTAGACAGGCCAGCCTATATAAATATCATAGTAAGCAGAAATGTGAAATGTACCGTAGCATATTAGAGGAAGACGCTGATATCTGGATTGAACTGATGCTTGAAGAATGCACTTCCACACAGCAGTCACGAGTAACAGCAGGAATAGTCGGTTAAAGTTTTCTATGCTTAATTTGATTTGATGACAGTCACGAGACTTACTCGATCCAATCACGTTGATGGATAAAAATAAAATTAAAACAAGCATGTAACGACCACAAACAGAAGGAAAATAGCGGAGTAAAAGTACAGATACATCACTTAAAATGTACTCAAGTAAGAGTAAAATTACACAATTTTTAAACTACTCAAAAAAGAACAATTTCTGAAAAAAACTACTTAATTACAGTAACGTAAGTATTTGTAATTTGTTACTTCACACCCCTGTGAAAGGGGATACATTGGAAATAGTGACTTTAGATGTTAGTGTAGCCAACGGAAAAACTGAACAAAAAATTCTGTTTATCAATATTCCACTTTAGATTAGTCGAGCAACTAGCTGTTCTTCTTTAAGAAAAACAACTACTGCTTTATTCATCCTTGATTCATCCCTGTTCACTTACCGCTAACAGCACACTCTCCACAGTAACTCCCTGCTCCGGCACGCACCTGACTCCATGGCGTGAGATAAAAAACCTTTTTTTTTTTCAAACTTTAAAAAGAATTTTAATGGAACATCCATTAATTCAGCACTTTGAAACCGGGATCTAATTATGGCACATTGTGTTGTCAAACCTAGCATATCAGCTATAGATTATTTTTCTTTTTTAATGTGCTCCATAAAGATGGCATCTTTTGTGGACTCTGAAAGCTCTTGTAACTTCATTAAATCTTCTTCCAACACACTCACTGACCCATTATTATCTCTTGTAGTGTTGTAAGTATATTGCTGACACAATTGTTTAATGTGTACCTTCGCACAATCGCCTCACTGCTTCATTGTCAGGAAAGAAGACTTCATGGCTTTAGAATTTGTCCAGATCTCTTTAACAACTTCTCTAAAAAGATAATCAAACCGTAAATGATTATTAAAATGCCAACAGGCACTTTTAATTTTTTTTGCCACAACACATTTAATCAAACTATGATCAGAAAAACATACCGGAATTATGAAGCATTCTCTAAGCATACACTTAATTGATGCTTATAAACTGTTAAGTCTATCAAACCTTGACATCAACTGATTGTCATGGGCATGAGCCCAAGTATATTGTCTCTGTGGAAATGAGAAGGCCACGGAAATGTCTTCATATATCAATAATGCTATGAGACTTTATCGATTGAATTAACCTTTCTTGATTGCATGTGGTTTAACATGACTCCTATCTATAACATTTCTAGTACAAATTCTCATCCTAAAAAAATAAATAAAAATAACATTAGTGCTACAATCATTTCAAAACATTATCCAAAATATTCAAAACGAATAATTCATTCTATTGCCATATACACAGACAAAAAAAAAAAAGAGAAAAAAAAGTCTCATTGTTTTCAAATGAGTCTGACCTTCTACATCCTTCCTTTATTATTAAACATTGTAGGAATATGGAATAAAGCTCTTAGAATATGACACTGCAACTCCACCACTTAACAAAGTGGAATGGCTTAAAATATCTAAGCCATCAAATTATTTTGGCTATTCTGCAGCATTTAAAAAACATCCTTCATCTAACAACACAGAACCCTCAACTTCTAGATTTACAATCTCATTTACCATTGACTTATCTTCACTATTATTACATTCTGACTCATCTGATTCACATGCTGATTGTTCTGCCCTCGGGGAACTTCTGACCTTTTGTACCCAAGGTGCATCTATTCCATCTTTTTCAACCATTTTTCCTATCAGAATCTCAGAGCTATTCTTAATTTTTTTTGGAACGACAACTGTTCATCCACATTAGCTTTAAAAACTATATATACATTGTTTCAATAACTTGCTTCCAATTGGAATCATGTTTATTGTTCATGAAATGTTCAACGACTGTTATATCCTACCACTATCTCAAAGCTGTTGATACTGCATCATTTTGTACCTCCATTGCTCCCTGATGTCTTTGATATCTCTTCTCCCTTCCTGATATTATCTAAATATCACTCCATAATTTCTGAAATCTTACAAAAGCATGCTCCTGTTAAGACCAGAAGCGTCCCTTCCGCCCATTCTTCTCCTTGGTACACTCCTGAGCTTCGTATCCTAAAGGCCACTGGTAGACGGCTTGAGCGTCTCTACAGGAAAACTGGCCTGACTGTTCACTACTTAGCTTTTATTGAACATGTCAAAAATGACAAATCTGCCCTGAACTCGGCTCGTTCTAGTTAACAAATTAACAAATCAAGCAACAGGCCAAAGCATTGTTTAACACAATAAATAAACTTACCAAACCTCCATTTCAGGTTGCTCTAGCTTTAGATGAACTTTGCTGTTCATTCCTGAACCACTAGCTAAAAAAGACAGATGCCGTCCACCAGTGCTTCTATAATGATGCTATGAATATTAGATATTTGCCGAATCAATCTGGTCAGTCCCTGACTTTCTTTTCTCTGACTACTCCATCTTCTGTTTCGGAGTTAATCTTGAAATCCAACCCTTCATCTTGTTGCCTTGCCCCTGCTCCTACTCCTCTTCTGAATCTCTGCCATTCAGTTATCTCTGCACCTATCTCTCACTTCATCAATGCATATCTTACTTCTGCTTCATTCCTTCTGCCACTCAAAACTGCTTCTGTTAACCCTGTTCTCAAGAAACCCAACCTTCATCCCTCAGTTTTATCGAATTATCGTCATATTTCAAATCTACCCTTCATCGCAAAATTACTGGAAAGTACTGTTGCCTCCCAGCTTCAGTAATTTCTAGTCGAAAATAATCTCTTTGATCCCTTTCAATCTGGTTTTCGCCCTCTTCATAGTGAACTGCAATTGTCAAGGTACTGAATGATCTGCTTCTTTCTGGTGACTCTGGTTCTCTGTCTATACTCCTGCTGCTCAACCTCCGCTCTGCCTTTGATACTGTCTCCCATGAGCTACTAATTTCTTGCCTTTCGGATGTCGGTATTTCTGGTGCTGCTCTTTCTTGGTTCTCTTCCTGTCTCTCTGACAGACAATTCTACATTTCAGTACAAGATTTTCGCTCACCTACTGTCCCCCTGAAGCAAGGTGTCCCCCAGGAATCCGTTCTCGGGCCATTATTATTCATAATATACATAATGCCTCTTGGTCAGATCTTCCACCGTCATGGTTTTAATTATCATTTTTACGCTGATGACATCCAATTATATACCATCTGTACACCTGCTCTATCTATCACAACCGACAAAATCTCTGTTTGTGTGAATGAAATAAAAAAATTGGCTTCATTCAAATTTTCTAAAACTTAACATGGACAAAACTGAGATTATTTTTACTGGACCTCCGTCACTCACTAGCAAAATTCCTACCAATTTTACCTGTGAGATTGCTGGCTCTCACATCAAACCATCTAGTACTGTTAAAAATCTTGGTGTAATCTTTGACTCCTCTCTCTCTTTTTCCAGGCTCGTATTAATTCTATCGCCAAATCAGCATTCTTTCATCTATGTCACATTGCCCAGCTCCGTCCCTTCATCAGTATCAAAGATGTTGAAAATCTCATCTATGCATTTGTCACATCACGTCTTGATTACTGTAATGCCCTTTTCATTGGTCTATCTGCTAGCTCCATTTCCAGATTGCAATACATTCAAAACTCTGCTGCTAGAATACTTACCCACACCAAGTGTTCTACCCATATCACTACCAATTTTGTACGATCTTCACTGGCTTCCAGTGGCTTATCGTATTAAATTTAAAATCCTCCTGCTCACTTTTAAATCTCTGCACAGCTTGGCTCCCCCCTATCTTTGTAACCTCCTCCACCCCTACACCCCGACTCGCTCTCTACGATCCTCTGATTCCAACCTTCTTGTTGTCCCTCGGCATCGCTTCAATGGTGGGCAGATCATTCAGTGTTGTTGCAACCAAACTATGGAACTCTCTCCCCCGATCACTCTGTTGTGTTAATACTATTTCTGAATTTAAAACTATGCTCAAACTCACTTATTTTCTGAATGTTACCATTCTTAAGTTGTATTACATTTCATTGTGTCTGATTGTATTCTGCTGTTTGCTGCTCCATCTACATCATTCTCATTTACTGTACTTTCACTCTCATCTACCTACTGTTGTTTTGTTTGTTATCATTTTCCATTGCCATTATTGTTGCTTGTTCATTGTAAAGCATCCTTGAGCCCTGGAATGGCGCTATATAAATAAAACGTATTATTATAATTATTATTGAAGAGAAAAGTTTTCCGTATCTAGAGAGCATTCTGTCTAGAACCTCGTTCTTAATAAATGGTGGCACATTAGATCTGTGGTTCCCAAACTGGGGTACACGTAATTTCGTATGAGTCATGCATTTGCTTTTTTAATGCACATTCTCATAATACATTATAAGCTGATTTATAAGTATTAATTAGTCAGTCGTATGGTTCAATGTATGTATTTATAAAGATGCAACCTGCATTACTATAATATTATATTATAGTTACAATGACTTCAGTAATTCAGATTTCCGTCAAATAAGTGAATACATTGTTATTAATAGCTGTGTTGTGTTCTTATAAATACTTATTGTGAATGATAATACAGTTACTAACTTCTATAAATGCATCATCGATTGATTTAAGTAAAGTGAAGACATAGGATGCAATTTTCCTAAAGCAAATGTTAAGAAATCATAAAATGAGCTCATTATACATTTTAAGTTGTTTACTTGTAAATGTAACTAGTGAACAATAATTCATGTAATAAAATAATGATAAAAAACAGACATTTTAAATACAAACAGTTTTTTAACAACTTTTTAATGGTACGTACTAGCAAAACACTGCAACAATATCTTTTAAAGTATAATTAATGCATTGTTTCCTTGTCCCAAGTCAAAAGAAGTCAGCATTAAGGGAGGAGACAGGACCCAGCAAAAAATGTAGGAAATATGATCCTGAATCCTCACATTGAAACTAAGCACACAAATTTAGTGAACAAGCCAGCTGAGTTTTTTGAGAGGAAGCGTGATGATTTGCAGTCACAAAAAAGCATAATACAGTCGTTTGGCGCTATTAACATGAAGGCGACATAAGCATCTTATTGTGTCGCTAACCTGTAGCGAAGGCAGGCAAACCCAATTACATCGGCGAAACATTGCTGCTCCCTGCAGCTAGAGATATGTGTCCAGCGATGCTGGGAGAAGCAGCTGCTGCTAAACTTGACATGATCCCTATCTCTGACAATACCATCCAGCAACGAATATCAGACATGGCTTGTGATGTCAAAGAGCAGGTCCTGGACTGTGTTTGTGAAAGCCCTTCACGCCATTCTGCTGGGTGAGTCCACTGACGTCGCACACTGTGCTCAATTGATGGTGTACGTTCGGTTTATCAAAGAACTCAGTGTGCAGGAAGAATTTTTCTTTTGCGTTCCTCTACCCGCCCGCACAACAACTGACGAACTTTTCAAGGCCTTTAGCAACAAAAAGTATGCCCCAAGAATTGCGTGCCGTTCTTGATGAGGCTGTCAACATTGTGAACCTAATTAAATCGCGTGCCTTAAATGCCCGTCTGTTCTCAGTCCTCTGCAATGAGATGGGTGCTCTTTTCCAGCAGCTGCTCCTGCACTCCGAGGTCAGGTGGCTCTCTCAGGGTAAAGTCCTCACCAGGCTGTGCGATTTGCGCGAAGTCGTCCTCCTCTTCCTCACCGAGATTAACTCCCCACTGGCAAAACATCTGGCAGACATGAACTGGCTTGCTATGTTGGCATATCTCTCCGACATCTTCGATAGGATCAACTCCCTCAACACCTCTCTCCAGGGCAAGGAGTGGCACGTCATTTCGGCACACGACCAAGTGTCTGGGTTCAGGAAAAAGCTGGACTTGTGGTGTGCTCGTGTTGAACGAGGTTTGGTGGAAATGTTCCCAACCCTGGAGGATGTTGCAGGACTGCCTCTTAACTCTGTCCAACCAGTCATCACTGTGCATTTGAATGGGTTGCATGACCAGTTTGGCGAGTATTTTGGAGAGGACACAATGGGAAATCAGTGGGTGAGAAATCCGTTCTCTTTCCCCGCCACACCCCGTGATGGACTAAGCCTGCAGGAGGAGGAGGCCCAGGTCGAGCTCAGCTCGAATATGGACTTGAAGCAGAGACTGGGAGAAATGCCGATCAGGCGTTTCTGGTTGTCTGTGGAGAGCGAGTTCCCCCAGATCTCCATTAAGGCTATGAAAGTCCTAAGTCCCTTCAGCTCCACCTACTTGTGTGAGTGTGGGTTTTCCGCGCTGACCCTGATTAAAAACAAATACAGATCAAGGCTGCAGGTGGAGGATGACTTGCGGCCTCATTGTTCCCACTGATATGGATGATTAAATTGAAACTCAAAGTTGTGTTGTCTTGAATGCATAAATTGGTTGGGCCATAGGGTTGATGCCACTCTTGTAGCGCAAATGACGTGAATGGCGCATTTTGTTTGTTGTTTAAATCTGAGGTTTTATGTGGCTGAAATCATCAAAAGGACCCTAGGTTGATTTTACTCTGAACCATCCCTTTAAATTAGCTCATGGATGTGGCTATTGTGGTTCACGGTCATCGTGGCACAATCTGGCTGCAGTAAATGTGAAATTTTTAAACGACTTTGACATAAGTCCTTTTATTACCCGCTTTAAATGCATGTTACCTGTCCACATTGTTTCCCTAAAGCCTCCTGGGTGGTGGTGGCACCAGGTTTGGGCCCAATCATATATATTTATATATTGTCCAAAATTAATCACATTTTGAGAACTTCATGAACATCATGAAACTTTGATCACTCCTCAAAAGTGGTGGAAATTTATATCTGATATGGATTTCAGAATTAAAACATTTCTCCGTGATTTTTGTGCAGATTTTGCCATTTTCAGGCATCATATTTTAACGAACTCCTCCTAAACATTATTCAGATCATCTTCATATTTAGTCAGCTTAATCCAAAGGCCTTTGCGAGGCTAAATTGTGAAGCTTTTGAGTTCTCGTTGAAGGGTGTGTCCTTGGCGGCCTGACACATTTCCATGTTTTGCCATGAAAGAGGAAGTTGTTGTAACTAAACCATACAATGTTCAATCTGCCCCAAACTTCACATGCTTGATAAGAGTCCTGGCCTAAGGCCATCCACATGCCAAAGTTCAGTTACAGTGCTATGCATAAGTTTAGACACCCATACTAAAGTTGACTAAAAAGAGGAATAAAAAATCATCTTTTGGAAACTGAACTTAATGCCTTAATTTAAAAAATTAGGAAAAATCCAACCTTTAAGGACACCAATTTTCTTTGTGAATGAATAATGTATCGCAAATAAATAAATGTTCTTCCTTAAAATACAGGGTGCATAAGTTTGGACACCCCTATGTTAAATTCCCATAGAGGCAGGCAGATTTTTAAATTTAAGTATTTTGTTTTATTTATTTTTTAGGATACTATGCATCCTGATAAAGTTCCCTTGGCCTTTGGAATTAAAATAGCCCCACATCATCACATAGCCTTCACCATACCTAGAGATTGGCATGGTTTTATTTCAGTTAGCCTAAAAGCTAGTTTGATTTGCATTGAGAGATGATCTTATGGAAAGTACCCCATGCCAAACTCTAGGTATGGTGAAGGCTATGTGATGATGTGGGGCTATTTTAATTCCAAAGGCCAAGGTAACTTTATCAGGATGCATAGTATCCTAAATTTTTTTTTTTTTTTAAATACTTAAAAATAAAAATCTGCCTGCCTCTATGGGAATTTAACATAGGGGTGTACACACTTATGCACCATGTATTTTAAGGAAGAACATTTATTTATTTATGATACATTATTCATTCACAAAGAAAATTGGTGTCCTTAAAGGTTGGATTTTTCCTATTTTTTTAAATTAAGGCATTAAGTTCAATTACCAAAAGATGATTTTTTATTCCTCTTTTTAGTCAACTTTAGCATGGGTGTCTAAACTTATGCATAGCACTGTATATTCATAGCACCACCTATTGGAAAAAGGATGTGACATGTTTTAGACTGTAATGCACTCCTAACAACATATTAAAATGTGCCATCAGGTGCTATACATGGTAGAAACATGCTAGAAACATGTTAAAACATGCTAGCAACACTTAGCTAAGTGCTAAGTCATGATATTAATGTCATGAAACAGGAAGTTGCTGTAACTCAAACATCCAATCATCCCCAAACTTCACACCCTGGTGAAAAATAAATAAATATATATGCTAAGTATACTTGCAGCCAGACTAATTATCAGTATACTTTAAGTGTGTCAATGTCTCTCAAAAGTCTCCCGAATCACATCGGCGCACTTGCCCATGAGGCTAGCGTGGTGTGATATCAAGTATATTTGTATAGCGCTTTTCACTATACAGATTGTATCAAAGCAGCTTCACAGTATAATAAAATAATACAACAAAGTTTGTTTCTAGTGGAATTTATTGATTGATAGAATAAAATTAAATATCCCCAAAATATCCCCAATATATGATATATTTGAGTAAAAAGTATAGGAACATTAATACCTTTGGCTTATTCCAAATACTACAAATTGCAAACTTTGTCTTCAATAACAAATGCACATTATTCGACTAAACTTAGCTATAATATATTTTGAACGTATACTTTCAATGCATTGGTACAATCATCATTTCCAGCACACAGTTAAAATATACCTAACATATATTTTTAATAAATTGCAAATAAATACACTTTTAAAAAATGAACAGAATTTTCACTTCAAGTATATTTTTCGAAAATATACTAAAGTACAATTATTTTAAAGTGTGTTAAAAGTTGTATTGTGAAAATAGGTAAAAGCGTGATGCTAATATACTTTTAATATTTTTAAAGATGGTAAAAATTTTGTTGGCATATGTGCAATGTACTGTTGAAAAATGGAATATATTTCAAATACAATAAAGTATACTTTTTTTTTTCTTTTTTCACTAGGGCATGTTTGATGAGAGTCCTAACCTGAAGACATGCCAATTTTCAGTTTTAGTCTTAGTGCTACCTACTGGCAAAAGGAAGTGACATTTCACATTGTCATGCACTCCTAACATGTTAAAAATGCTGGCAATATGCTAGAAACATGTTAAAGTAAACCAAGTTAAACCATTCTAATAATGTCATGACACAGGAAGTTAAGTTGTTTCAACTCAAATACAATGCAATACAATACAATGTCAAATCTACCCTAAACTTCACTTTTGATAAAAGTCCTGGCCTGAAGATATCTACATGTCAATATTCAGTTATAGTCATAGTGCCACCAGCTGGTAGCAGGAACTGTCACATATAGATGACTTTGATCTGCAACTATGTATGTATATAAAAAACAACAACAACTACAACCTGGGATGGAAACGTGGCTTAAAAGTAAATTTGCAAATACATACCAAGATAGCATGGTTGGTGAGTTTTGCCCCAAAACATAATTTTGGTTGAGATTGAAATATCAATGTTTAAAGTTTGTTTAAAGCATTGACATTTTTATGAAAATCAACAGCACACATGGGTGAAGACCGTGACATTGAACTAACAGTGATTTGTAGTTGATGTCCACAAGATCATGCAGGTATTTATCTCTGCAGAACACTAGTGGGTGTTTCCCAATCAGTAGGGCGTGTCAAACCATGATGGGCATTTTCAACCGCGAGTTAACAAGTCTGTTGAAAAACATCCATTATAGTTTGAAATTGGCCCATTTTGGTTTTGCATACTTCCCAGTAGTTTAATTGATGCTTCCTCATTAGAGAGAAAACACAGGTGTATCTTATACAGAAGTATTGTGTGTTGACCACCTGACATACTTACATGACTTCTCTAGCACAGTTTCAAACAATATTGCATCTACCTTATTATTTTTTTGTTGCTTTGTTTTGCGTGCTTGTTATTTGCGTTTGATTTGTATCGTAAGTACCTGTATTTAGATGCATTAAAAAGTTATTAAAGTGTTTGAATAAAGCATCCATTTTTCTACATTCTTAAAAAATGCATCATGCTTTAGTAATGTTTATTAGGAATTTCCTGAACAAATTTATTGAAGTGCAAGAGACATGAACATGAGTTAGAATGTCACACTGCACACATAGCCCATGTCTTGCATCCATCAGTGCTTGCAGAGCACATTACTCCTTTAGTGGGAGTGAAGGCAGATGGATAATAATGCTGACATTGATTAAACATTGGCTGCATCCAAAAACTGATAAATGCTGCCTTTGGAGGACTCATTCTAAGGTCGTGAGGCATCAAGGCTCGTCCGAATGCAATGTTAGTTTCACTTTCTGTCTCCTGAGATACCTTCATCTGATCGGTTTTTGAAAGCAGAATAGATGTATCCTTCTCTGCCTTTGATATCCCACAATCCTGTGCTTTCCATTCTGTTTGATTTTCCATTTGAAAATCTCACTGCACGCAATTGGATAACACTATGACCAATCACAACAATAAATCCCATACGCTTAGCTACCAGCAGAGCTAACTGGTAGATTATACTCTTGCCGTATCCGGTCGGCCAAACAGCAAAAACGTCCTTCTTGCAAAGGAACGATTTGAGCGGCGTCTTCTGTTCCTGTTTTAGATAAAAAGCCAAGTCTAACTCGTTCATTGTAGCGGCCAAAGCCATTTAAAACAACTGGTATTCATCCATAGCCATTTTGCAATGTTTACTAATGACTTCGACGTCACAGCGCTGTCGTCTTCTGTTCAGCTCGCCTCTGGCCCGCCTATATCAGATAACCCGATGTGATTGGTGCAGCTCAGATCGAGGGGCATATTTAATGAGCATCATTATTCGACACCAGAGTAACTCGCTGAGCAAATTCAACTTGTGCTCTCGCGAGAACTCTGGATTACCAGGGTATATGTTTTGTATAACGTGCATAAATTCACATAGACGTTTGCCACAGTTTCTTTCAAATCATGCTTTAAAGCCAAATATGTTGCTCTTTCCAATGACGAAAAACAACATAGAAAACTGTTAATGATGTTTTGTCGTGTTTTATGTTTCTCTTGAAGCAGGGTCAGATGTTATCAGGGGTTGGGGGGCAAAATGCCAGCAGAATTAATATGCACCTAAAATTCAAGATGCGGTGGAAGAATTGGCCCTAGTATGAGTTATTTTTATATATATAACATATATAACATATAACATATGATATTAAAAAAATATTTCCATAATATTGGTGCGATTGCAAATGTGATAATGATTTTATACAACAGTTCAGTAAACAAAGAGTGAATATTGTGATGTGACATTTTAGACTCTGTTTTTGTTCTATTTCTCCAATGACAATAGTTCCAAACAAGCCACAGAAAAAGAGTTATGCGAATCTGAACAAATCCGGGGTTTTTGTGATTCAGTGACCTATTGCTTAGTTCCAGAATGAATCTGCCATTTTGAATGAATCAGTTGATTGAATGCTTATATGACTCGTAAATTAAGACGGTGATTTGGCGCCACATATTGGCGGTTTTAATTAATCTCATAGCATTATTTATGGTGTTGTAATTGCAGTGTAAATGCATGGTTAGAAAATAAATGGTTAGAACATTTTCCTGGAAATCAATTTAAGAGGTCAAATATTGGCTCTTAATGGGAAAGTTAATGTCTGCCGCTGATATTCCATAAAACAATAAGCATAGTTAAACATGACATTTACAATAAAACCAATATAATTAAAGGTCCCATGACATGAAATTTTCACTTTCTGAGGTTTTTTAACATTAATATGAGTTCCCCTAGCCTGTATATGGTCCCCAAGTTTCTAGAAATTTCAATCGGTGTAAATCAAGCTTTTGCTATCTTTCTCTGCCTTTGAGAAAATGGAGGCTCATACGCGCTGATCTTGAATCTCCTCTTTATGACGTCATAAGGAGAAAATGTTACCTCCCCTGTCTCTGCTTTGCCCGCCCAGAGAATATTTTCCGCCCATGAGAAAATGCGATAGGAAGTAGGAACGCGCGCGCGCGATTTTAGTTTGTCCACGAGAGCTATTATGGCTTTTGAGCGAGCGAAGCATAACAATTGCTCAATAATTGGATGTACAAATGAACACTGAAGGGTCAATACAGAGCTGGGCTTGCTGAACGTCTGAAACTAAAGTCTGGATCACTCTCTTTGGCTCAGCTACACACCTCGGACAAGTAAGTCAACAAATTATATATAAGTGTGTTGCTTTACTGTTTATGGTTACCTAGCTTGTTACACGTAGAATGTGGCTGTCACATTAGCTATGCAGCTATGCAGTTACTTGCGCTAATGTAAAGGTAGACAGCATCAAGTTACACACACTGTAACGCGAGTGTTGTACATTTCTTTGTTATTTGGATAACCGTTTTCCTGTTGGTTGTATGGCACGCGCGATATCCGCATTTCAAGATCGCAGAGCTTGATGTAATTTTAATAAGATAAATACAGACGTTACAGATCTCTCATGAAAAGGCAACAGTATGTTAGCGTTAGTTACATGATAATAACTGTAAACCATCCGAATAAAGTACCGTATCCAGACATAATATTTTAAACTAACCATTCGGAAACGTCCTGCTGGAGCCGCTGAGTTGCAACTTCTTCATCCGGATCCGATTCTGGGTCAAACTGAAATGCTTGAAAGACTGCGTGTCTTCGTGCCATTGCAATATATCCAACGTAAACATGCACGCCACGGTACCGTTGCGCAAGATGGTCAAGGCCACACCCACCCTCCACCTTGCGCCGCCTTTCTCCGCGTTTCTCCTCCTTATTAGTATTTAAAGCTACAGACACCGAAACGGCCTGTCTGAAGGAAGCTCATTCTGGGACTGGCTTGTAGTGGCTATAATTCTGCACCGAGGCTGAATTTTTGGAAAGAGATTTCAGATACAGTACTAGGGACCACTAAGGCCTATATTAAAGCCTACAAAAAGTAGCATGTCATGGGACCTTTAATGCATCACACTTGTGAATTTACCTTCAAATGTTTTATCTTAAACATTTTTCATATAATTGTTATTATAATAATAATAATTCCAAATTTTGATAATCATAAATACATGCTATAATAAATTATATGAGTATTATTAATATTACGATATAAAAGTATAAGAAAGGTAATCATTTCTGAGGGAAAAATAAATAAGGTTGAGGCCAATATAAACTCTGGTATAGTAACTTGACTTCGACTTGACTTGACCCTTAGCAGGACTCGACTTGACTTGACTTGGTTGTGTGTACTGCGACTTAGACTTGCTTGAGACTTGATGGTAGGGACTTGAGACTTGTGACTTGAACATGTGTGACTTACTCCCACCTGTTTATTTCACTTCAGCTGTGGTAAAGTATGCAAACACAGCGTGAGCGTCACTACGGGAAGGAGAAAGTGTCTGACTTCACGTCTCTGTTTTCAGCTCCTCCCGCCTGAACGCGGCAACTCTTGCCGATCGGTTTCATCCATCCGCAGCCAATGTCCAACACACCTATTGTCGACAGCATAATCACCTGACCTGGGACTGGATGCTATCCTGTGCCTTAACTCACTATTAAATTTGAGGAATGTAACTGAGAACGTAACTTGGGTAACGCTTTAGATTACAGCCCAGAAAGTACTGTGTAATTAAAACGATTTTACAGTGTAGCTTTTGGTAATTATAGTGTACCTATAAAGTACTTACATGTAAGTATAAGGGAACAATATGTAATGTTTTGGGAATAAAGGGGTAACAACCAGGAGAATTAAAAAAAATGATTTATACTGTAAGTATTATAGAACTAAGGGGTACTTATTCTACTATTATGAAACCACAATCTTGGGGGGAATTTAGCAAGAACATACCTTTTTATAATAATAATGTACCAATACATATTCTATAGGCTTTTTTTTTTAAATTACAGAAACAAAATATTCACACCTCCACCAGGCTCTTCCTCACCATCAACACTTCCTTCTCTCTCCCTGGACTTCTGATCTCTCAGTCCCATTTTTCATTTCACACACATAACACACTGTTTGCCCTTGTGCAGTTCTCCCTCGGAAAACAAGCAAAAAGCAAGTTTAGGATACATTTTATCATAATTTAAAATCCTTAATCTGTTTGAACAAATGTATTTCCCAAATGGGAATATCCCCAATATGTCTATAAGATATTTTAATTAGACCATGATGAATATTATTTGGTTTACAGGGATAATCTTCTTAGATTGTTTGTTCTGTTTCTACAAATTTTATTCAAATCATATTCAAATGCTAATTTAAAAAAATGCTTGTTAATTAGATTAGAAGAATAATTAGGTGTTTTACTCCAGAGCAGAACATGTAGACTAGCTTTGAATCTACGCAGGATTATGTAAGAAATGCATTGAACACTGAGTCTCTGTGGTTCAGTACGGCGCTCCTTCCTAAGTCACATGGCATGGGAGGGTGTCACATTGGCAAAGGCAGAATGTGCAGGCGGATCACATTTTTCTTACACTTACACGGGTTTCATCCTGAACTTAACTTTTTCCTCTGAAATTAATAAGATTATATTTTTTCTCCATATGGAACAACTAAGAATGTAAACTGCAAAGAAGAGGCAACAATTAAAATAACACAAATCATAACTTTTTAATATGGTGAAAGAACTGATAAGAATGTAAATGTGTGCCTTGAAATGCAACTTTGGATAAAAGCGTCTGCCAAATGCATAAATGTAAATGTGAAATGTCAGACATATGTAAACCAGCAGAGATTATCATGGTTTGTTTATATCACACAATGTATTTGTGGTGTAATAACATTTTTCAAAAAAATAAGCACATTTAAGAGTCACGTCTCTTAAAACAATGAGAGTTATGATTTTTCTGACCTTTGCCAGGGAGAAAATGTAAATGTTGTTCACACCATAGTGTGATACTATAAATCTGAAATTTAATTTATTGCAAGATTTAAGAGTTGATTTAATTATACTGAAGCCATTTGTGATTTAATAATCATGCTAGGCCAGGGTCAAGGTTTAGTCAGGTCTAGTGTGACACACTGTTTTTAGCGCTCTCAGATCGCCTCACAATGTGCATGAACCACACAAACTCATTGCAAAAAAATGGCTCTCAAGGTTCACTTTACTTTTCTACACATTTATGCATGTCACATGATATTACATGTTTACTACGAATAAAAAAGTGTGTGTGGGTAAAAATGACCTCAAAATGAAGGGTACTTTACATTAATACATTTTGTCTACATCAAATTCTATTGAAAACAAATGTTTGCTGAGTCTCTTGTGCATTTTGGATAAGAAACGTTTTTTGATGCAGTGTCACTACCTATGATGAGTGTTGCAAATTGGTCACAAATTCAGCAAGAATGCTTGAGAAAGTAGCTGTCAAGGTAGTAGACATAAAGGCCGTACTCTAGATTTTGAGAGTGTTTGTACTCTTGTAAAGTATGAAGGTTTTGTCAATTCAGTTACTCAACTTTTTGTCACGAGAAAGAGCGTAAAAAGAACTTTGTTGTTTATTGTTTTATCTTTTGGAGGAATAAAAAGTGAAAAGCTTTAAAAAGTAATTAGAAAGCAAACCAAATCAAATGGACTGCCTGTGCGTGCATATCTCTATTTCTATGTGTATGCATATTTGAGCATCTAAATCTAGCTTGTGTATGGCATTCGATGGCACTGCTCCTCTGCCGGTCTGCCCCAGGTGTTGAATAATACATTTCTCTTTATTTTCACTGCACTGCAAATTTGTCTTTCCGCACCAGGTGAATCGAAATATTTGAACATCAAAGCAAGGCAGATAAATGTTCATGCAAGCACAGGTTCTGCGTATTTGTGTGATCATGCACGGAAAGTCAAAAAAGAAGGTAAAAATAAAGAATAGAAGGAAAAGCATACCTTTTAAAACAGCTTTTTGTGTGCCATCAATTACATTTTAAAGTCCTTTTTGCATTCTTTGGGGCAGTGGTTCTCAGCTGGTTTTGCTTCAGGACACACATTTTACATTGGACCAAGTGGATAACCAATGCTGTGCAAAAATACAAAAATGAAAAAAAGTAAAGCAAAACATGTTATAAACAGATTATAATTGGTTCAAACTTCATAGACACTAAACAAAACTACTTTTTTTTCATTATATTTTAAGTTATTATTATTATCATTATTATTTTTTGGTCTGAAGGTTCATTTTGAGTCTGATTTGTCTGAACATGATGACTTGGATCAGTTAATGAGTCAAATGTATTGAACCGCTATGGGGTGCATTTCCCAAAAGCATCGTTAGCCAACTATGGTCGCAAGTTCCGTCATTATCAGCAGTTCAACGAGTCAGTGTTTCTCCAAAACATAGTTCTAATGAACATTCGCAAACAGCATCACAAAGTTGTGTGTTTGGAACGACAGCTCTCCACCTGTGGTTAGAAGCAGTTTCTAGTTTGCATGACATGTGGACTCAATAAATCCTTATCTTGAGCCAAATAAGCAAGCTGACATTCAGTACAATCTGTATTTTTTATTCAGAATACATACAAATGTAATTTACGTATTTTGTCAAGATTTTTTGAGAAGATTTTTTGTCAAGATTCCTTCAAGTTTTTGAAGAGTGCACATGTGTGAAATCAAGCATAGCGTTAGTTCTGGCAGGTTACGTTAGCTGACTCTCAGCTGATCCACGTCTACCTATAGGAATACAACGCCTATCACTGTATTCATATATATGCTCCTTCAGTATTATTAGCAGCTACCGCGTTTCTCAGGAGTAGGGTTGGGAATCGTAAGAAATTTTCCGGTTCCGGTTCCGATTCCGGTTCCACCAAACGATTCCGGTTTCGGTTCCGGTTCCCATTCATTAAAAAATATTAAAACAACTAATAAAAAAATAGTAGTAAGGGAAAAATCCCAAATGAGTTTTTTTCAGACTGGTAATGTCAACAAATTCAACATATTATTAAGCAATTTTTGCTAATTTTTTATTTATTTTTTCTGAAGGAAAATAAAAAATTCTGCATTAGAATAATTTGGGACCTCTCCTATAACTTATTGTATCTCCAGCAGTGGAGAATACCCTCTCTTACCAGAAGGGGTAGAATATGCTTGAACACAGTAAGATGTGTGTAGAACAGATTCTTTTCAAAATCGTTTTGAATGATTGATTTTAATCATTTTAATGATTGATCGTTTTTAATGATTGACTTGTTTCATTACTGGATAAATGAGCGCTCTAGCAGTTAATAAACAGAACTGCATGCGTCTTGCGGAAGAACATTGTTGCCGGAGCTACTTCTCTCTATTTATGTCTATGACGAGTCACGCAGTTACTGGACTACTCCGCAGCGGCTGCGCTCCGCCAGTCTAAAGTAGGCTATAGTCCGAGTATAAACGCTTATTGCAGGCTTAACGTAGTAATTCAGGATAAGACAAAAACACGGTTTGAAAAAAAAAAGGCAGTCATGATGCACTCGCTCATTGTATACATTTTGTAAATTCTGAACACAAAAAAATTATTCATGCGTCTTTATGAATATTTTGAAGCATCAGATGTAATCGATACACTCGTTATTTGAAGGCAGCAACTTTCAAAAGGTGATTTACTCTATTTTATTAGTTGTCGTAGACATCAGTGTTTATATTCTAATTATAAACTTTTATCTCAGTACTTCTGTGATCATTTGAATATTTGTAACATAAATATCTATAGGCCTACTGTGTGATTGTAAAGCTGTTTCATATTGACAACTGCTCTCTCTGGATCAACGACAGCGCAAACAGATTTGAATGTTCAGGGGTGAGGTTTTTGTAATTTAGGATAAGATCGCGTGGGTGTTTGAATCAAGATCTTTTAAAGATTAATCGTGCAGCTCTACTGTCTTTACTCTCTCTCCGTTGATATTTGACGCAAAACGTATTTGAGGAGCGCGAGGGCTTTATTAATTACTATTTTTATGAGGTGAGACGTCGCTATTAAAGGATAAGCTCTCAGCACTTCACCAAAACAGCGCACCAGAACCGTTTTCGGAACCGAAACTTAGGAAATTCGCACGGTTCCGGTATTTTTTCAAAAACACAACCGGTTCTGGATAAGAACCGGTTCTCGGTTCCCAACCCTACTCAGGAGCGAATTACCCTCCTCCCTCCCCAGCTCCTCTCGCCAGTCAGGATTTGGCCTTCTGAGTGCCCTTTGAATCAGACTAAATTCTCGAATTATGTTGTACATTAAAATATTGACATTAATGGGGTTATTGCTGCTCTTATCCATGCTAGACTGCATGGAATGCGCAAGGAGTTCTCACCCAGAACAGAACCATACCGCCAATCCTAACTGTATGCTAATGGTCAATCGTATTTGACGATAGTGGCCCTGACAGAACGTGCTCTACTACGTAAGAACAAGCCTATGACTGAATCTGGAAAGAAAGCAAAATAACTGAGAAAAATGAGAAATAGTCCTCAGATGCCTTGTCCGTAAGTTATAGCAAAACATCTAGCATTAATTCGATCTCAAACTGATTCATTAAAAGTAGTTATTACTCCACCACCTGGGTGACATCATTAACCAACGTGGTTGAACGAAAAATTCGAGTCAATCCGGTTTCGGGAAACGGTCGTGACTAGCTAGTTGATTTCTTCAACGATAAATTGTACTATTGTAGTTAAGCAGCGAGTTACGGCGTTGTACGGGAAATGCACCCCTGACTGATTCAGTGTGTTCTTAGACTGATATAAACTGATAACTTAAGAGTTCAAGGTAATGAGACTGTGAAATACTACATTAGAACTGCACTGAGCACACGGTCACAAATAAAACACATTTCCCTGCTCATATGAAGGTTGGAGCCAGCTCCGATTGGACAGGGCAGCCCCAAATAGGTGTGTATAAAGCTCCAAATGGGCTGTAAATTCCTCTAGAGGCCTCTGATTGGTTAATTTATTTCAGCGATAGAAAGAGATAGAATCTATAGAATAAACAGCAAACTTAATGTAAATGCTTTGTAGTTTAGAATTCATAACAGCATTGTTGTCATAGCATTTTGTAAATGGCATACATTTAAATAATTAACACACAAAACCCACATGTAGGACGCCCGCGTTACAAACTCTGTCTGTGAAATCTGACAATGAACTGGATTACTTAGCTAACTGAGAGGAGAACTGACATATATACACTCAGCCACTGTCTGAAAAACAATCCTAATAGTATACAGGCGTAAAATGTTAAGTTTAGATGTTAGATGTCACAGTCAAGTGTTGGAGCTCAATGAGACGTGGCTGAGAATTTTTTTGCATCTAAATAACGTACGTGTGGATAAGCGCCTGGAATAAGTATGTCTGGATAACGGATGTGAAGCACATTGATAATTTTTTATCTTTATTCCTATTCTGTCCCAACTAGGAATAGGGCCCCCAAGGAAGGCTTTATGATCACAACTAAACCTGGAGGAAGCTTAAAGGGGTGGTATAATGCCCTTTTCACAAGATGTAAAATAAGTCTTCGATGTCCCCAGAGTGTGTATGTGAAGTTTTAACACGAAATACCCCCCAGATATTTTTATATAGCATGTTAAATTTGCCACTTTTTGAGGGTGAGCAAAAACGCGCCGTTTTGTGTCTGTTCCTTTAAATGCAAATGAGCTGCTGCTCCCGGCACAGAGGGAGGAGCTACAAGAGCTTGCACTCACACAGACATGCATTGAACATTTCAAAAACTATTATCCTTTTATGTTCAAACCGGATTCAGACAATGATGAAGAGACTCAAGAAGAAGTGACAACATGTAGAAGCAACAGGACATTTCTGAATGGTTATTGATGAGTTTATGCAGCTGATGTGTAGTTATCTTCTAGTCATTGATTAGCATATTCTGTCTTGATAATCTATAAATCGTGTTTCGGGGGCGGAGTTTATGTAAATTTTAAGGTTAGTGATGTCACTAACCCGGGATGAATGTGGTGTAGTCTCTACCAGCCGTTTGTTGTAGTCCTTAAAAAGCAATTTCTTTAAAAGCAAATATCTTCCTTTGCTTTGAACTTTGAACGTTGTAACTGTGCAGATGTTGTTTATGCTCAAACAGCAACATTGCACACTAACTAAAGTTAAAAAAGTGAAATCATAATCAACCACCCCTTTAACAAATCCGTCTCCCTATAGGTCTACGACAGTGATCAAGAAGGCTTCAGTATATTTTATAACAGTGTAACACATGAGCATTACTTTATGAGCCTAAAACAAATGCTAGCCAGCTACGTATACATCATACATCCCTAAAGCATTTTCACCTTAAAGAACAAGTCTTCTGCTTCTCATGGCCTTTACAATAGATAATGCTTTACAATAAACCCTGTTAGAGAAATATAGCAATTTATCTGTTCAATAAAATACCTTACTCTCCTGTTGAGTATAAAACACCATCTCTGCTTCACTTTTACATTTCAAACCCCACAGTTCTTCTTGCCATCTCTGAAAAGCCAAGTCAATTCCTATTCCCACATTATTATGAGTGACGTATGAATGCGATTTCAAATTAAAATCCACCCGTCGGGTCTAAAATGCAACACTTATAACAGGCATACCATAGTAAATCAGGGTAAGACAGAAACACGTTTTGGAAGAAGAATCTGACTCTTTTCATTTTTGTTAATTAACATCACATAGTGTACCTTTAATTTTAGAAACGTCATTTATTAAAAAGACATAGTATTAAAAGTATTAAAATACAATCTGTTTTGATTGTTGTGTTAATTACAAAGGCATAGCTTGATGATGCCATCAACGAGCGTGGAATCATGGGAGTCGTTGTCTGAAGCCGATGGAAAGCAATCCGATGGGACTCGTGTTTGTGTATGAGCTAATGTATTCAAGTTTTATTAATGCTACTGTGGTATGAAATAGGACGGGGTTGAGAGCCGCAGGACATTTACGTTGCTGTTTTTATTATTCGTTTATTATTTATTATTCGTTTTGTTTTATTAATTACCTTATATGAGCTCAGTCATACTTGTCGTCATCCTTTGTGGAGCTACTCGTGACAGTTTGTCAGTGTAATGATATTTTTAATTTTGTAGGACATTATAACAGGCTAAGATATTAAGTACACATATAAGGTTGCCTATATGTAACATATATATTTTTATAATATAAACAGGTTTAGACCACTAATAATGACACTGAATGTGGGTGAGTAAATGTGTGAGGTAGTGTTAAGGACATGAAGTTCAGAGAAGGAACATTACACAAGAAAATAACATCACCATAAACTGTGAATCTGAACACTTTTAGAGTTTTATACAGTATTTATTGAGAGTTCATAGATTTTCAAAGATTATAACAGAATTGTAGTTTTTCTGTCAGTCCATATGCATCTGATGACCCTCTGGTTGGCGTCGAAGAGGGCTTGTTGGTTTCTGATGTTGTGAGATATTGTTACATCTCTGTGAATGGAAGCTAAGGCTTAATCTGTGAACATGTGCAAAAAACATAGTCAGTTTGCCGTCATTATCATTCTCAAATGAGTTTTGTTGGAGTATTTGGAGTATTCTTTTTGTTAGAGTACAAATATATCAAAAATATGAATTAAAAAAGTAAAGTAAAATAATGAGAGGCACAAACAAAAAGCAAAGCAGTAACCAAGCGTTTGACATTTGTGCATTTTCTCAGAAACTAGTGCACACACACATTCATAGTGTGTGATTCTGTGTCTCACATCCCCCCTCCCCCCAACACAATCATACACAATGTTTTCTTAAAACAGCTTAAAAGGCGTAATTGTGGCATCTAATAATTGTTAGGACATGAGAGGGAAAATACATTTAAAATAAAAAAATAAAAAAAATAAAAAATAAACCATTGTTGTTTTTTCGAATGCCAATGTGATCTGAAAAAGAATGCTAGAAAGGAACGGAGAGAGAAGGGACTGCACAATAAATAATGCTGGGTATTGAATTATAGACTTCCTGCTAGGCAATAAATAAATAAATAAATAAATAAATAAATAAATATTTGTTTACTAAGGAGAGTAGTTTCAAATTGTTTACATTATTGATTTGTCATCAAGTATTTCCCATAGCATTGCTTTGTAACCTTTGCATTAACCAGTAAAGTACAAACAAGAAAGCTTAGAAATATTACATTACACATTGTTAGAAAGAATTTTGTATTTACATGAACACCCTGCTCCAATTAGATGTTTAGTATAGTTCATATTTACATCTAGAAATTGTTTTTGGAATATATTAAAATAAGTCCTAATGCCCGAGTCCTTACATAATTTCCTTATAATAATGTACAACACCAAGATATCTTCTGCAGACAGAGTCAAACAAACTCTGAAGTTTGGAACAACTTGTAAAGAATGGACAAAGAAAACCATTTATGTATGCATGAACAGGAGAAGTAATTGCGTCAAATGGACAGCAGAATCCGTGCCTAAAATATCATATTGTTACACTTAATTGTTACATAATCTCCTAGCATCACTATGAATATACAATCAATGTTAATAACCTATTTTTATTGTCCATTGTGCATTCATACATTTCTGATCCTTGATTGAAGAAGCTATGCTTATGCAGATACGAGAACATTTGTTTAATTTGACTTTTTAGATCAGTTCGCCGATATTAATTGCAAAATATGTTTTGGAATGTATGGTACCAGTATTGCATGCAGTAAAGATATGAGTTAGGGATGCATTATTAAACATTGGTAATAAGTACGGATTGCTTGATTTCCTGCATGCTTCCACAATTCCCTGGTTATGAATAGTGCTTCATAAGATTTAGTTAGTTTCATTCAATATTTTGTTATTACTCGTGTTCAAAGTGGGTGGGAGAAAAGAAAAGAAAATCAAATCAAATGTGTGTTAATTACTTCCTTGAGCTTCTAACTTCTTATGTGTTCGTTCAACCCTGTTGTCTTTTGATCTTAAAAAAGCCAAGAAAACAGATTATTGATATATTGAGATATAAAATGTTGGTGAACATGATGCATATTGTTGTTATCTCTATGACTGTTGATAAAATTGAAATTTCACACCTTGATGGTAAATGTCTTGCATGCAGGTCCATCATGATTACACATATCTAAAAATTAATTGAATATGACAGATGTACAGTACCATTAAAAAAAATAATAAACAAATATTAATTTAAATAATAAATTATAAATATGTAATTCAATTAAAATGTATAAATAAAGATGAGTATATATACTATCCTCAATGAAATCTGTTCAGTATTGTGCTTTTAATTTTTTCAAGCATTGTAAGGCTAAACTATATTCATATGCCCTTCTCACGTGTGGAGGATGACGGGCTCTCTGACTGGCTCTTCTTGATGGAAAGCATCATGTGTCATGATGGAATTACAGTATTGGTTCAACACCATGAGCCCCTCCACCATATCAACACTTCACCATTTTCAATTCATTTCATATGTAAACACAGAACTACTCTCTTCTTCTGAATTCTGTACAAGTGATATTTACAATACATAACACAGAGGAATTCATTTTGCTTAATATTTTTCATTGACGAAGCCAAGAGATTCCTTAACTGCTGGCTTTTAAAACAAAATCAGTATGAATATGTATAATGCTTCAAGATGTTCAAAGCGCATATATCGTCTGTAAACATACATCCAATCAGAAAGAAAGAAGTTGAATAATACTCTCAACATGGCATGCCCACATAGAGGTGCAAGTAGTGTTTATAAGATAGACATTTGATGCAAGATAAGGAGAAAAAAAAAAAAAAACCCGCTGGATTTGCCAAAGATTGTGAGGTTCATAGCCTTGAATCTTTTGGAAGATAGTTCAATGTTTTGTTTGAGGTAATTCACAGCTGGTAAACGAGATCTTCCAGTGCGACTGGAGGTAAAACTTTATTTTGATGGTCCACTTTAGACATTCTACTAACTACAAGCAACATGTCAACTAGCAAGTCATTAGAGTATTAGTAGATCTACTAAACAGTCTACTAATAGCCCAATGAAAGTTAGTTGACAAGTACTTGACTGGTTACTAATAGTAGAATGTCTAAAGTGGACCATCAAAATAAAGTGTTACTCAAATGTATAGCCTACTTTCATTTTAGTGATATATGTGTCAAACAATGACCCGGTTTCACAGACAGGGCTTCAATTAATTAGTTCAATTAGGGCATTTAAGTAGCTTTTATAAACGTGACTTAGAAAAATAAAAACAATACTGGTGTGAATCTTGAGCCAAAGCAATGACACTGACATATTTTAAGAGATAATGCAGTGCAAGTTACTTTGAGTTAAAACAGCTCAAACATGCCAGCATTTTAGTCTGGGACTAGTCTTAAGCCTAGTCTGTCTCAATTTCCGTTAATTTCATTAGTGCTTCTGTACAACTATTCACAGAGACATCTGTGCCATCGATTAACCTTGTGGACAAGATTTTTGTCAAAAGTTAGCACCAATCTATTCTCACTCAAAAGGAGACAAAAACCGAAGCATGATCAATCGCTTTGTGTGCAACTACTAAGACAATAATAAATTGCGTGCTTGCAATTTCTTGCTTTATGTGTCTCTTATCATTATAATTTTAGGTAAAATGCCTCCACCTTACTGTTTTTTTGTAAAACAAAATTGATTATGTTTTTAATACTTTTGCAAGCATCTGTAAAAGTAGAAATGATTTGTATCCTTTTATAGATATTTTTGAGCACCTTATCCCACTCATACCCTAAACCTAACCACTTTTCAACAAGATAAAACACGTAACATGCAGATGAAAGAACAGTCACAGTAATTTATTGCATACAAGTATGAAAAATGACTGTATTCCAAGTCCTCTGAAGCCATATGTTACTTTTATGTGAAATTTAAGGTTTTAATCACTGAAAATCTTCATGCTCTGTGAAGACAGTCACACACCTCATTCAACAGATGACGCTTCTTCAGCAAGACTTGGAATATTTGCAAGTTTTGAATAAATAATTGTGACTGTACTTGTATCCTCTTATATCCTCCTTTATGTTGTTTTATATTGAGAAATGGTAAGGTTTAGGTTTAGGGGTTAGCGCTCAAACTGTCTAAATTGTAAAATCAGGGATTGGCATTCACTTTTTTGCTCAGTGGTTTTCCAAAGTTACTAGCCACTCAGCATTTTCACTGGCCACATATAGATATTTTTAATATTATCTCATAATTTGGCAGCAGGTTTATTAGGCTGCTGTCACTTTAAGACCTGACGCACTGATCCATTACACTGTTACACATGCGTTTCTCAACTGTTTACGTTCAATTCAAACATAACTGACTGTGTTTACGTGAATACTCATCAAGACCAGCACTTTGACATTATTTTGTGTGTATTTGACTGTTGAAGTGCAATAAGCAGCGAAAAAAAACTAAATTAAGTACTGAGAGGTGGCACAAAATTTGCGGGAATGAGTAAAATTATGCACAATACGAGCAATTCCACGCCGAAATTCAAGCTCTGTAACAGCAACAATATTAATCCGGAGCAAATGAAACGAATGAGTGAGGAGAGGCGGGTTTCTGTGTAACTCGTGTCAGAGAGATGAGAGAGCGAGAAAGCGCAGCTGGTATCGTGTGTCTATTCTGCGGAAAATGAGTATTGGATATTTCAGTATTGATGTGTATCAAAAAATCTATAATCTATAACACTACATTGCACTTAGTTTTTTATTTCAGATGCCTTTTTAAAAGACTACAACTGTAAAATTGATATTTTATATATAAAATTCAACCCGCCAAAATGACTAGTAGGAGTGACTGCGTTACACGCCACTGCTGAAATACACACGCATTTGGCGGGAGTTAATGTCAAGCCCTGAGTGTAGTGTAAATAAAATGATTGTGGCTTAAACTAAAAATCAAAACTCAACACTTGTGTCATAATGAAAAAAATGATACCCCAATATATAATTGCCTGACAATAAAAAACGCATGTCCTTTGTGTCCGTGTATTGACAGGAATGGTTTCTCATTAAAAGCAATGGTAATCCTAGTCTGTAGATAGTGTAAAGCAATTGCCAAAGGAATGCCTTTAGCATCTTAATAGTGGCAAGGCATCTGTCAATGCTGCAGTTTTTGATGCCTTCGGAGTGAGAACGGTTTGAGACTACACACAAGGTGTCAAGGTTAGGCCGGTCACTACATGTTGTAACTACACCATTTTGCTATTTAAAAGTATATATATATATATATATATATATATATATATATATATATATATATATATATATATATATATATATAGTCTGATGAATCAAATATTTATCTTTTTTTTTTGGAGTGCTCTTACAAACGGGAAAAAGGGCTATATTTTTCCTTGTCTGCTGCCTTTCACATCACAGCTCAGAGTAATCGCTGCTGAAGGGTTTGGGTTTAGGTTTGTTCCTCTGATGCTTTCAGCCAATAAGCATTGCCATTTCCTGCTGAATAACAATCAGTCATGTGGCATTTTCACCATCATGAACAATGATGGCAGAATTCAGGTCACATACTTTCAAGCATCAGTAGAACAACTGCAATTGAGATGAATGGGAATGCTAATGGATAGGCTAGCATTACACAAGATTTATGGGAGCTATAAAAATGATTAGAGTTAGCAGCTGAATCGAGTTGTTCGGGGTAGTTTGAAGTAATACCTTCAACTTCCATAGCATGCTGAACATCAAAATTAAACATAATATAAGCATATTGGAAATGTAAAGCTTACCAAAGTGTCAATAAACTTTAGAGTAAAGGATTTGAGTGTCACATTTTACCAAAATAAATGAGGTTAAGGAAAAGTGTATAATAAATTCTCTTGAATAAATAAACTATCATCTGTGTGTAAAGTAGAAAATACAACCATATGATAAAACTATTCCTATAGTCTCTTTACTCAATAGACCATAAAAAAAGAAAACTACAAATAAAGGAATAGAAATATTCAATTATTGAGTGCTGCTTTTTAACCATTGCTAAAGGAGGAAAGAACTGACAGTGAAGTGCTGCGGATGTCTAATCTTTAAGTCTTTGATTTTTCTGTTGCTAAAAAGATACTAATTTGCAGCAATAACTGGTTTGATAATTTTGCAACAAAACAAGTATACCTAATATTGAACAAAACTCTCAAATGCACTAAAAACTACTGACTTTTGGAATAGGCACCATTTGTTCTTAACCTCTTTAGAGTGTCGGTGTCAGCCAGCAATTAAGGTGAACCCAAGGTTAAAGAGAGTTAGTCCTGATTTTAATCTGTCAACATAAGTCCTGCTTGTATTGCAAAATCAGACGCAGGATAACGGAAGAATATACTGACATAAAAATTTGTGGCGCTTCTTGGACGGCCCCGCGATCCAGTTAGTTGACATAATAAAGCCAATAGATGACGTTGAAGAAAGAAAATACGGTGGGGAAGATCATTCTCGACCATTTGTCGATTGAATTTACATCAGTTAAGTCAGGGATGTTGATTTTAAGCTGTGAGGTGCGCCGTCGTAGTCGGCTCTTCTTCTGAGCAACGTGGCGTTCCAGCGCATTGTGCCCGAAGTTGTGCCTGGCCAGGCCGGCTTTCCGATACTGCAGTGTGGTGCTGTCAAAGGCCAGCATGGTTGAACGGGGGTCGCCCAAACCCAGGCTTAACTCGGATGTGCCCATTTCATTCTTGATCTCCAGAGGAGTGAGAAGGATGTTTTCATGGGGGTCCATCTAAGACATAAATACAGATGGACAGGTTAGTAATGGTAACAGTGTTATTTTCGTTTTCTTTCTTTTTTCCATTACTTTGTTATGCATTAGAAACAATATCAATTGGAAAATATCTTAAACGGTTTTCTTTTTTTTTTTTGTAAATACATTTCCAATTAAAATGAATCACATTTACATAAAACATAAAGAATAAGAATGCTAACTTACCTACTGCTTTTCATGAATTATTACTTTTTGGCATTTTAACACAGTATTTAACATAGACTGAGACAAACCAACGAAGTGCCAGTAACACAGTATAATGGAAAAGGGTTTGGTGCACATAGAGATGTAAAGCAAAGTGAGGTAAGGCATGATGGTACACATGATAGTATTTATGCTACATATTTCTACAAAATTCTGACCTTTTCATGACATATAATAGGGACCGATATGTAGAAATATCTAATAAATACAAAATATATAATAAAAAAACTGTTCAGTTGTTCACCCTTGTTTTCAAAGCAGATTACCTGTTCCTTTCTGAATTGTACTTTCAATGGTGTTTTATTAAATAGTATCTAAAATAGTAAACATCTGTTTTGGTGAGTGGTTTGGAGGGAAAAGAGAGGTGATGATGGTAATGGAGAAAGAAAAAAAAAAACACATTCTGTTATGATTTACTCACCCACATGTCATTCAAAACCTGACTTGCTTTCTTCCTTGAAACACAAGAAGAGATTTTGAAAAATATTCTGCCCACTCCTTTTCTATATGTTGAAAGAGAACTGTGGACAAGTTCCAATATGACAAAAATTTACCAAAAAAAGCATGACTTGTGTATTTTATGTGACTTTTGCAAAATCATCTGAAGCTGAACAATAAGACCACGGAAAATCTTCCCTTCTGAAGAAAGTCATATCAGAGTTTGGACAACATAAGAGTGTTTAAATGATGACAGAATTTTCAATTTCAGTCAGCAATGTTTTTAAGAGGAAACAAGAAATCGTAAAAAAAACAAGAACACCACATTCTTAATCCCAACTCGTCACATTAACATACAGGCTACCCCTTTAGCACCGTTTTTCGACATGCAAGGTACTCCATTGCTTTCAATGAGAAATATAAGGTATTAATACGCAATGGTCATGGGAATTTTGTCACCATGATAAAAAATATAGAATGAGTTTAATTTTGCCATTATGACATACATTGCCATTATGACATAATTTTATTTACATTACACTATTTAAACATTTTTGCACACATAACCCAACCCATACCCCTAAATCAACCCATTTGTATATTATATAATATAAAACACAGGATATAACAGGCAGACACAACTACAGTCACAATTTATTCAAGATGTACATATATTGGAGGGTTCTGAGGCCAAACGATTGATTTACTTGAGGAGCAGACCCAAAAGGTGATCACAATTTTCATCCGCCGTAAAGCTCATTTCCTAGTGATGGGGAGTCGACTCCAAAAGAGTCGATTCCTCGACTTGTAATAACCCTCATGTCGGAGTTGACTCCAGCACAGGAATCGACTCTCGTTGTCGACTCCGTTGCTGTGTCTGAAATCGCTCAATCGTGCATCAGAGAGCTGGAGCTGTCGCAGAAACAACATCACAGTCACACACTTTTATCCTACATGTAGCTTGCTTTACAAAAAATAACAGCCAATTACATTGTAATTATACAAACCTCAATGCCAGCTTTGTGGTTTCACCAAAGTTTTTTTAATACAATCGATATTAAAGGGATGGTTCGGAGTAATTTCAGCCTAGGGTCCTTTGCACTATGACCTTGAGCCAAACACCCCCCAGAAGCCTTTTTTCCCTTGGTCGAACATTATTAAAGTTAGAGCTTCTTTAGAGACATCAGCCGGATGGCTTAGTGCAGGCGCTAATGGATCCAAGGATGTATCTCGTAAATTACCACACTAATAATGCCCAGAATGGGACCAAACTTCTACAGTAGTACAAATAGGTTCTGTACTCATAAAACAAGACATTGGAAAGTTTGTAAGTACATCAGGAGTTTATTTAAATAACACTTGCCTGATGGCTTATGCTACCGCTAACCCGGACGTCGAGGCCACTTCCGTGATTCCGGGGGTTTGGCTCGAGGTCATGGTGCAAATGACCCTAGGTTGAAATTACTCCGAACCATCCCTTTAATTTGGTTTGCCATGGTTATTCTAATTTGTGTTCATAATCAGTAAACCCTTACACTTTTTTTTTTTAATGTGTCCCTGTTAGAGTGTAATTATACATTTAAATATTTAAATACTTAGTAATATGAATTAACTACATGTACTTACTATAGGATTATGGTAGGGTTATGGTTTGGTTTAGAGCTAGTTGCATGTAATTATGCTTTATTTAAAGTTATTACTATAGTAAATATATGTAACATGTTACAAGGACACATTAAAATAAAGTGTTAAAAAAAAGAAGAAAAAACTGCTAAAAAAATAAACACATTAATATGTGTATTATGTGTATTATATGTATTTAGGCAAGACATTGTTTTCATTATCTTGAACGTTCCTGTCCAAGCAGCTTTTTGGACTAAACTGGACTAATTTGGCCAATCACGCTTAACAATGTGTGTACTAGTTTTAGGCTTCATGTCAGAAAAAAAAAAGATTAGCCAACATTTAGTGTGTAATAATATGGAGCCCATAAAGTGATGGTGGGGAAAAAAATATGAGATGGGAGAAAAATTAACAAGTCAATGATTTTGCGTTCCCCCAAGAAACTTTGCGTGTGCTCGCAAAACCTTTGCGTTGACCCCGAAACTTTGCGTTAGCCCGCAAAACCTTTGCGTTCCCCCGAGAAACTTTGCGTTTTCTTGCCAAAATGCTTTGTGTTCCCCTGAGAAAGTTAGCGTTCGATCGCAAAACGGTTTGCGTACCTCCGAGAAACTTTGCAAGCGAACACAAAGTTTCTCAGTGGAACGCAAAACATTTTGGCAAGAAAACGCAAAGTTTCGCGGGGGAACGCAAAACATTTGCGAAAGAACGCAAAAGCTTTGACAAATATCTTTTCCTCCATCTCATATTTTTTTCCTTCACCATGTCCCTTTAGGCGCTCCGTATAATAATGACGGCAATCTTGTATTCTCATTGCTGAACCTATTTTGACAAAGTAAATGGAGAAAATCGATTCCGGGAGTCTATTCCATTGACTCCTACGGTGGGAGTCGGAAATCGGTGTCAACTGCCAGAAGAAGCATTACATCAGCTTTGATTGAGAAATGCCATTGGCTTTTGTGTGCCTTGCGACTGATTGCGACATGCTAATGTTCGGGTGTATCATTTGAATGAGATATGACTGCATGCGTTCAAGGAGTGGGATCATTTTCATTTGCTCCAAAAATATCTAGGAAAGTATAAATATTTATGAAATCATCTCTACTTTTACAAACGCATTCAAATAATTAAAATGTGGCTTGATCTGATGTATAAGGCAAACAAGAGAAAGCAATGGAGTGCCCTGCACATTGCAAAATTATGATAAGGAGGTACCCTGCACGTTAGAAAGTGACGCCAAAGGTTCCTGACCAAGCATCCATATGTGACAAGTTGGAAGTGAGAACATGTTGTAAAAATAGACGGGGTCTCAAATAAATTTGCCGCGCTATACGCCATAACTCTCTTGATGAACGTTTTCAGTACCTTATTTTTTGAATCGCCTAGTCCTAATGCTGCATCGTCCACAAAGATTGGTTCCCACATGGAGTCATGTGCGTCAATATCCCTCTGTTTCATTCTGGCATACAGAGCATCGTCTCTCTGAACTACATTTCCCATCAACCACTGAAAGCATACAAAATCATCACCATCAAAGCAGTCACTTTTAAAAAAAAATTGAAGTGTGAGGCAATGCAGGCATTTTGTGGATTATGCTTCAAAGAAAACCACAGCTCTGAATCCAAGGTCATCCTTCAATAACTTCTACTACATCTGAGCACCAGCAACACATCTTCAAATTTTAACAAACAAGAGTCTTGACCAGTTCCCTGAGTGCTGTTATTGCTCAGTGGTTTTCAAATATTAGGGTCAGTACCCAAACATAGGTCACAGATCTGTAGCTGCTAATAGGGTCTCAGAGAGCATGGGGAAAACAATGCTAAATGCCAATAATAAAATCCCCAATATAAATATAAATATCTGGGTCTAGAAGCAAAAACTAGCTGAGATCTACTGATATATGTCTCTATGTTATAATTATATCAAATATATAAACAACTTAATGACTACAGTATCACAACTATTATTTTATCTTCTTACCATATGTTACTAGCCAGCATTATCCTAAACAAGCTTTTTTCCTGAAATACTGCTAGTCCAATCTAGATTATGATGTTGCTTTTTCTCATCTGTCTTAGATGCATTTATCTTATAGATGCAAGAATACATTTGTGAATCCTTGCAAATATCTGGATTTCAGCATTGATAACTCATAAAACAGTTCTGGCAGGTAATTATACAGAACCACTTTGACGACAAAACAGTATTTCAGATGCTGTGCGAAGAGATTGTGCGCTGGCAAGGCCAGCTATGCTGTCCCATCGCAAAGTCACATCTTTTTTGATGCTCATTGAGGAATTTTATTCGGTTAATGTGTTTCCATCGTGGTTTATGTGAATGTTTTCTTATCGGATAAAAAGCTTATCTGACTCATTTTTTATTTTTTTATTTATGCTCATTTTGGCATTTGGCTTTTTTTTTTTTTTATGCGAAATCCCAAAATGTGGAATAGTTATTGACTCCAATTAACTTTTGGGGAAATCATAACACAGAGGTTCACTTGCCAGCCTGCTCTGTCAATCATAAATCAGTGGTTTCAATTTATTTATTTTTTTAAAGTACAACTTTTTGTGTTAAGTCTGATTGTGTTTATACATGAAGATCAGACCACATATTATAAGCAATCAATGCAGAAATCCACTAACTATATTCTCAAAGGGTTAACAAGCTTATTGTAGCCACTGCATATTTATCTTTTTATTTGCCTTTTTATTATTTTGACCTGATGTCACCCGAGTTTGATGTCATAGAGAGTAAAACAAAAGTTAATGAGTTATTCTCACTGCGATAACGGGTTATTGCATTTGGTTGTTTGCAAAAGTTATGCGAATATCTGTAGTCAACATATTCAGTTTCATATACTAATGTAGTGGTGGTTGCATTCTGTGCATTATGTTAAAAAAAAGGTTTGACTCAAATTCTACCTCAACATAAAACCACATTGATGCCTTCAAATATGACTGCAAACAAAAGGTTAAAGAAGAACCACTGCTTTCATTGTCTAACAAATAAACTACTCTAAATGTGCAGATTGTATAGTGCAGTCTCATGTTGGTTACAATCACGTCAGACATTGAAATTACAGTGAAAATATGAATACAGACTAGACAGAACATTCAAAACAAGCATTCACAAGTAACAGGCATTGACACTGACATCGATTTGCAGTGACAAAGCCACCTGGAGTCATTTAGGCCTATTTAAAGTCAGAGTTGCCAACAGATTCCCGGCAACACGAGTGTCAGTGACCGTTTTCAATGTTCTGTTTTAAACACTGTTATTGAAAATTTTACATTCTGAGCAGAACTACTTCAGTATAATAATATACTATTTTGGTAACACTTTACAATAACGGCCCAGTAGTTATGCATTAACTAACAATGGGCAATACATTGTTTTTTACAGTATTTTTGAATCTTTGTTTAACATCATATAATAAAAAGACAACAGTTCATTGTTAGCTCAGGACCATTAAAAATATTAACAGATACAACTTTTGATTTTGTTAATTGGTAGATGTTGAAATTAACATTAACTGAGATTAAAAAATGCTTAAGAAGTACTTATTATTAGTTCATGTTAACTAATATAGTTAAAGGGTAACTACTGATTTTCAACCGCTTTGTATTGTTACGTCAGTAGTATATTGTGTACACTTTCTTCACGTTACCTCCCTGTATATTTGTCAGCAAATGTCCGCTGGATGACGTAAACCATACTTTTGAGAGCTCCAAGGCTTTAATAAAAACTACAGATCATACTTTCACATTTTGTATCCCAGCTTATGGGCAGTCAGGTCAAGCCCAGTGCATTATGGGTGCTAAAGTCACCTTTTTATCTTTTTTCTATGGCCAGATAATAAAAAAATAAAAAAGGTAATAGCAAATTTTTATCTCACAATTCTGACTTTTTTTTCTCACAATTGCGTGATATAAAGTCGCAATTGCCTGTTATAAAGTCAGAATTGTGAGATATAAACTCGCAATTGCGAGAAATAAACTTGCAATTCTGACATTATAACACGCAATTGTGAGTTATAAAGTCAGAATTGCATGATATAAAGTTGCAATTGCGTGTTATAAAGTCAGAATTGTGAGATATAAACTCGCAATTGCAAGAAAAAAAGTCGCAATTGTCTTTTAAAATGTTTCATTCTGTGGCGGAAACAAGCTTCCATGGTTTTCTCTAGTCATGTGGCACAGAAAAAAACAGTGCCTTTCTACTGCATAGACTGCCAAGTTTTACTAAAAGCCCTCCTTGCCAGTGGTCAAATGGAACCTTACTGTAAAGTGTCACCAAAGTATTTTTATAATTCACTTTTTTCAACTTTATGTATAATTACTGTTAAAGTTACTGTGCAGCTATTATAAACTTTGCTAAGTGTATGAATTTCAAACATACTTTGTTGGGGTCCATTCTCATTTTTTCATTGTTGGCTGTGGAGGCTTTCTCTGCCGCTCTCTTCTGCCGCTGCGGTCCTCTGCCGAAGAAGATGTAGTTGACCAGCGCGTACTCCAGCAGAGCCAGGAAGACGAACACGAAACAGCCCATCAGGTACATGTCAATGGCTTTGACGTACGGAATCTTTGGAAGAGTCTCCCTCAAATGTGTGTTGATGGTGGTCATGGTCAGCACGGTGGTGATGCCTAAGTTCAAAAGGGAATTATTGTTAAGGGTGCAAATGACAAAAAAGTGGATTCTATTGAAGAACTGTAATTATTGGAAACAAAGAAGACAGGCAGGATCAAGGAAGGGAGGTAGAAGCTAGTGGCTCGAAGTGCAAGGGTTTTAATGAAATAAAAGAGCAAAACAAAAAGCCAGGAAACAGGAAACTTAAATAAAGCAAAAACACAAAATATAAATATGACCAAAAACCAGGAACTCGGACGGGAACAGAAACACGAAACAAACCCAAAACAAGGGTTTCAACAACTGACAAAACACAAGAGAAAACATACGTGTATTTATACACAAGGGTTAATGAGAAAACTAGAAAACACCTGGGAACGATAATGGGCTAATCAACAGAGTTAAGGGCCTAGCACACTGAGTCCGAAATTCTCGTCCGAAATTTTCGCACGTTAAAAAATAAATACTATCTCATGTTGTGTTAATCACATTTACACACTGCCTCAGAAACTTTTGTCCGTCATAAAAAAAATAAATGTCTGCGGTTACTGTTTGTGAACTTTGTTTTACCTGTTGTAGCGAGCAGGACAATGCTGAGAGCCGTGAGAGAACCGTGTGAGGCCGGTGGCGTGATTACTGATGAGCGTCACCTGCGCAACGCACCGGTCTCGTATCTCTCACGGCCCTCTGCCTCGTACTGCTCGCCACACCTCTGCTCCCTGTTATCTCTGTCATGGCCAAGGAGGCTGAATCTGAACTCTCTGAGCTTCCTGTCACTGTCACGGACACCGATTTTGAACTCTCTGAGCTCCCTGTTACAGCCATTGAGGCCGTAAATAATCTCTCTGTGCTCTGTTTCATGGATGCTGTGGAATCTAGCACCGACAGTACCGTCATGGCTCCAGGCTCTGATGTGGTCTTCAGAACCGCCTTAGGGGTATTCTGCTCTGTGGTGGTAGTCTTCTGCTTCTCCATGGGGGTCTTCAGCCCAGTCTGCTTGGCCGTGGTCCTCTACTCCGCCAAGGGGATCTTCAGTATCGTCTGCTCTGCTCGTGATGGTCTCCTGCTTTGCCCTGGTGGTCTTCTGTTCTGCCTGCTCCACCTTGGAGTTCTCCTGCTCCGCCGGCTCCACCCTGGAGGTCTCCTGCTCCGCCTGCTCCACCCTGGAAGTTTCCTGCTCTGCCTGCTCCACCATGGAGGTCTCCTGCTCCGCCTGCTCCGCCTGATCCACCTTGGAGGTATCCTGCTCTACCTGCTCCACCCTGGAGGTATCCTGCTCCGCCGGCTCCACCCTGGAGGTCTCCTGCTCCGCCTGCTCCACCCTGGAGGTCTCCTGCTCCACCCTGGAGGTCTCCTGCTCAGCCGGCTCCACCCTGGAGGTCTTCTGCTCCACCCTGGAGGTATCCTGCGCTACTTGCTCCACCCTGGAGGTATCCTGCTCTGCCGGCTCCACCCTGGAGGTCTCCTGCTCTGACAGTTCCACCCTGGAGGTCTCCTGCTCCACCTGCTCTACCCTGGAGGTCTCCTGCTCTGCCTGCTCCACCATGGAGGTCCTCTGCTCTGCCTGCTCCACCCTGGAGGTCTCCTGCTCTGCCTGCTCCACCCTAGAGGTCTCCTGCTCCGCCTGCTCCACCCTGGAGGTCTCCTGCTCTGCCTGCTCCACCATGGAGGTCCTCTGCTCTGCCTGCTCCACCATGGAGGTCCTCTGCTCTGCCTGCTCCACCCTGGAGGTCTCCTGCTCCGCCGGCTCCACCCTGGAGGTCTCCTGCTCCACCCTGGAGGTCTCCTGCTCCGCCTGCTCCACCCTGGAGGTATCCTGCTCCGCCTGCTCCACCTCGGAGGTCTCCTGCTCTGCCGGCTCAACCCTGGAGGTATCCTGCTCTGCCGGCTCCATCCTGGAGGTTTTCTGTTCTGCCTGCTCCACCCTGGAGGTCTCCTGCTCTGCCGGCTCCACCCTGGAGGTCTCCTGCTCCGCCTGCTCCACCCTAGAGGAATCCTGCTCTGCCTGCTCCACCATGGAGGTCTCCTGCTCTGCCGGCTCCACCCTGGAGGTCTCCTGCTTCGCCTGCTCCACCCTGGATGTCTCCTGCTCCGCCTGCTCCAACCTGAAGGTATCCTGCTCCGCCTGCTCCACCCTGGAGGTCTCCTGCTCTGCCTGCTCCACCCTGGAGGTATCCTGCTCCGCCTGCTCCACCTCGGAGGTCTCCTGCTCTGCTGGCTCAACCCTGGAGGTTTTCTGCTCTGCTTGCTCCACCCTGGAGGTCTCCTGCTCAGCCTGTTCCTCCTTGGAGGTCTCCTGCTCTGCCTGCTTCACCCTGGAGGTCTCCTGCTCCGCTGGCTCCACCCTGGCTCCCTGAGTTGTCAGCTCTACCCTAGATTCCTGAACTGCCGACTCCCCTTGTTCTCTAGGCCCACTTCCATGACACAGGCCTGGCCCTTCATCCCTCCACCTGTTCCGCCTTCGCTCCACCACCCTCCTTGACTTTTTGCGTCAGTTTTAGGAGTGTCTGGAATCTGCTCCTTAAGGGGGGATCTTGTTTGTTTCCATGTCAACTGTTCACCTACACCTGTCCTTCACTTAGTCTCTTGTTACCTTTATGTATTTAAACCCTCAGTCATCGTCTGATCATTGTCTTGTGTTGAAGTTGAAGTTTCTTGCTGTTTTTTCTATGTATCGTTCCTGGTGTTTATTAATGTGTTTTCATTTTTCTCCTGCATCAAGCATCGTCCTGGATTATTACGTCTAGCCAGCGTGTGGCAATTGCATTCTATGAAAACCAAATGAGATCATCCTAAGTATGTCCTCATTTAGAAAGTTCGAAAAACATGTGCAATGTGTGAGGGAACTTTATCAGAATTCTTTTCTTTCAGTTGATGATTCAGAATCTTAAAATGGTGTGATTTTTCATGCTCTCAGCCTGCAGAGTGGGAGCTAGGCACCTTAATTGGTGAAACACAAAGCCTTCCTGCTTCTCAACAGTGATTAAGAAATAGTCCTGTCATTTTAAGCAGTGAAATATCCATTCAGTGTCATTCTGACAATTTTCATGAAATTCACCGCTGATCCTTTGACGGGTATTACAGAGCTTATGAGGTACAAAGTAAGTATTGTTCAAAAATCCTTGTGTTTTATTGTTATTATTATTATTATTTGCACTACAACAGATGCTAAAGTCATGTTATTGAAACCTTTTCGTAATATGCATATGGTACCAATATAGCCATGATTCAACTCAACCAATAGCACAGCAGATTCCGTCCTCCTACTCCTGCCTTGTGGTATTGGCTAAATCAGATGGTTATTCACTTGATACACAGTACTGTGGTAATTGACACACACTATCCATCCATGCAGATGCACATTTGTATCCAAATATTTGATGATTCTAATCAGTATGAGCTTTAAACACTTATATCTGTTCATCCTATATATACACAATCACTCAGACTTCTGTTAAATACTAAACTTGTCATGATCCAAGTGTGTTTAATGTTCATGGACTTTTAGGGTAAGTTTACACGACAACGATATGCTTAAAACAGTTTTTCCTTTGAGTTTTCCACATTCGTGTCTACAGGCTGTTTCTTTGCCCGCTTTGTATCTGTGGACCATCTGAGTTTGTTTTATTAAATAAATACCTTTTGTTTTGGACCCTTTGAATCTTGTTCATCTTCCTCAGGACCTATACATGGCAACAGTGGTTTAAACTTGTGTGGATGAACGAGGCCAGGCCAGACAGCAATCACAAAGAGTGCTCTTTTATTCACACTGAGAAGCCAATCTCAGCCTTACATAATCAGTGATGACAGGAAAAATGTGGAGTCTTAGGAGAGAGAGAGAGAGAGATAGAGAGAGAGAGAGAGAGAGAGAGAGAGAGAGAGAGAGAGAGATAGAGAGAGAGAGAGAGAGAGAGAGAGAGAGAGAGAGAGAGAGAGAGAGAGAGAGAGAGAGAGAGAGAGAGAGAGAGAGAGAGAGAGAACGTGTGGTGAAAAAGAAAATCCAATGAGTAAAAATGTCTGTCACGATGCTTGATTAAAGACTTTTAAAAAGGATCTTAGAGGGTACTTGGGGTGAATCATGTTCCAGTGATATTACAAGGGAAGATCATTAATAGAACAGGGAACAGGGGAGACAGTAATCAGGAACCATAGGGGCTTTTTCACTGGAGCAACCTTCTCATAGTTCCTACAACTATTGGGGGAAGTACCCGCTTTTTGGCATGTTCGCACCGCAGGAAATGGGAACGATGTTACAGGTAGTTCTAGGAACGCCTTTTGGGGGAACTAAATTAGCTCCTACTTCAGAGCAGGGTCAAAACTAGCACTATAGGAACAAAAAAAGTTGTATACACCCTATATATTTACTCTACAAACTTACTCTATAAACATGGACAACAGTGATAGAAGGACCTCTAACCCTTTACGCTGAGGAGAAAATCCAACGCAACTTTGAGGGGACCAATCGAAACATGATTATGTATTTTTGCTCAGCTAGCGACATTGGGCATCATCCACACGGCAAACGCTAATATTCTTTCATATACTGTTTACTTTCTTTGTATAACAGTTCTATCTAACGTATTAGACAGGACTGTTAAACAGATCATATACTAAAGAAGATGGAGGATAGGAACGCTGTGTGCTCGGGCTCTGCCGTACTCAGCGCCGTCAAAATAAAAGTCACAACAACAAGCGCGGAATATGTCGCATCAGTGTTCCTGCTGGTGGTGCAAATGCAACTAGGAAAATGTTCCTATGGGTACATTTAGTTCTCTGGGAACCACCCTGGTGGCTAGTTCCTATAACCAAGTTCCTATAACTACATAGTGCAAAAGGGGTTCATGACAGCTAATGATAGAATCTGAACTCAGGCAAATGGTGACAATTAAAACAAACAAAACAAGATAATAAAAATAAACAAAACAGAACAGAACAAGACATGAACATGACATTTACATCATATTATTTTCTTGATAAAACAAAATTGCAGCGGCAGTATATGTATATAGTGGGTGACCTCAGGTGCATTTTCTTGATTTTTTTGTTTTTGTGAAGAGGGCAGAGCAGAAAATAAGGTGAGAACACTGCTGCACTATAACAGAAGAAAGGTATGCATATATGGATAGGTGAGTGTGTATATATATAGAAGTATATATATAATGAATGTCACCATATGTGTGCGCCTACCTAAAGCAACCCTGGCAGCCGAGGCATCATAGTTGATCCAGAAGGATACCCAAGATAGGATGGTGATTAGGATGGAAGGCATGTAGGTCTGCAAAATGAAGTAGCCAATGTTTCTCTTAAGCTTGAAGCTCAGGGAGAGTCGAGGATATGAACCTGGAAGAAAATAATATACCAGCATAACCCAGCAACAAGATCACAATCCATTAGCTACATTTATAAAATGCTTTTTGAACAGTTAAGGGATTTGTATATTTTGTCACAGGCCCAGAAAAAGTCCCACTCAAAACGTTCTCTGTTAATCTTAATTGCGCATCATATTGTGTAATATATGTAATATTCACATTTGCGCATAGTGCTTTGTAAGCCAGTAGGATAAAAGTGATGTTTGAACATATATACTGAACATATGCAGTTGATTGAGATAATTTATATTTATGAAATATATTTATATCTCTCTCTATATATATATATATCGTCTTTAACAAGACAGTATAGGGAGGGAGAGAAAGGAAAAGACAAGAGAGGATAGCAGGAGACGGGATCAGGAAAGGATATCACACAAAAAATCATGCCATATGTCAGAGCAGGGCCCATATGATATAATATAACATTTAATATATGCTTAGCCATAATGTAGCGTGTGCACAACACGCATACACTTTGCTTCTCTCATCTACACACAGACACAGCAGTTGCCATGTTTGCAAACTATACATAATTACAAGGAAAAATATTCCACAGGCATAAATCTAGCTTACACATTTGCCCAAATTATTATACGCCTGTTTAACCGAAGGTGGGTTTCTCCCGTCCCCATACAATGTCACTTCACTGTCTTTTACGGCCCTGGCGAGAACGTTGGCCTCCTCGGCTGTGAACCGCTCCTGGCGTGCGCCTGGCAAATCCGCCGTTATAATTGCAATCCGCCATGGAACAAGCGCGCCTGCTCTTAGAGGGAATGTGAGATGACGTTCTGATTGGTTTATTTCACGTTACGCCCAAAACACACCTATGAATAATGAAGCTACTTCAGACCAACACATTTTAGATTTGCGTCGAGATCCGCCCACAAAGTTACTTGCATTTCGCGTTTGATACTTGCGTTTCAGATCATTAAAATAGGGCCCCTAGACTTAATGACATAGTCGTCTTGTTAAAAACTAGCAGGCTTGGTAGAGCTGTTGAAGTTTAACATCAGAGCACAGTCTTCATCCTGTTTGACATGCTGAACCAAACATCATTTTTAAAGACTGCAACTACAGCTAACCTCCTGACTTGCATGACAAATTCATGAATATGAAAATGTAATCAATGAATAAATCAAGTGGTCACACAACGATTTGTTAAATAACTTATAAGAACACCCTGTGTCTTGTTTTTAGTGTATGTGTTTTTCATTCTCAGACCACAGTTAATTCATACAACCGCTGGGGCCTGGGACACCACTAGACAAGCCAAATTGAGAGGGTTCATGAACCCAGATGTGTTGCTTATTTTTTACTAGGGTTCATGAATGAGTTGCTTACTGACTGACTCTGACTGAAACTGCTTCCTGAAGCAGAAACTGCCCACTAGAGCCAGCCGCATATGTGTCTGTGTAGTAAATGGGTTTGAATGGGAGAGGGTTTTCAACCGCAAAGTGTCATAATATGTGATGCAGTAAAGTAACATAGACTTTTTTTTTTTTTTTTTTTTTGCATTTGCATTTGAGAACACCACTATAACTTTACTATTTTAATAAGCTGCAAACTGGTCTTTTAAGTAAAGTAAAGACTGGTTTTGGTTTTATTACCTGTAGAAAACACCACGTTTTTCGAGATGAGTTTGTAGTCCACTATAGAGAACTGAGGAAGCTCTATCCTTTCAACCCCCGTTACTGCATGGTCGCCACCTCGCCAGTAGAACTCAATATCATCTGTGGTGTAGCCATCTGAGGGAGACAAAGGCAGATATTAAAACATATATGGATGGTGGTCATGTGATTGATGTCTCATTGGGTGTTCCAAAGTCTCGGTCATTAAAATGGCCAATAAATAGGCATATTCTGGCATCAAAATAAATGCAGAAATAAATGATACAGCTTACTTTCCTATCTGCATAATCTTGCAAATCCATTACACAAATGAACAAACTTGCAAAGCTAACTTAAGTTGATTAGCTAGTGACCCAAAAAACAACAACAACAAGATGTTTATGAACATTTTCTGCAGCTGTGATGTTGTCTGGACAGATGCCACAAAATACAATAATAAATTGTGGGAAAAATATAAAACAGTTTTTGAATTATAAGAAATTAATTATCTTATTTGCTCTTAAATGATTGGATAAATGAAACTTTGCCAGATTACGAACCGTCATCTACAGCAAACAGAGTCTTAATTCATTATAAACTTTGCATATACATAATTTAACATGTTAAATCATTCAAGGCATGCTAAGATGTGAAGAATTATAAATGATGAAAAAAGTTCAGCTGTGAACATTTACTACATCTGAGGGGAGCTCTGAAATGGACCTGTAATACGGGTCATTATATGAGATATTCTCTTCTTTCTAATAACAACAGAGGAATGTGTCTGTGCCATATGTTGTTGCCTGAATCACTAATTTTTATTTTTATCTATCTATCTATCTATCTATCTATCTATCTATCTATCTATCTATCTATCTATCTATCTATCTATCTATCTATCTATCTATCTATCTATCTATCTATCTATCTATCTATCTATCTATCATCTATCTATCTATCTATCTATCTATCTATCTTATTTTATTTTATTTTTTGTGTGGCTAAAATTCGGCCCTGGACAAATCCAACCCATCCGCGCGCCTGGCCCACGAGTTCCCCCTTTGTTGAGGTTAGGGCCTTAAATTGGAGTATATAAATTAATACATAAAACTAGGATAGGGACAAATAATGATAGATATAATTGAATTTACTACAAATGCAGTTAACAAACTTAATATTGCATTTTTGTCACATTGAAATGCACTTGATAGTAAAGCACTGATTTTGAGCAAAGATGCCGTACATTTATTGCTATTAGATTCTGATCATCATTTACCTACCCTCATGTTGTTCCAAACCTGTATGCCTTTCTCTCTTCTGTGACACACACACAAATATATTTTGATGAATGTTGGCAACCAAACCATTTTGGTTAGGCTATACCCTTGACTTCTATTGTATGGACAAAAAAACAGACTCAAATGATTTTCTTTTATGTTCCACAGAAAGATAGACATTCAGGTTTGGACGACACTAGGGCAAGTAAATGATGGCATTTTGGGTTGAACTATCCCTTTAAAAACAATGTCATTTGTAAAGAGGTTAACACCTAATTTATGTAAGACACTGATATTTGTTGTTCATCAGGCTCTCATTGAATTAACATCTAACTGCAGTCCTATTTAACTGTAAGATCATGGTATTCACAGGTAAAATTGTGCTCCTCATTACTGTGGGTATATGGTTTCTTAAGTAAATAAATAATTATAAACTATAGAATTTGTAATACAAATATTGTACAATAAAAATACGAAAACAACCTCTATAAAAGTGATTTATATTCTGTAATATTTAATGTAAAAGCCACATTTTAAATACTGCCAAAACACTATCTTTCTTCAGTGTTAGTAGCTGCAAGGTAAATGACTATAAAGGTGGTGGTGCTGGATTGATAAGCTGTGTGTATAAGCATTTTCCAATTTAAGTCGTCATGTATTTTGACAGCCACAGCTGTTTTCAGCTATAGATTCACCACAGAACCTGTAATGTTCCCATATCACACGGAGTTCTGACCTCCACACGGAGGTGATTTACTAAGGTTTGCGCTAGTCTACTGGTATTTGCACCATTATTTACCTCCCAAAAAAAGGTGTCTTAAAAAAGCTATGTTAATTGGAACTGCTCTTGGTAGATTGTGTTGGTCATTATGGAAATTATCTGGCTGCATCTGCGTTCTTTAATTTGTGCGTCGTCAGTTATGGAATTACGCTCCCAGGCTAATTTACCCAGTTTAATAAATCTGGCCCTTAGAGATGCGCCTAAAAATACAGCGCCTAATATGGGGGAGGTCTGTCTCGCTTTCACTACCAATTGGCCGCTGTCCCTGGGCCAGTCCATGGCAATATATATATATATATATATATATATATATATATATATATATATATATAAACCTTGTGTCGGCCCCAAAGTGCGTCGGCCCACCAGGAAAGTGCCTGGTATGCCAGATTACCAATCTAGCCCTGGTTGAACTGAACTTGTGTTATTAGAGAGCAGAGGATAAGCACATGCAAGCCTTGGGTCAAAATCATTGTCAAGTCAAATCATACGGCACTCCATTTCTGACCTCAGCTGCAGAAAAAAGCCATCATAAATATTCAAACAAAACATGAGATATTTTGTTTGCTTCAGTGCTCCCTGTGCTGAAACTGACAGAAACACGAACAGCCAGCCCATCTATCCATAAATGATTGAGAAACATCTTATTGTATCGGAGCAAACAGCACTCTGCATCAGACCAGAAAACTTGGTCTTGCATAATCCATCCATGGATGGTCCCCTGAGCGACTGTTGACTTATCAGACTGAGGGCCAAAATGCAAAAGAATGACAAATCAGAGAAAAATATCCAAATTGTTAGCAGATAAAATAAAGTGTTTCATAATATATATATAATTGTTTTACTCTCATGCCTTTCGAACCCATTTGACGTTCTTTCTTCCTTGGAACACTAATTATTTAAAGCAGAATGGTGAATCTGCTCTTTTCCATACAATGAATGTTAATGTCGACTATTATATTTAGTGAATAATGACTGTTCTCACACAAAGCTATAAAATGTCTTCAACAGACAGGAAAATATAGTCCATGATTTAGAATATCTTCATGGTGCTTTTTGGAACTTGACAGACCTTGGTCTTTGTTCACTTTCATTATATGGAAAAAAAATCATGAACAAAACCATGACACCATGAACAAAAAGAAAATCCTATTTGTTTAGAACAACATCAAAATCAGTAAACTGTGACTGTTCAAGACTAAGAGCAATTGAAAACATTAGGGTTACTAATGTAACACTATGGGAAAGCCTTCAGCGTGCGTAAGTGTATGAAGCATGTGTGAATTCACAGATCATTGCCCTCTTCAGTCATATGAGGTCACTGGTGCACTTGCATGACTGTAAAAGGGCACCACATTAAACTTTATCAACTTTGAGAGGGCGCTGCTTTCTCCTGTGGCATCTTCTGTTCATCTGGGATTGAATGATTCAGTTCCACTTGGTTGGGCCGCCAACCTATGCTCAGGCTTTAGTACAGTATACTAGGTAAGGGGGATAGAGCTGTGAGCTCCCTAGGCGTTTAATCATTGGCACAATGCATGGCAGCATTTTGGCCACAGCCTGACTCGCTTGGTGGAGCAAAGCAATGAGCAGGCATGATTTTGTAGTGGTTATATATTCAGTGGGTTTTAATGTTCCCATAGTGTCAATGTAATGATTCATATGAGCCATGTTCACTGAGAAGGGAACGAGACGCTGCGTGTCATTGTCATACTCCAGGCATTCCTGCTGTGTCGTACTTCAGACAACCTGAAGCTGGTGACGTATTGTTTGGGTGCCCTTTATAGTACATGCCAGTGCGCCAGTGACGTCATCCTACTGCCATAGTCAATCTGAATTAATGTGTAGCACACGTGCTTCAGCCTCATGAATTAGAGCTGCGAAATTGTCTGTAGGTGTGTGCATGTGGGAAAACGTTTAGTTTAGCACACCACCAACCCTAAATGGGAAAAGAATTGTTCCTGTGGATACATATTTAAAAATTCTCATTTACAGAGACAAAACAAAAAAAAACAAAGAGGATTAAGGGTCTTGAAAACGTTTGTAAAGATATCCATACAATAAAGTCCCAACTGGTTTAGCTTTCACTGAATTTCTTTTTTCTGTTAAAATGACCATTACATCACACAAACATGACTTCATATTATTTTGCAAGGAATAATGGCATTTGTGTGGTTGGTTGGGCCACTTAACTCCATTGTTTCTATGTCATTGAGCCTGACTTTGCAAATTAGCTTTTGTCGACGTTCCTGTCAGGGCTCTTACATCACTGTATTTGAATCGCTCCGGTAGCTGTGCACCCACATGCACAGGAACTCCAGGATGAGAATGAGGAAGAGGAATAGTGTTAAACTAATTCCACAGGGATCTGTTTCAAAACCTAGTTGTTGCCATAGAAGGCTTCCTACAGTAACTGAAATGGAACCTCTTAAGTGGCGGATTACCCATACACAAAAGAAATATATTTTCAGGATATGTTTTGGAATATATGCAAATATTTGAAATTGGCCCAATAAATATATTTCATACTTATATTTCATATATTTTTGTTATATTTCAGAATATATTTCAATGTATTTTTTTCTGTATGGGTCCCCAAAAGTGTCAAAAATATATGTGGCATATATTCCAAATACATTGAAATATATTCTGAAATATAACAAAAATATATGAAATATAAGTATGAAATATATTTATTGGGCCAATTTCAAATATTTGCATATATTCCAAAACATATCCTGAAAATATATTTCAAATATAATTCTTTTGTGTATGGGTAGGAAGGCTGTAACTTTGTGCATCATACAAATACTTTGCAAAGCACGAACTGTAGAAGAAATCAAAAATTGATTTCAATAAAATTTGCTGTCAACATGATACTTAGTCAAGTAAAGTCACCTTTTATACATCAGATTGTTTTAAAGCATCTCCACAGTAGTAAACAGGACAATAACAGAATCAAAGATGCAAACGTCATCAAATATGAGACCAATTCAGATTATGATGTAAAGATAACAGTGTTGTTATTCAGCTCGAGTCAGTTCAAGTTTTGTTCTCATTTGAAAGTGTCAGTGCAGTCAAATCAATAATATTACTAAGTTAATACTAATACTAAGTTTATTATAATCTTCTATTATAATACTAATCTAATAAGAATACAAAACAGTGCACATAATGGTCACCCAAATGATGGGTCAAATAGTCATTTGTAAGTAGTCTGAGCTGTTTTAAAACTCAGTATTGAAAAATAAAATAAAAGTATATTTAAAATCAACTTATTATGTATGATAATACATAATCTTGCTTTGTCTGCCATCTGTGCTTATGACAATTGATTATGGAATGCCTTCTACACATGGATGCATGTGACACTGCCTTGGAAATGACATAAATAAAGGAATTTTCGAACGGTTTCTCAGCCTTTGTGTCAAATGTGCCTAATAGTATAATGCCTAAAAATGCTTCCTTCTTAGGCAGCCCACAAAGTTTTATAAAGTTTTCTAAGATCTGAGAAAAGTCCTGCTTTGAAATTTGCTTAAATTTCTCATGTTTGCAAAAAATTGCCCCCCATTAAAGCTTTGTGGATATTAATAAGGATTAAAAATAAATAACCTGAAGTTAGGATGGACTTTAATGTGTCTGAACTATATGACAATTCTTAATAAGCCAGTCCTTCCTAAAAATAAAATAAAAAAAGGATAATAAAAAGGATAAACCCCTCACCCCTAACGTAAGTGGCAGGGTGAGACTGAAGGAGCAAAAGGCCCTCTAGTTATTCTTTCCCATTCTTATTTATATGCATGTTGTAGAATCATCTACTAGCGCATTTAACAAAAAAGAAAACAGAGATCTAGAGTGGGAATGTCTCCAGTAATCCACGTGTGCCTCTGCAGAAAGTTTGACCCAGATGGTTCAAAGCTACTTTAATCCTTTTTCTAATGTGCAATTAAAAGTGTCCCTAAATTCACACATGGTATGCATCATCTCCTTATCTTTGCACAAACACAGAACAGGAGAAGTCAAAACAAGACATCTATATAGGCAAAACTCTATACACCAGAGATACAGTATGCAGTTCAAGAATTGGTTCTGACGGCTGCCTGGCTCTATATGCTGTGCTTCAGCAGTGCAGAAAATTTGAGTAATATGTAGAGGCCTGGTAAAATGAGATTAGACCATCAAAAGTCAACATAAAAGTAAAAAACTATGTTAAGTCACCTCTATGAAAAGGACAAGCTTTCCCCATCCCCTATTTCTTTGTAAAATATATTCTGTATAACAAAAATATTTAAGATCAACCTGAGCACTGCAGCTACTTTCTTCTAACATAACTCAAATAATGTAATATCCAATTCATTTGATTTATTTAGCAAGCAGCCATGTACAGTATAAAGTGGGATAATGATTTATAAGGCTGGTTTGAATTCCTGATAAAACTGAACACAACATTTCTCACAAAAAAACAGACAACATGCAATACAACAATAAACCCACTAATCTGGAAAGAAGATCTTAAAGAAAGTGAATCTAAAAGCTCATTCTCAATTTTTTTTGCCTCATGATTATATGATCAAGCAAACTATGGAATACACATAATCATACACAGAATAAACAAATATCCAAATTAAAACAGAACTAAATAATAATCTCAGGCTAAAGTTTTAAATCATTTAAAATTGGAGTCAGATTAAGAATTATTCCTTTGCCAATGCCACTGGATTCTGTCGTTGGGCGGACAGTATACAGTCAACCAATCAATATCACAAAATAAACTCTAAATGAGTTGTGGACAAATTACAGACTTTTCGTAAGTTTTTTCTTATATAAAGATATAATTTTAGGCAGAATTACAAAAACATATTATTAGATTATTTTCAAGCATATCATAGTGTTATTTCAATATGGGCATATTAATTTCCAACGTATTGATTTTTATCAAAACATTTTCTTTTTGTCATATGAAGGTAACATATTACAATTACATTGGAAACCATGCCTTCACCAATTCTTTTCTCATAGGCTTTCAATCTTAAAAAATGAAATTCACCATAAAATATTATTTATTCCATATATAGAAGTAAGCCAATGTAAACCAACTCATTATTTATTGTGTGGAGAGAAAAATGGTAAAACATGTTCCAAATTGCATAAATGTCAAAGGAATTTAAACGTCATTCAAAGCTACATATGCTTAGATTGGTGTACAACCATTCATGTACTCTTATCACTATCTCTGGTGCTCTGTGAGGTTTTTTGATATCTATTATTGCTTTAATTGGGACCTCAACATGACAAGAAGAAAGTTCCTAATGAGATCAGTTTGCCAGGACATTCTCTACCAACATCGTCTCCAATTAAGCGGATGTCTAGGCAGACAAGCACAAGTGAACAGAGAGGGATCAGTTCTCAAGCTCAATAAGGAGCTTAACCTGTCTGTCTCTTGTGCCCTGGTGTTACTGTTCTGCCATCAGTCTAGGTAACGATCAGAACCTGGCAGAATGACAGTTCACACACTACATTGATCCTTGAACTGAAGCTCTTAAACATCTATAAAGGCAACGACTAAACAAGCACATCTTATCATGAATTTCGATTCAATGTCACTTTAGCCTCCAATGCATAATGGTATTCATAATGTCTTATAATATACATTTTATAATGTCCTTTCCAAATGTAGTGGATTCCCTTTTTTTCTGATGAACAGGATTTGTGTATGTGTACTGGTGCTCCATTTCAGTCTTTAAAAATCAAACAGGGGTGTGTTTCCCGAAAGCATCGTTAGCCAACTATGGTCGCAAGTTTCATCGCTATCAGCATAGTTCAACAAGTTGGTGTTTCCCGAAAACAGTTCTAACGAACATTCGCAAACAGCATCGCAAAGTTTTGTGTTTGGAACGACAGCTCTCCACCTGTGGTTAGAAGCAGTTTCTAGTTTGCATGACATGTGGACTCAATAAATCCTTATCTTGAGCCAAATAAATCAAATCAAATCAAATCAAATCAAATCAAGTATATTTGTATAGCGCTTTTCACAATACAGATTGTATCAAAGCAGCTTCACAGTATTAAATTAAAATAAAATAATACAACAAAGTTTGTTTCTAGTGGAATTTATTGATTGATAGAATAAAATTAAATATCCCCAAAATATCCCCCAACTGAGCAAGCCAAAGGCAACAGTGGCAAGGAACCGAAAAACTCCATCAAGTGACCTAATGGTGTCCTAAGACTCATCAGGTGACCTAATGGAGAAAAAAAAAAAAAAAAAACCTTGGGAGAACCCAGGCTCAGTCGGGGGCCAGTTCTCCTCTGGCATTTATGAACTAGAGGCCGGATTGTAGTTTGAACTGTGAGATTAACAATATTATATGAATGTGAATGCCTGGCCGAAAAGATGCGTCTTTAATCTAGGTTTAAACTGGGAGAGCGAGTCCGAGCAACGAACAGTATCAGGAAGACTATTCCAGAGTTTCGGAGCCAAATGTGAAAATGCTTTCCCTCCTTTGGTTGATCTGGATATCCTAGGTATGACCAAAAGCCTCGAATTTATTGATCTTAAAGAGTGCGATGGATTATAGGGCGATAGAAGATCCGTTAAATAGACTGGAGCTAAGCCGTTTAGGGCTTTATAAGTCAGTAGCAATACCTTATAATTAATACGGAACTTTATAGGTAGCCAATGTAGTGATGATAAAATCGGTGTTATATGATCATATTTTCTTGATCTAGTAAGAACTCTAGCAGCTGCATTTTGGACTAACTGTAGCTTGTTTATAGAGGATGCAGGACAACCGGCTAATAAAGCATTACAGTAATCAAATAAGCAAGCTGACATTCAGTACAACCTGTGTCTTTGATTTAGAATACATAAAAATGTCATTTACGTCTTTTAGTTTGTCAAGAGATTTAAAGCACCTTTTTTGAAGAGTGCGCATTAGTGCGCATGTGTGTACCAGCTCTAGTGTGTAAGAACGAGCCTATGATTGAATCTGGAAATAAAGCAAAATAACTGAGAACAATGAGAAAGAGTCCTCAGATGCCATGTCCGTAATTTACAGCAAAACATCCAGTATTAATTCAAACAGATTAATTAAAAGTAGTTACTCTACTTAGCCCTATCGCCTAACGATTACAGCCCCATTGACTCCCTGTGCCAATGCATTGACGAAGTCAACAGTTGGATGTGTCAAAACTTTCTTCAGTTAAACAAAGACAAAACTGAAGTCATTGCGTTTGGAAACAATGAAGTTCTCAAGGTGAACGCATACCTTCACTCTAGGGGTCAAACAACTAAACATCAAGTCAGGAATCTTGGTGTGACACTAGAGTCAGACCTTAGTTTCAGTAGTCATGTCAAAGCAATAACTAAATCAGCATACTATCATCTGAAAAATATTGCAAGAATTAGATGCTTTGTTTCCAGACAAGACTTAGAGAAACTTGTGCATGCTTTCATCACCAGCAGGGTGGATTATTGTAATGGACTCCTCACTGGCCTTCCCAAAAAGACCATAAGACAGTTGCAGCTCATACAGAACGCTGCCGCCAGGATTCTGAGCAGAACCAGAAAATATGAACACATCACACCAGTCCTCAGGTCTTTACACTGGCTCCCAGTTAAATTTAGGATTGATTTTAAAGTATTATTACTGGTATACAAATCATTTAATGGCCTAGGACCTCAATACATTGCAGATATGCTCACTGAATATAAACCCAACAGATCACTCAGATCATTAGGATCATATCAGCTAGAAATACCAAGGGTTCACTCTAAGCATGGCGAGGCCGCTTTTAGCTATTATGCCAGCCGCAGCTGGAACCAGCTTCCAGAAGAGATCAGACGTGCTCCTACTGTAGTCACATTCAAATCCAGACTCAAAACACTTCTGTTTAGCTATGCATTTACTGAATGAGCACTGTGCCACTGTTCGTCCGACTGTTTGTACTGTATTTTATTTTATTTTTCTAAACTGTTTTAATTATTCTTATTTCTTTTATTATTTTAATTTATTCTATGTAAAGCACTTTGAATTGCCATTGTGTATGAAATGTGCTATATAAATAAACTTGCCTTGCCTTGCCTTGCCTTGCCTAGTTATTACTCCACCACCTCCAACGTGGTTGAATGACCAATTTGCAACAGTATGGTTTTGGGAAACAGTTGTGACTAGCTACTTGATTTCTTCAACGATGCATTGTACTATGGTAGTTAAGCAGCGAGTTACGTCGTTGAACGGGAAACGCACCCTAGAATAGAAATTGCAGTAGTAGCTGGCGTTATAGGAACACTCCTAGATGTGACGATTGTCTGAAGCCCGTTAAAAACACACCAATCCATTGGCTGATGGTGCTAGTACTGCCCCATGATCTGATGATGACTTCAAGTCTATGGAGAGTGAGCAGACTTTTATTCTCTTTCTCTCGCTGGAATGCATACGCATGTTTTCAATCAATTTGGCATGTGAGGATTTGTGCCCGAGCCAGTCAGACTGAAGCTCTCCCCCAAAGCAGTCAGGAGGCATGGTCTTCATTGGTTTATAAGTTGGCCAGCATGAAGCTCAGTCTAGACAAGCCAATCATGTTATAGCTGGCCGTACAGCAAGTCTGCTCTTGAGGTTTTGGAAGCAGCCTTTCTCAATGCATGTGACAAACCCTGCTACTTCTGACCTCACCACAATTTCTGGTTTAGTAGAACAGGGGTTTTCAGAGATGACAGCAGTCGAGGAGATTCTAGTTGCCCATCTCTGACCGTCTTGGTCAGGAAACAGAGGCGAGGCCCCCACATGGAAAATTGTGTTGAACCACTGAAGCGTATTCTCTTTTCTCCTCACTGCCATCAAGAATCTGTTCTGTCAGCTCCACTGCATCTGGCACTTCGGACAACAGCAGACCATCCGTGTACGAGTTACAACGATCTATTCATTTGTGGTCCACGCAAAAAGGCTTTTGGAACACACAAGTCATGCCTCGGCACACATGTCGATGACATTGTGCTTTCGGCAGATGGTGCCCCAATGGTACATGCTGAGGCCCCTATACGTTGAGTAAGATTGTGTCTCCTGCTAGATGGATTCCCCTGCTGCTCAGTCATTTCAGTGCCTTGGCCAGGAAGTAGTGTTGTGTCGTTTGTGAACGTTGTTTTTGTTCATGTTTTCTTGTCTTTTATTTTGAAATTTGTCTTGGAATCATACATATATATATATATATATATATATATATATATATATATATATATATGTACCAAGCTCAAGCGGTTGTGGAGCTTGGTCCAGCATTGAACTTCCCTACCACTTATTATGCTTTTCTTTTTTCTTTTTACATTGCTTTTAGTATGTAATAGCTGTAAGTGCATGTACTGTAAACAAGTCCACACTAAAGAGAGTTAATCTCTCCACCATATAACAACTGCCTTAAATGCACAATTTGTCATACTGCCACTGTTTCTAGGAAGCAGCTACGTCACCATTTTAAACATTTGCATAATGCCGCCTGCTGGCTACTTTGTCAAGTTCAGTATTGCCAACAAACACAAGTAATAAGACTAGATTATCACTGCCGCTGTTTTTTTTTTTTTTTTTTTTCTACTGCAAGGGCAAAACATAATTACATGGACTTTCACAAAGGCAGAGGAATTTAAGAATCAGTAACTATTCCTCAGCAGTACAAACACAGCCTTTCATTCACACAATTTGTTTCTAATGATTGCTTTCTGAACCTTGCAGTTCGATGCCATGATGTACTGTAGAGAAATGAGTCAGTTATAACATCACATCTGAAATGTAAGAGAGGTATGAATTTAAGAAAGAAAAAAAAGTAAAACAAAAAAAAAAAAACACTGTAAAACGTCCTGCTAAGTCAATGGTTGTGAAGGTGGTTTGGGTCAATCAGCTTGTTCTTCTTGACTGTCATTATTGGACTCATGGCTCAAACTGATAAAACAGGCGCCATAGTTAGCGTAGTTACAGTGGTATTTACAGCACTGCACGCTCTAAGTGCTAGACTAATCACAGCAGACAGAGGCCAAAAGAGTAATCAGAGCAGAAAACAGCTTTTCAGAAGCTGGGTTTTAAAGAAGAAGGGTTTTAAAACAGAGCGTTTAGACAGAGGGTGAAAAACACTGAAGTATTTTAATTAGTAAAAAGGCCATTGAGCTAAATCTGGATCCTGCATCCTAGAATTTAATAATTTATTAAAATAAATTCAATTAATTAACCTTTTAAGCCCTGAATGCATTTTTTGATTTCTGAGTGACATACACAAAACTTTCTTATTTGGCATGCCATAACTCATGCCATGAGGATAATTCTTTACATGTGAGCTGCATCTGGATCAGCATAAATTAATAAAAATGTACAGCATTTGGAACCAAGGTAGCCTTTTTGTTTAGCCTTTGAAACTCGGGAGGCATTTTTAAAATTGTTGTTCCTCCCTGAGAAATATCTTGTGATTGACAAAATGGATTATGTTGATTTTGGTCTAATTTCAATCGGGAGCATCCACTGTAAGTAATGATGTGCCATTTTCTACAATATGTGCATGTTTTATGAAGTTACAAGCGTAAATGCCACGTGAAAGCTACATTTGATTTTACTTAGCTACATGATCTAAGTGACGGATTATGGTGAGTTCGAGAGAATCTGCTGTAAATAATGGGTGATTCTCCACGATCAGAGCATGTTTCATGAAGTTACGGGCGAAAACGTGACTTTAATGCAGCATCCGTATATTATCAACATATGCGTCTTGCGGGGCTTAACGTACAAAAACTAGCTCAAATTTCAAAGCCCAAAACAATTATGCTTATTGTATTCTACTCTGTAGGACCTTTTCAAATGATATATGACACATGCCTATCTGAGCTGGATGATGTTTTTGACATATTACAGTATATAGTACAAAAAAAGTGTGGGAGGAGGTTGGGTGTATAGGGTTAATACAATTAATTATAATATTTCTAATTACTTTTTTTTTTTTTTTCAGAAAGTAGGAAGAGCCCATAGATCAAAAACTTATTATTGTGGTAAAAGTGATTATTATTGTGGTTGCGAACCACTGTGATATGGTTTAGGACTTACAATAGCACATAGATAACCTCATAACTTGACTGCCACTGAAGTACTATTAGGCCTTTGTTGTTCTCATGTTGATGTTTGGCTTGTGCGTCATTGGAGTTCTCAGCATTAACTTATAATACCGATGCTGCTACAATACCTGCATCTTTCTGCTCTGACCTAGTGGGTGGATGGATTTGTGTGGCAGCTCCTTTATTATTGTACCTTTTTTAGAGTTACATCCAGTAATACGTCATGGCAGATATTCGTTTTATAGCTCTCCTTGGGGCTAAGTCGCAGTTCATTTCTCCATGCATGACATTTTCTCAAGACATACACAGAGCGGCCAACAGCTGTGATGGAGTGGGAGTTGCACAGAAATTCCTAGAAACACAGAATGCATAATCTTGGCCATCTATTTATTGTGACCTGCATTATGTTTTGCAAACATCTGCACTGTTTCTACTAGCACCTCACCTTTCCAATTAGAGTTCCAGGAAAAATGTGTATGCTGCAACTTTTGGGCTTCCTGTTTACACTAATTATGATGCATTTCATGCCCTTTTGAGGTGATTTCCAATTTCCATGTCAACTATAATGAACAAAGCTTTGTTACAGTTTTTCTCAATTCACCATATTCTCACAACTATAAACACAATCTCAGAACTACACCAACTTAAACAAATCTCAAACTGTCACGTCAAACACAATTATTTTAGCCAAAAACACATTTGTCAGAATAACACACAAAACCTAACAAATACATAGACTAGTTTCTAGTGAGATCACACTAGTGAGATCAATTCATAATACTGTAACAAAAAACTCTTATTGGGATTCAGGAATTAATTTTGCAGCTCAATGTCTATTATAGTTCTATACATCATAAATGAAAGAGTGCAGATACAGTTAAATGCAACAATGATCATTTTCATTTCACTACTGTAAAGTGATCTTACAGTAGATGAAAAATGAGATGCACCAATAATCGTTTTGGAATTGGATAGTGACTCCCTGAATTGAAATAAAACCATGAGGTGCCTATATTTTTATCCATAATGTTTTATGACCATTAGATGGAACATTATCTAGATGGAACATTAGCTGTAGCTATAACGTTAGCATATAATCTTTCCCATACAGTTTAACCAGAGTAACATTAGCTGAGGATCTTCCTCCCTTCATATCAGTGTCATCCCACCCCACAGGACCACATCTGAGCAATACTGAGCAGTGCTTGGTGAGAAACACCTTATATTAACTTCTTCACAGTTGTCAAAAATGTAGTATTGAATTTTCTGGTTTTGAGTTTCTCCATGAATGCACTGGGTGTCTGTAACACATAGCGAGCCATGCTTTAGCTGGACTGCCATACATCCAATGGCCTCCTAGTTTCACATGGCCAGACTTTTTACTTAACATCTGGTCCATTTTGCAGCTTAATATGGCTAAGAACTGCCTATTTAGACATATTATAAATAAACCAATTACAGTTTATTGCATTTTTATATGCATTAGAGTGGCAGTTTGTTTGCAAAAAATAAAAATAAAAATATGCAGACTATATGATGAGAATTTCTGTCCCTGCAAAAGTAATAAAACATATCTAGGGCCCTATTTTAACGATCTAATCGTATGGTATAAAGCACACAGCGCAAGTCAACTTAGGGCATGTCTGAATCCACTTAAGCTAGTTTGAATAGTTAAAAATGGTCGGCACATGGTCTAAAATGGTTGTCCCTACTCTTTTAATGAGTAATGGGTGTGTTTTGGGCGTAACGTGCAATAAACCAAGCAGTGTCTCATCTCCCATTCCCTTTAAAAGCCAGTTGTGTTCGCGCCATAGCGGATTCGCTAGTTACATGGATCTGGATCAAGAAAACGGATCTGCTCGTGTGCAAGGTTAAAGCGTGCAAGCAGACCATCTACGAGCCATATAGTACACGCTTTGTGGACCCGCCTATAGGCACATATTACTAGCGTGCTCTTTAAATAACAAAATATTCCGGCACTGACTTAAGATCAGGTTTCAGTTGGTCAATGGAACAGTGTATTTCAGTTTCCTCAAAATAGCAACATGCCAACAATGCGTCTGAACACACCTCATTTTCAGACCAGCAGCCCATGGGTGCACAGATGGGTGCAAATGCATTTGCTATTTAAACAACGTGGCGCAGGACGTGAAAATGATAACTACGTCAGGCTGAAACTAGCAAAAAACACTTACACCCTGGCGCTGCATTGCACTGAAATATTACATGCTCTGAGCCTAACAACTACTAGTAAGGTTGGATCTGAAAAAATTAAGCCAGCTCTTTCTATTTTGTGTGCAATATCCATCAGATGGTGCATGAATAAACTTCTGGGAGTCCCATTAGAGGATGACCTGGCTACCTGACCCCAATAACTATTTTTGCAAAATGACTTGCTGTGCATTCAGTATACATTCATCAATATGTGCTCCCAGGGAAATGAACCCATGACCTTGGCATTGCTATAGGGTAATGTTAGAGTATAGCTGATGCTCTCAGCACACACTGTGTTCCCACAAACCTCTGTGGAGTTTACTTGAAAGAAAGTAAAACTTGTGGAAAACGTGGACAGAGCTTGTGAAAGAAAAAGGTAAAACCAATTAGACAAAAGTTCATAGGATTCTCCCAGGATTTGAGGTTATAGACACATAATGCTCACTGACAGGACGTCAATACATGTCAATACAGAATGCCATTTCACAAAAGAAAGAAAGAAAGAAAGAAAGAAAGAAAGAAAGAAAGAAAGAAAGAAAGAAAGAAAGAAAGAAAGAAAGAAAGAAAGAAAGAAAGAAAGAAAGAAAGAAAGAAAGAAAGAAAGAAGCTTTTCCAAGTTGAGAAACCATGGACTTGGACATCACATTGCAGTTCTGCAAGCTCTTATGGTGGAAACCATAAAAAAAAAAAAAAAAAAACATTAGCTCTTCTCTACAATGCAGCCAATGTGTTGGAGTTCACAAGAGCACAATTAGCAAGTGTGTACACATGCCCTTTTCTGATCTCCTCTAGCTCTCAGCTTTCTATCTTTCTGCTTTAATGACAGCAGCCAATGGGCCATGCGTAACAGTAGACGCTGGAGGATTACTGCTGGATTTCCACTGATTTCCCAGTGTACAACGCATATATAGAGTCACAATTAGATTTGATTAGGCCTTTTCTGCTCATGGAGCTGTGTAGGATGAATGCTGACTGGCTCACTTTATCTCTTGGCTTTATGGAGATGAAGGTCATCCTAATTAAGGTAATGGTGGAGTACGGCTGGTTTTCTACACACACACTGTGCTCACACCAAAAATGTGTTTCTACTAGAAAAAAATAACCCTTAGAATTTGATATGAATTGGTCCTGACTGTCAATCAAACTGATCAAGATTGTAATGCTATGACATTTGTTTAAACAGTGTTATTTGCTTGTCAGTTTGTTTGAAATATCTAATACTTGAAACTATTTATGTTTATCTTTATATTCTTACTTTTTTCTGATGGAAGTCAATTGTCAATCAAGGAATGATTCTTTAATATTACAGATCAGAACTCATCCTAAGGCATCTCATAAGGGAAACATTGCTGTTGTGACCTTTTATACTCCACCTCCGTACAGCAGATATGTCAATACTTTAGCAAACATCAAACTTGGAGCATCATAGTCAGTCATAAGACATGCAAAAGACAATAAGATTTGATACCATTGATGTCAAACCTATCTCAACACGTCATGGCGAGTTTTAATGTGTACAAGATGCCATAGCTATGGGGAAAAGGATAATTATTGGTAATTATCGGGGTTATGACTGTAACCCTTGTTCCCTGAGAAGGGACATCGATGCTGCATCGATTCCCTAGATGCTGCGTCGAAGGCGGCACTTTGGGGAACGTCTCCATCGTGACAGCGTCTAAAGCACGTGTGGAACTAGTCCAATCTCTGCTCTTTTCAGGAGAGGCGAGGGCAGCCTGTGCGCCTCATATGCTGAAGAAATAGCCTCCACAATCCACCATCCGTCTGCTTAGAAGCAGGGGGGAATAAGGGGGACCCTTCTTAGGTGACCCAAAACACACGAATAGCTGGTCTGAATTCCTCCCACCTGAGGACCTATGCACGTAGGCCTCCAAGGCCCAGACAGGAAATAGTAGGTATAGCCTTTCCTGGTCAGTTGACAAGTGGTGGAGGATAAAGAACTGGTGGAGAATGGCCTTTACCCTCCCAGGAGCGAACTCGAGGGAAGAGGGAGCAGCAGAAAGAGCCTTGCAGGTCCCCGATTCTTTTGAGGGACGTAATGGCTAGCAAGAAGGCCACTATGAAAGCGAGAAACTTGTCCGCCATTTCATCAATTGGGTTCAAAGTGTGCCAGGGATAACCCCTCAAAAACCACTGCCAGGTCCCACACAGGATCCCTTGTTTGGACAACAGGCCTCATCCTCCGAGCACCACAAAGGAAATCAACAATTAGCATTTTTCTTTCTCTTTTTTTTTTGATAAATAAGGGAGAATGCTTTCATAGTAGGACAAACAACACCAAATAAGACTGACAAGAGCAACATAGCTTCTGCTCTTCAGCAAGGATTCTAACACTGTTGTGTGCCGGTGTATCTTTGTAGCTTCCATGTCACATGTTCCCGTCACATGTGACGTCATGACGCAACACCAATCAAAATTGGACTAGTTCCACACGTGCTTCAGACACTATCATGCTGGAGGCGTTCCCCAAAGAGTCGTTTTCGACGCAACGCGAGTTCCCTCAAAAAGGAACTCTACATACATTTTGGTATTTTCCACACACTATCAATTGACTTTAGAAATTGGGAATATAGCACACACATCGTAAGCTGTACTTTTATCCCACACAGTTTTTGAATGTCTTAACTACAGTAGGTAGTCAACCAGAATACCTATTACCGCCGCGCTAGCTGGCGTGGCAAAGTCACTGCGGCAAAAATAAACCAGTCACATTTCAAAGTCGTTGCAAAATGACCGCCAGGTGGCGCATTTGCCAAACAGCAGCAATTGCCGCATTTTGAAACGTGAGGCTAATGTCAATTAACAAATAAGGATGAAATACTACAACTATGGTAATTTCCAAATAAGCCTTCAACAAACATGAAAAATAAAACAAAAGAGCTATTGACATTTGCTGTACAATAATGAAACAACCAAAGATTTGGTGGAGTTGAAACTGCATGTTATAAAGTAATAATTGTATTATTAAATATATACATTTTTATATAAAATAAATAAATATATATATAAAATATTTAATTTAATATTTAAATAAATAAATATATATATTTATTTATTTATTTATTTATTTTTTTTTTTTGCTTATATTTATAAAATAAAATTACCATGCATTTCTATTGTACACTAAGGAACAAATATTATCCAACAGAATGACTGAATTTACATTTGTATAATAATTCCACTCGTAATTTTTTCAAAAGCAGTTCTGTTAAAAATAGACATAAATAAAAGAAAAATAAAAAAATATGGTTGTAAGCAAGGTGCAAGTCGCCAGGGGGGACGGGGATTTCCTTCTGGTCTAAATATCCCTGCTTCTGCTGAATTATTTTTATTCCCCTCCACCCCTCCACAGTAATCAATGCTATACTTCATCAATAGACCATATAAAATATATAAGATAAAGATATACAACACACACGTTTAAACAACAAACAATAAAATCAGAACCAGCACTTCTGCTCCCGTATTGAGAGATAACATGTAGCGTGTTTCAGTTACAATCCTGGTTCCAGTGGCCTTAATGCATGCATGGCTTTTCAAAACGTCACAAAGCGTTTTGGGATCGTTTTGAATGAAATATTGAAGTTTATAATTAAGCATTAGGTAGGCTTGAGTCATCTGGAGATGAAGACTCGGCTGTGCTGCCTCCTTCGGGGGTGGCAAAAAGGCAGCAAAAACACACCCCAAATAAAAGTATTATTCTGGTTGAGCACCAACTGTAGGGCTTGACATTAACACCCGCTAAATGTGGGTGGATTTCAGCAATAGCGTGTAACGCAGTCACTCCTACTAGTCAAGTTGGCGGTTTGAATTTTATATATAATATACAGCATGCATTTTTTTTAATTGTTGTATTTTAAAAAGGCATTTGAAATAAGAAACTAAGTGCAATGTATTGTTGTTAAAATATTGATTTTTCGATACATATCGATACTGAAATATCTGAAACGCTTCCAATACTAATTTTCCACAGATAGCAGCTGCGCTTTCTCGCTCTCTCATCTCTCTGACGGCAACATCCCTTTACTCACTCGTTTCATTTGCATGTTGCAACCTCATGCTAAATGCTTTATTTATTTTTTACATCAATATGCACTTCATACCTCTTAATGAAAAAGCAAAGAACATATTTTTTATAACATATTTGGGATAACTTTGAAAATGCATGTCAGAGTAACAACTAAGCCTTGAGGTCAAAGGAACTGTGTCAAGACACAGATAATGGGAAGACTACAAACACAGCGGCCAGACGAAAAGCATGTTTTTTTCAGAAGCAGGGCTTAAGGGACTGTTCATGGTAGAAAGAAAGCTGAATGCAACAAAATACACAGATATCCTTAACTAAAATTTAGTTCAGATCACTCAGGAGCTCAGACTGGGCCAAAGGTTTACCTTCCAACAGGACAATAACCCTAAACACATAGTCAAGACAATGTAATAGTGGATTAGGGATGACTCTGTGAATGTTCTTGAGTGACCCAGTCAGAGCCTGGACATAAATTTAATCAAATATCTCCAGAGAAACCTAAAAACTGCTGTCCACCGACAGTCCCCATCCAACCTGACAGAGCTTAAGAGGATCTGCAAGATATAATGGCAGAAATCCAGGTGTGCAAGGCATGTCACATTATAACCAAAAAGACGTTATTCTAAAAGGCTGTAATCGCTGTTAAAAAGTCCTTCAACTAAGTACAGAGTTAAGGGTCTGAATACTAATGCAATGTGATATATGAATCAGCTTAGAGAGTGCAGGTGGAACCAGTCCTATTTCTACCTCTCATATCTAGTGTCTGGTGTTCCCTCTGCTATTGAGGTGTGTGATTTCATCATGCCACGATCTAAAGAGTATTGTAAGGCCTTCAGAAAAAAAAAAAAATTGTCACATGTGGTTGTGGATGCCTATGAATCTGGCAAGGGATTTAAAAAGATCTCCAAATTATTTGAAATATATCATTCCATTGTAAGGAAAGAAATATCAGACCTATTGAAGCAATGTGCTCTGGACAGACAAATCAAAGATAGAGTTGTTTGGGCACAGTAACATCAGACATGTTTGGCACAGATCAAAAACAGCTTTTAAGGAGAAGTACCTCATACCAACTGTGTAGCATGGTGATGGACATGTTATAGTTTGTGGTTGCTGCCTCTGGGACTGGACATCTTGCATTTATTGATTCAACAATGAATTCAACATCATATCAATGAGTGCTTAAAGAGAACATACTGTAAGGCCATCTGTCCAACAGTTGAATTGAACCAAAAGTGGACCTTTCAACAGGATAACAATCCTAAACACGCTAGCAAATCCACCAAAGAATTGCTCAAAAAGAAGAGCGTAATGGAATGGTCCAGTCAAAGCCCAGATTTGAATCCTGTTGAAATATTGTGAGGAGACTGCAAATGGACTGTACATACAAGAATACCTTCAAACACCTTGCAACTGAAAGAATATTGCATGGAAGTGTGGTTAAAAAAGGCCAGATGTCAGTGACTGTTGGACAGTTATGAAAAACGTCTACAAGAAGTTATTTCTGCTAAAGGGGGCAGTACTAGCTAAGCCAGGGATGTACTCCCACAGACTTTTCCCACAGAAGAAATTCACATCTACTTATATCTCTGTTGAATAAATTATTGAAAAAGCTTGGATCAACTGTTTCAGGCACTGTTTCAAAGAGAATCAAATGTTTGCTTGTCCAAATATGTAAAAAAAGCCAACGATTTCCATGTGAAAATCGTTGGATGTACTTATTTTTTTCACCACACACACACACACACACACACACACACACACACACACACACACACACACACACACACACACACACACACACACACACACACACACACACACACACACATATGTGATATATGTGACACATACACATGAATATGAAAAATTATTGGAGAGAAAGTCTCACGGGTCACTCACAGCTCTCGATTTCCAGTGTGCAGTTCTGCTCATCTAGTGGGTATCTGCGTAAGTCCATCATGCAGGCGGCTGTGGTAGTAATCCTGTGCACACAGAGGGTATAACTATTAGTCACAAGCAACTATTTCTCTAGAATCCTGTACTTCATAGACCCATGTCTGTGCTGGAGACATTTTACTGGAGACAATTACTCCAGCATATTCTTTCACATTCCTTTTTTTTTTTTTTTGTTACATTTTCACCCATTTCATATTTTATTCCTGTGATGTACTTTCAAGGAAAATTTGGTAAATTGTACTATGATGGTTTTAAAAATCGGTTTCCTGAGCCCTCTAAGGGAGCATCAGTTTGGCTCACTCCAGCTGAAGGACATAGCACTTTTCAGTATTCTGAAGGGTGCAAGGCATTCTGTTTACAACTTTTATTGCCTGAATGGCAGTAAAATGGATGATTAGAAATTAAAATTTTAATGCCTGAAGCATTCTGCACAAGGTTACCTTGATAATAACAGCAATATTCATGTTTGTTAGCTGTTAAGATTGTTGTGGACAAATTTATGTAAATTCATTAAGTCATTCAAATTGATGGTATTCAAATTTAAATTAGGTGCATAAGAACAATTAAAGGTTTTAAAATCCCGAAGTAGAATAAATAAATAAACTCAAGGTTCAGAGTAAATCATGAGCTAGCTACCTGAATAACATGATCACGCAGCAAATTCAAAAACTCTTCGCTAACAGCTTTGCAGATCCAATCCAATTACTGGTGGATAAAATAAACCCAATGTTACATATTGCTGGGTAAAAAACAAAAAACAAAACGAATCCTCAGAAAATATCATGTTCACTCAGGAATATGTGACATCGGTGTTGAGTGCAAGATGTTTTTTTCAGTGGCATTTTAGAGTACTAAAATGTGCTTTATTTATAGCTGTGTAGAGAACTACTCTAAATTAATTCAACCATGTCACTACACTTCATTTTGATTTCATGACTATTATGTCTAAAAACTTTGTACTTTTAGTGAATTAAATAGTCCCTGTCTTTCTCTTCAAAATAGAAAGTATCTAAAGAGGGTTTGAACTAAATAAATGCGTTTTCAGCACTGCAAACATTTACTGCAGTGGTAGGTGCAAGAGAAATCCTCTTGCTGGGAAGGATAGATGAGCGAAAATCCGTGTCCTAGTTTCCAGTCATACCAGAATCACCTTGCCTCCATGTCATAGCAAAGTGGGAATACCAAAGAAAAGAGGGCAAGCAAGAGGGTTATTAGTATCTGCTTTGATGTATACGCTACAGTATATTGCATTTAATAGTCCAGGAGCATCTGACAAAGACTTGCCTTCAGCTACTAGTAGGGGGCTTGTCTATTTCTCCCTTTAGGTTTCATTAAAGATGCTAATAAATCTGAAACTTCTCAAGAGACAAAAAAGAATATCAAAGCAGTAAAAGGGCCAATCTAACCAGTGTCAGATCATTGTCCAGCCTGGCTACTGAAAACTGAACTCAGACCAAAATAATTCCCCTAACATAATTTAGTAATTCAAATTGACCATAGAAGCAAAGAGATACAATTCTTCTGAGTTATAAAGTTTCATGTGGAATGCTTATTAATATTGAAAAGCTATCATTTTGTTTATATCATTTTTAATAAAGTATGTTCTGACTCTGGATGGTGAGATATCCATTTTGGAAAGGAAACAGCAATGAGAGGCATCTGGCCATGTCTAGGGCTGTACTCTTTCACCTTTCAAAGTTACAACCTGCCAAAATCAGTCAAGCAGAGTAAGGGCCCTGGGTGTGTTAGCTGACTGGCAAGCCTCGGTGAGAACAAAGAGGAGAAAGAATGATATGAATTCCTCAGGGAGAGCTTGTTCAGTTTGCTAAATTTGCTATCAGGACTGGCAGCTGTTGTTAAGGTAGAAAATGGTGATAGTGAAAGTGGTTCAAGGTAAGAGTGTGGTAAACTATGCTCCAACATCAGTCTAAGTACCATCATGTTCTCTGCAATTAGGCTAGACGTGTCAAATCTCTCTGAAATCACAATATTTACTCTCATATTATTATGTAATTATTCAAGAAAGAGTTTTCAGGAGAAAGTGCATTGCAGAGGCACATGAAGCACATGGCAGAGGCATGCAGTAAAGAAAGGCATGCAATTAATAATTTTGTTGAACAATATTCGTTTACTGTTGCATTGACAAGAGACCATACCGTTTGAATGTATTAATTCTAGTCAATTACATCCAGCATATTCTTTCACATTCTTTTTTTTTTTTTTGTGCATTTTCATGCATTTTTTTTTTTTCAGTAAAACATGAAAAACATTTTAAATAGTTTACATTTTGTTATAAAAAAAATAAAACCTAAAAATAACATACAGAGAATGTTCCAAGAATGTTCTTATTTGGTTCCCAAGAAAATGACCAAATGGGAACCATATGGGAACATTAAGGGGAACGTTCTTTGTTTGATGGGCTATTACAATTTATTTCTGGACATCATAATGTTTTTTATTTTTTTATTTGTTATTGTACATATTGTTACAGTGTAATTACACATTTAAATACTGAGTAATAATAATTAACTACATGTATAGAGTTAAGTTTAGGATTAGGGTTTGGTTAAGGGTTAAGTGCATTACTATGTTATTACTGTAGTAACTACAGTACATGTAACATGCAAGGACACTCTAAAGTAAAGCGTTACCTACATTTCTGATTTAGCCTTGTATTAGCAAAAAAATCATATTTTAGACTAATTATTGTGCTAATTTCTCTCCAAATCCCAAATTGTGTGACTCAGACCTTTTTTTATTTTTTTCCCTTCTTTATATATATATAAGAATGTAATTGACTAGAATTAAAACATTATAAACAAAATGATAGCTTTTCAATATTAATAAGCATTCCACATGAACCTTTATAACTCAGAAGAATTGTATCTCTTTGCTTCTATGGTCAATTTGAATTACTAAATTATGTTAGGGGAATTATTTTGGTCTGAGATCAGTTTTCAGTAGCCAAAGTGACCAGGCTGGACAATGATCTGACACTGGTTAGATTGGCCCTTTTACTGCTTTGATATTCTTATATACAGGTCCTTCTCAATAAATTAGCATATTGTGATAAAGTTCATTATTTTCCATAATGTAATGATAAAAATTAAACTTTCATATATTTTAGATTCATTGCACACCAACTGAAATATTTCAGGTCTTTTATTGTTTTAATACTGATGATTTTGGCATACAGCTCATGAAAACCCAAAATTCCTATCTCAATAAATTAGCATATCATGAAAAGGTTCTCTAAATGAGCTATTAACCTAATCATCTGAATCAACTAATTAACTCTAAACACCTGCAAAAGATTCCTGAGGCTTTTAAAAACTCCCAGCCTGGTTCATATCTCAAAACCGCAATCATGGGTAAGACTGCTGACCAGAAGGCCATCATTGACACCCTCAAGCAAGAGGGTAAGACACAGAAAGAAATTTCTGAAAGAATAGGCTGTTCCCAGAGTGCTGTATCAAGGCATCTCAGTGGGAAGTCTGTGGGAAGGAAAAAGTGTGGCAAAAAACGCTGCACAACGAGAAGAGGTGACCGGACCCTGAGGAAGATTGTGGAGAAGGACCGATTCCAGACCTTGGGGGACCTGCGGAAGCAGTGGACTGAGTCTGGAGTAGAAACATCCAGAGCCACCGTGCACAGGCGTGTGCAGGAAATGGGCTACAGGTGCCGCATTCCCCAGGTCAAGACACTTTTGAACCAGAAACAGCGGCAGAAGCGCCTGACCTGGGCTACAGAGAAGCAGCACTGGACTTTTGGAAAAATTTTGCATGTCATTCGGAAATCAAGGTGCCAGAGTCTGGAGGAAGACTGGGGATAAGGAAATGCCAAAATGCCTGAAGTCCAGTGTCAAGTACCCACAGTCAGTGATGGTCTGGGGTGCCATGTCAGCTGCTGGTGTTGGTCAACTGTGTTTTATCAAGGGCAGGGTCAATGCAGCTAGCTATCAGGAGATTTTGGAGCACTTCATGCTTCCATCTGCTGAAAAGCTTTATGGAGATGAAGATTTCATTTTTCAGCACGACCTGGCACCTGCTCACAGTGCCAAAACCACTGGTAAATGGTTTACTGACCATGGTATTACTGTGCTCAATTGGCCTGCCAACTCTCCTGACCTGCACCCCATAGAGAATCTGTGGGATATTGTGAAGAGAAAGTTGAGAGACGCAAGACCCAACACTCTGGATGAGCTTAAGGCCGCTATCGAAGCATCCTGGGCCTCCATAACACCTCAGCAGTGCCACAGGCTGATTGCCTCCATGCCACGCCGCATTGAAGCAGTCATTTGTGCAAAAGGATTCCCGACCAAGTATTGAGTGCATAACTGAACATAATTATTTGAAGGTTGACTTTTTTTGTATTAAAAACACTTTTCTTTTATTGGTCGGATGAAATATGCTAATTTATTGAGATAGGAATTTGGGGTTTTCATGAGCTGTATGCCAAAATCATCAGTATTAAAACAATAAAAGACCTGAAATATTTCAGTTGGTGTGCAAAGAATCTAAAATATATGAAAGTTTAATTTTTATCTTTACATTATTGAAAATAATGAACTTTATCACAATATGCTAATTTATTGAGAAGGACCTGTATATATATATATATATATATATATATATATATATATATATATATTTTTTTTTTTTTTTTTTTTTTTTTATGTGTGAACAGCACAAACCACATGGAATATATATTTTTTTTAGATTCTGATTTGGGCTATTTCCATATGTGAAATTAAATCAGATACAAGTCGGATGTTTTGCAACGAGACCTCAGTCTGAACATTCATATTGGATTTCATGCGACTTTTACGTAACTCTAGATCGACATTCGTTGTGATGGGCGTCACTCCAAAGATTTTGGGCCTATCCAAATACCCACACTTGCGGTCTTGGCCACTTGAAAGCGCGTGCACGCAACAGAAAGTAAGTGTGCAAGACTGTCTTAAGACTGCCAAAACTCAGTGCCCTTAAAGAAGAAGTTCACTTTTAAAATGAAAATTCTGTCATCATATAATCACCCTCATGTTGTTTCAAACCTGTATGAATTTCTTTCTTCTGCTGAACAGAAAGGAAGATATTTAGAAGAATATCAGTAACCAGGCAGTTTTTGGGTCCCACTGACTTCCATAGTAGGAAAAAAATATACTATGGAAGTCAATGGGACCCAAAAACTGTCTGGTTACTGACATTCTTCTAAATATCTTCCTTTCTGTTCAGCAGAAGAAAGAAATTCATACAGGTTTGAAACAACATGAGGGTGATTATATGATGACAGAATTTTCATTTTAAAAGTGAACTTCTCCTTTAACGCACACTAAACCCACACTATCCAAAACGGTACTTGAGGCAAAGAGTATCCCATCATGCATCATGTTCAGAAACTCACATGCCCCAAAATCATAAGATGTCGAGGGAAACATTCCACTGTAAGTTAAATTAATTACAGTGGGGAGAACAAGTATTTGATACACTGCCGATGTTGCAGGTTTTCTTACTTACAAAGCATGTAGAGGTCTGTAATTTTTATCATAGGTACACTTTAACTGTGAGAAGGAATCTAAAATAAAAATCTAGAAAATCACATTGTATGATATTTAAATTATTAATTTGCATTTTATTGCATGACATAAGTATTTGATCACCTACCAACCAGTAAGATTTCTGGCTCTCACAGACCTGTTAGTTTTTCTTTAAGAGGCCCTCCTGTTCTCCACTCATTACCTGTATTAACTGCACCTGTTTGAACTTATTACCTGTATAAAAGACACCTGTCCACACAATCAATCAAACAGACTCCAACCTCTCCACAATGGCCAAGACCAGAGAGCTGTGTAAGGACATCAGGAATAAAATTGTAGACCTGCACAAGGCTGGGATGGGCTACAGGACAATAGGCAAGCAGCTTGGTGAGAAGGCAACAACTGTTGGCACAATTATTAGAAAATGGAAGAAGTTCAAGATGACAGACAATCTCCCTCGGTCTGGGGCACCATGCAAGATCTCACCTCGTGGGGCATCAATGATCATGAGGAAGGTGAGGGATCAGCCAAGAACTACACGGCAGGACCTGGTCAATGACCTGAAGAGAGCTGGGACCACAGACTCAAATAAAACCATTAGTAACACACTATGTTGTCATGGATTAAAATCCTGCAGCGCATGCAAGGTCCCCTGCTCAAGCCAGTGCATGTCCAGGCCCATCTGAAGTTTGCCCATGACCATCTGGATGATCCAGAGGAGGAATGGGAGAAGGTCATGTGGTCTGATGAGACAAAAATAGAGCTTATTACGAAACTATTACGAAGTTTCTTTTTTGAATCTCTCCACTCTGGTGCGACTCCACTCTTTTTCTCTCTCTTTCTCTCTCTCCCCTTCTCTATATTATGTTTTTGCTCTTGAGCAAACAAAAAGCTGTTCTTACAGCTGGTAAGGTGCGCGGGTGAGAGCGCTCAAAAGCCGTTTTGACGGCTGGTAAGATCAGCGAGAGAGAGACGCACAGACAGGTGCACATTCCTGTCTGTGTTTGCATGACTGTTCCCCTGCATGTCTCAGCACCAGTGAGAGCAGTCCCTAAAAGAGCTTACACAGATTGAACGCTTATTTACAAAGAAGACATTCTCTATCTGTGTGTTTCTGGATGCGGTCGTTACTTGGGATCGCGGGATGGTCACGATTGCTGCCTCATGTGTCTGGGCCTCAAACACGCAGAGGCAGCTTTCATGGATGAGTCATGTACCCATTGTGGGAAGATGACCATCTCAGAGCTGCAGTCGAGACTCTCGTTCCTGCAAAGGGGCGGAGTCCCCGTGCCTGCGCCTCAATCTAACCCTCCTCAGAGGGTTGCTTCGGGCTCTGACACGGGAGACCTGAGGATCACGGTGAGCGCACTTCCTTCGGGGAACCAACCCCCTAGGAACCCTCATCCCTCTCACGCTCCGCAGCCAGCAGAGTTGCCATGCCAGGAATGCTCTGGACCTCCCTCGAGGTGTGTACCAGTCGTTTCCTTCGGTGCTCCCCGCGATGAACAGATGTCGATCACTGCATCAGAGGGTGGGTCAGACTTCTCCGCGGGTGACGACTCGGCGCTGTTGCCTCCTTCGGGTGTGTCAACGGTGCCCGAGACGGACCCAGAGATGATGGCCATGCTTCCCTGGGCCGCCAACAGGATCAGGCTTGTGTGGAACCCTCCACCGTCTCCAGAGCCCTCGAGGCTGGACGATTGATATCTCGGGGTGGCGCGCGCTGATTCTCAGCAACCCACCCCAGTGCCTTTCTTCCCGGAAGTGCATGAGGACCTCACGGGGACGTGGACGGCACCTTTTACTGCCAGAAACCATTCCGGTGGCTCCTCTTCCCTCACCACCCTTGATGGCGGGGCATCGTATCCCGCCAGTGGAGCGGGTCGTTGCTATGCAGCTGTGCACTAACTCCACTTGACGCGGAGAACCGTGTCTACCTTCCCGGGCCTGTAAGTACTCGTCAGACTTAACCGGCAAGGCTTACAAGGCCTGTGGGGAAGCCGCCTCTGCCGTGCACGCCATGGTGTTGCTGCAGGTCCATCAGGCCAAGGCACTGAAGGAACTGCACGAGGGGTGGTCCTGACCCACAAGTTCTCCAGGAACTTCGTGCCGCAACGGACCTCGCACTTCGTGCAACGAAGGTCACCGCGTGGTCGGTAGGTCGTGCGATGTCCACACTTGTGGTCCAGGAACGCCATCTCTGGCTGTGTCTGGCCGACATGAGGCAGACCGACAAGCTCTGGTTCATTAACTCCCCCGTGTCCCAGACCGGCCTCTTTGGCGACGCGGTCGAGAACTTCGCCCAGCAGTTCTCGGCTGTACAAAAGCAGACTGAGGCCATTAAGCACATCCTGCCACGGCGTTCAGCTGCTGCCTTCACCCCACTGCCTGCGCCCCCTCAGTCTGCTCGTCGCCAGGGGCGGCCTTCTGCGTCTGCCCTCGCTCTCGTGCTGCAGCAGCAGCCTCCATCTAAACGGAGCTGTGGAGCCAGTCGCAGGCACACTCAGACTCCGCTATGGGCCATGTCTTGTGAGCTACTGGTGAAGTACACGATAGAGCTGGTCCTTCCAGCCAATATGAGGTCAGGGCACTACAGTTCCCACTTCATTGTTCCACTTCATCCCACAGCCTCCACAAGCTATCGTTCAAAATGCTCACGCAGAAACACATTTTCGAATGCATCCGTCCCCAAGATTGGTTTGCAGCATTCGACCTTAAGGATGCGTACTTTCATGTTTTTATTATTCCTCTACACAGGCCGTTTCTGCGCTTTGCGTTCGAGGGTCGAGCATATCAGTAAAAGGTCCTGCCCTTCGGGCTGTCCCTGTCTCCCCATGTCTTCACGAACGTCATGGAGGGGGCCCTTGTTCCCATGAGAGAACAGGGCGTTTGCATTCTCAACTATCTCGATGACTGGCTCATACTAGCACACTCTCAAGATCAGTTATGCGAACACAGGGACCTCGTGCTCAGGCACCTCAGCCAGCTGGGCCTTCAGGTCAACTGGGAAAATAGCAAACTCGCCCCCGTGCAGAGGATCTCTTTTCTCGGTATGGAGTTGGATTCGGTCGCACAGAGAGCACGCCTCACAGAGCAATGCGCTCAGTCGGTGCTGAACTGCTTGAACACGTTCAAAGGCAGAACGGCGGTCCCACTGAAATTCTTACAAAGGCTCCTGGGGCATATGGCAGCGGCAGCAGCGGTAACTCCGCTCGGGCTGCTCCATATGAGACCGCTTCAGCACTGGCTTCACGGTCACTGGCTTCAGCACTGACAATCACACCGGCGTGCAGCCAGACCTTCAGCCCGTGGTCAGACCCCTCGTTCCTGCGGGCAGGAGTCCCCTTGCAACAGGTGTCCAGGCATGCTGTAGTATTCTCAGATGCCTCGGCCACCAGCTGGAGTGCCACGTACAATGGGCATGCAGTGTCAGGGGTGTGGACGGGCCCCCAACTGCATTGGCACATCAACTGCCTCGAGTTGCTAGCAGTATGTCTCGCTCTGAGCCGCTGAAAGTGGCCGCTATTGGGCAGAGACTTGCTCAGGTAAACTTTTTTGCCTCCTCAGAGACCTCCCACTGCCAGTTGTTTTACTCCCTGACTAAGGGAACACTTGGCTTGGACGCACTGGCTCATAGCTGGCCCCGGGGCCTCTGCAAATATGCGTTTCCCCCAGTGAGCCTACTTGTACTGACATGGTGCAAAGTCAGGGAGGACGAGGAGCAGGTCCTTCTGGTGGCTCCCTATTGGCCCACCCAGATGTTCGATAGAGTCAGTGCTTTCCTTCTTGCAGCAAGGGTTGGAGTGAAGGCTGTCTCCCTCCACCCTCAAAGTACATGCTGCCGCTATTTCAGCTAATCACGACCACATACATGGCGAATCAGTTGGAAAGCACGACCTGGTCGTCAGGTTTCTTAGTGGGGCAAGACGGCTAAACCCTCCTCGACCCCCCTCCATACCCTCTTAGGACCTTTGCCTGGTGCTTCGAGCACTTCAGGATGCTCCCTTTGAGCCTTTGCAGTCAGCGGACTTAAAGCTTCTTTCTTTGAAGACTTTGCTGCTGATTGCACTGGCCTCTATCAAGAGGGTAGAGGACCTGCAAGCATTTTCGGTCGACGAATCGAGTTCGGGCCGGGTGACAACCATGTTATACTGAGACCCCGGCCTGGCTATGTGCCACTCTTTTCAGAGACCAGGTAGTGAACCTGCAAGCGCTGCCCCTGGAGGAGGCAGACCCAGCCCTGGCTGTGCTCTGTCCCGTTCGCGCTCTGCGTATTGTACGAGGACAAAACTTAAAGCGTCAGGACCTCAGACCAGCTCTTTGTCTGTTACGGAGGCCAGCAGAAGGGAAAGGCTGTCTCCAAGCAGAAGATGGCCCACTGTATAGTGGATGCCATCGCCTTGGCTTACTCAAGGCGTTCCCTGCCCACTCAGGTTGCATACTCACTCCATGAGAGGCGCTACATCCTCCAGGGTGCTGGCACGTGGCTCCTCGCTAACAGATATCTGTAGAGCTGCGGGCTGGGCGACACCTAACACATTCGCTAGATACTATAGCCAAGGTGTAGAGCCGGTCTCCTACCGTGTTCTCACCCTAAACGGGTAGAAGCACTGAGAGGCCCGGCTCTGTCGGCTTGCTGCACCCTACCGTGCTCCATATTCTCCAGAGTGAAAAACCTGTGAGTCCTCCAACACCCTCGGCCCGGACATGGCGGAGCATCCGGTGCCAGGCTTTTATCCGTTGAATCCTTGAGAACCGGGTTTAGGCTGGGTCCCATATGTGTGACCCTACGGGGATCCCATATGTGTATTTTCCACGGCTGCACCTAATTGAAGCCCTTGTCTTTCCCTTGGGCTAAGTCACCCAATATTCATATGCAGTACAACCGTCGGGCTAGTCCATATGTATCTTTCCACATAACTCCTTTGAAGATTGTGGCTTCTGCACACTTCCCTCCATAGAAAGGGCACGCTTTCCCAGTGTTACCCAGTAATTTCACTGTATGGGTTATCACGGAACAACAGTGTCAGGTACACTCTGTTTAAGCCCTCTCCTATCATCCTTCCAGGCAAGAAGGGGTAGAGGCTTACACAGGGCGCTGGATGGGGTGCAGCAGCTGTGGCGCTTTGGTAGGGATACGACGTACGTTGAAGTGACCAACCGATAAGGGAACGTCTTGGTTACATATGGTAACCCTCGTTCCCTGAGGGAGGGAAAAGAGACGTACGTCCCGTCGCCACATTTGCTGCAAAAAACTGAAATGCAATCGCACCTTCTGCTCATTATATACCCGCACTGCGTGGCTGAACAGTTGATGCAAATGACTGCATGCCAATGTGTATTGGCTCGTTTTAGTTTCACTCGAAGTAGATTGGCCTCTCCAGCGAGATTCCTATCAGTCGGTCACGACGTACGTCTCCGTTCCCTCCCTCAGGGAACGAGGGTTACCATATGTAATCGAGACTTTCTTAAATGTGTAGCGTGTTATTTCTCAAAATTGTTGATATTCGAAATCAACCCAAACAAACACACCCCTCTTCATTGCTCCGCCTCCAAAACTCAACCTCCAATCCTAACCGCCCAGCTCCAAGTTAGTCTCAAACCCCAATTACTGGCATGAGAGGCGAGTCCACTAACAAGGACTCTAAACAGTAAACACTGCATTCTCTAGCAGTCATCAGCCTGCACAACTCTCACTAACTGGCCTCTGTTACACACTCAATGCATGAGTGGATGTCTATTTATCGTAGCAGAAGCGCAACAAAATAATGCTTCATGAAAAATAAAGCTAAGATGATGAACAAACTACAAAGAAGCACAGAAAATGAACATACAGATCGTTGTTAGTTGCCAACAGCACAGCAGCTCCAGACAAACAATGACAGTCAAAACCAGCGTTACTCACGTTTGGAGCGAATAAAAGCAACCACCGCATTTGTTTTCAGGTCTGTTATCCATCGCTGGAAAGCTTTTCCAAATTTAGCGTTGGTCCTAAAGCTCTTTCCTGATCATAACCCTTCATTTTCCAGTGATATTCTTATGAGCTTTTCTCTTTTGCAATGTCTCTCAGCTATCTCTCTTTCTACAATCTTTCTTTAACTCCCTCTTGCTTATTTTCTCTCCTCCACGTCATACGCCCCCCATATGCTGATTGGCTACACGTTTGTTGTTGTGTCTGGTTGTTGGTCTGACCAACTTTCAAACAGCGTTTTTCAAATATCGCTTCCCATTGGGTAATCAAAACTTTTCAAAACACACACTTAAATTCTTCACACCCACTTAAACATTTAGGCCAAATACAGGAAACACATAATGTAGGTAGACAAGTAGTCAAGTGCAGAGACCACGAGTGTGGGTATTTGAACAGGCCCTTTACACACCGGTAGTTCTTTGGTACATTATGTATGATACAATTTTCAGTGATAAACCTACTCATACAATAATTGTTTTGTCAATAACCTTCTGTCAATCTGACTGTCTGTGGCATGGGCGGGGATACAAAAATGAGGAAAGTACAATCTATAATTTTGAAAAAGCCCTGGATCTGTCAAAAGTCTGCCGGATGACGCAAAACTAACAAATGGATGGAATTTCTCAGTCCAGGTAACACAGAGAAAGAGTAAACAGACAGTGCAAAAACTACAAAGCATGTTGAAAATCTGTGAAGCTACACTAGCTTCAAAAATAACTAGCTGTTTTCAAGCTTTGGGGTGGACTGAAATGTGCAATAATGAAGTGCCTCAGAAAGTGTTAAGATACACTGTATGAAGGAAGAGAAAAGTGGACACTTTCTATGCTACTGTATTCATGCAGTCTTTTATGAGACTTTAATTTTCACTGCATCACTGAGATAAAAACATTTTCTTCTTCTACTTCTTCTTCTTTTAAGAAAACCCTGTTAGGCCACAAAGCCATCAGTTTTACTGCAGGGCCACAACAATGCCAAAGTCAAAATATCTTTAATTAACAGTGCAGATTATATATAATGGCAAACTGACTGTCAAATAAATAAGACAGTAACTAAATTATTACTTTCATGCGCAAAAACATCTGAATTGTGTACCCAAGCTTAGTTCACATACACACACACACATATATATGTGTGTGTGTGTGTGTGTGTGTGTGTGTGTGTGTGTGTGTGTGTGTGTGTGTGTGTGTGTACATTTTATCATAAAAGATTAATTTGACCCGAAGTAACAGAAAAAAACAGCAAACTCTGATTTACTTGAGCAAAAAGTGAAACAATATTGTTAATGTAGATTTATGAGGCACTTGGTAACTCGTCATATAATTTTAATAATGCATTTCTTTACTTCAGCAAGATAGTTCAACTAATGTAAGGCTAATTATACTATAATTAGTTATACATAAAGAGCATATCTCTGTCTAATTAGTAGATGCTCTCATGCATATTTATATAATCAAGCATGAGTGGATTTAATAGCTTGAGATCTTACACGTAAAGAACCAAAAAGTGTCAGTGAAGTCAAATGCTCTTACTTGCATTTTGTTAAGAGTCAGTTGCTTTATGAAAGGACAGCACTCGCTCATGACAATGTCAGTCTACTTATACCTGTGAAATTTCATGATTCTTGATACCAACTTGTCCATGCTGAAACATGCAATATGGACAAATTGACAGCATCTATAAAACATAAAAATTATTACATATCCAGACATATCCAATCACATCCAATCATAGCGTGATGAAGGCATTGCATCCACGTGACTTTCCCCCAGTCATTCTCAATAACCCCCGACTAAACCCACCGCATGCTTTAGGCGATCTGTTAAAATTTCATGGGCTCAGGGGGAGGCAATAGAGACGCTGTGCCCCGCTATAACTTTACCTGCTGGTGTCACTGTTGGACAGTGTTACTTTAGAAAAACGAGTGATTTATACACTTTTTAACGTTACATTTTTATAATATTTGCATTGTTTTAGTTTTGTAATATGGATTATTTTCTCATCCTATTTTTTTTTCTTTTCTTTTGAGGAGGCACTGTCTCCCTTGCCTCCCTTGCCTCCCTTGCCTCCTCGGAGGAAATGCCATATCTCAACCTCAATAGACAATATCTCATGCAGACAATAAATACTGTACATTGCATCAAATGCTTTTACAATGTAAGTGCATAGAAGTAAGGACACCTGATACAATGTGGGACAAAAAAAATAACCAGGTCCTTATATAGAGCAGTGTTTGCCAATCCTGTTCCTAGTGGCACACCAAAAGTAGACTTTTACATCAACAGTACACAACTGTGCCTAATCAAACACACCTGATTCAACTCATCAGCTCATTAGGAGACTCCAAAACCTGACATGAGTAAATCAGGCTGCTTTTATTCTGCAAGTCTTAATGCACAGATCAGGGGTGCGTTCTCCGATAACGTTGTCTCTTAGCACGCTACGAAGACTCAAAAGGTACACCTTAACTACAGGTATACATTTCCTACGTGTGTTCTCCAAACTATACCTTAGGATGTTGCTTAAGGTAAACCTTCTTAAGTTCGACCTTAGCAGGTGCTGTCCATGGTGGAGGTGCTGAATAGGTTGAAATCGATGCCTCGATGATCGATTGTGCGCTCTTTCCTTCACAGCGGTATAGGTAAAGTATTGAGAAAACAATGTTCTTTATAAAGAAGCGTTTTAGAAATAGTACAAACTGCATTTATCGGGGCTCATTGAAATATGTACATGCAGAAATAAATATGAGTATGTGTTTATAATTTAGCAAGTGTGCAATCCCAAACCCTCACGGCCATAAGTGTGTTAATGTTCTCCACAACGTATGCTGATTATCCACCAGCCATGTAGTTGACATACACTAACTGGCTCCGCGGACGGCGCCGTCTTTGATTTAAAACAAGTACTCGCTGTCTCGCTGCCATAGCAATAAAGTTTGTGTAAACTCATCTTTCTTTATATAGACTCCTAAGCCTTTTCTGTCAAATGGTTCGCCAGCTGATGTGCCTTAGGATAGTAATTAAAAAAGCTAACAACCATTAGTGTATGGAAACTTTATTAATGAAAACACTTCCATACACTGGGTGTAGGCTATAACAACTTAAGTATTTTATGTGTAAAATTTTAAAGTAAAGTAAAAATGTAATTTTAATACTAAATCAGATTTTATATTGAATGTTCATATAAAATTTTCTATGTGTAATTAAACTGCGATGTAAAAAAGCTTTTTGCGTAGTGGTGGCCACTAGCGGTATGAACCGTCAGCAGCGATAAGGTATAGCTAAGAGCGCTCCAGACCAACCTTACGAACGTATGACTTACAGAAGGTATACTTAACTAAGAAGGTTTCGGAAACCACGTATTAACGATAAGGTACTTCTTAAGGTACAACTTAAGAACGACGTAGCGTTAAGGTAGTTTCGGAGAACGCACCCCTGATCTTTTTATCAAATCAGATTTGTCCCCCTTTACATTCTCTTTAGACATGACTGGTATCCGATATCTGTGTTTACGTTAATCCCCATCCAAAACTATTCTTTTGGTGAACGCTTTACTATGCGACATGGTTGACCCTCGGGCCATGCTATTAAAATAATTTATATAATTCACATCAGTGGCACCATGATTATTTGCCAGCATGCATATCTAACTGCAGAACCACGTACTGTATCACTGCAGTGTTGATGACAGCAGCCTCAGACCAGAAGTTAGGGTAATGCTAACATTACTTTTCACTATAACTAGAAGCTCTTTCTTAATGAATGCCCCACCCCACCACTAAACCTACCCTTAATGATGCTATAAGCTCCACCCCAACACCGGTCTGAGGGGCTGTTTACACAACACCGTTTTCAGCTAAAAACGTAAAACTTTTTATGCATTTCGGCCGTTAGTTTAGACGACAACAGCGTTTTGTGTGCCTGAAAATGCAAAGTTTTGAAAACGGGTTTCAAAGAAAACGGTTTCCGTGTAACAAAAACATGAATCTTTGAAGATGATGACGTCATGCACATGTGTATTAAGTGTTCAGTCTATAGTGTTTCATTGCCATCTAATGGCCTGGCAGCAGAATACAGGGTTTTTAATCGTTTTCGCAGATCTGTCTGAATTGGGATCGTTTTGACAATGGTGTAGTCTGTACGCGGAAAACCCAAAGGAAAAACGTCTCCGTTTTAAGCATATTATTGTCTTGTAAACGTACCCTGAGACTGCTGGTCTGGCACTGATGTCCTCAGGCTGCTGTGACGTATGGCTCTGCAGTTCTGCAGTTGGTTATTATTGGCCAGTATAGATAAGTTAAAAGCTGTCACGGATGTTTGCAGTGCAAAATCAGATTGAATGGACATAGAGCAGATCTACGGTTTGTTAGTTCTAGAATTCTCATGTAAAATAGCGAGGTAAGATAATATTTGAAGTAATTCGAATGAATTAGCAAGAGAGAGAGAGAGAGAGAATGAGAGAGAGAGAGATTGTGAGTGTGAATTGCCTGTCTGTACAGTGTCTCCATGTAATAGTGAAGGTATGAGTTTAATTACAAAAACAGCAAAGTTATCACCTCATTGCTGAGATTTTTGTTTTTTTGTGAGTAGAGATAATGTTTTATTTATAAAATTCACACGCCAGAGGTTGAAAACCAGTTTCTGTGAGTGCGCAATTTCTATATTTCCACCTCAATAAAAAAATGAGTTACAGTTATAGTTATATTGTGAGGACAAACAGTCATATCTGCTTCATACAGTTATATTAAAAAGCTATCTTTGTGGGCAAACATGTTGCCCTCGCCTTGTGGTGACTTGGAATTCCAAGGGGAATCGGATATACATGTTTAGATGCAGGACAGATGTCCAGATATCGGATATGTATCTGATTTAAAACCACAAATTCAGAAACACAAATTGTGTCAGATGTGAGTAAAGTTTTATACCAGTGTAAACAGAGCCTCAGATAAGGAGAACATCCAAAATGTACACTGTTGGTGTGTATCCTGAAACGGGGTTTGGAAACACTGATATATAGGAATATATATATATATATAGGAATATACAGATTTTAGACTTGCACCACACTCTTCTATCACAAAATCTTTCTGATAACCAAAAGACTGCATTCTCACAAGCCCAAGGTGATATAGCCTCCTGACCACAAATGTCACGCAGCAAATTGCCAGTTTTTTTTTTTTTTTTTCTGCTCATGTCTCTGACTTCTCTTTCAAGATGAAGGGGGCTGTTTCTCAATACTGCCCGTGAGAAGTGCAAAAGTGATGTAAAGCTCAGGTGTGTGCTGGGATTTGCTTCTGTTCATGCAGCTTCAGGGTTTAAAGCAAAGCATGCTTTGGACATCTGCCTCTCTAATCCTGCATTTACACTGTTAAAATCAATAATACTTGTAAATTCAGTGCACGGGCGAATCTCACATTTCACCCTCATTTAAAAAGAAAGGACATGAGAAAGTATATTTTGCTTAAAGAAAACAGATTAAAAAATCATTTGTACTTTGTTTAAAAATTGAAGCACTTTCATCCACCAGCCAAGCTCCCAACAATTCTTATTACTGTAATAAAAACAAAATACATTCTTATAGATTGGTGCAGGGAAGACGTCAGAATATGGGGTTTTATAATGGGGGTTTTCGATTTATGCGTAAAATAAAGCCTGTGGTAAACATAACTTCACTAAACTTTGATGTTTTGTACTATAATGTAAATTACACACATCCATAGTAAAAAATATGAATTTTGAAACATATGATTTTAATAAATAACTAGATAAGACTAGATAAATTTGGGGTGTGAAGTGTGTGCAGAGTACGTTGTAGAACAAAACATTGAAATATCACTAATTTACCCTGTTTAGTAAATCTGGGCCATGTTCTCTAAAACAAGTCTTATCAATGGTTATCAACTTTATTTAAATATATCCTTGTTACAGTGTAATTACTCAAATAAGTGCTGGGTAATATTAATTAACAACATGTACTTACTAAAGGTTTGGTTTAATTTTATTAAGGCTACTTGTAATTGTGCTTTATTTACTGTTAATACTATAGTAAATACGTGTAACATATGTAATAAGGATGCATTAAAATAAAGTGTTACTCAGTTTTGCTCCCAATGTAAACCCATCTTGTTGTAAGGATGTTTAGATTGTTTATTGGAGAACAGAATGAAGTTACTACTATGGGTTTGCAGCAGAGGCAACATCTAAATCTGTAGAAATGTCAAAATTATGTCTGTAATCAGATAAAATCGAATGTGGCCCGGGCTTAACCAGAAGTCTGTCAGTTTCTATACCAAATATGCCTTGTATAATTCATAAAATATATATTTTTTTTACTACACAATTTCTGTAAATATAATTAAAACAATACTAAATGGTACCTAAAAGGGTAGTACAATGGCACCATTTGTGTGCAGGACAGTTGGGAAATGTCCAAAACTCTCTTTTGCCAAATTGTAATACTGTCTCCAATAAAAAGAAAATGTGAAAGCCACTGAAAAAAAAAAAAAAAAAAACAGTTGACAAGTTTATCCAATGAAAGAGAACAGTACATCCACTGCCGCACACAGATAATGGCAGAGAACTGATGCTAAGAATGTCCTAATATGTAAACCTTAACAAATGCAACTTACATGCATAATTCTACGACCTTAATAACGCAGCACTTATACTAAATCTGTGTGTGATGTATCAGGTTGACATAACTTCACACACATGCTGCTTTAATAGTCTTTGCAAGAGCTTGTGAGTAAGACAAATGAGACAAATGCCTCCACAAGTATCCATCACCTTGAGGTGCAGTGAAATGTTACAAAGGGACCATTTAAAGATTCTGTCTAGCACATGCTAAATGTGTTCGAGGCACAGCATTACAAACTGCAGAATGAATTGGCAAATCATTGGTAAATAAATTAGTCATGAGAAAATGACTTTATCCTAGAGCGTTTGGACAACATTATCCTATTTGAATCTATTTAAAAATGCCCTTGATGTGGATTAAGCCAACATACACATTACAGGTAATCTCTTATGCACACATGCATCTATTTTCCCTAAAACTGTGAGTCATCTCCGTGGGCACACAGTAGGGTTTATTTTAGAGACAGTGTAAATACTGCCATGACTTCAACAGATGCCAAACATTTGGGTCAAAGTCCTCTTAGTGTAAATGTCATTTCACTAGAGCTCATATGGGAACAATCTGATAATTCCATATGATTATCTAAACAAAATTAAGGCTTTGTCTAGTGTTTATCACAAATGCACACTTATGTCAGGGTCAGAGTATGTTTGTTTAATTTTGGTCCATTAGTTCCGTTCTGTGTTTGTCACATGTTCATTCCAGTTCCCTGTGCTCATGACATTGCTGTCATGGTAATGGATTGCCTTGTGCACCTGTTGCTTGTTCAGTTTGCTATTGTCTGTGTATTTAAACTGTTTTATTATGTTGGTTGTCCTGTATTGTCTTTACTTTGCATGTGAAGCTGTTGTGTTTTTCTGCTCTGATTCTCCTTGTTCTGGATTATCTTCTTAGTTTTTGTTTTGTAAATATAAATAAAGTAAATATAAATATAAATATAAATGCTGCATCAAGACCCAACTCGCCTCTCCTCACCTCAACCTCGACGTGACAACTTACATAGCCTACTTTTACAATGTATTCCACTACAGATTACATGCAGTAAAATGTGATCTGTAATGTATTAGTCAGGGTAACAAACTAAATACTTTTCCAAATAAATCAGGAATTGAACTTATAAGTTCTACTTGTTTTAATGATTTTTTTTTTTTTTTTGACATCAAATGTCTTAAGGTCTGATACTTGCTTCTCATTTATTAGCTCATAGTAGCCTCATTCTTAGAAGTCTTATAAGACGATTGTTGCCTAAATGTGTTAAACATTTACTTTTTAAATTTACATGCTAAGTAATTTGCTGTTTATGGTGCCTGAACATATGATAATACATACTGTTGCTGTAGTTCACAGCATCTAGCAGTCTGTGGATTCATTTTCTGCACCAACAACAGACTCCAGAAAGTTACCTCACACTGTGGGTTCTCAATAGTGCTCAAAAAAGGTGATTTCGAGGGCTTTGACTTATAGTTTTAGGCAGGGTTTTTATATACAAGCACAGGTTTGACTGTCCCTGATAACAGGTACATGTATCAGGTAAAATCTCACAGGAATATGAACCCAAACACAGGTTTAAATAGAAGAGCAAACATCAGGTAAGTAACAAGTTCACAGTAACTTTCTGGGATAGTATAAACATCTGAAGAAAATGTATCTTTCCACTTGAAAAACACCAACGCCATAACAACCTAAAAGAACACAAAACAAGATTACAGGGGAGAGTATAACTGGAAGATGATCAGACGATTAGACAGGAGAAGGTCAAACACAGGAACAGGTAATCCAGAGAACATGACTACAAACTCCATGGCACAAACTCCTGTGTCAAACTCTGTTCCCGGGAGGGCCACTGTCCTGAACAGTGTCGCTCCAAACAACTGCAAAACACCTGCCTGGAAGTTTCGAGTAATCTTAAAGACCTTGATTATCAAGTTAAATGACCCAAAAGTCATAATAACTGAATAGTTTAGATGAAATCACATCACAATTTAAGCACTAACAAGGGAAATGTGATGGGTTTTCGAGTGAATGACAGCTGATGCAGTAGGGTTACACAAAACCTGATAGAATATTCTTCAATCTGAGAACAACAAAACAGCTCAGAGAGAATAATGAGCTGAACTCCTTTGATCAAACTAAGTTTAGCACTCTAAATGGCCCCGACAATAATATGCAAGCTTTTTAATAACTAATTTTGTAGATTTGAAAAAAAATTGGCTAAATGCTCTTTGCTCCAGAGAAAAGAGATGAGAGGTTATGTGAAGCCAACTACCAAGCATTTGCTAAAGTCCAAGTCTCCTTTATTTATATAGTGCTTTTTACAATACAGATTGCATCAAAGCAGCTTCACAGTGATAACATGAAAATAATACAACAAAGTTTTTTTTTCTAGAAGAAAATTACGTCATTGTCCACCCTAAGTAAGTCTTTTGTACATTTGTTTGTATGGACTAAGTTATTTTCACGTTTTTCTTGTTTCATTACGGTTTCTTTTGTTCCCTATGTTCCACTGCTTGTCTGTTATCATGGTTACTGATTATGTTCACCATTAGTTTAGTTCCTTGTCACCCCTGTGTATATATTGCCCTATTTTTGTATCTTGAGTTGTTGTCGTTGTCTTTATAAGTGGATGTAAATCTGGTGCCTTTTAGCCTGTTATTATCTTAATTAATTTGGTTTGCATTGAGTGAAAAAGTGAAAAGTTTGCATTGAGATCCATTTCTCCTCCTCCTCCTCCTTGCCTGACCCTCAATGACAATCATAGAGTTCTCATTTATGGCTCATTTAAATATTTTATCTAAAAGATGTTTCTACTAATATTTCATCACTTAAAAAAAAAAAAAAAAGAAGATGATCCAAGCTGGATTCACACCCACACATCAGAGTGCATTTTATTTTTTAAATAACAGATAGCAAAGTATATCTAAGATGTATCTAAAATAGTGAGATTTTTCAGTGCAGGGCTATTTGAAAACTCACTTACTATCCTTGTTTGAATCTATCTGTAAAGAAAAACTGAAACAAGATGCATTACGTGAAGAGTTTTAATACATTTAAAGGGCACCTATTATGCCCCTTTTCAAAAGATGTAAAATAAGTCTATGCTGTCCCCAGAGTGAGTATGTAAAATTTTAGCTCTAAATACCCAACAGATAATTTTTTTTTACAGCACGTTTAAATTGTCACTTTTTGGGGCTCAGAAAAACGCGCCATTATAGTGTGTATCCCTTTAAATGCAAATGAGCTGCTGCTCTCAGCACAGAGGGCGGACAGTAATGCCTACAGAGCCAGAGAATATATGCTGTATGGAGATAGAACAGGTGTAGTTTAGTTTAATTACGGTTATAACGTATTTGTCATCAGCTTTGATCGACTAATAATACAAGCCTGCTGTAGCGGACCCCATCCGAATGATGGCCAAAAATATACTGATGAGTTCAATGAAGTTTATTGTACATCACACAAAAGATGAAGCGTCAGTTTTACTCTAGAAAATCACTGTAAGAGCTGAATAAACACAGTATAATAAGTGCTCTGAAAAAACAATAAGAAAAATTTACTTAATTTTTCTTTGGCAAGTTTTTTGCACAAATCTTTTTAAAGTAAATTTCACATGCATATTTTTAAGTAAATTTCACATACACTGTAAAAAATTTCTAACCCTCCCAAATCAAAAATTTCAAGTGACCGATAACATCTAAATTTTTCATTTGGCCCAAGTGAAATTCTGTAAATTTAATTTTATAATTTTCAGAATTTCACTTGGGCCAATTGAAAAATGTAGATGTTATCGGTCACTTGAAATTTTTGATTTGGGAGGGTTAGAAATTTTTTACAGTGTATGAAATGAAGTAAACTCTACATAACTAAGTTAAGTGAAAGCAACAAAGGAAATAAGTAGTTTTAACTTGGCTAGTAAAAGGTTGAGTAATATCTATTTAGTTGAAAGTTTCTTTGCAATACATTTCACTCATTGAACATTGAATTAAACCACACTTTTAAAGTATATGCTTTACTTAGAAACATCTAAGTTAATTAATACAATATATATTCTACATATAGGGAGTCACACATCAAGTTTACGCAGAGACCTCAATACTTGGTAGACAATACACAATGACGGTAACATTTGATGGATCGTTTTTGTGTTTGAATGTGTAATTTTGAGTGGAAAATGATCTCCAAATATCACAAAATGGCAAGTTACTACTCCTAACAACAAAAGCAATGATGAAACAGTGTAAATACAGCTGGAAAACAGTGAAAAATCTACCTCATTATTTATTCAAGTCCCAGTGCATGATGGGAACACCAGTATCAGAAAAGTTGAGTAAATGTACTTAATTTTATAATGTTGATATTTACACTTTGACTTTGGCACATTTTAGAGTGGCCTTTTATTGTGGCCAGCCTAAGGCACACCTGTGCAATAATAATGCTGTCTAATCAGCATCTTGTTATGCCACATAATCTCTGCAAAGGAGAAGTGCTCACTAACACAGATTTAGACAGATTTGTGAAAAAATATTTGAGAGAAATAGGCCTTTTGTGTACATAGAAAAAGTCTTAGATATTTGAGTACAGCTCATGAAAAATGGGGGCAAAAACAAAAGTGTTGCGTTTATAATTTTGTTTAGTGTAAGTATAACAATAAGTGGCTTAACACTGCACTCGCGATAGTTTGAAAAAAAAGAAAGAATATAAAAAAATTAAAATATAGAAGAATGTCTGTTTTCTCATTTTGTTTGGTTGTAAAAAGTGTATAGGGTCGCTAACGACTCAAGGTATGTAATAGTGTAAGTATATTTTTCTCTGATAACAAGTGCCATTTACCTTAATTTCCCAAGGTGGCAATGTCTAGTACATGCTGTGATGTTTCACTCATAATTACCAAAGGCATAAACCAAAATAATACACAAGTGCCATCAGCAAAACTTGAAATGGCTCAGAGCAAGTACTGTACGCAATATTATAAAACGGTTATAGTTCCAATCCTTGATTCTGATTGGTTAATAGCTGTGTTTTATTCACGATTGATCTCATTGATATTGTTAATTGAAGCTATAGTAGAGTATTGTGAGAGATCGAGTAAGCGAGTGTACCTGCATTTACAGTAGACATAGCATTTTCCTTCAGGTCAATCCTATATTCATAATAAAAAAATCCGTTTGAATGTCCGCTGCGATATATTGTCAGTTAAGGGGTTTTCCCGTGCCTATAGTCATCTGTCAGTTGTGTCTTCCTTCTCCGTGATCACAAGTTCACAAGAGTCCTTTCAATGTAAAAGTCTTCTCTACTGACTGACTCGCTCATAAAGACAGTCTTTGCTGCCATCTATTGGTGAAAAAAATGCATGTAACTTCTGTTGCTGTTTACGGTCAGGGGACTATTTTTTTTCCAGCGGAAGGAAGGCTTTTAGTGATTTTACTTCATGAAAGTTGCACAGATACATATTTTTCGGCTTTAATATTTGTATTGTGTGGTAACCGTTTTATAAAAGCAATAAGGTACTCAAGGCTAGTGCTGTATCGTGAATAAGTAACGGCTGAAGGCCTCTCGTACATTATTGCTTACATATATTAGTGTCAGTGTCACTTGATGGTGGATCTGGTGAAGAAACTGTCAGCGATAACGATATTTATTTTGAAGATGTTGAAAGCAATAGTTTTGAGAATTTGGTTGAGATCGAGAATATGAGCCAGAAGCTGGTAAGATATAGATATCATCTGTGTTAGATAGATCTGGGTCACCAAAGACCCAAATATGTAATAATGATTGGCGAAACATTCATGCATTTAAGGCATAGTTCATTGAGCAATGACATTAACTCTTTCCCCACCAGTGTTTTTTTAAAAAACATTGCCAGCCCACCAGCATTTTATCATTTTCACAAAACTTCCATGGCCCCCAGAATATCTTGCTGTATGAATATCTAAACATGCAACATATCAAAAGAAATAACAGAGCCTCTTTTCTAGCTTAATGCATTATTTTTTATCAACACTTGAATGTGGGTAAAGTAAAAAAAAAAAAAAAAAAAACCTTTTGAACAAAATAGTGTTTTTCAAAGACTACAACATGCATAAGCAATGTTTTTATCCTTTGTTTCTGTTTTATTCATTTATTTATTTATGATCCTGAGATTCAGTAATCTTTCAGAAGATGCATAATAGTGCCCCCTACCGTACAACAGTGAAAACAGAGAAAGCAAGAAAATTCGGTCAATGGCTGGGAAGCGTTGTCTCATAAATGACGGAAAATGTTAAGAGTATTATTAATAGTCATGGGCACATTATTCAAAATTATTATTTTTATTGAATGTATTTAATGATCAACCACTTTGTGTTTTATCTAGAAGCTCTAACTTGAGGGATAAGCTTGTCCATGCGTACATCTTGTACATCTTTTCTCCAACTACCCTTGTTGATGCCCAGGGTAACTTTCCATGTTACAATTTTGCAAAATATGTTAAATGCAAATCATTTACACATCCTCGTATATAAAGCATACGTATAAGGTCATTCAATTGATCACATGCAAGAGCACATGTGATTTATATTATTGTCAGTCCATTTCTGTTGCTATATGTTAGCAAAAGCAAACATGCTTTAAGCAAATACAATATTGAACACACAAGTGTCATTAGGATACTACTTTTTATTACTTCTCCAGTTTATTGTCATTTTAAGCTTGCCAAACATTCTTTGTTAGACACGAAGTTCCTTGGAATTTTACCTCATAGGAGAGGCAGAACCAGAGACAATATATATATATATATATATATATATATATATATATATATATATATATATATATATATATATATATATATATATATATATTTATTTATTTATTTATTTTTATTTTTTTTCACAAAAGAAGCTCTTTTGAATTATTGAACTTAAGTCTTTATTACCCTATGGTATGAATGAAGAAATGGAACTGTTTGTTTTTTTTACATCTTTTTTGTCTTTTTTTTCACTGATATGTGGTGATTGTTTGCATTGTTTGCATTATTTGTATCATCATTATATTTACAACATTTATATGATTTTTCTGATTTTTTATATTTGTATTGTTTTTGTATAATTGCCATATGCTTTTTGAGTTCTAACATTTTTAACTAAATCCAGCAAGTCAAGTGGTGGAGGCAAGAGAGCTTGAAGAATGACCAAATGAGCAGTCAAGAAAGGCCTCTTCAGACCGTAATCTGGCCTCAAATGCAATATGACTTTGACCAGCCCAGGGGCAAAATCTAAACAGGATAAGGCAAGTGAAAGGGCCTGCAAGCCTCCTACTCTCTTAAGTGAAGTAATCCCCAATAATAGAGCCACCTTGAGAGTCAGAAACTTCTCCGAGGCTGACTCCAAGGGCTCAAAAGGAACACCTGATAAGACTTCCAGGACTATAGCCATATATCACGTATCCCAAAGAGTGGGGACAGCCCTGCTGAAATATGTTCTTGCAGGAACCAGCAGCCATATCACCCTGTAGCCCAAGACTGGTTGCCCACTGAAGCTAATCAGGGTTAAGCCTGGTCAGTACCTGGATGGGAGACCTCCTTGGAAAACTAGGTTGCTGCTGGACAAGGTGTAAGTAAGGCTAGCAGGGGGTGTTCACCCTGTGGTCTGTGCGGGTCCTAACGCCCCAGTATAGTGATGGGGACACTATACTATAACAAGAACCGTCCTTCGGAAGAGACGTTAAACCGAGGTCCTACTCTCTGTGGTCATTAAAAGTCCCATGGCACTTCTTGTAAGAGTAGGGGTGAAACCCCGGTGGCCTGGCGAAATTCCCTCCATTGACCCTTATCAATCATCCCCATCCACTGAATTGGTTCAATTACTCTCTCTCCTCTCCACCTTTAGCTGGTGTGTGGTGAGTGTACTGGTGCCGTTGTTCTGTGGCTGCTGTCGCATCATCCAAGTGGATGCTGCACACTGGTGGTTGAGGAGAGATTCACTGGTGGGATTGTAAAGCGCTTTGGGTGTACAGCAGTGTACAGTAAAGCACTATATAAATGCCTCTTTTCATTTCATTTTTATTTCAACTCAAGCACTGAACTGGCAGTGGACTTTGTCAATATGGCGCTGAGCGCACCACGTTGCAAAGAGATGCCACTTCAGGTCATAACGTTTCCTCATGGAGGGAGCTCTAGCATTTAGGATGGCCTTACCAACCTCAGTTGAGAGACTGGAATCTGTGAGTTGGTACCCTATTGTTGTGTTTTCTGTGAAGTTTGTCTTTTGTGAAGTTTTGTTATTTACATGTTTAATTAAATGTTTAATGTTTAAATTTGCTTTAAACTAGAGCTACCAATGTTGCAAGTAACACTTTAGCAGCACAATAGTGTAGTGCCTCTTTAAGAGAGGAGTGTGCTGTGAGCACATGTGACCGGTATTTACTACGTGAAAAGGAAGCGTGAGATTCATTCAGTTTGTAGTAACTTTCAACCCGGTGTGCAGCCACTTGGTAAGCTCTCTTAAATCTCAAATGTTTTCTTGTCTACTTTAATGATGTATGCTTTATGTTGTCTGCTGTCGCCATGCTATGCTGTTGTACTGTGTTTATGTCCGTTGCACGTTAAAAATAACGCTATTTCGCTATTCTCCGGTAGATCAAAGCAGATTAGTTTACTGATAGAGATAACGCTATGCGCTGTATAAATTATAAACTGGCGAAGTGGCGAAGTCGTGGGATTAACATTTTGATTCATAACATTACTATACGTATTCATTTGTATTTACTTTATTTCGTTTTATAATGTTTGATGAAGTAGGAATCGCGGACTTCCTGGTTTGCCGCGGGGCATTTTGGGAGCTGTAGTTTCCTGCTTACAGAAAGGATTGTATGCATTTTGCATAGAGTTGTGGTAGGACTTAAGTATGATGCATAATGTTTAAAGTGTGAATTGTGTACGTTTAAATTATGAAACTATTATTATTATTATAGTATATTAATATTATTTTCTATTTGTATTTGATTAATGTTATTTAGTGTTGCTTATTGTTATAGAGGTATGTTGAGGTAAAGAACTGGGGCTGGTTGTAGTATGCACATGGAAATTGAAACGTTGCATTTCTTGTTATTTCAGGTTTATTACCTGGTTATCCTTTTTGAAATAAACAAACAAATGTGGAATACCGAGTAATATCCTCTTTGTACACGGGGTTGCCCTTTCCGTGGGAAGAAAACGGAACAGTAATAAACCAACGGCCCAAGAGCGTTAAGCCAAGTCTGCCACTGCCATATCAGCATTGACCAGTGAAGGAGCACCAAGGGAAGAGGAATAGGCCAAATAGACCCCTCTGTCAATAGCGCCTTGGTCAGTGCAGAGAAAGGAAGATGGATTTGGCAGAATTAGTGTCCCTAAAAGGAAAGCGCTCAACAGCACAGAGTTCTTTTAGCAAGAGAGCCAAAAAGCTGTTCCTCACTGTAGACCTCCTAGAAAAAAAGGTGCTCATCGACGAGATCAGAGCACTTGGTGTGGACTTTGGAAAGCTGCACGACACTGGACTCGAATATGTTGATGCTCTAGGAGAAGTGGAAAGTGAGGAAGAAAAAGCAGAAAAAGAAGCGGCTCATGTAGAGGAGAAAATGGCGACGTGCCTTGCCACCTATACAGAAACGCTCCGGCTCGCTAAAGAGACGTTATGGTCCAAATTCGCCTATGTTGACCTTAAATTGTACGCCGATGGTGCAGAGGAGAAATGTGCTGAAGTGGAGAACACTGATCTGAAGGAGCTGGCAGATGAAGACTTTCAAGTCCTGAGAGAGGGCCTGGTGGAGAGAATCAAAATGCTTGAGCAGAAGGTGCTTGAATGGGAAGGTCTTGTCCCTGGAGCCAAGACAACAGTATATAAGCAGCAGCTATACAAGCTGGTCAACAAACTGCATGACTGGGTGCGGAGCTGGCAAAAGTTGAAGCGGACAGAAGAGGTCGACGGAGGAGAAGAGGTTGAAGAAGCAGGTGCTAATGAAGAGCATAGCGAGTCCGAAGAGGGGCCCACTAGAGCTGGCACGCAGCCTCAAATCCCCAGTGTAACACCTGTATCCAGTACTGGAGCAGCTGCGTTTCCATATGCACCACCACAAAGCATCTCTGGCCTGCATCCCGGAGCATACGGCTTCAGACCACAGATCAGTCTTGAAAGAACACGCCTGCCAACGTTCTCGGGAGACATGACCGATTACTATCGGTGGAAGGCTGAGTGGGAAGAGCTGGAACAGCTGGGAAACCCACAGAGAACGGCTGGTGTTACAAGGTTCCACCTCCTGGCAAGTCTCAGCGACAGGGTTAAGAAAGACTTTGTTCTGTCCAGCTGTGCGTCGGCGGATGAAATGTTCAGGCGCCTCGACAACCGTTTCGGGAACAAGGCGAAAATCGTCCTGAAGATATCTGAGGAGGTTCAGGGCCTACCCCCTGTAAAGGGTGACAACCCTAGGAAAGCAATTGAGCTGATTCAAGCAGTGGAGCGGGCCCTTAGTAACCTTGTGATCCTGGGAGAAGAAGATGTTATAAGGAACCGTTGGGTAGCGCAGTCCCTTGAAAGCAAGCTACCAAGCTCTCTGAAGGAGAAATGGATTGCACACAAGACTGAGGCTGTGAATGGGTTTGCTCCACATAACCATTTCGACTGCTTACTGTGCTTCCTGAAGAAGCAGGAGGCAATCCTGGAGGAGCTGGATCAGCTGGAGGTAAGTCCTAGGGAGGGAAGCTCCTCAGTGAAAGGCCCGGCAGACAAACTAGAAAGAGGAGTCAAGAAAGCATTTTCCAAAGCTACCTCAGGCCGTAGAGAGGCTCAGTCGAAGCTACGTTTGGGCTCGTGCACTGCCTGTGCTGATGAGACTCACGCTGGCAGGCTATTTGCTTGCAAAACCTTCAGGGAGATGGATCTCCAGAGGAGAAAGACCCATCTAAATACCCATGGGATTTGCAATCGTTGCCTGTGCCTCCACCTAAAGGATGGCCGTTGCAACCCGAAGTTCCTCTGCAGTAAAATGGACTGCCGCAAAGAAGAGCCTCACCACTATCTGCTCTGCCCCAAGTCCATCGCTCAAGAGAAAGACGCTGGCAGAGAGGTGCAAGGTACCAAAAGGGTGGAGAGAAAAGGCCTCGGACTGACCAGCAAGCAAGAAGAGCTCCTGGCGAAAGTCACTCCGGAATTAAGAGCAGAATTTAGGAAGGCATTTTCCAATAAAGCCTCAACCACGATCTGCACTGCTGGAGGTGGACTGAAAGAGTACCCAGTTATAATGATGTTACTGGAAGTGACAACTAACTCAGGTCAGCTGATAGGCACTCTTATTGATCTTGCCTCTGACACCAACTACATAACAAACAACGCTGCCCAGCGCCTTGGACTGATTGGTGAGTGCATCAAGTTAATTGTCCATGGAATAGGAGGGATGAGAACGACAGTTACAACCAAGAGGTATTCCCTGCGACTAAGAGTGAAGACCACCAAGGGGACGGTAATGGAACATAAACTGCTCTGCTACGGCTTGGAGAGTATTGCGGAGATAAGTCAGCCTGTCACTCCGCAACAACTGCAAAAGATCTTTCCTGACGTCGCTATTGAAGAGCTGGTCCGCCCTGAGAACATCGATCTTTTGATCAGCCACAGGGAAGGTCGTCTAGTTCCACAGCCGTTCAAGTTGGAGGGAGATCTAGTCCTCTGGGACGGCCCATTGGGCAAAACTGTTGGTGGTACTCACCCTGACCTCTTCGAGGTAGTCGACCTAACGCTGCATCAGTCTGAAACTCACTTTGCAAGGTCTATGAGAACATCCTCAACGGTGTATAAGGAGGTTGTTGTAGACACCAAAGACCTGAGTGAGAACCCAATGAGGATGGAAGAAGTGACCTTCAGCAGCACCATTGCTACGAATAAGGAGGTGTTTGATTGGTTCAAGTGGGATAGTATTGGAGCAGCGTGTGACCCGAAATGCGGGAGCTGCAAGTGCAGCAAGTGTCCTCCGGGAGGCAAAGAGATGACCCTTGGAGAAGAAAGGGACTTAGAAAAGATAAAGGACTGCCTCTTTTATGTGCTAGCGGACAAACACAGCGACGCCCCACACTGGGATGCGGCCTACCCATGGAAAGTAAGCCCAGGAATTCTGCCAGATAACCGCCGAGCAGTGGAAGCAACCTTCCTGAACACCGAGGCTCGGCTGGCTAGAGACCCTGTGTGGAAAGCAGCATATGGAGAGCAGATCCGCGAGATGGTATCAAGAGGAGCAGCCATCAAGTTCACGAAGGAAAAGATCGAGGGCTGGAACGGCCCAATCTGGTACATCAGCCATTTGGTTGCCCCAAATCCTCATTCTAGCTCAACGCCAGTGAGGATAGTCTGGAACAGTAGCCAGGAGTTTAAAGGGTTGAGCCTAAACAACCTCCTGCACAAAGGCCCTGATGTCCTCAACCCAATCCGAGGTGTTTTGCTAAGATTCAGAACGAGATTGTATGCTGCCCTTGGCGATGTTAAAAAAATGTATAATTCAGTGTGGCTAAAAGACGAGGAGGTCCACCTCCATCGATTCCTTTGGAGGGATAACCCCGAAGATGAAATCGGTGTGTTTGCCGTCGTCAGGGTCAACATCGGCGACAAGCCTGCCGGATGCATCGCTCAGGTTGCCATGAGAGAGACGGCAAACCTGCCTCAGTTTACATCTATGGTTGAAGAGCGCCGGATCCTGACAGAGGATTGTTATGTGGATGACATCTTGACATCGCATGATGATCTCCAAACTCTGATCAGGATGACCGAAGGAGTAGAAGAGATCTTAAAAGCAGGTGGCTTCTCACTCAAGCCCTGGATCCTGACAGGCCAAAGTGGGAGGAGTGGAAAACCCACTGACCCCAGCAACGTCAGGTCAACAGAACCCAAGACCCTGATACTCCCCAACCAGATGCGGGACGAGGAGAATAAGGCATTGGGATTGGGATATGAACCCGAATCTGACAAACTCCGTGTGCTGACGTCGGTGAACTTTTCAAGGAGGCGAGGAAAGATGAGGACAGGTCTGGATTTACGAGAGGATGAGATCAGAGGCAGCACTCCCGACCCTCTCACCCGACGCATGCTGCTGAGTCAGATTGCAGGGTTCTATGACCCCATTGGCCTGGCCTCACCTGCCAAGCAACGAGGAGCGATGCTCATAAGAGAGTCCTTTCAGGAAGCAGGAAGAGACCATTCCTCCAAGGACACCTGGGACGATCCTCTTTCACCACGTCTTCGAGAGGCTGCAATAAAACTCTTTGAGCAATATGTGAGGCTTGGTCAACTCAGATTCGACAGGAGTCTCACACCCCTTGGAGCCATAGGTCACCCGATGGGGATCACGTTTTCTGATGGTAGTGAAGCTTCCTACGGAGCCGTTCTTTACCTACGGTGGCAGACAAAAGATCGAGTCGTAGTGAAGCTGGTTGAGTCTAAGGCCAAGCTCACCCCTTTAGACCAGAAAGGTGATGTCATTAAAGCAGAGCTGTGTGGGGCTGTCTTTGCATCCCGTCTGAAGACATACTTCGAGAAGCACTGTTACATCAAGATTGATCAGTGGATCCATTTTGTCGATAGTCAGACAATCCTGGGAGCTATCCAGAAGGATAGCTATGGCTATCAGACATTTTTTGCAAACCGGATTGGTGAAATCCAAAAGGCCGGATCAGTAGATAGCTGGAGGTGGGTCGAAGGAAGACAGAACGTCGCCGATCTCATCACAAGGGGAGCATCCCCTGAGGAGCTTGCTGAAGGATCAGTCTGGCAGGAAGGCCCAGAATTTTTGAAGTTGCCTGAATCAGATTGGCCTGTGAAAACTGCCAGAGAGATCAACCCCTCTGTTGTTGAAGAGATACAGTGAGGAAAATAAGTATTTGAACACCCTGCTATTTTGCAAGTTCTCCCACTTGGAAATCATGGAGGGGTCTGAAATTGTCGTCGTAGGTGCATGTCCACTGTGAGAGACATAATCTAAAAAAAATAAATCCATAAATCACAATATATGATTTTTTAACTATTTATTTGTATGATACAGCTGCAAATAAGTATTTGAACACCTGTCTATCAGCTAGAATTCTGACCCTCAAAGACCTGTTAGTCTGCCTTTAAAATGTCCACCTCCACTCCATTTATTATCCTAAATTAGATGCACCTGTTTGAGTTCGTTAGCTGCATAAAGACACCTGTCCACCCCATACAATCAGTAAGAATCCAACTACTAACATGGCCAAGACCAAAGAGCTGTCCAAAGACACTAGAGACAAAATTGTACACCTCCACAAGGCTGGAAAGGGCTACGGGGAAATTGCCAAGCAGCTTGGTGAAAAAAGGTCCACTGTTGGAGCAATCATTAGAAAATGGAAGAAGCTAAACATGACTGTCAATCTCCCTCGGACTGGGGCTCCATGCAAGATCTCACCTCGTGGGGTCTCAATGATCCTAAGAAAGGAGAGAAATCAGCCCAGAACTACACGGGAGGAGCTGGTCAATGACCTGAAAAGAGCTGGGACCACCGTTTCCAAGGTTACTGTTGGTAATACACTAAGACGTCATGGTTTGAAATCATGCATGGCACGGAAGGTTCCCCTGCTTAAACCAGCACATGTCAAGGCCCGTCTTAAGTTTGCCAATGACCATTTGGATGATCCAGAGGAGTCATGGGAGAAAGTCATGTGGTCAGATGAGACCAAAATAGAACTTTTTGGTCATAATTCCACTAAACGTGTTTGGAGGAAGAAGAATGATGAGTACCATACCAAGAACACCATCCCTACTGTGAAGCATGGGGGTGGTAGCATCATGCTTTGGGGGTGTTTTTCTGCACATGGGACAGGGCGACTGCACTGTATTAAGGAGAGGATGACCGGGGCCATGTATTGCAAGATTTTGGGGAACAACTTCCTTCCCTCAGTTAGAGCATTGAAGATGGGTCGAGGCTGGGTCTTCCAACATCACAATGACCCGAAGCACACAGCCAGGATAACCAAGGAGTGGCTCTGTAAGAAGCATATCAAGGTTCTGGCGTGGCCTAGCCAGTCTCCAGACCTAAACCCAATAGAGAATCTTTGGAGGGAGCTCAAACTCAGTGTTTCTCAGCGACAGCCCAGAAACCTGACTGATCTAGAGAAGATCTGTGTGGAGGAGTGGGCCAAAATCCCTCCTGCAGTGTGTGCAAACCTGGTGAAAAACTACAGGAAATGTTGGACCTCTGTAATTGCAAACAAAGGCTACTGTACCAAATATTAACATTGATTTTCTCAGGTGTTCAAATACTTATTTGCAGCTGTATCATACAAATAAATAGTTAAAAAATCATACATTGTGATTTCTGGATTTTATTTTTTAGATTATGTCTCTCACAGTGGACATGCACCTACGATGACAATTTCAGACCCCTCCATGATTTCTAAGTGGGAGAACTTGCAAAATAGCAGGGTGTTCAAATACTTATTTTCCTCACTGTAGGGGGACTTCGGAGGAAGGCCTTCTCGGCACTGGTCACAGCAGGAGCCCAGCCCAGGAAATGGTTAGGCTCAACCAGTGTTGCGCTTGTGCGCCTTGTGGACCCCCGAAGGTTCAGTTCACTGGCACGGTTATGCGGGACCATCGCCTGGATGAGACAAGCAGTAGAAATCTGGCTGGGTAACAGCCAGGCCCCAGTTCGGTCAAAGTGGGAGGCAAGACCATACCTGTCTGTGGAAGAAAGAGCAACAGCTTTCAAAGATCTAGCTCTTGCAGCTCAAGATGGTGTCGAGTTCCGGGACACAACCCTGGATCGCCTGGTTGTTCAGAAGGAGGAAAAGACAGGACTTCTGCTTTGCGGAGGGAGAATCCAACGCTGGAATGAAGATAGAGTGGCTGTACCGCTAATCCCATGCCAGTCGTGGCTCGCAACCCTATTGGCCAGGGAGGCACATGAAGAAAATCATGAAGGTGTTGCCTCAACCCTTCTACGGACAAGAGGGAAAGCCTGGATCATACAGGGACGAAGAATAGTTAAGAAGGTGCTGAACAACTGTGTCACCTGCAGAAAGCAAAGAGCCAAAATGTGCCAGCAAGTAATGAGTGATCTCCCTCAAGAGCGTACCAAAAGAGCAAGCCCATTCGAGTATACAACCCTCGACCTTTTTGGTCCCTTTGAGGTGAAGGACGCTGTTAAAAGAAGGACAAGCAAGAAGGTCTGGGGCATTGTTTTCTGTTGTATGTCCTCGAGGGCCGTCCATGCGGACCTCACCGATGACCAGTCGGCAGAAAGCTTCCTCCAAGCATACTCCCGCTTTGTTGCTCTGAGGGGGCATCCAAGGAAACTATGGTCTGACAGAGGCACCAACTTCGTTGGTGCTAAGTCGGCTCTGTGTGAGCTGCATAAACATCTGGCTTGCCTGCAGGCTGCGTCCATAGGAGATGTAGCCGCTAAGAACGGGACTGAGTGGAAGTGGGATTTTCACCCAGCAGATGCACCCCACAGGAATGGAGCTGCGGAGGCTGCTGTGAAGCTTTTGAAGAGGGCGCTCATGAGCCTCGGAGGAGCTACAGGATCTCTCACATGGGGGGAGCTCCAAACTTTGTTCTATCAGGCAGCCAACCTGACAAACGAACGCCCAATCGATGCCAGAGCTCAAGAACAGGAGGATTCGGTCGAGTACTTAACACCCAACTCCCTCATACTGGGTCGAGCATCGCTTGGAGGAGACACCAGCGGGCTTGACCTAGAGACCCATCCCTGGCGTCGTCTAAGGGCTATTCAAATCGGAGTTGACCGGTTCTGGGCAAAGTGGAGGGAACTAGCTGGTCCAAATCTGTTCATTCGACATAAGTGGCACCGGACAGAGAGGAGCGTCAAAGTCGGCGACCTTGTCTGGATTGCTGACCCAAATGCTTTGAGAGGTCAGTTTCGTCTGGGCCGGATTTTGACAGTTTATCCTGACAGTAAAGGAATTGTCAGGGATGCTGACATTGTAACATGTACTGGCCTTCCTGTTTCCTTGGTGGATGGCCGAAAGAAGAGGAGTTCTTCACTACCCATGACAGTTATTAGAAGAGACGTGAGAAGACTGGTGGTCCTTCTCCCGGTGGACGAAACTCATCCACCCCAGCCACCTTGACACCCGCCTCTTCCTGAACCCCTCTCATTTTGCACACTGCCCTATCCCCCTGGCCCAAACCCATCTCATTTACTGTCCAAACCCCTTTCATCTTGTCACCGCCCTAACCCTTGTTGGCTGGTTGGTGTAAGCCTAGCGCTGCCACCATGCCCATCACTTTGCACATACATGAAGAAGTTAGAGCATGCACATCCCATACCTCGCATACCCGGGCAGTACACCACACACCTGCCATAGGGATGTGATTGATTTGGACATTGGACTAAGCTGCTGCTCTTCCATTGGTCGTGCCTTCATCAGACACTTATATATAGACATTGTGCAAAGCTGTGAAAAAAAAAAAAAAAAAAAAAAAAAAAAAAAATTATATGTATGCGTATAAACATGTATGATTTGTGGAAAGGGAAAAATAAGAGGGGTCATTTGAGTGATTTTGGTAAATTCCCTGGATTATAAGATCAGGAACTTAAGTGGGAGGTGTTGTGTTTTCTGTGAAGTTTGTCTTTTGTGAAGTTTTGTTATTTACATGTTTAATTAAATGTTTAATGTTTAAATTTGCTTTAAACTAGAGCTACCAATGTTGCAAGTAACACTTTAGCAGCACAATAGTGTAGTGCCTCTTTAAGAGAGGAGTGTGCTGTGAGCACATGTGACCGGTATTTACTACGTGAAAAGGAAGCGTGAGATTCATTCAGTTTGTAGTAACTTTCAACCCGGTGTGCAGCCACTTGGTAAGCTCTCTTAAATCTCAAATGTTTTCTTGTCTACTTTAATGATGTATGCTTTATGTTGTCTGCTGTCGCCATGCTATGCTGTTGTACTGTGTTTATGTCCGTTGCACGTTAAAAATAACGCTATTTCGCTATTCTCCGGTAGATCAAAGCAGATTAGTTTACTGATAGAGATAACGCTATGCGCTGTATAAATTATAAACTGGCGAAGTGGCGAAGTCGTGGGATTAACATTTTGATTCATAACATTACTATACGTATTCATTTGTATTTACTTTATTTCGTTTTATAATGTTTGATGAAGTAGGAATCGCGGACTTCCTGGTTTGCCGCGGGGCATTTTGGGAGCTGTAGTTTCCTGCTTACAGAAAGGATTGTATGCATTTTGCATAGAGTTGTGGTAGGACTTAAGTATGATGCATAATGTTTAAAGTGTGAATTGTGTACGTTTAAATTATGAAACTATTATTATTATTATAGTATATTAATATTATTTTCTATTTGTATTTGATTAATGTTATTTAGTGTTGCTTATTGTTATAGAGGTATGTTGAGGTAAAGAACTGGGGCTGGTTGTAGTATGCACATGGAAATTGAAACGTTGCATTTCTTGTTATTTCAGGTTTATTACCTGGTTATCCTTTTTGAAATAAACAAACAAATGTGGAATACCGAGTAATATCCTCTTTGTACACGGGGTTGCCCTTTCCGTGGGAAGAAAACGGAACACCTATAGGGGTCAAACCCACAGCATCTAAATATTGGGCAGAGGGTGGAGAATTACACACCGCACCTGAGACCTTCAGGTCGTTCCTGGTCGGAATCTCCCATGGAGAGCCTTTCAGGAAAGATCCTAGGAAAACAAGACTCAGGCCGGCCAAAACAGAGCCATTTGCAACAGGCAAACTCTGTCCCGGTGAACCCTCGATAGAACACTCGGGAGGTAGAACACCACGTCTGCACCATGGCATCCAGCTCTAACCGAGCTGGAAATGTCAGGGCGAAGGGAACAGTGGGAACAGTGGGGTCAACTCTGCTGAAGCAAACAGGATCACCAACTCCACCATTCCCTGGGCCTCAGTCCCTGCCTCAACAGGCCTCACAGTCTTGCGACAACAGTTCGCTCCCAACGTGGAATCCAAGGCATACAAATTGGGGTCTCTTACACATAGAAAGGGTACAAAGACATCTGCGCATAACCCTTATTGTTTTCAAAGTGTTTCCTAATGGGTGAAACCCACTGCTCTTGACCCACAACTGGAATGGTCAAATGTGCTGCAGCCTCATTGGTATCACATTAAAAGTGGCTGTCATAAGACCCAGCAGCCTCTGATATTGGCTGATAGGAATATCCTGACATAGCCTGAGTACTTGTCTCAGTACACGGATGCCCTGAAGTCGCAATGGAGTCAGGTCGGCAACTTGCAGTGCCCGGGCTCCCAGTCTTGACTAGGAGGGACACAGGCAGCCACACTGACCTTTTTCTTCTCCCTACTCCTATAGAAGCCACAGGCTTCTGGAACTGGGAAGGGAAAAACTGTCATTGTCTGCTTTTTGGCCACCTGAAACCTATCGACAACAGAGTTGACTGCGTCACCGAATAGTCCAGATGGTGAATTTGGGCGTCCAACAAGAAAGTTTCCTTTTCCTTAATGCTGGAGAGGTATAGCCACAGATGCCTCTCCGTGGCCACCATTGTAGCTATTGAACGATGGCACAGGCTGTGTCCCTCACCAGTGTTCAGGTGTTTTAGCAGGTCAGCCTAGTACGCCTGCAAAACCACCATCATGTGCAGTGATGCATCAGCCTGACCTGCAGCTTCATATGCCTTATCTACCAGGCCAGATTTAATTTTAAAGGGCCTGGATCTCGAGAGCTGATCAAGCATGCTCTGCTCCCAAACAAATCACACTCAAATCATGAACATAATCCCTCATAAGATAGTGAGGGCATGGCAGCACACATTGGTTATACTCTTTTCTAGATGCCATATTTCACTCATTCAATACAATACAGGGTAGACAAACAATATCCTCCACACAAACACAGACACGCAGTGTCTTTATGACAAAGAAGCTGATGCCATTTATATTGACATCACCTATGTTCCGTCACCTGACCTTGAACAAAAATTGCTTAGTTTCAACACGTGCTTAAGACACACTCAAGCAAAAGCGTTAACATTGCGTCAATGTCATGACACAGTGTTGAGTTCCCTCAAAAAGGAACTGGTAATCATAAGGATTCTCTGTGAAATCGAAAACCCATTAGGATAGAAATTTCTGTGATGGCAGTATTGTATTTTTATAATTTATTTTTACAACAATATTGTAAGTGAAGCTAACTTTCACATCGTGTTCACCTTTATAATTGACATTTTAGCCAGCTTCCATGTACTGCTGGCCTCCTATCCTTCCTAAAGAGTGAACTAAATCAATATGTATATATACGTCTTGTCTATTTCAATCAGTTTGATGATGCACAGATCTAGAGCACATAACCATTTCGAATTGTTAACATAAAAATATTGTTGTAGATGCATTGATTTACTCAGAAAATCAAAAGCATCTGCTGTGTGTATTCTGTCATGGGGACTATGATGCTTTGGCAAATATTGAATGAAAGATTTGTAATGTTTTAAATAAATTGCTATTATGTGATGAATAGATGCTTTTGAATTGTTACCTGAGCCCATAAAGCACAGTGCCATCTGGATGAAGACGGATCATTCTGTTCTTCACTGTTACACCATGTACAAAAGACTTCTTGTCATTCAGGAAGTATGTATCCGGCACCCACAGCTGATCAGCTACCCTGTTATCCAGCGTCAGGTTAAGAGGAATCTCAGAATAGGACAGGCGTTTGTCTCGCCAGGCTTGCTGGAAATACATAGTCAATGTGTAGTCCTGAAAAAACAAAGCATAAACACAGAGAAGATTACTGAATTACCAGGTCTAAAGACAATATGAGAAAGTCAAAGAAAGAAGATAGGAAAGAAAGAAGGAGATATTTTAGGGAATATTTTAAAATCTTTTGGGGGTTAATATTACATGACTGGCTTTAAAATTTGATTATGTAACGTTAAAAGCAAAAGTGCACACCAGGTTAAAAATGAGTGTTAAAACACTGGAGACTAGTACAGGTATAATGACAGAGAGCACACCGGGACTTCTGAACAAAAATGAACCATTTCAATCATTCTTTAAAGGCATTGTTCACCTAAAAATTCCATCATGTCGTTCCAAACCTGCATGCTGATTTGGACTATCAAATAACTCACTGACCTTTAAAACAGCAATGACACTTTTTGCATAGGCATTTCAAAATGCAAAGCATTCATCAGTAAGCAACCAACGTAGATGAAAAGGTACAAAGGAGGTGACAGAATATGGGAGACTAGGAATGGTTGTATCATATTTTGCTTTTAATGTTTGTAACTGTGTTTTTTAACTATTTATTTTATATTGTGATATGTTTTCTTAGTTGTTCTGAAATTCAAATCAAAACAAGATGTGAAATGCATACATTTTTGCCAAATTCAAGCAAATAACACTGATTAATAAAAGAAAGGGAATATATAGGGACAGAATTTGTGAATGTCTTAATGGCATGCATTAGTTTCAGGACAAATATTATTTAAAAGGTAAGCAACTATTTAAATGTTCTTTATTAAATGGAAGAGGCACTCATGCACTTTTACCCCACACTCTTTCATCATTAAAACTGAAGTGTCGCACTGGAATTTGGCTTATGTTAATAGTACAGTCCAACTTCATTGATTTGATTGGCCATCTCAATAGATTTACATTGACGAATGCTGCTAGACCAGCTTAAAAATGTAACTTTTTCCAACATTGTGTCATCCTAAAAACAGGGCGGTGCGTAATGAAGTGCAGGGGGGACTTGTCACCCTCAGTGGTGGGCCTTGCCCTAGTTTGTACTCAACAGCATTACTGCTGTGTAGCAGAACTCGAAGTGTGTTTGGGGTCCAGAAACCCCACTGATTTATAAAAATAAAATATTTTTAATTAGTTCCTAATTAGTTCTTAATTAAAACTAATTAAAACCCAACAGGCAAATATTGCTTTTGTTTAACCACCAAGTAGACATGCACTTTTCAGAAATGTTAGATGATGGTATAATTCTTTCTTCTTTTAATTTTAAATACATCGTAGGTAAGTAAATGAATAGATACATAAATAAATGGCTAAGTCTCTTGCTAAAGCGTTTAGCATTAAAAGAGACTCTGAAAAATATGTCTGTGGCACGTGGTGCTAAATGCCAGTCCAATGTACCTCAAAGGTGATGATGACATTTTTCTGTTTACACGCTGATAAACCCAATCTCAGATTTGCTCTCTTGCTGCAAAGCTTATTATGAAATACCATGCAACACCAGGCGGGCTTTCATGGCTTTCTCTTATCATTATTAAAAGGAGTTCTGGAAAGTTTTAAAAGAAATTGAGTCTCTGAGACTTAAAGAGTATGCTTTGTATGATCAGCAAGACTTCTTAAGGTTCTAATCTTCTCCTCATGGTACTTTTATCAGGCCAGGTACTGGGATACTGAAGAGAGCTGTCTTCTATTAGGATACCTGTAATCTATTTACTCTGGCTAGAAGTTTGAGTGTGGCTCATAGTCTGGGAAAAATATATACATCCTGTGTGCCACCAGAAACACTACAGTGAGGCAGCAAACTACATAAAAATAGCTGTCACCATTGCTATCCTACATTTTCTCAGTGGAGGTGGCTGTCAAATGCTTGGAGCTAATGAGCATCATGGTGTACAGTAAGCTAGTGTGGGTGGGGACGGATGATGTTTCTGTTGTGCTTCTGTCGGAAAGGAAGGAACCATGTGAGTAACATGCACTGGAAAGAGGTTTTGGGAAGTGTCTTCTGAAGAATCATGGGACAGCACCTGCTATTCAACCTCATCAGAGAGTTGACATCATCTTCAGAGTTCATCTGGATGTTCTGCAATGGGTGACCACCACTCAAGAGATTATTAAATGGAGAGGGTCGCCACATGAGTGCAACAATTACTAGACACAATTAGAGCTGTCTGAAGTCCAGTCTCATTAAGTTGTTGAGTTTAAATTTAGGAGATGCAGCAAATGCATTACCAAGGGCGATATTTCAGTAAGCACCATCTAACATTTCCTGAAAAATATGACCATCAGATTTTTTTTTTTTTATTAGGTTAACTTTAAGTTCCATTTCATTTATAATAGTTATCTCTTATTTAGATGTTTTTGTCCCGTAAATGTAACACTGTTCCAAAAATTAAGTTATATCCTTATGAAAAAGAAGATTATTAAAGTGTGCTATTAGCATTCTTCTCTTAAACTAAAAATAAGAAAGTATACTTTCAGTCTACGTTTTATATAGTTCTCAGAAATATACTTAAATTGCACTAAAGTATACTTGACTTATACTGACAGAAAAGTCTAAATATATTTGTACTATACATGTACTCATTCTTTTGATTGAGATATATTTAAAAGTATAATAAAGTATTCTAAGTATACTTAGCACACAGTGTACATACAGTCTTAAACTTACATTGTTTGATTATATACTGTATGTTCCTAATCCTGGGAATCTGAATTTTTGTGTAGGCTAGTCTACTGGTAGTGTACATAGGAATTTGCTTCAAATCTAATTTACTCTCTCCCCATCACTGACTGAATTTTTCGGCTATCCATGTTTTCACAGTTATACAGTAGGGGGCGCTATTATGCATCTTTTTAGTACAGAATCTCCGGATCAAAACACAGGTGAAGAAGAAGCAGATGCAAGTGATAGAAGATTGCTTGCACAAATGTAAAATAATGCGATCATCAAACATTAAACAGCATATACTGTAAATCAAAACTCCCTAATGTTACCAAATGAAATGTCGAACCCGTGAAGAGGAAACGACCGTGAAGCTTTGGGGGGTGTTGATGGATGTGATTTACTCCATATATGTTTTGATCATCAATCTGAATCTGGACGTAGTCTTTGACGATTTTCCCAGTTTTTTTTTTTTTTTTTTTTTAATTTAGCTTTTTTTTATTATTTTTTTTTATGAATCTTACCCACATTCGAGTGTTGATAAAAAAGATGCATGAAGCTAGAATTAAATGTTTTTTTTTTTTTTTTTAAATGGAAAGAGTTAAAGTACAGTTAAAGGTATATTTCAAGTATAAAAATAATACCTAAATAGGAACATAGTAGCATACATAAAGTGCAAAAATAATATATAAATAGTAAACTATAAGTGTGTTATGTTCGCTTAAAGTAAACTTACAAGTTTACTTGCAGGATGAAGCTACTAAATTAGTAGTTTACTGAGAGTACACTTCATAGTGTTCTTTCATAAACTAAAAAATGTAAACTACTAGTTCACTTGTAGTAGAGATGTTGTACAAATGAGAAACGTAGTTGTGAACTAGTTGTGCACTTAAAGTGTACTACTGTTACTCTTATAGTATACTTAAATAAAATTGTATTTACTAAAAAGTTGGCCAATTTAGTCTCAAGCAGTATTGAAATAGTACACAAGTTTACTACTAGTACATTGATATTAGTATACTTACTACATAAAGTATACCTAAAATATACTTTACCTAAGTATACTTCATAAAATGAACTTGAAGTATACTTCTTTTTTTAAGGGTAAACAAGATCCAATAAACAAAAGTGGGGTACAATAGAGAGTTCCTTTTAGAATAATTCATTGATCTATTTTGTTCCACAGACAGTCCCAATCTATGTGAAAATGCCAATAATCGGCAAGTTCAATGGACCAGCAAGTTCACAATAGTCACAATTTCACACACCATATGCATGCATGTGTGTACTGGGTGAGAAGCAGAGCTGGTCTGAGACTGGTTAGTGTTAGTAGAGTTAGTCAGGTTAGGAAGTCTCAGAACCAGCTGACCTGGGGGGACTTTTTTCAGGGTTCAGTTCTTGTGTTTGTAATGCTTTAAAATATAACGAATCTGTGTATGTGACTCGATTTTAGATGCATCCAGAATTTAAGGGTTGGTCCTTGCATATTAATCAATAGAAATCGGCCTACAGGCATTATTTCCTTTGTAGTTTTAGAATTAAAGCAGGGCAGGCTGAACACTGCAAGTGCTTTTTTAATCCTTTCCTCCCATCAACATTTGAAGTAGCTTCTCTATTTCATGGCAGTGCTCTGTGAATTGGAGGGGCCAGAAAATGAAAGCCACTGGAAGCTCAGAGCGGCTGTGATGTAAATGACTGTTATTCTCGCTTCTGTCACACTGTCTTTTCTCTGAGGGAGGTTTTTTTGTTGTTGTTTATTTGTGTGCATTGACCAGGGGAAGACATGATAGCATCTTGATGACTACTGAGAAAAGTGTGAAGCCTCTAATCTTCTCTGCTAAGTTTTTTTCCCCCTTTTTTGCTCCCAAGGCTTCTATTTATTAAACATCAGTAACAGCAGAATCAGTTCGCTAAGTGCTAAGTCTGTGCTAAGAGAAAAATCTTCTATCAGTTTCCCCATAAAGGTCCAGAAATGTGTCATTTTTTTCATCAGGTGTGTGATGTCCTTTGTTAATGTGACGTCATTATGTTGCTGTCTTGCCGCCAGCCAATCGCTGCATTGCTGATCATGGTTTAGAGCATCAATATATCTGCCCTTTCCAAAGAACACAAGAACGCACAGTAATCTCAGACAACTTAATCCAGATATTGTTAGAAGGTCTGGCACATCATCTCAGATGTATAAAGTGAAGTATGAATAAAGAACCCCTGGTTCTTTGAATAAGTACAGCGTTTATATAAAGGCTAATGTTTTATGTATTTGAGGAGCGAAGAAGAGTGTCTAAGTCTAGCATTTGTCCTCTAGTCATAGCCAGTACTGTTTGAAATAGCCAGTGTGAAGAACTTCATCTTTTTTAACATTAAATGTTGGCCAAATGACAGAACAAGCTAAGAGCCCACAAGGCTAAAGTAAAATTAATAAGTTGATGAAAACGTAATGCGAAGGACCAACTGCCACAGATGCAGCCTTTCAAATGATGGACAAAACATGCATTTCTGAAACTCCATTTGAGCTTGATTTTGGAAAATGTTTAATATCCCTGTCCCCTTAAATTAAACTCATGAAAAAAAACAGATGTTCACACACCAGCTGAGATTTACCCTAGATATTTTTGAAGACACAGCAGCTCAATTGAATGGAGCATCACACTCAAAACACATACAATCAGACCTGTATCAGCACTAGAAGAGGGAAGGAATATAAACTAGATCTCTGTGCAGTTCTGTGGAGTGTGTCCCTGTAGATAAAGATGTAGCTGGCCGCCACATGATTTAGACACTCTTTGAGCAGATTGTACACACTATGCCTTGGCTCTATAATGAAATGCCATATGTTTCCCCTGTGCATTTCACAAATGTTATGTCTCTGAAGTGAGAAAAAAGACATACAAAGCCATTGTGATGTGTAAGGCTGATCAGCTGTGTTTTTGATGCATATTTCATGCAAATAAAATCTATCTATCGGGCGGGAGGAACTGGGGGTTGGATCTCACTAAAATGAGATTAATTAATGATCTCATTTTAGTTAAATTGTGGACACATTTTACTTACTTGCTCTCTCGAGTTTAAATCATGAAATTTTTACTCAATTTGTGCCCTCAATTTTATGAATCCATCCTCATTTTTTTTTTTTTTTTTTTTTTTACCGTGTGTAGTATTATGAGACATCTATGTTTTATGTTAGGTTCGCAATGAGTTATACAGACATTCTCAATGCTTTGGATTGCATATAAGCATTTTAAGTGAGAGCCATTTTGGATTGAATGTTAAGAACAGAGTGCTTCACCAGTGGTTATATGGTTACTTGGAGGCTAAGCGAGGAAAAAATAAGCAAAACGTGGCCATGATTTAGCTAAAACGAGGGAACTAATTACCATGTCATGTGCCAGCCTGGTCTCATTGTTTTAACAATGCTGAAATGTACAATACAAATGTGTTGACAACATTTAAATGTAAACATTATTATGTCTTTACAGCTAAAGAAACATAAACTATAATATATTTTATTAGATTTTTTTATTTACAGAAGATATTTGTATAATTGTAATTTTTACATTTTAAATATCAATTTTAGATCCCTTAAACCTACCCCCAAACCCAAACATGACCATTTCATAGAGAAAATAAAACGAATATATAAAACGTAATGGACAGAAATGTGTAGGAAAATGACAATTTTAATAACAATATAGCATTCAAATTTATTTTGAGCTGCTAATTTCACTCTTACCTCTAAACCTACCCATAGCCATTTCTTAAAAATATGTACAGTTATAAGGAAAAACATAACCGACAGACGAGTGTAATTAAAATAATTTATTACAAAAGCGGTACCAAAAGTAGTCCAAATGACAATGTGTTGCAGTCGCAGTTCTCTCTGGCGGTATATAATAGTTTTGTGAGCAGAATTTGAGCTATTAATTGGTAAAAATGTTCACTTCTTGAAGGCGCGCATTTATCATTCAAGCACACGTCACCCAAAACACGGCAACCTGTGATGAAGAAGCATGACGTTTGATATCACTGCTGTAAAACGTGTCATAAAGCTTTTTGAAGTGGCATTTATTTTTAAAACGAGTTCGCTGGGATTTTATGTTTATGGCTCTGTTCACAATCGAATGGATTCTAAAGATTTGGATTATAGCGCACAAATAACATTGATTACTTTTGAGAATTTATGTTGCATTTTATTGTCAGTTACAGCATAGAGCTACACTGGGAAAACAGCTTTTGTGTTTCACAGCACCTCGCCCTATGAATGACTAAAGTTAGAAGTAAATAATGTCTATTCTTTTTCTATTACATTCTGTGCCTGCGTGAAGCATCCACTAATGTCTTTTGCATGCACGCTCTGTGCAGTCTATTATTATATGTAGTGGGTGTCAGGTATGAGGGAATATGTGTGTTGATGTATTCATGACCATGCGCTCAGAGCAGCGGGCGTTCTACATGTCGCTGTGGGCGATTTCTGGGCCCTGCTGTTGCCTGGACGAGCTGTCGTCCTTGGGAGCCATTATTATGCTGTCCACCTTTCCTCCAGCTTCATCTATTGATGAAAATGAGATATAACAGAACCCTCTTCACGTCCATGGATCGATATTGATCCATTTTGTTGAAAAAAAAAAAAAATGGATGACAGAATTGGACAAAATAATGGATATGATTTTTGTCTGTCTGCGTGTGTGTGTTGTTTTTGATGAAAGAACATTTGTTCAGGGCTCATTGCCTCAGTGGAAATGGTACACATTTAAGGGTGGGGTATGTGCACACACACACACACACACACACACCCTTGGTCAAGGACGCCCCTGAGGAGGCAATATCCCACCTCTATAGGAGTGAACTGCACTGGCAGGGTCTGCATGAGATGATGATGCATTGACAGATTGTAACGACTTGGAGGGTTAGTTCACCCAAACATGAAAATTATGTAATTAATTACCCACCCTCATGTTGTTCCAAACCCGTAAGACTTTGGTTCATCTTCGGAGCATGAATGAAGATCTGTCCCTCCATTGACAGCTACACAACTACCACTTTCAAGCCACAGAAAGGTAGTAAAGACATCATTAAAGTAATCAATGTGACTCCAGTGGTTTAACCTCAATTTTTTGAAGCGACGTGAGTGCTTTGTTTGCACAAAATAACATAAATTAACACTTTATTTACAAAATATTAATCTCCAACTCTGGTTCACGAGAGCGCCACGGCACATGGGTGTTTTATTGACCCGAGATGAGACATATGGTGTGTGAACGCATGTTGGAGATTAATATTTTGCAAACAAAGCACTCACACCGCTTCATACATTTGAGGTATCTTATGGATTACTTTAATGATGTCTTTACTACTTTTTGGGGCTGGAAAGTGGTAGTTGCGTAGCTGTTTTTCATTTCGGATTTCATCAAGAAGATCTTCATTTGTGTTCTGAAGATGAACGAAAGTCTTACAGGTTTGGAACGACATGAGGGTGAGTAATTACTGTAAGAATTTTCATTTTTGGGTGAACTAACACTTTGTTAACATTGTTAGTTCATGCCATATATTAGGTAATGAAAATACTTACACAAGAAAAATAAATATATTTTTCACATTTCAATTGAAACTAAACTTATTTCAGTGCTTGTATGCACAGAGTACTGTGCTTTTCTATTAACATTATCTATTAACATATTGTTATGGTCTCGTTACCAGAACCACCTAACCAGCTAACCAACCAATCCCCACTGTAAACACCAAAAAAAAAGCATTTTTTTTAAAATTATATTTATATAGTTTTATTATTTATATAGTCAAAATCTGTTATTTTATGTGTAATGCAATAAACAAAGTCATAAAATAATAAACAACACAAGGGTGAGTAAATGATGGCAGAAGTTTCAGTTTTGGTTGAATTATTCCTTTAAAATGTCATCTTTAAACATAATGTTTCTATAAAAAAACACACACTGCTTAAAATGGCCCTTGGCTAAAATCACCCACAAATAAAACACTTCAGGCTATTATTACTCATATGTAAATTGTAACATCGATGTCCAGTTTTTCTCTTGTTTGCTAAAAGTGCAGAAAGCGGAACAGTGTTAAGTCACTAAATAAGTCTGTTATTGTATCCGCCAATTAAGAGAGGCTGGCATACTTTATGCATTCAGTACAACATTTGATGCTTCAAAGGTTGAGTGTATGTGTGCAATAAGCTCTTCTTAAATATTTTATTAATATTAAGTTCTCCCCTTCAACCATACCATTTTGCAGTTAAAAAGAATGCTATTATGTAATGATACAATGATGCACCATACAATGTGACTAAAATCCTGAGGTTCAAAGGAATGGTAGCTACTGTGAACATGTACAGATTAACACAGAAGAAATTACAAATGTTTGTAATAATGTGGTGTATTTACTGTAATTAAGGCAGGCAATGATTGAGAGTGAGTGAATGAGTGTCAACAGCTCTCTATGCCTGCATTTTTGCCCTCCTCTCTCTACCCTTCTTCAGTTAGCTCCCTTAACTGTGCTTGTAGGACTAAATTATTAAGTGCCCTTAGGGTTTTTTTGGCGTTAACATAACTGCTGATGCAAACACTTGCATTCTCCTAAGTTTCATAGGGTTGTGTTATCCCTCACTTCTTCTAGATGAGTAGAAGGTGGTGATTTGGATATTGGCCTTTTGGATTTTTTTTATTTTTTTATATTTTTTTACATAAATCATGTACATCATAGAGGTTGTCAATAGTCAATGGTTTAGTGAAATGTAGTGTTATAATTGTGTTCATTGTTCAAAACTAGGTGCTAAAGCAGGAGAAGCAATTCTTACTAACTGTGACACCTTTGTAACTTATCCCACTCAAAAACACATTTAAGATCCGAAAAATGTGAGAACAAATGAAAGTGTGTGCCATCAGGAGTGTGTGAACAGATCAACGGAGAGCTTTATTTCTCACTCATATGCGACTACTATTAATCTGCTAAAATAAACACAGGCACGGATACAATTCCTAACTTCTATCGGTTTAACAAAAAGAGGATTGAGCCGTATATATTTATGAGGATGTGAAATCATTACAGATTCCTAAAATAAAAATGTTAAATTTACCAAAATTGACAAAGTGTGTATACATATTTAGAGCAGTTCACCATTAGTCAGGTGGCAATTGGATCAAAACTAATGTTTAATCATACCGTAATATTCCATTAATATGCACTGCTTGCAGTAACCAAAAGGCTGTTCTGAATTGTTTGTCATTACCATTTCATCACAACCATTACTAAAACTATTCGTGGTAAAATTAGCCTATTAAGGTACAAGCTATCCAAGCATCTGCCTCTGTTGCATTAGATCATCATTTAAACATTCTGTGGAAAATCACAGTCCTAATGAGATGCCCTGGCAGTTATGGCAGGGTCTTTTTTCTTTTTTTCTTTTTCTTTTTGGTATTCTTTGATGCTGGTAAGGAAAATAAATCCAGACCTTGCATTCTCCTGGGCCAAAAAGTAGTCTTCGATTGTAGCTTACAAGAAATTTGTTCATTATGACAGCAAGTATTTAACAATTAATACAAATGACTGGTTTACATAGAGTATATGCGTTATCTATGAGATCATCAAAGCTTCTGTAGCATTTTGTATCACATTTTAATCGCAAAATTTTCTACTTCAAAGTGAAAAATAGGAAGTCAGACTAACACCTGATATATATAGGGCTAATTTTCTACCTGTAGCAGTTTAACTTAACCTCACATAACCAGTCATGTAGGGGTTCTCAAACGTGGCTCCAAATATGTTTTGGACACATGTCCCGGTGAGTGTGAGAGTGTCAAATTCAGGGTTCCAGCCAGGAATTTCACCATGGCAGTGAAGAACAAGTTTGTCATCTGCCCAATCTTAAGGATTTATGAGATATTGCACAATGCCTCGCTTACGACTGTAACCTCGGTTCCCTGAAGAGTGAACGAGATGCTGCGCTGTAACTTTACGACACTATGGGAATGCCTCTGCAAGATTGCAAGACAAGGTAAGGCAAGGCAAGGCAATTGCGTCTTGAAGCATGTGTGAAATGAGTCCAATGGTGTGACAGAATATCATAGGCGGGTGAAGTCAAGACCAGGAAGGAATAAATCACCCCTGAACCAATCAGTGTCAGCTTCTGATCTGCTGAAGTTGGTCACAGGCGCGCTGGAAGTATGGCGGGGTGACTCATCATCTCGCTCCCTCTTCAGGGAACAGAGGTTACCGATGATGCTGAATCGGGGAGAGATAGCTCGCAAAGTCTGCTCCACCTTAGCACCAGGATATTTGAATAATTCAAAACCTGAGGCGCATACACACAAGATGAGTATGGTTTCTTCTTCGGTGTGGAGATCGTGAAAAAATGGCAGGCCCGACATGGAGGTTGCACTCTAGAATACAGCGCTTGCTGAAGACTGAGAAGCTGACATTGTTTGGTTCAGGCGTGCTTTATTCCTTCCTTGTAGTGACGTCACCCGCCTATGACATTCCGTCACACCATTGGACTGATTTCACAAGTGCTTCAAGACACAATCACGAAGAGACGTTCCCATAGTGTCGTAAATTTACGAATCAGCACGAGTTCCCTTGAAAGGGAACTTTTAGAGCCTCTTACTATTATCAAGCGTGACCTCTTGGATAAATTAAAAATAATTATATTTTTGCAGTAAAGTCGAGTAGATTGTACTTTTTTCCCATTTTAAGTGTATTACTATTTGTTATATGTTGAATTCATGTTTATAAAAAAGACAATTCATAGCGTGACATCACATCACGGCCGTTGCAGTGTCTAAAGAAATGTTGCATGCTCAAAGTCTAGTGTGACCACGGCTTTAGGCTCAGAACGTGGTTGTATTTGTTGCTGCCTCACAAGCTGAAGACTCAGAGCATGGAATCTGTTGCTGTCTCTTCCTTTACAGACCAGAGACTCAGAAAAGTGTATCTATTAATGTCTCCACTCTCATGGCCCAGAGACTCAGAGAATAGAACAATGTCTCTGTTACTGTTTTACCTGATGGGAGACTCAAGGTGATGAGCAATGTTTTTTGAGAAATGTTGCCAGGCAATGTTGCCAAGCTTGGGCACTTTCCCATTGAAAATGGGCAACAAATTCAACAAATTTACATCTTGTGATCAGTGATTTTTAAAGCATGAAGATGTCACACCCTCTGGAGGGTTGTGAGCCAATAAGAAGTTGTTCCCTTTGGAGGGAATACGACCTTTTGTTCAAACAGGTCTTTGAACATGTAATTTGATTGGGTGTTTAACACAAGAATCTATATGATTTTGGTTAACCATAGTAAGCAAGTCTGAAACATTAATCCAAAAGAGTTTTACAGGTGCTCTAAGTGATGTTGGGTGACGTCACTTCTTGTTGATGTTCGAAGTATTGTCAAACAAAACGGAGGCTAGCTCGACCCTCCCTCCTCCTCATGTGCGCACTAACCCTCCAAACCCCACCCCCAAATCCTTCTTGTCGGTTATTGGCTGGAACAGTTTGTTATGTTTCGTGGTGCGGGTTAGCCCAGTTTGTTTTTCATGCCATTTGTGGAGCCTGGGCTGTCTACAGAGACCGCGTTTTTTACAGTGTGTTCAGGGGACAGGCAGCTAGCAGATAGTGAGGAGATATGCTGTATGTGACAAAAAAAGTTTTGGCCTAAAAAATGTGTGGCATCGCTTAGAGCACCTTTAAAGAGAGAATGAATACATAGACCAAACCACATAAAAGGAAAATCATGAGATGGGAAAATTTGATACATGTCTATACATTTCTCAAGTAGTTATATGTAGAATATACACTCACCTAAAGGATTATTAGGAACACCATACTAATACTGTGTTTGACCCCCTTTCACCTTCAGAACTGCCTTAATTCTACGTGGCATTGATTCAACAAGGTGCTGAAAGCATTCTTTAGAAATGTTGGCCCATATTGATAGGATAGCATCTTGCAGTTGATGGAGATTTGTGGGATACACATCCAGGGCACGAAGCTCCCGTTCCACCACATCCCAAAGATGCTCTATTGGGTTGAGATCTGGTGACTGTGGGGGCCATTTTAGTACAGTGAACTCATTGTCATGTTCAAGAAACCAATTTGAAATGATTCGAGCTTTGTGACATGGTGCATTATCCTGCTGGAAGTAGCCATCAGAGGATGGGTACATGGTGGTCATAAAGGGATGGACATGGTCAGAAACAATGCTCAGGAAGGCCGTGGCATTTAAACGATGCCCAATTGGCACTAAGGGGCCTAAAGTGTGCCAAGAAAACATCCCCCACACCATTACACCACCACCACCAGCCTGCAAAGTGGTAACAAGGCATGATGGATCCATGTTCTCATTCTGTTTACGCCAAATTCTGACTCTACCATCTGAATGTCTCAACAGAAATCGAGACTCATCAGACCAGGCAACATTTTTCCAGTCTTCAACAGTCCAATTTTGGTGAGCTCGTGCAAATTGTAGCCTCTTTTTCCTATTTGTAGTGGAGTGGTACCCGGTGGGGTCTTCTGCTGTTGTAGCCCATCCGCCTCAAGGTTGTGCGTGTTGTGGCTTCACAAATGCTTTGCTGCATACCTCGGTTGTAACGAGTGGTTATTTCAGTCAAAGTTGCTCTTCTATCAGCTTGAATCAGTCGGCCCATTCTCCTCTGACCTCTAGCATCAACAAGGCATTTTCGCCCACAGGACTGCCGCATACTGGATGTTTTTCCCTTTTCACACCATTCTTTGTAAACCCTAGAAATGGTTGTGCGTGAAAATCCCAGTAACTGAGCAGATTGTAAAATACTCAGACCGGCCCGTCTGGCACCAACAACCATGCCACGCTCAAAATTGCTTAAATCACCTTTCTTTCCCATTCTGACATTCAGTTTGGAGTTCAAGAGATTGTCTTGACCAGGACCACAACCCTAAATGCATTGAAGCAACTGCCATGTGATTGGTTGATTAGATAATTGCATTAATGAGAAATTGAACAGGTGTTCCTAATAATCCTTTAGGTGAGTGTATATGATTAACCTGTTAAGCCTCACCAGTGCGTCGGCGCACTGAAGCGTTTTTTTTTTTTTATTTAGTTCAAAGTTACTATCAGATTTAATGTTATACCTTGATAAACTATACATCATTAAAAAGATATAAGACTCAAGTTTCAGTATTTGACCACTATTGTATTCTGAGAAACTTATAGTGACAGTTATGTCTTAATTTGTGTCAGGAGTTATGAAATGAAAAAATGAGTCGATACCTTTAATATGAATTATGTGCGTCAGCCTCTCCCATTCATAAAAAAACTCTGTGCTGTCGTCATGACAGCGATTCACAAAACAACGTCCCTCAGGGCTTATAGCTCAAAAATGTGCAGACTTGGAGAAATATTGATATATTCTCATAGATGCACGTCATATTTCTATAGACAGGAAAATTTTTTATTGAATTTATACCCAAATGCGTCGATGTAATCATTGTGAGCGCTTCTTACTGAGATGTGCTGTGTTTTCAATTCATACCAATAGCCTGAGGGTGCTATATGCACAATAATAATCCATATATGGAACATGAAGAAGAGCCATAATCATGTGACATTCCAGGACGTCACTGATACACACAAAGCTACAGAGATTGCACTGTAATATGCAGATAAAGACGTTTTGAAGACAATAAACTTGATTGCAAAGATATTTGATTTGCCTGTGTTCTTCAAGCCATGCCAGGTATTTTCATAATAATAGATTATATTTATAATGTAATGCTAATCGATATAGACTTTATCATCGTGCATAAAACTATAAATAATGTTTTCTGTCTGATTTTTTTTTAATCTGAAGCCAAATTAGATCACAGAAGATTATTTAAAACACTCGATTGCGTTATGAAGTAAGTTTGGAGCACAAACATGGTTTTAATCTCATAAATGGTCGTGTATTGATGGTGTGCTAAGCTAACATGCTAGCTAGCCCAGGTGCACCTGCCACCAGGGGTTATTCTTTTATGAATTTTGTTCTAAATAAGAATGCTTACTGATATGTTTTAGTGCATTTGACCACTATTTAGTGCACTTCACATGTGAAGTGAGAACTTTGATAAAAGAAATTAGGGATTGAAACCTTATGAATAGCCTGTGAATAGCCAGTTGTTAGTAACTATGATGCAGACAAAAGAAATGCATATTTAGAGCCATAACCAGGCTGGAGAGGTGTGAATGTGTGCAGGGGGAGACTGAGACTGAATGGGGCTCGTTTGCACCACAAAACAATAGAGACAAAAGACTGAATGGATGCTTAGATGATGACTAAACATCAGTAGCATTTTTAGAGTCTAATCAAAATAAAGTAATTTGACATGATCTTGAAAAACATCTAACTAAATACAGAGTTTTAGACTTATCATCTTCATATTTTAAATATAACATGGTCACACATGTGGCTTTAGCTGCAGTGCATTTCTAGATTGCTACAGTGCCAACTTCAATTTTATTTTCATGTATATGTTTCATAAAAAAAAAAAAATTCTAATAACTTTACAAAACTTTGAAGCTATTTGAAAAAAAAAAAATCATTATGACAATACTTAATTCTACATTTACAATAAACTACCAGGTGTCAGCTTTCAAATGAGATCATACTTGTGCTTTTAGTGCAAAGGGATCATGAACTGTTTCAGTTTGGGTATGTCATTTCTGGGGATTTTTCAAAAGTGGGGTTGCAGCTTAACAGGTTAAAAGGGTTTATTTCTCCTTCTCAGCAAGAATTAAGTGAGAGTCACATCTCTCTGGAAATTCCGTTTGGGGTCGTAAAAAGTCGTATTAGTCTTAATGTGTCCTGTAACAGGACAGCGGGTTCTGCCAGTGTGTTAGCTTCATTTGGGATGTTCGTTTTGGGGGGAAGATTCATAGACCTTTGTTGGGAGAGTGAGTTTGCTGGATTATTCATTAAATTGGTTGTGAGCCCTGTGTCTCTCCTGGTTGCCCATTGACGGCAACATTGCTCAGCAACATTGCTCAAAAAGTTGCCCAGTGTATCATCACCTTCAGACCACCACCAGAATACCTTTGGCAATGTTCTGAACACATAGAGCCTAAATATGATGGGAAAATACCATGCATGTTATTAATTTGTACATTAACAGCTGAATTGTGTAAGATTATGCATTACAAATAGCTGTCACTGAGAATGACCACATTTTGTAAAATGTAATAAAATCAAGAATCTGTGGTTTGTTAATTCTCTTTAACCTTTATTTAACAACAAAAGTACAAATAAAAGATTTCCAAAGTTTTCACTGAACTTAATTGTATTATGTAAAAATAAACACATTTCTATTTTGATGGCTCCTACACCAAAAATCAAATAAAGTTGGGACAGAGGCATGTTTACCACTGTGTCACATCACCTTTACTTTAAATTACACTTTTTAATTGTCTGGGAAATGAGGAGACTAATTATTGCAGTTTTCCAAGTGGAATTTTTGCCCAACCTTGCCTGATATAAGACAGCTTCTCAATCGTCCGTGCTCATCATTATCTTATTCTCTTTTTCATAACGGGCCATACATTTTCAATAGGAGACAGATCTGGGCTGAATTTTTCAAAAGCATTGTGAGCTACGTAAACCATAGACTACTGATGGCAATAGTTCTATGATAAACTTAGATTTGCGATGCTTTTGTGAAACGCTGCAGGCAGGCAGTCAGGCACATCCACACTTACAGTGTAGAGTATCTACGAAACCACTCTGTTGTAGCGCATGCAGAATGAGTTCCTGGCATTGTCTTGCTTCCCAGGAAAAATGTCATCTTGATGGCATTGTAAGTATCTGTACAATCCCAATCTCCACGTCAATGACACCTTCACACATTTGCAATTCACCATTGCAGTTTGCACTGATGCACTCCCATACCATGACAGATGTTTGCTTTTGCATCAGTCGCTGATGAAAGTCTGGATGGTTGAGAACTTGTTATACATTTTTCACAAAAACAAATGAAAATGTGGACTCATCTGACCACAGCACACATTTCCACTGCCTTTTGGATCATCTAAAATCAGCTCGGGCTCAGAGAACTCGGCAGCATCTCTGTATGGTGTATAGCTTTCTTCTTGCGTAACAGAGATTTCTTGATGCAGCGGCATACTGTTAAGTGACAATGATTTTCCAAAGTACTCCCGAACCCATGTGGCTATTTTTAACACAGAAGCATGACGGTTTCTCATGCAAAGCCGTCTGAGGGCTCGAAGGTGACGCACATTCAACAGAGGTTTCCTGCCTTGCCTTACACAGCCTGAGATTTTTCTGGATTCCCTGAGTCGTTCCACAATATTATGTACATGTTAGATGGTGAAAGACCTAAATTCTTTGCAATCTTGCATTGAGAAATGTGATTTTTGAATTGTTTGATAATTCTCTCATGATATTTGGCACAAAGTGGTGAGTCATGACCCATTTTTGCTTGCAAAGACTGAGATGCTACTTTTATACCCAATCACGATAATTGACCTACTTATTGTGGACTGTTTCAAAACAGTTTAACTCAGATATTCTATAATCTTTTCACTTTTATTTTGCCGCTGTCCCAACAAAATTAAAATTTGTTTGTATATATATATATATATATATATATATATATATATATATACACACTACCGGTCAAAAGTTTTAGATCGGTAAGATTTTTAATGTTTTTAAAAGAAGTCTCTTCTGCTCACCAAGGCTGCATTTATTTGATTAAAAATACAAATAAAAACAGTCATATTGTGAAATATTATTACAATTTAAAATAGCTGTTTTCTATGTGAATATGTAGTTAAGTGTAATTTATTCCTGTGATCAAAGCTGATTTTTCAGCATCATTACTCCAGTCTTCAGTGTCACATGATCCTTCAGAAATCATTCTGATATGATGATTTGATGCTCAAGAAACATTTAGGATTATTATCAATGATGAAAACAGTTTTTTACATTTTTATTTCATGATGCTATGATGAATAGAAAGTTCAAAAGAACAGCATTTATCTGAAATGGAAAGCTTTTGTAACATTAAACACTACCGTTCAAAAGTTTGGGGTCAGTAAGAATTTTTATTTTATTTTTGGGGGAAAGAAATAAAATAAATCAATACTTTTATTCATCAAGGATGAGTTAAACTGATCAAAAGTTACAGTAAAGACATTTATAATGTTAGAAAATATTCTATTTTAAATAAATGCTTTTCTTTTGAACTTTCTATTCATCAAATAATTTTGAAAAAAAATGTACACAACTGTTTTCAACATTGAAAATAATAATGAATGTTTTTTTTAGGGCTGACTTATAATAGTCGAGGATTCGACGATTCGATTCGGAGAGGTCTGATTCGACTATGAACCTCATAGTCGAATAGCCTAACGTATTTTCCGCACTATAAGGCGCACTTAAAAGCCTTTAATTTTTTCAAAAAACGACAGTGCGCCTTATAATCCGGAGCGCCTTATATATGGATCTGGCGCCTTATGTTAATGTCTGTAAAACAACCGCTGACCTAACCCTTGTTTATACTTTCGCCTGGCACCGGAGCGCGAGCCTCCGCTGACTGCGCGCGCAACTCCTCAAACAGACGAGGCATTTATACTGTTTTGTTGACGCAACTGTTTTGTTTTACACTGAACACCAGACCATACAACTGATTTAGACGCGCAAACTGGGTGCCGGTGTGATGATGAGATGTACTAATATCCGTCTGCTCGGGCAGATTCGGGTCAAAGTCGTGCATCTTCGGATGCGGAGGCGCGCGCGCTGTTAAGCCGAATCTTCCCGAGCAGACTGATATTAGTTTTTTATTACCTTCGCGCCATAGCTTCGCGCTCAGGCGGACGCATCGAGTATAAACAAGGTTTTACAGCTCAGCCACTTGTTTTTTCATATTTTTTTGCAAGTGGTAGATCTTGGTTTATATTTGGACTTTGGATGTGATCTTATGAAAAGGTTGGTGACCACTGCATAACGCAAACCCAGTCAAACGTTTGACTGCAGTATCTTCTATTCAATGCGCCTTATAATCCGGTGCACCCTTTATATGAAAACAGTTCTAAAATAGGCCATTCATTGAATTGCGCCTTATAATCCGGTGCGCTTTATAGTGCGGAAAATATACGGTACATGGGCGTCAGTTTGGTTTGAAATGTCCTGAGGACAGAGACGCATTCGCATTTTCAGAAGGGCTGGGTACAAAAAAAATATTTTCCGCTTTCGCGCAGGTCATGTTTTGAAAGACGATGTCCTGTAGCTTACTAATGTAAATAAATAAAAATGTATTTTATTTTAAAAATGTATCACCATGTGTTTCTTTTAGTTTTTTTAGCTCTTTTGTTTGAAATGGAAAAAATTTAGCTGCTATCTTAAAAAAAAAAAAAAGGTTCGACTATCAGTCGACTACGGCAAAATCTAACGAATCAGATTCGACTATGAAAATCCTTAGTCGAAAACAGCCCTAGTTTTTTTTTTTAGCATAAAATCAGCATATTAGAATGATTTCTGAAGGATCATGTGACATGTGAAGACTATGGAAGCTTGTTTCCGCCACAGCATAAAACATTTTAAAATCTAATTGCGACTTTTTATCTCACAATTGCGAGTTTACATCTCGCAATTCTGACTTTATTTCTCAGAATTGCGAGATATAAAGTCAGAATTGCGTGTTATAAAGTCAGAATTGCGAGATATAAAGTCAGAATTGCGTGTTATAAAGTCAGAATTGCGTGAAATAATTGTCGCAATTGTGTGTTATAAAGTCAGAATTGCGAGATCTAAAATCAGAATTCTGACTTTTTTTCTCACAATTGCGACTTTAGGCTATATCACGCAATTCTGACTTTATATCTCGCAATTGGGAGATATAAAGTCAGAATTGCATGATATAAAGTCGCAATTGCGTGTTATAAAGTCAGAATTGTGAGATATAAACTATTCTGAGGTAAAAAAAATAAATTAAAAAAAAGTCTGTCTTTTTTTCCCCCTTAGAATTGGACTTTATATCTCACAATTGTGAGTTTATATCTCACAATTCTGAGAAAAGATGTCAGAATTGCGAGATATAAACTCGCAATTATGTGTTATAAAGTCAGAATTGCGTGATATAAAGTCGCAATTGCGAGAAAAAGTCAGAATTCTGACTTTATAAGACGCAATTGCGACTTTATATCTCGCAATTCTGACTTTATATCACGCAATTCTGACTTTTTTTCTCAGAATTCTGACTTTATATCTCACAATTCTGACTTTATATCACGCAATTCTGACTTTTTTTCTCAGAATTCTGACTTTATATCTCGCAATTCTGACTTTATATCACGCAATTCTGACTTTTTTTCTCAGAATTCTGACTTTATATCTCGCAATTTTTTTTATTTTTTTTTCTGTGGCGGAAACAAGCTTCCATAGAAGACTGGAGTAATGATGTTGAATAAATTACATTTTAAAATATATTAAAATAGAAAACAGTCATAATATTTCACAATAATACAGTTTTTTTTGTTTGTTTTTTTAATTGTTTTTTATCAAATAAATGCAGCCTTGGTGAGCAGAAGATACTTCTTTTAAAAACATAAAAAATCTTACCGATCTAAAACTTTTGACCAGTAGTATATATATATATATATATATATATATATATATATATATATATATATATATATATGGTCAGTGAAAACATTGGAAAAATCTTTTCTTTGTACTTTTGTCAGTTAAATAAAGGTTTAAGAGAATTAACAAATCACAGATTGTTGATTTTATTGCATTTTGAAAAATGTTCCAACTTTTCTGGGGTTGTATTTCTCTGAGTTTGAAATGGATGTGTTATAGGTTACTTCAATTTGAAGGTTTTCAAACATATATGAATGGATCTAGATGGATCCTTGTGGCCTCTCTTTGTTTAAGCTGCATCAAGGCTTCAAAGGATTTATTTTTTATGGCGGTACGGACCTAAACATTAGGAATTAATCTAAAGATAGGGCAGAAACTGCATGTCGACCAATAAGAAGTCCTGTTACTAGGGTCCTTTTAATTGCCCTCTAATAGATATCTATCAGTTGCCATAGCATCCTTTTCTGATGGCATTGGACATTTGTTTGTGCTAGTCCACCAACATCCAATCAAAATGTAGCAAACGTTTCTCCACTGCTGCACTCAGAGAGGGGCCGAACAGAATGAAATGTTAAAAAATAAAACACTTTAGAATAATGGTCCGTCGTCAGTGTTGGGGTTAAATAATTACATGTAACAAGAGCTACGTAATCAGATTACTTTTTTTTTAAGTAACAAGTAATGCATTACTTTCAAATTTACAACAAAATATCGGAGTTACTTTTTCAAATAAGTAACGCAAGTTACCGGTACTTTGATTTCCCATTTATTAACTGACACCTCTTTTTTGATGATGATTATCGTAGTTCTAGACTAAATGTGACCATGCATTTCCTCATCTCACTTGCACAAAATAGATTCAGTATTTCTCAAAATGAATGAAAGCATTAAAATGCAAACTAAGAATATTATGCCACTAGAGCAACCTACAATATGTCAACAAAGTACACTACGTTTCACGAACATTTGTACAAAATTAGGTAGGTACATGTAACATCCTAATACCTACAAAAAAGTATCTTACTGCTAAACCCTAAAACCAACAGTAAGTCAGCCATTTAGAAATTTTCACTGCAATTTTTGTGCCAATTTTGCCATTTCAAGGCCACAAATTCCTCCAAGAGTTTTAATCAGATCAACATCATATTTGGTCAGTCTCATCTAAAGGCCTTTGCTATGATAAATTGCAAAGATCTTGAGTTCTCACCACCTACTGGAAACAGGAAGTGACATGTTTAACATTGTCATGCACTCCTATCATCATATTAAAATATGCCAGAAAGTGTTAAACATGCTAAAACATGTTACACCATGTTAGCAACACTTAGCTAAGTGTTAAAGCATGCCATGAAATGGGGAGATGTTTTAACTCAAAAATGCAATGTCCAATCTGCCTCAAACTTTACATGTTTGATAAGAGTCCAGGCCTAATAACATCTACATGCCAATATTCAGTTATAGTTATTGTGCCACCAGCTGGTGGCAGCAACTGAGTCACATATAAATTACTTTTATATAATCCTCCTATATTTACCCATTTAAATGCATATTGCTATACTGAAGATCATAACACCGTGTCTACACCGCTCCATCCCGCAACAGCAACAAGCTGACCACACCAGGCGAGAAAAAGCAACCATTGCAAATAAATAAAACAGGGCATCAGTTTACCTTTGGAAATTTGCCATGTTGCGCCCCATCCAGTGTAGACAGTATCACTGATTATAATGGTTTATGTTTGCTTTTGTCACGTCACATCACGCCGCTCATGTCTGGTGTACACACGATGTAGTGCCACCGGGTTGCAGTGGCACCGGTGCGAGGGCCCGTTCTTTGCTGCTTTAGTTAGTGATGCATTTTATGGCCATGTTCAGAGTAAAAAATATAATTAATCACATCTTCCTGCATAGTTAACTATCAATGACAGACCATTATTCTAAAGTGTAACCAAATGATTTACATTTTAGTAGTATGTTTTATTGTATGTTTTAATGTCTATGCAAACGTAAGTAAATGTATATGTGGTAGAACCACAATTTATGTAAAGTACATCAGAATACTCATGGGATCACAATGAATATTTAGGGCTAAGCCCAGACCTTTGTGGATTCATGCCATCCTTTGATTAAATATTGGAATATGATATACTTCATTATCAATGTGGAAATGTTGCCTCTATGAGTTTTTTTTTTTTTTTTTTCTTAAAATTCTATTGGAACTACAACTAAAAATGTCTCACTAACCTTAGTCTGAGCCTCAGACATGCTCAGAGATCAGAAGCTACTTCAAAACACAAGCTTAAAACAAGCTTTTCCAAGGAAGCTTTGTCATTCCCTTATCATTGCTGTTTAGAGGCCATCTATTCCTCCATAGTGCTTGCAAAGAATTCTCAGTAGAATTAAAATGTGTTGCACGAGATTTGTGTACTGTACCATGCTATCCGGTGGCTGTGGAAACGATACACTTTGTGCTATCGATTTGCAATGTATGGTTTGTTGCACATATAATTGATCCGTTTTTTTTTTTTTTTTTTTTTTTTTTTTTTTTTTTGGAGATGCAGACTAGCAATTATCATTTAGTATCAAACAAAAGTAAAAAAAAAATCTTACAGGTCCATTTTTTTTTTTTTTTCAATGCAGAAAAAACCTTGCACATAGCCAAGCAATGATGTAATACTGGACACCTTAAAAAAAGAGTGATCCAATGATCAGAAACAAACACTGATGTTGTCAAATAACCAATATCTGTCATTCTGGACTTTATACACTATGCTAACACATTGTGTCATTACTGCATGCAATCCACCAGATATGTGGAAGATTTACATAGCATAACAAGCAACACGCCACAATATGCTGTCGATCCCGCAGTTGCCCTCATGACAAACAAACAAGTCTACGATCTGCTGATGGCTGCACATTGTACTCGTCTTTCACTGTCAGCAAAAAGCAGACACCACACTGCCAAATGACTTGCCGAGATTATTTCTGAACCCCTCTGCCTGGGTGGTGGAAGTGCTTAGAGATAATTGACTGACAAGAAGCGGCTCATTTGAATCATTGGGTAACAAGCCTCATAAACTCTTGTTAGGGTGTTAGTGTTGTGTCATCAAGTGACTGTGGCATCTGTCTCCAGATCGTACCACATGTACATCAGAAAGTTGACGTGCTTTTTACAAATGTCCCAAAGAATTGAAACTGTCAATTCATTTGAAACTGTCAATTCAACGTGCAGTCCCAGCAAGACCCTCCACTTTGAGTTAATATAACACCTTTCATGCATTCCAAAAGCAAAACCAAACCTTAGACTCTCCACATGTGGTTGAATATAAAAGAGGTCTCTAATGGAGCCATCTAACATGTCCTGAATACTCTCTGGATCTGAGATCTAGGCAGTATTATTTTAGGTTTCAGACATTTAAATACACATAAGTGCAAGCAAAAAAAAATACATTTATAGTTTGTTAAAAACACACGGATGTCTATTACAATCGATTACAATTTGATGACGTGTTTTATTCATATCAGATACACATTGTGTAGATAACTATAAAGTTCACTCTATATTTATCCCAGTTCACCAGACACTTACTTTCATGTATTTTGCGAGAAGTTGATGAATTTAAGTTATATAAATCCTACACATCCGATTCCCATCACTCGCTATAGATTAGCTAACATGATCATTATAAAGGTGTTTAAATGACTAAACACATTCACTTACACATATTTGAGAATCTGAATATCAGATAGTTCATATAGTTAACAAGTTTGTGAATATTTTTAATAAGAAAGAAAAAACTAAATAAAGTGATTGTGGCTGCAGTTTGTCACGTGACAAGCATGATATGTTCTAAAATAATGGTCGTGTCACGATCTGGTCCACAAAGAATGATGAAGAGAAAGGTATCCGTTTAAATAGTAGAGTAACTTTAATTAAACAACACAAAAGATGAGAAGCGAAGTAACAGTGTGTACTTAAACACAAACACCACCAGACAAAGAACTGACAGAAGCTGAAGGCTTAAGGACAAGGGCAAACTAAGAAGCTAACAAGATAATTAATAAGAGACAGGTGAATAGGATGAATCAATGAAACACATGGGAAAACTGGGTCAAAGGAAAACAGGCAAACAGAAACTGACCACAATGAAAATTAAGACAAAACAAAACGTAACCCTGACAGTTCGCCTTAAAAAAAAAAGAATCATGCTGGGGACTCAGCTATAATGTTTTATACTTGAGTGCTGAAAATATTATCTTTATCTACTCTGTCGGAGATACCTTATTCAAACATTTATTATTAAATGAAATAATATTATTATGAAGTAATATTACTATTTGTATGATTTTTGTATTACATTATAAATACTTTTATGGTGCATCTATTTTATTTTGTAAATTTTCTTCATCACAGCATATTTAAACAAAACAAATTACATCCCTCCCTTTTAATGTTTTGAATTAAATACAAGATAGAGGCCTATGTTTTGATGTGCAACCTCGAATCACAAGCATCATCAGTGTCCCAGTGTTTAGTGGAGCAAGTGCACTTCGTGTTCACAATATACTCATTCATGTCATAGGAATTAAGGGAGAGGAAACCCACAGCCATCTGGTTTTGAAGGCTAAACTATATTTGCCAATCTGTTAGACACTTTATAGTGTATTTGGATCCACATATTACTTTCATTCTTTTCCACAATTGTTTAAATATTTTTTATCTTTGTCTAATGAGGTTAAATAATTGCACTGAGTTGTGACAACAATTATTTAACCTTATTAGACTGATATTTAAACAAGTGTGGCCAAATAATAAAATTATTCTTTCGAATGCATCTTAATTAATATAGAATCAAAATAATTCTCTTTTCTTTATCAGGCTTTTTTTTTCCTTTTTTTTTTTTTTTTTTTTTGGTGTGTATGACTCCACTCTGTAAAAAGGAAGTCAACATTTTTTTTTTTAAAGTATGACAGTTGTTTCAATGTTTCCTGCAAATGATGTGGGGGGGAAGACACTCATTTTAAATCTTTAATTAACCCTGGACATGGTTTGGAAGGCGGCTTAATTTCACAGCTGAAAATCCATGAGTGCTTTCAGATGCTGCTGATCAAAGAGCTCTCAAGACTGGGACTGGGGGGATGATGAAGAGAGAGAGGAAGACAGAGGCAGAGGAAGTGATGAGAGAAACAGCAGGGTTGTGGTAAACATCCAGAGGAAGACAGGAAAGCAATAGAAAGATATTTCAGGACAAAAATGACTTGTGAGGAAACCAGTTGATGGGCCTTCACACAGCAGCAGAATATGGTTGTCAGTGCACTTTGGAATTCTAAATATGTTTTTTCATACAGTTTTTTTTTTTTTTCTCTGACCAGATACATCTATAACCAAAGTGACTTTTCAAGACTTGACTTTTGCTAGTTTTTGTTGTGTGAATGCAACCCCAGTGGAAAACTAGTTATCTATCTGGGATTAGGGACTATTCGACATGTTGCCTTGCCCCTGTGATAGAGCAAGGTTTTAGGAAACACCAATGAAAAGCACAGGCAATATTTCAGCAGATCTGTATGTGTTAGAGCATTCCTTTTGTGTTCCAGTAGAGCATATTTGATTCTGGACAATGTCCCTTATGTCTCTAGTCTGCTGTCTCAGCAAACAGAGTGTCTTGAATCCCCTGACATCTGTTCTCTGAGAACGGCTGTCTAAATTCAAACATTTGGCTAAAACATCATAGGGAGAGAGAAAACATATACTGTCTCCACTGATGCTAAAGTATTCATGTTAGCAGCACATTTGAAACAAAAAAGTCCGTGAAGACTAAAAATTTACTGTTTAATGTTATGTATTTGTATTATTTTTCTTTATTCATAATTTCATAATGTATTTTGTCAAGCCAGAGTTATGCATGTGTTCAGTGCATGAGGAGACTATAGATAGAATGAAACCATGTGAAGATCATGTCACATGAGACAGGTGGTTGAGCTATATTTTGTAGAGGGTGTGTACAATGTAACATGTTTTCAACTGATGCAGATGTAAACAACAGAGATAAGTTTCTTAATATGGAAGTGAATTGTGCCATGTGTTCGTATGACATTTACGTTCCATTTTTAAAGATAAGCTATATGTGTTTGTTACCTTAAAAGGAAGCTGCTCTGTAATGTATATAAGCTCTATCTTACTGTACCACCTCAGAGAAGCGAGCATATGAGAAACAAAGGCATATGAGAAACAGAGGCATGAGAAACAGAGGCTATGAGAAACTTGATGGCAGAGAAACATAAAGCCAGAGAAACCATTTACATCTAACATGATGGGATGAGAAGATTAAGAATGGGGAACGGAGAAATCTGGAATGAAGACCTCTCATGTAGCCTTGTTCTTATATGTTGTTTCTCTCTGTCTGACACATTATACATAATAAATTAAATCTCTTGGCAAAGGTAACTGGTGTAGCTTCCGTGATCCAACCATAAAGGGGAAACCATGATTTTTAAATCTACAAATTGGCGTGACACGAACAGGATCGAAGTTTTCAGGATCAATTTTAATCATTCCAGGTAAGACTTTATTTTATTCTAAATAATTATGAGTCTGCCTGATGATTAAACATAGTCTGAAACTTTTTAAAAGAACTGTGCTATTTTAAATTACCAGTTGTGTTGCCAAGAAACATGTGTCAGACATATTAAAAATTGGAATTTAATTAAGTAATTAAATTTAATTTGGAATTTTTAAGTTCCTCTGAAAAGTAAACCTCTAGGGTATTTGATATGCTGGGATAGAGATAGATCTTTTTTAGAAAGAAGACTATCTAGTCAAAAATTGGAGAAATTAGCTGTAAGACGATTGAAGCTAGAAAATATTTGAGGATACTTGATTAATAGGAGCGGTTAGATGTAGGGAGTTTCCAAAGAAAGGAGTAAAAATAGTCTCTAAAGACATCAACGCTGGAATTAATACAAGTATGAAAAGGCAGCAAGACTTGATTGACAGGAGTAGTTAAGTGTGACGAGCACCATAGAAAGGGTTAAAAATAAGCTCTAAGGACATTAACACTGGAGTCATACAGGTATGTGCCAATGTAACTAGATAAGATCGCAGGCATTTCTGATTTTGACCGTAAAAGCAGTTCAAATATTTGAGATTACGATTCTGAGCAAGCTTAAAAGGAAAAGAAAATTAAAATAAATAAACTAAAACTAAAAAGAAAAGAAAAGAAAAAAATGATCTGAGTTTAACTGAAAAAGAAAGAAAAAGATAACTGAAAATATGAGGGTTAAGTTTGTGAGTGAGAAGGGAGAGTGAGTGGCCCCTTCCTTTGGAATATATACCCTCCTTTAGACACACACACAGAGATATAAATAGAAAGCCTGTTGCTTCTCTAGAATACACGAGGGTTAATTGTATAGCAAAACATGATCTTTGGGGTATTTGAAGAGAAAAACAGAAACAAGCTAAGCTTTTTAGCAGATTTCTGGTGTTAAAGTGTGTTTGAAAGTTGATCATTGTTAAACATTACAAAATTTAAGTTTTGTGTGAAAAGAACAAGACATAAAACAACATCATTCATAAGATTGAAGTTTAGGAATTAATTTGAGGAAAGATCTATGATAATATAGTTGTATAGTTAAATGATAAGTACAAGCTGATGAAAATCATAGATAATGACTCCATAAAATGTGAGTTGGAAAATATATATAAGAAAAAAAAAAAAATTACAAATATAGACAAAGATTTTTTTATTTGGAATACATATTATTTCTGACTAGGTCAGAGTAAAAAGTGATTAGGAAGAAATTATAAAAGTATTGAAAATGCAGAATTACTCTGAGGCAGTCTCGACATTCTCTCAGAGTCTTTCTCTTATACAAAGTCATTTAGATCTTGACATTTGAGCCTGTGTCATAAGTAACAAGCTATTTTGAGTAAGCGTCTCAGTTGGAAATTATTGGACACAGAGATTTTTAAATAATAATATGCAATTGGGAGTTAAATGTTTTAATGATATTCTACCTTGAATGATAGAAGTGATCATTTTTATTTGTTTATTCCATGACCAGTAACTTCTTTGTCTCATCTTTGTCTTCACCATGTACAGGACTGATGGTTCCAGTTATTGATTGGTTCCGGCTATTGATGTAAAAGCACATTACACTGAATTAACGGTTGTAATAACTAAATTCACTGAGTAAACTCAGCATTGATATGTTGAGGTGTGAAAATGTCTGATGGATTATAGTGATTAAATACTATCATTAATTTGTCTCCATGTTTGCACTATTAGGCATTCCAAATGGCTCTGATGGCTCTTGAATGCACTTTCCTGAGCTTTGAAAAATACCTATTAAAAATTTCCTAATGGGAAGGAACGGTTACCAGTGTGAATGATGTGATTTCTCAAAGACGGGAGATCCTTTCTTTTGGCCGAAAGGAGGACAACCTAGGAGAGGGTCACCGCCACTGGGCACCTACCCGGAAGGGAGGTGTTATGTGAGATGGGTATGGTTGAGCAGATGTTTGTTAGGCCAACAGCATCACTGAGGGTTACAGCAGTCTGCCCTCCAAAAAAAGTGAGCTCACCGATGCCTGATCACCAGAGACCGCATTCCTTGAATGGTTTGTATTTCATTGAGACAAGTGTCATAACTTGATATATCTATGCCAGGGGACAACACCCTGAGGAAAGGAAATTATAAAAGAGCTGATGGGAAGAGTTTTCAAGAACTAGCTGAGACCATGAGGGTAATTGTCATTAATGATACGGAGAGTAAAACAAACATTGTTAATATATTTTAGATTATGGTGTTAGTTGCTTATAAATTGTCTAGAAGTTTTACATCCTGAATATGTGATGGCTGTATGATGTTGAATTAATTTCTATCATAGTTTTCACATTTAAGATCATTAGACATGGCATTGGATAATTCCAAGACACATGGTGGTGTTTAAAGATGAAGACTTCGTTTTTGCTAATTCAAAAGAAGTCTGGGTAACGGGGAGTAAATCAATAAATTAATTTATTAATAAAACTAAAGATAACTTTAGAAATGCTCCTTTGATGACAAATGGATAGAACTGAGAATGGGACATAAGGAGTGAAATAGGAGATTTTATACACTACTTACAAAACACAACTCCACAAACAATGAACACTTGTTCACTGACTTTCAACCCCAAGGGATAGGATCTTTTTAAAATCAACGTTTGTTTTGGTTTGTTGTTTTGGCCGGGAACTTGAGGAGTTAAGTACTTAACGAGTCAAGGCACCGGTAGAAGAATTATTAGTTTTTATTTTCTTAGATGATTGGGGTTCATTTTAAATGCTTACACATAGACGTTAAAATACACATACCGTAGTACACGGGGACATGACATGGTGGGGTTATTTGTTTGTTTTGTGTTTTCCCTTTTCCTTATGTTTCTATATCTTTATTTTGTTTATTTTGTTTTGTTATCGTGTCTTTCTTTGGTCTGCTTTTCCTTTTCTTCTATCGCTTCATTAGATGGCCACTGGTGGAGTGACGGTGTGGAACTGACTTTCGTAGTTCCAGTGGAGGGACTGAAGACTAAAAATTTACTGTTTAATGTTATGTATTTGTATTATTTTTCTTTATTCATAATTTCATAATGTATTTTGTCAAGCCAGAGTTATGCATGTGTTCAGTGCATGAGGAGACTATAGATAGAATGAAACCATGTGAAGATCATGTCACATGAGACAGGTGGTTGAGCTATATTTTGTAGAGGGTGTGTACAATGTAACATGTTTTCAACTGATGCAGATGTAAACAACAGAGATAAGTTTCTTAATATGGAAGTGAATTGTGCCATGTGTTCGTATGACATTTACGTTCCATTTTTAAAGATAAGCTATATGTGTTTGTTACCTTAAAAGGAAGCTGCTCTGTAATGTATATAAGCTCTATCTTACTGTACCACCTCAGAGAAGCGAGCATATGAGAAACAAAGGCATATGAGAAACAGAGGCATGAGAAACAGAGGCTATGAGAAACTTGATGGCAGAGAAACATAAAGCCAGAGAAACCATTTACATCTAACATGATGGGATGAGAAGATTAAGAATGGGGAACGGAGAAATCTGGAATGAAGACCTCTCATGTAGCCTTGTTCTTATATGTTGTTTCTCTCTGTCTGACACATTATACATAATAAATTAAATCTCTTGGCAAAGGTAACTGGTGTAGCTTCCGTGATCCAACCATAAAGGGGAAACCATGATTTTTAAATCTACAGTCCGCAACATATTAGGCATACCTTAATATGTTTTCTAAAATTGTCACATTCTGCTAAATGTTTGAATTGTTAGTTAACCTAAAAAAGGCTGTCATATTTACTCCCTCATGACTTCACAGCAAACATGTATGTCATTGATTTCTTCTGTGGAATACAAAAAAAAAAAAAAAAAAAAAAAATCTTTAGCAGTTTGTTCTAGGTTCTCTTTTCCAAACAATGGAGAAGTAAATAGTTACAAGGCACTAACCAACATTGTCAAACCTGGCACAACACCAAATGAGAATTGAGAGCTATGATGGAAGGGGAGATTTTTTAATGGTTGGAATAAAGGATTACATTTTCTGTCTGTTTATCACACAATGCTCTTGTATGGTTTCAGAGACTTGACAAATGTAATACGCTATAGACAATTGTTATTGCCATTGGCATGGGGGAAATGTTCACTCCCATTTACTTTCATTATATACATGCAACTTCGTTAGTGTTACACATAGGAAAGAAGCCCATACTTGAAAGTAGATAATGACATTTTTAATTTCTAGTAATTTCTATCACTTTAAAACTGTTTTGAAACAATCTGCATTGTATAATGGACTACATAAAAAATGGTGACTTTATAATACCACAGAATTTGCAAATTCAGCAAATTCAGAATACTACACAAACCTCCAATAATTAAATATGTTAAATTATTTATATATATATATATATAAATATATATATATTTTTTTTTTTTTATTTTTTTTTTTTATGCATTTAATCTTACTTTATTGACCAATGTACTTGCTGCTGACCTTCAATGATTCATAAGCAAAAATGACTTTAGATTTTTTGTTTTTATTGTTGAAGTATAAATGTTAAAGGGGTGGTATAATGCCCCTTTTTACAATATTTAAAATAAGTCTCTGTTGTCCCCAGAGTGTGTATGTGAAGTATTTTAGCTCAAAATACCCCACAGATAATTTTGTACACCATGTTAAAGTTGTCCCTTTTTGAGGGTCAGTAAAAAACACGTCGTTTCGTGTGTGTCCCTTTAAATGCAAATTAACTGCTGCTCCCGGCACAGAGGGCGGAACTTCAAGAGCTTGTGTGTGTGTGTGTGTGTGTGTGTGTGTGTGTGTGTGTGTGTTAGAAGCTCTGATTACCTGACAAGCACTAAAATGTCAGAAACTGTTCTGCCTTTTAAACTGGAGTCGGACAATGATGGAGAGACTCAAGAAGAAGTGACAACATGTAGAATGCAACAGGACGTTTCTGAATGGTTAGTTGATGAATTTATGTTGCTGATGTGGAGTTAACTATCTTCAAGTCATTGATTAGCATATTCTGTCATGACATGATAATCTATAAAATTATAGATTTTCATGGGGGGGGGATCGAATCGAATCATTTTTAAGGGAAAAAATCGCCCAGCTCTACCTACAATCCATCGCGCTCTTTAAGATCACTAAATTCGAGGCTTCTGGTCATTCCTAGGATATCTAAGTCCACTAAAGGAGGGAGGGCGTTTTCACATTTAGCTCCTAAACTCTGGAATGGCCTTCCTGATATTGTTCGAGGCTCAGACTCGCTGTCCCAGTTTAAAACTAGATTAAAGACGCATCTCTTTAGCCAAGCGTTCGCATAATACTACCTTTTATACTACAGTTGAATCATATCGAATGCATTAATATTATGAACAGCAGCTATGCTAATTTTTTCCCATCTGCTTTTCTGTCGTTATCTCGGAACGCTAGTCCCGAGGTAAATAGAGTTCGTCAGTTCCAGTTTGTATCCAGCCTCACATGGAACCTTCAGATGCCCCAACACCCGTGAGGAGACGACTCGACGCCTGTGAAGAGACGACTCGACGCCTGTGAAGAGACGACTCAATGCTGGCAATATATTATGTATAATATATACATAAATTAATTAATACATGATTAACTAACTGTATTTTTCTATGTACATTTCTGAAATGCACTTTCTGTAAAGCTGCTGTAAAGCACAATTTGTATTGTGAAATGCGCTATACAAATAAATTTGAATTGAATTGAAATTTGAATTAACTAAAGTTAGAAAAGTGAAATCATAATCAACCACCCCTTTAAACTTTCTTTCTCCTGCATTCTATTCTTCTGTGGTCCAGAATAGCTGCACAGCTTAAAGGTTTGTTTGAGCTGCGACTTCTTTTGTACAGGTGTTAACTTGCATTACCTTCAGCCTTATTATTTCAATTCAAGTAAGATTCTTGACATCCTGGTTCCTCCCAGCCACCAGCCCACCACATTATCTCCATCATCAAGGCTGGACTCACCTGGTAAGCTGGTGTCGCACAGTTCCTCAGCTTCACCTTCACCACTGTCTCCCTCCAGCTCCTCGGCTCCACTTCAGGTCTCTTCTCCACCAGCTAAACTCCGCGAGACGGATCCACTGGCTTCACTGCAGGACTCCAGGCCCTTGACCCCACCTCAGCCTGTCAGCCCGTTGGCTCCACCTTGGCTCTGCACTCCCTCAGCTACGCCATGGTCTGTCATCACTAAGGCTCCACCGGGATCCCTCGTTCCTCCGGGTTCACCTGGGTCCTTCCGAGCCTCTGGCTGCGCCTCAGTCCTCCATCCCTTCAGCTCCACCGGGATCCTTCTTCTCTCTGGTTTTGCATTGGTCCTCATTCCCACCGGCGTCGCCCCATTCTTCCAGTCCCCTGTTGTCACTTCAATCCCTTGAACCTCCAGACCTGAAATGTCATCACAGCCCGTCATCCTTGCGGCTGAGCTGAGGTCCCCACCTTGCTTGGCTCCACCTTTGTCGGGGTCCCATGGCTTTGTACAGAAAATCCATCAGGACTCCTCCTCAGCTCCTCCCTCTGTCTGCTACGCCGTGGAGGGCCATCTTCCCAGCTCCTCCTGTTATACCACGTCATCGCCGTCCACCTCCCGCCCTCCGCGGTTGTACTGTCATTTCCGGGAGGGGGCTGTAGTGTCAGGAATATGTTTTGTTTAGTTGTATATTCGTTCCGGTGTGTTTGTTTCTTGTGTTTCAGTTCAGTTTAGTTTTGATTGCATACTAGTTAGTCTCTTTGGTTACTGATTACTTTCAGCTGTGTATCTTTAAATTTCCTTTAAATTTATACTCCCTGTTTTGTTCAGTTCATGGTTGGTTCTTGTCTTTGGTTTGTGTGGTTAGTGACATTATTCTGTGTGTAATCTCCTGTGTATGTTCTCCTAGTAAAGAAGTTATTGTTTGATATTATGCGTCATGCGTTTACTAACTACCACCATATACGTGACATTAAGTTAATATGTGGGAACACACTTAGTAAGCACTGCAATTTCACAATGCCCACTAGGTGTCGCTGTGGGATCATATTAATGAGGTAAGCATAGAACTGTTTTTGTCAAGTAAGCTTCATTCATAATAAACGGTTGCAATCCCTGAGTGCTCTCAAAACTCTCCGGGTGCTCCACTGCTCTCGCAGTTGACGTTAATAACAAACATTTAGAACATTTAGATAGTTTCTTGTTAGTATGACATGTGGACTTAAATAGATCATGCTCTTGAGCAAATTAACCAAGCTAACATGCAGTACAATCATATAGAATTTTAATTTTTTTTGGTGTGTCAAAAGAATGAAAGCACCATTTTTTAAAGTGCACATGCGTGTATATGCTCTACCTATGGTGGAACCTCAGAGTATGATGTACAATATAAGGATCAAGGATCAATATAATGGACTCAAATATCTAGAAACAGCATTACAATAAAGAAAAAAATAGCTAAGTAAACGGCAGATGCCATCGTCATTATTTACAGAATCACAGAGAAATTTAATGGAAAAAGCTGCTTACTGATCAAAATGCATATATGCGAGTAAAGTGTACACCAAATATATAGTTGCATATAAAAGTGATAAAAAATACAAATTAATAGCTATTTGTTGTTCACAGAAATTAGGTATAATTCATTCAATTTTGAACCAACTAATTCGTATACGTTATTATTCCATCACCCTCATTACCACCACTTTACGTCATTAAGTTCTATTGTTGAACAATCTTTCAAAATTATAGATGTGCGACAAATTAACTAGATTTTCGGGAAACAATTGTTACTAGATAGATAATGTCTAGGTTACATTCAGTATGTAAGTCCAGTTCCTGGAGAAAGAGAACGAGACGCTGCATCATGAAGTTGGCATTATTGTGAATGCCATCAGTGTACCAAACATGCCATTTTCATTGGCTGATGACAGTCCATGATGTCAGAAGTGGAGCACCCATGAAATTAAAAGGGCACCTATAAGACACGTCATCAACTCTTTTGTCTGAAGGAGATGTGCAGGCAAGCCCTAGGCATGGCAATGAGATGCACCGACAAAGAGCAGAGCTCTGAGGCAAAATGGCTCAGCTATGTCAGCACATTGACAAAGCTCTTTGGGAGTAGCCTACCAAAGGGAGTATATTCTATAACCTTCCATATTACCACTACTTTCATGGAGAGAATGCAACCCATAACTTGATCAAAAGGTATGCAAACATGAGAGCGGCACAATATAATTGCCAAAGACTCTCGCCTTCAAAACTCAATGCCTAGGGAAACCGCAGGAGAGCCTCAGCTGTACTTAAAAAATCCTAGAGCAGTTAGGGGAGAGTGCTCATGCGCTGCTTGAACAAAGATGCTTCTCCGGGATCCAAAAAGAGTCCATTCACTCATCTAAGAAATAGAGTGCTATAGAGGAGGGATGCTATGGGTAATGTAGTGTGCCCAGTAACTCTCATCACCCAGACTCTAAACTCCAAGGGAACCAGAGGGGATCTTGGAATTCATCGGGTGTCTACTTAAAGACCCCAATGTAACTGGGGGAGAGCAGCTCAACCCTGCCTTGAGTAAAAGCACTCTACATATGTCCCTTTATTATACTGTATTTTTATTGAAGATTTTTCAAGCTTTCAACAATAAGAAAGACAGGGGGAGGAAAAGAAAGAAAGAAAGAAAGAAAGAAAGAAAGAAAGAAAGAAAGAAAGAAAGAAAGAAAGAAAGAAAGACAAGAAAAAAGAAGCAATCAATAGAACAGGGGGTATGCATTCTGTTCAGGGGCAAGCATAGTTTTACATATAATCATTGATTGTTTACATTGCAGTACTCAATCCATTTCTTCCAGTATTTTAGAAATAAGTCCTTTTTAAGTCTCAAAATAAAAGTCATTTCTTCCATATTATATATTTCTTTTACAATTTCTATCCATTCTCCAAGCAAGGGGGTGTCCGGCTTATACCAATGCCTTGTAATACTCTTCTTACATGCTACACTCAATATATTAACAAGATATATATCTCCTTTCAACACTGAATGTGTAGTGTTTCCCAGACACAATGTATTGAAATTTCTTGTTATTTTATAACCTAAAATCTTTTGGATCTCCATCCAAACCATGTTCCAGAAAGGTCATATTTTTGGGCAACTCCAGAATACATGAAAATGGTCAATATCAGTATGCCCACATATCCTCCAGCATAATTGTGGTGTATAATTGTTTACTTTTAATTTTGGGGGTAATGATGTTAGGTTTCAGACAAGAAGCAAACAGGAAGGTAAGTATATAATATACTTCATTCAGCAGAATGGATCAGTTCCAGAGATAATGGTGAGTAAGCAGATTATTGATAGTTTATGATGACTTAGCTGTTGAATAACTATGTCTCTTTTGCAGGTGATGATGACTGGGATCCGAAGCATACAGCAGCAGGCTGAAGAGGATCAGGGATTCAGGTAAGTATCAGGAATCAAGAGGTGAGTCTGTGTCCATGCAGAGACGAGACCAGACGAGGAATGAAGGGGTGAGTGCAGTTTATAAAGGGTGAGCTGGTGATGGGATCCAGGTGGTGGTGATTAGAACTCGGGTGATAGTGAACGAGTAGGCGGAGTGAACGATGATGGTGATTGAGTACTGATTGAGGGTGTAATCCTGACAGTACCACCCCCTCCCAAGGCGGCTCTTGACGGCTGAGAAGAGGGACGTTGCCGGCGGCGAGGTCTACCACGACCCCTGGGAGCTGGACGGTCAGGATGGTCAATGTGGAATTGAGTGAGTAGAGTAGGGTCTAAGATGTCGTCATGGAGTACCCAAGAACGTTCTTCAGGTCCATAGTCCTCCCAGTCAACCAAGTACTCCAAACGGGGACCTTGCCGCCGGGAGTCCATGATGGAGCGAACTCGGTAGATGGGCTCTTCTTCCACAGGAACGGGAGGGGGAGGTACATCTTCTGCGGATACATCTGTAGGGAGAGTGACAGGATCAGTGAAAGGAGAGAGACATGAAAAGAAGGTGCAATCCGATAGTGAGGTGGAAGGTTGAGTCTGTAGGTGACTTCGTTCAACTGTCTCTGAATGGTGAAAGGTCCGATGTATCGAGGACTCAGCTTACGGCAAGGCAGGCGGAGGCGTATGTCCCACGTCGAAAGCCACACCTTCTGTCCTGGTTGGTAATGAGGAGTATCACTTCTCCGACGGTCCGCTTGATCCTTATGCCTCCGCACTGCCTGTTGGAGGTGCACATGAGCTGAGTCCCATACCCCCTCGCTCTGATGGAACCAGAAATCGACAGCTGGAACCTCCGAGGGCTCACCCGACCAAGGGAAGAGAGGAGGTTGATATCCGAGGATACACTGGAAGGGGGTGAGCCCGGTCTGAGGGAGTTCTGGGCGTATTCCGCCCAGGGGAGGTATCGGTTCCAGCTGTCTTGGTACTGGTGGCAGTAGGTCCTCAGGTAGCGTCCGATCTCTTGGATCTTCCGCTCAGTCTGGCCGTTGGTCTGTGGGTGATATCCAGATGATAAACTGACGGTAACTCCTAGGAGTTTAAAGAAGGCATGCCAGACACGTGAAATGAATTGTGGTCCTCGATCGGAAACTATATCTTCAGGAATTACGAAATTACGAAAGACATGGTGGAATAGAGCTTCAGCAGTACCAAGAGCTGTGGGAAGACCAGGTAGGGGTATAAGTTTAAATCCCTTGGAAAACCTGTCGACTACGACGAGTACACAAGTGTTTCCTTCGGAGAGAGGAAGATCGGTCATAAAATCCACACCGATATGAGACCATGGACATCTGGGAATGGGTAGTGGTACAAGTTTGCCTTCAGGAAATTTACGGGGAGTGTTGGTGATGGCGCAGACTGAGCATCCCTTGATGTAACGGGAAACGTCCCTGGAGATGGACGGCCACCAGTACCGTTGATTGAGGAGTGAGAGGGTACGCTTGCTACCTGGATGTCCAGAGCCCGGAGCTGTATGAGCTGAGTCCAGAAGGGCAGTACGCAGATGTTGAGGAATGTAGGTGAGCCCTTCTGGACCTCCCGGCAGAGCAGGATGGCGATGGTTCTCCTGGGCGATCTGCTCATCGATATCCCAGAGGATGGGGCTTAGGATTACGGCTGGAGGGAGAATGGGTTCCGGAGTCTGATCGTCGGTGGAAGGATGATAGAGACGGGAGAGAGCATCTTCTCTGCAGTTCCTACTCCCAGGTCGGTAGGTGACTATAAAGTCAAATCGAGTGAAGAAGAGGGCCCAACGGGCTTGACGAGGATTCAATCTCCAGCCAATGCCTCCATTCCTCAAGGGCTAGTTTGATAGCGAGCAGTTCCCGGTTGCTGATGTCATAATTACACTCCGCCGGGGACAGCTTTTTAGAGAAGAAGGCACATGGAAGGAGTTTGGGAGGCACACCCTGCCGCTGAGATAGGACCGCTCCAACTCCTGTGGATGATGCATCAACCTCGACGACAAATGGAAGATCTGGATTGGGATGAGCGAGGATTGGAGCGGTCGTGAAGGCTTCTTTGAGGCGTTGAAAAGCCAGGATGGCATCGGGTGACAAGGACAGAGACTTGGGCCGGCCTTTCAGAGCTGAAGTGAGTGGTGCACTGATGGAGCTGTAGTTATTGATGAATCTTCGATAGAAATTAGTGAAACCAAGGAATCTTTGAAGTTCTTTGACGGATGATGGTATTGCCCAGTTCTGAATGGTTTCCACCTTCCTCTGGTCCATCTTGATGCCATGTTGGTCGATGATGTAGCCCAGGAATTGAACGGTGGTGGTGTGGAATTCACATTTTTCCAGTTTTAAGTACAGTTGATGTTTTCTCAATGTTTCCAGTACCTTGATGACGTGTTGATGATGTTCTGAGAGGGTAGATGAGTAAATGAGTATGTCGTCGATGTACACTATGACAAAACGATTGAGGTGTTCACGAAAGATCTCATTCATATACCCCTGGAAGACAGAGTTGGAAAGCCCGAAGGGCATAACCTGATATTCGTAGTGGCCTGATGGGGTCACAAACGCCGTCTTCCATTTATCTCCATGACAAATACGGATGAGATTATAAGCACTCCTGAGATCAAGTTTAGAGAAGATACGGGCTCCACGCAGCTGTTCCAGGGCTGCTGGGACCAGAGGAAGGGGATAGCTGAATTTGACTGTCTGAGAGTTGAGGTTCCTGTAGTCGATGCACGGCCTCAAGCCTCCGTCCTTTTTACCCACAAAGAAGAAACTCGAAGCGGCAGGGGAGGTAGATGGATGAATGAACTCTTGTTGTAACGCTTCCTCCACATACTCCTCTCCATGGCCTTCTGCTCCGTGATAGACAGGGGAAAAAATTGTTAAGATGGGTATTATGTATCTTATTCAAGGTTTTTTCCCCTCCCAAATAAATCTTGAAATCATCCTGTCCCAAGCCCTGAACTGAATCTTAGGGATCGTTACTGGTAACGACCTCTATTCGCGAGCTGAATTCCATAGGTAGAGTCGTCCATCTCTCAATGTCTCTTTGGATGTCTTTATTAATAATATTATAATTATTACAATAGAGTTCTGAATATTCTTTTGTTAGAAATACCCCCAGGTACTTGATGTGCTTTGCATCCCATTTTAGGTTATATTTTTGTCTAATTAGTTGTGATGGGGAATAATTAAATGATAGAGTTTTTGAGACATTTAATTTATATCCAGATAGTTTCCCATAATCTTCCAGTAGTTTCATAAGTAATGACTGCAGGACAGTCGTGCCGTGTACCAGCTGCTTTGATTATCAGTTAAACTGACTCGCAACGTGTGCAATATCTCACAACCTCCCGAGTGTCCGAACTCGCACCGTGTACGCCCACCCTAACGGCTTTTAAGATCGATACTTGGCAAGAGCACATCGAGAATCGATCGCGGGAGAAAATGTCGCGAGATATCGCCATATTGATATTTTGGCGCACCCCTAATTGTAAGCATTTTCCAACCAGGTCCCAGTAGACCTGGTTCAGACCATTTCAAAGGGGAGTGACATCTCTACTTGAAGACCAACAGTAATAATGGAGGGAGGTAAATGAAGTAGAGCGAATCTAAACGGCCCAACACAACTCCACTTACATCTATATATACTTATATATATATAAAAGAGGCAACAAGAGAAGGACACAATGCCATTGTCCAGAACTCTCGTCATCAAGGACCTTACTCATGCCAGCTTTTTTAAGCCTTCTCATGAAGTGTAGACATTGTTGGGCCTTCTTCACCAGGGAAGTGGTGTTCTGGCACCAGGAGAAATCATTAGTTATGTGAAGAACTCTCAGCAGATCGGCCTGGTATGCTTGCCACAAAGCCATTGTCAATTAAGCGTTTGGTGGTCTGTAGCGGTTTAGATGGCAAGACCTGAAAGACTTCAGCGAAGATGTCTAACCCTGCGAGAGATAGCTGACCAGTATCTTTTCAACAGCTGACCAGCGTGTCTTTAATTTGAATGTTGGAATGGAAAAAAACTAGCTGAATAAGGTTTCTTCTCCACTTCAGCGTGAAGCTCTGGAAGAAATGGAAGGCTCATGGGGGAGGGACATTCATGGCCTGACAAGAATCACTCATCAAGTCTACCCAAAGTGACTTCCAGTTTCTCATGCCTGCAAGCCAGATCCAATCTGTCTGTGGTTTGGGCCATATCCAGCAGTTCCCCATCAGTAAATGAAATTGGCATGTTTGGTATATGTGCTTCATAAACCAGTCACACTGATGGCGTTCCCCATATCATATCAACTCCATGTGGCAGCATTAAAGTTCCACTTCGAAAGGGAACACATTTTTTAATAGATTAACTTGATTGTAGTTTGAACCATTTAAAGAATATATTTTAAAGGAGACAAAGAATTGAGGTCTACTAGTGTATTTGTCTTATAATTCAGACAAATATGTACTTTTAATTAAGGGAGATTCTCAAGACAATGATTATCCAACAAATCATTCCACTCTGAGTGGATGGCGTCTGAAGATGTAACAGAATGTTTAATCTCCCTGACACTTGTTTCTATCAACTTTGTTTCCTAGCAACCATAAACCTCATAAGTGCAAGAAGTCTGATCTGGTCCCGGTCATGTAACAGCTGACATTTCACTGCTAGAGCTGTGAAGTAATGTAATGGCAGCTCACATGTTATGAGTAATCAGATGAAAGTAATCACACCTTATATAACTGCTCCAGTCTTCAAATAAATTAAATTTCCACACACCTGTTATATTTTCAGCAGAATTTGCACAAAACTCCCAGAAATATAGAAATAAATTATGTTGTATGATAAATTAACCCCCTGGGGTCAGCGGTCGCGCCAGCGCGATTGTCTCGCTTTTTTTCTTATCAGTGCAAAAGAGACTCAAAATATTCTGTTGATTTTGATCTTACATATAAGTGTTATATATCATCAACTGTTAAATGTCTTTTTTTATTTATGTACACAATAAAAACAAAATGTTGTGTTTTTCATAAAATAAAGAAAATAAACGCTGCGCTATATGATGCGCATTCTGCCGTCTCATTCTGAAACGTGACAGAAAATGACCTGTAACTCAGCGAATGTTTGTCACACAGACTTGAGAAGTATGTCTTTACAAAGCTCTCTATTTTTAAATTATGTAAATGATATCAAAAACAAATATTCTCTGTTTAAGTAATCCATATGAAAGCAACAACATGTACAGTTTCTCCAGCCTGTGCTCATTATCTCTAATGTAACCATACCCAAGCGCGCATCAAATCAAATCAAATCAAGTATATTTGTATAGTGCTTTTCACAATACAGATTGTATCAAAGCAGCTTCACAGTATTAAATTAAAATAAAATAATACAACAAGGTTTGTTTCTAGTGGAATTTATTGATTGATAAAATAAAATTAAATATCCCCAACTGAGCAAGCCAAAGGCAACAGTGGAAAGGAACCGAAAAAACTCCATCAAGTGACCTAATGGTGTCCTAAAACTCCATCAGGTGACCTAATGGAGAAAAAAAAAAAAACCTTGGGAGAACCCAGGCTCAGTCGGGGCCAGTTCTCCTCTGGCATTTATGAACTAGAGGCCGGATTGTAGTTTGAACTGTAAGATTAAAAATATTATATGAATGCCTGGCCGAAAAGATGCGTCTTTAATCTAGTTTTAAACTGGGAGAGCGAGTCCGAGCAACGAACAGTATCAGGAAGACTATTCCAGAGTTTCGGAGCCAAATGTGAAAATGCTCTCCCTCCTTGAGGTTGATCTGGATATCCTAGGTATGACCAAAAGCCTCGAATTTATTGATCTTAAAGAGCGCGATGGATTATAGGGCGATAGAAGATCCGTTAAATAGACTGGAGCTAAGCCGTTTAGGGCTTTATAAGCCAGTAGCAATACCTTGTAATTAATACGGAACTTTATAGATAACCAATGCAGTGATGATAAAATCGGTGTTATATGATCATATTTTCTTGATCTAGTAAGAACTCTAGCAGCTGCATTTTGGACTAACTGTAGCTTGTTTATTGAGGATGCAGGACAACCAGCTAATAAAGCATTACAGTAATCTAGTCTCGAGGTCATGAATGCATGAACTAACTTTTCTGCATCAGAAACTGATAGCATATTACGTAGCTTAGCAATGTTTCTAAGGTGGAAAAAGGCTGTTTTTGTAACATACGAAATATGATTTTCAAAAGACAGGTTACAATCGAGTATAACACCCAGGTCTTTTACTGTAGAGGATAAAGTAACAGGACATCCTACGATGTCAAAGTTGTATTGTGAGAGGTTCTGTGGGCGGTTTTTTGAACCGATAAGTATTACCTCTGTCTTGTCTGGATTTAATAAAAGAAAATTACGCGTCATCCAATCTTTTATATCTTTAACACACTCTGTCAATTTGGATAATTTAGCGTTTTCATCCGGCCGTGATGAAATATATATTTGAGTGTCATCAGCATAACAGCATAACAACCAAGTGGCATCATATATATTGAGAATAATAGAGGGCCCAACACAGATCCCTGCGGCACTCCATAGTTTACTGGAGTTATGATCGATTTTTCTCCATTCAAATAGACAAAATGGTAGCGGTCAGATAAGTATGATCTAAACCAGCTTAATGCTTGTCCTTGAACACCAGTATAATTTTGTAGTCGATCTAAGAGTATTGTGTGATCTATAGTATCGAACGCAGCACTTAGATCAAGTAAAACTAGTATTGAGATACAGCCTTGGTCAGAAGCTAAAAGTAAATCATTTGTGTTTTTAACGAGCGCAGTTTCAGTGCTATGATGCAGCCTGAATCCTGACTGAAACTTTTCATAGATATCATTTTCTTGCAAGAAAGAGCCCAGTTGAGCGGACACCACTTTTTCTAGTATTTTAGACATAAATGGAAGATTTGAAATGGGTCTATAATTTGCTAGATTATTATGATCTAATTGTGGTTCCTTAATGAGAGGTTTTATAACTGCCAGTTTAAATGTTCTTGGAACATGACCTAAAGATAAAGATGAGTTAATAATATTGAGGAGAGGCTCTTCCACTACAGGGAACACTTCCTTCAGTAGTTTAGTTGGTATAGGATCTAATAAACATGTTGTTGTTTTAGATGAAGTGACAAGTTTATTTAACTCTTTTTGTTCTATAGTTGTAAAGCACTGTAATTGTTCTTGCGGGGTGATAATTTGCAGAGGTGCTCAGCCCTGGCCGCTTTTAGGGCCTTTTTATAACGTGACATACTGTCTTTCCACGCGATTCTAAAGACCTCTAAATTAGTTTGTTTCCATTTACGCTCTAAATTACGGGTTTCTCTCTTTAGAACATGCATAGTATTATTGTACCATGGTGCTTTAATTTTCTCTCTGACCTTTTTTAATTTAATGGGTGCAACAACATCCAATGTTCTAGAGAGAATGGTGTTCATAGTGCTAGTTAGTTCTTCTAGTTCATCTGTTTGTTTGGGTTCAGGCAGCAGCTGAGACAGATTAGATAAGCAATTTGAGAAATTATCTATGGTGGATGGAAGGATTGATCTGCCTGGTCGATAACGCGGCGCAGCATGACATATTACAGCAGTACGTAATATGCAAGTTACCAAGTAATGGTCAGTGACATCATCACTTTGTGGAATGATATCTATATCGGTTGGATCGGTTCCATATGATATAATTAAATCGAGTGTATGATTAAGACGATGAGTTGGTCCGGTGACGTTTTGCTTTACCCCAAAGGAATTTAATAAATCTAGTAATCATTTGATCGTAATCATTTAGACCGAAATAATAATTTGGTTTAAGCCATGTTTCAGTAAGGCAAAGTACATCGAAGCTATTATCTGTGACTATTTCATTTACAATAGCTGCCTTAGGTGTGAGTGATCTAATGTTTAGAAGACCTAGCTTTAAAAATTGTTTTTGTTTACTAATAGCAACATTTTCTGTTTTAATAACAATTAGATTTTTCTTAGATCCTGCAGTAGAATTATTATTTGATCTCACTAAACGAGGAATAGACACAGTTTCTATGCAATGTTCTACACTAGTATTTATATCATTTAAATTGGTGCAGGAGAGACTATGATTTGGACTTTTGGTTACTAGTCATCTAATGGTATTTAAAATTTTGGAGATGTTATCCGACAGAAGATCCACTCCGAATCTGCTTGGGTGTAAGCCATCGCCACAGAAAAGCCTAGGACGCTCCCAAAACAGATTCCAATTATTTACAAAGAGCAGTTTCTGCTCATTGCACCATGACATTAACCCCCTGAAGTCGGCGGTATCGCCGGCGATACCAGCTCGCTTTTTTTTTAGCAGTGTAAAAGAAACTCAAAAATACTCGGTTGACTTTGATTTTCCATTGGAGTTTCATACATCAATCGATTCTGTTAAATGTGTATTATTTTTGTGTATACTCACAATAAAAACAAAGTGTTGTGCTTTTTGCCAAATAAAGAAAAATAAACACGAAGCGAGTTCTGCCTCCTCTCTGTCAGTGTAGTCCATTCTGAAACGCGTCCGAAAATGAACCATAACTCAGTGAATACTCAGTCAAACAGGCATTCAGACATACAGGCATGAAGCTTGAATTCTCATCTTTTAAACGAAGTAATTTTTATAAAAAACAAATATTCACAGTTTATGTAATATGTATGCAAAGAGAGAGATGTCAGTCGTTCTCATCTCAGCTAATTAAGTTTTAATGTGCTCCGCCCACGGAGAGCACGCGCTATTCAAACGCAAATGTGAGCCGATCCAAACAAACCTGTAAAACGCCCATCAGCTGGATAACACACACCGCGAGTTCACTTTCAGACTTATGTACTTTACGATGCTGTGAGGAATAATACTGTCTTGATAATAATCCTGCAAAAATTTACCTCAGAAGTTCTGGAAGTATCATTTCGAGGAGCAAACGGATCCCGCTGAGGAATTAGGTCAGTTCTGTTTGCTTTGTTCTAATCGGAATGAATGAACGCAAAGATGCGTGCTGTTGTGGAGCTACTACAGCTGGCAAAAATACTGTTTAAATATGAATCGCGTTACTATGAATGAATGAACGCAAAGATGCGTGCTGTTGTGGAGCTACTACAGCTGGCAAAAATACTGTTTTAATATGAATCGCGTTACTATGAATGAATGAACGCAAAGATGCGTGCTGTTGTGGAGTTACTACAGCTGGCAAAAATACTGTTTTAATATGAATCGCGAATACAAAGAAAGATTACACTGGAAATATTGTTACAATTATAAATGTTGTTGTAATTGTATAACCTTAAAAAAAAATTATATATATAAGGATAGATGTAAACAAAATCTTAAAAGGTCATTATAAGCCTTATCTTTAAATAATTGTATTATGCTTTATTAGTGACACATTTGGGAAGAGAATATATTCCAAATCTGAAAATACAGTATGAGAACAATTAACTGCACAATTACTAGAAATGTTTACCTTGGATATTGTACAATTTGCAAGCAAAATTTGTGGAAAAAACAACAAACCAGTTATATATTGTCCTTGCATTCTTGTGGCTCATTCACACACCTGAATGAAAGGCTCATTACCTATGCAGCCTCATTATGCGGCCCCATTGACTCCATAGGTGTGAATCACGCCCACCCGCATATGGCCTTTCCAAACAAAAAGTGTTTTACAAGATTTAAATCAATGTATTGTGTTATGGGAATGATTAGGCAGGACGATTTTCACATAATTTTGAAGAAAAAATACTAGGCAACGACATCCATTAGTCAAAAGTCTTATTTACATATATTTAGAATGTGTTTTATGGCCTTATTTCAGAAACTTTAGTTTTTTGTTTTTTAAAAAACCATGCATAAACATTATTCTATCAAAAATACAAACATGTACATGCAAGTTGTTCACATATTATGGTAGCCCTGTTTGTGCTAAATAGAGTGAATTTACACCTTTGCCATTAATATGTTTATAAGCAACTGAAAAAAGCACAAATGTCAGGGCATGTCAGAACATCTCAAGGACCCCAAAAACCCCTCAGACTCCAGAGGGTTAACCATTCATTTAGCACGAATAGTCTACTAAACCTTTCATGTCCTAGTCGGTACGTGGGAAGCGGTCCTGACACAATGATCGTTATTTCAGGCGATATGCTGCATACCGTATCGATCAGATTCCTGATGTCGTTCACTCGTGCAGGACCACAGTTCCGACGCGCTCGTCACCGTTCAGAATCTCGGGAACGCGAGCAGCGATTTCAGAAACACGAGCAACTGGAAACCATTGACTGTGCACCTTACTTTTACCTAACGTAGCGCGTATGTGCCGAACGATGGAATCGCCGATGATCACAGCATCGCGTTCGGTTTCGCGAAGAGGGGAGAAGCGGTTTTGTGTGGATAACTCGAAAACCGGGAGGGTCGGAGAGAGTCTTGGTCTAGACCTGACTCGCGTCTTCCACTGTGGAACCATCCAGGCTTCGTGGTGGCGTGTTGGAGCCGGAGTGAACGAGACCATGGCTGATCGCGACCTCGGCGCTCGGGACCGATGCTGAGTAACGCACGGAGTAGACGAGGTCGGAGTCAGCGGGTTAGTAACGTTAATCACTGATTTGTGTGCATCAGCGCGTGATGTTTCAAGAGCTAACCGCCGATCTATCAGCTCGGCTTGTCTCACTAAAAGGTCATGGATCTGTTTCTCAACAGCTTCCAGCTCAGACTGCAATGCGTGCAGCTCAAATGTGTCCTCACCTGCACCAAGAGGTAGACTACTTACATCTGATATATTCGCCATGTTTGTTTGTAAGTGAGTGTGGAGAAGACGCGTTCAGCCGTGATCCACGGACGTAACCTATAAGAGTATCCGGCGTTGGATCACTAATAGGCTTGAGACGCGTCTGCTCAACAGTCCACGTTGTAACTATGAGGTTTGAGCAGTAGTGCTTCTCAGTGAGTAAAAGTAGAAAATGTTCGTTGTAAGTGAGTTTAAAGGGAAAAATCAAGAATTATAAATCAAATCGATAGAGCTCCAAAGACAACAACGCGTTCAGACGCATGAGCAATTGACACGCAAATCATCCACGTGAAGGAACGCAGACCTGAAAATGCCAAATCACTTCAAAAACAAAGAATCAGAGACTCCAGTAACGTACTCCTCTGCTTTTCATCAAGTTTGGAAGACTGTTTGTGCTGTGCTGTTTACCTTGGATTTACCACAGAAGAATTAGGCTCCGATCACACCTAACGCATTTTTCAGGTTTGAAAACGTGAGGCGCACAGCAAATACCCTGATCACACAGAACGAGCAGTGCGCTGCATTTTTTATGTTGCTAGACAACCACCGAAACAGCTGTCCTGTCAGTCAAGTAAACATCAAATCAGCCTTTGATTAACTTTATTTACTTTCTGTTAACATTGTGGTAGTTCCGGTTCGTGAAGTCGTTAAGCTCCTGGTAACCCGCGAGAGCACCACAAGTTTATCCTCCATCATCGCACTCTCCAGGCATTCAAAGCAACTGTAGCTTTCATCACTACAACGGAAGGCCCGCCTCTCCATTCATTCGATTGGACAGTGGAAAAAAACGCGATGACGTCGGGCGCTTTTTATGCTCAGAGTTGCTTTTTTTTCAACTGCAAAAACGCGAGGCGCAGCAGGCGGTAAAACGCAAGGCGCCCGGGGCGCATAAACAGCGTGCAAAACGCTCACTGCCAAAGGAAAGCAAATTGAAAAAAAAGGCGCCTCTCACTGCAAAAATCACGTTAGGTGTGGCCAGGGCCTTAGAAGAACGCGATTTGAAGATGAGAAGATTTTTTATGGTAAGACATTTCCACTCATAATAGTAAGCATGTTATTGTTGTATACACTTTACATTGCGTGTTTGAAAAGCAAAACGCGCCAAACATTAGGCTTCATGTTTTTACTCCAATCTCATTTCATAACGTCATAACAAATGGAAACATTTGAAGTAACATATGATAATCCATATATTTTTCTCTTGTGTAGTGTTACTGAAGTGTTCCTTTTTAACAATTTATAGGCCGCCTGCTATATGCTATTGTTATTATTATTTTATGCAGCCCTACACATGTATGCCTACAAGGCACAACAAACCTGGTGTTCATTATATATATATATATATATATATATATATATATATATATATATATATATATATATATATATATATACATTGTAAATTTTAAATCACAATTTTAACCAGAAAAATCTAAAATGCATTCCCAAAATCGTGCAGCCCTATAGTTGTTCTTGATGTTCAGAGAATCAGCATGTTTAGTTTTTTTTTTTTTTTTTTACAGGGACCAGATGCCACTGGTGAGTCTTAAACATTCACATGATACTCTGTTAATTAAAACTCAAACACCATAGAAATGACAGGTATGTACTATGTTTCAGGAATGGTACAAAGGTGTGTGACTGATCAAGTCTCTGTCTTTATCAGTGTGTTCAATAATGTGCTTTTTTTGTTCTTTGTTGTGTATCTTTGGATTATGTTGTGTTGTAAATAAATCCAAACAATCAAAAAGTCATTCACTCATTCTTTGTGCAAGGTTCCTCATAATGATAGGGCCTGATAGCACCTGATAGGGCCATTATGGGAGGGTCTTTGTCTTTCTTAGGTGTGAAATACATCAATATTCATGATGATCCTCCTCGCTTTCTTACAAAAAAACATGTCTTACAAATTTTAAATCAATATATTGTTTTATCTGAATGAGTTGTCAGAATGATTTTCACATAGTTTTGAAGCAAATATTCTAGGCTACGTGATACAATTATCAAAAGTCTTGTGAAGCAATAATCAGTATGGGTTTCATGACCTTATTTCAGTGACATTTTTTTTTTTTTTTTTGGGCTAAATACAGTGTAATCAGACTTTAGCCATGAAAATGTCACAAGTAACAGAAATAAGCACTAATGTCAGCGCATGTCAGAACACCTTCAGGGCCCAGAAAACACCTCAGACCCCAGAGGGTTAAGATGGCTGTGTATGACTGTATGTTTCTCTCCCTTTACCCCTGTCTGTTTTGTCCAAGTCTCCTTTCTTATGATTTGCTAATGAGATGGTGAGCTGGAGTGAATGTTGCTGAGGACTGGTCGATTGTTGATACTCTCCTCCTTAAAAGTTTGCTGACCAGAAGAGAGAGCCGTGTATGGCCATGTGTTTGGCTAGTCTGAGCTGCTTGCATTGTGTGTTGCTGCTCCAAAATATTACTGTTACTAGAAAAAGTGTAAAATGCTGCTGTATGACATTTTCTTTTAGTAGTAGTAATATTGGTGTAATCACCTATCTTTCTGTTTTAGTTAAGATTACTTTTGTTTGTTATGTTCTGCCTTAACCCACTTTTGAAGTTTTTGCTTCCTGTTAGTTTATTCCATTGTTTCAGTTTTTCTCACATTCTTTTTTTTTATCTTTTATTTATTTCTTTATGTTACTAAACCAAGTTATGTTTTTAGAGTAATAAATGAAATGTAAGATGCACTGCTGGCTTTGTCACCTTTATGTCACATCCCAACCCCTAGATGGGACATAAAAAATTACACATTTTGGCATCTTCTTTGTCTTATCCCCATTCTTGACTTCTTTATAATACTTAAGTTTGAAATCCAGACAGAAATAATTTCTAGTGTTTTACATGTATAACATATTTTGTATCAAGCAAATATGCTCACTTCAGTTGCTAAGTGCGACTGACAGGCCTCTCTTAAACACTTCAGACAAATACATATCTCTAACCATTGCAAGTCAATGTCTTGAAATGTTCCCTAGCATGAATTTTCTGGTAGCTTTCTCTAATAATTCACACAATGGCATTGTTAAGTTTTGCCTGCACAATAAGGATTAAAAAGAACTTAAGTGTATTTGCATATGATCAAAACTTTCATCCAGGCTTGTATACAATATATAAAAAAAAATATTGATCAAATCCTGAGGGGAAGCACTGCGGTGCTGCTGTAATTACACAGGTAATCTGAATTAATTAATTAATTAATACATTTGTATGCTACTTAGTCCTACATAGGATGCAAGATTACAATTAGAGCATTCCAATTCACAATGTTTTAATAATAATAATAATAATAATAATAATAATAATAATAATAATATGTTTTATTTATATAGCACCTTTCAAGAACCCAAGGACACTTTACATAATATATATATATATATATATATATATATATATATATATATATTTTTTTTTTTTTTTTTTTTTTTTTTTTTTTTACCAAATTAATGGTAATTACTGGTTACTGGTGCCTTAAATGGTTATTTCACCCAAGATCTTCGTTCATCTTCAGAACACACATTAAGATATTTTTGATGAACCAGCCATGGGCAGCAACGTCCTTACAACTTTCAAAGCCCAGAAAGGTAGTAAAGACATCATTAAAATAGTCCATGAGACTACAGTGGTTCAACCTTAAAGCTGGCCAATAATGAGCCAGCGTTCTGACGTAGAAGCCAGAAGCATCTGTGTAATCAGTGACAGTACACCAGACCACAAACATGAACTCAGCGGGATACTGTATCTATCCACTTCTGATTCCATTGAGGAGCTGGTAAATCGACTTAATTGAGCGTTATCCGAGTCCTCACGCTCCGGAGTGGCAGACACTAGTTCTTCGTCATTGACCGTGCAGCCGCCATTACCCCCGCCTGCAGCATTTTCATATGCCTCCAATTCCATGGTCAATCCCGCATCATTATCCAGATCAGGATTGCAGTGGATTTAATTTACAATGTTCATTAATGCTCAAGATGCAGTCTCAGAGATTTCCAACTGATCACTCCAAAATAGCATTTATCATCTTTCTACTCACCAGATTTGTTCCTCAATGGGCCAACACCAATTGGTTTCAGACTGGCTCAGTCACTCACCACGCCTTTACCTTGTCATGGATTGTCCGCACCTGTGCTTGTTTGTCTCTAATTAGTTTACCTTCTTCACCTGTCTAATTAGTTTCCTTCTGTGTATTTATACTCCCTGTTCTGTTCAGTCCTTTGTCGGTTCTCGTATGTGTTAACGTGGTTGTGTCTGTTCTGCCTGTTTCTGTTTAAATAAATATTATTGTTGTCTTCATCATCGTCTTGTGCCATCAACAACCACCTACAAGCCGTTACAGAAGAACCGACCTCTCAAAATGAGAAAGAAAACATGGACTCACCAGCACTGCGACTCTAATTAGTTTACCTGTGAATGATCATGAATAGTCAGTGAGCTCACCTTCACCATTTTCATGTAGAATAGTAGTCCAATATAGCTATACAGCTCGCTGATGTTCACATTTGTACAGTTGACTCTGTGACCTATTGCCCCCACAACCTGAGAATTTGTGTGAAGAGAACTGAGAAAGCACTGTCAGGAAAAATGAGCCAGGTCCTTCAGGAGGTCAGCCTGGTATGCCTGCAACACTGCCATAGTGTGCAGGGCTCCACCAGCCTGACCTGCCACCACGTAGTCCATCCACATTTGAATAATTCAAGATGGTGGAGGTCACCATGTGCAGCAAATAAGGTTACCCCCATGATCTTGACACCTCAGTACGGAGACTGGAGAGAAATGGAAGGCTCACAAGGGGAGAGTCTGCTTGGAGCGATTTCCTTGGAGCGACTGAGTTTAGCTGTGGCACGGGTCATGATCTCTACCAGCTCCTCGTACGTGGAGCAAATGGAGGCAGGCTTGTAGATAATGTCTGCCTCAACTCCTGTTACATCTAGCTCCTCAGAACCATATGCGAAAGGCTCTGAGAAAAGGACATCCCCGTCTCAAACTCCTCCATCTGCTCCATTTGCAACCTCCACGACGGAAGTCGCCAAGAAGAGAGCCAGACAGGAGAAGAACTTCCTCTCTGCAAAGCGATCACTGTGAGTGCTCCCTCGAGAGCTGACTGAGCGTGCTCCGCTCCTAAACAATACACAGAGATTGTGTGCATAATCGCCCGTAATAAGTGGGGACACTTTCTAAAACGCTGTTTTTTCACTTCCATTTTTTTAAATCATTTTGGACAGAAAAATAATAACTAAGACTCACAAGACACATATAGCACTTTCTGAAAATAAAGAATATAATGATGTTTAATGCAGTCGCCCTTTTGTAGACATACCATACAAAAAGTACAAGTACAATCCCTAAAAAGTACCAAATTGCATTACTTTTTTATGGAAAGTAATGTGTTACATTTTACGTTTTCTCACCTGGGCTAGGTTTGCTTGTTTGTTTGTTTTTTTAAACACAACAAATCAAAAGTGATCTTTTTGGCAAATGTAAAGGCCCTTTTACACCAAAAGTGAAATGAATAAGCCTTAGGCCGTGTGTCCACCAAAGCGTTTTTAGCCAGCTGAAAACGTTAGGCGTTCTGCTGAAAACGCCCAGCTGTGAGCGCTAGAGAGCGTTTTGGTAGCGCAGCATTTTTTTTAGTTGAGACGCATTTCTTGTTATAATACGGAATATCCGCGAAAGTGTTACTAGTATCTCATTTCACACATATTTTGTTTCTGTGTTGATTCTATATTAAAATGTCGATACAATGTAACGTATTTTCTCTTGCTCTTGTTTTAAATTATTTTGATCCGTTATAATGCTTGTTGTTGTCATCTGTTGATGTTGTACAAGCAGAATGTGTGATTGGATTGTTATCCAATCCTCCACTGTGATTGGATGATTGGGTAAAAAGTGACAGTGATGAGCGCTGCATTTTACCCAAAGTTGAACATTCTTCAACTCTTGGCGACCTGTAAAAAACTGAAAAAAAAAAAAACGCCCAGCGCCTCATCACACTCATTTTAAAAACGCTTTGGTGGACACACAGCCTTAAGGTTCTTGCACACTGAGTCCGAAATTCACGTCCGAAATTTTCAGGGAGGGCACAGTTCAAACAATCCTTTCAGCTGTGCTACCATTCTGGATTGCAGAAGAATATGATGCAGGAGAAGAAAGTTCAACATTTCAGCAATAAAAACAAAAAATGAAACACAAATGCGATGTTTATCTAATTCATTTTTGCTTATTAGTATGATTAAACTGGATCATCGAAGGTCAGCAGCAAATACATAGTCAGTAATCAAATGTAAAATAACACTAAATAGTCTTTTAGTCATGTATAAATTAAATATATAGGCTATTAATCCAGATTCCTTACTTTTGATTTTGTGTTGTTTTATCAACATTAATGACACACACATATTGCTGCTGGCACTTTAAGAGCTGCACTTGACATACTTTTGAGTGTTTTTGACCATTAAATCGCTATAATCCATGAAAAAGTACTCCGTTTTGTTACTCGCAAGCTGTTTGTGAAGTGACTTCATTGTATGTATGTGCGCAGAGAAAACCATATTTTAGGGAGTTCAAGTACTGAATAGTTTAAAATTACTTGAATGTTTAAATTGGTAAGACTTAAAAAGAGGTGCAAATGATAAACTTTAGTGACGATGCAACACTGGCCCAATTGTGCAAGTGACAATTCCGTCAACTGTCCCAACTCCCGAAACGCAAGAGTCTGCCCTGGGGAAAAAAAAGGTGGTATCACCGCCTGCAACGCGCTTACTTGCCTTGTGCAGATGCAATGTGGTGGTGTTAAGCACATTTTGAAAAAGAGAGAGAGGACGCAGCACCGCTAAATCATTCACGCTGTTTGACGCATGTTGCTTTTTCAAATGCACATTATTTGTGACTCAAACTCGTAGTGCTTTCAGAAATGGAGCAGCATTTACTGATCATGCTGTGCATATGTTTATTTAATTAAAAAAACTGAAAAAAATCACAGTGATTGCGATTTCAGAATCACACTAAGCCAAATCATGATTTCGGTTTAATTTCGATTTAATTTCGATTAATCATGCAGCCCTACTAGAAATACAATAACCATCATGTTTACATAGCACACAACACCTCTGCACCGTACTCCCAATTTATCTGAGCATGGGGACAGTCAATAAATGGTGAAAAAAGTAACTGGCATTACTTATTTGAAAAGTAACTAAGATATTTTGTTATTTTATGCTAAGTATACTTGCAGCCAGACTAATTTAGTGTACTTCAAGTGTGTTAATGATTAGTTAACTTGAAGTGTGCTATTTTGAAACAACTAATTTTGTTTAGTATAAGTATATTTTAGTTGTAATTAAATTGTAGTAAAGCATAACTTTAAGTGTATTCAGTGTACTTTTGTGTACTAAATTGGAACAACTTCAAGTATATTTAGTATACTTTAAGTATATGCCTGTGTAGGAACTTATTAAATGCTTTATTAGTCATATTAAAGTGTACTTTATTTGTGTTACATGCACATTACAAATTCAATACAAGTGTATTCGAAACATACAAGCAATATACCATAAGTATGGAATAGTGGAATAGTGGAACGAAGCGATCCTCAGAAGCTTCTGACTCCAAGGAGGAGGTAACGGGCGAGTTGTGACATGCGAGGGAAGCTAGCGCAACGGTCGAATGCTGTCTTTTCAGACGAGTACCAGCTCGCTGAGCAGCGGTGGCTCAAAGCAAGGTGAACTGCAACAACTCGAGGTAATGAATACCAATGCAGTCGGAGGTCGCCCAGGCCTCCGTTAAAGCATGCCCTTTGTACATGGCCCCTCAGTCGGTGTTAGTGGACCTCGTTCTAGGAGCGGTTGGCCCGGAGAAACGAAAGGTCTGAACACGGGCTGAGGGTTTGGCGGCAGGCCGGGGTGATCTGTTGTCACACAGGGCGTGCCACTCTGCCATGGTCACCTCGGGACTCGACCTTAAGCCAGTGCTGAAGCGGTCTTCATATGGAGGAAGAAATGCGGCTGCATCTGCCATATGCCCCAGGAGCCTCTGAAAATTCTTTCAATGGGACCCTTTCTCACTTCTGTATAGCACCGACCGGACACACTCTTCTTGAAGAGGCATGTTAGACCGAGTTCATCTCCATACGGGAAAAGAGATACTCAGCCCGTGAGCGAGATTACTCTCTCCCAGTTGACCTGAGGACCCAACTGGCTATGGAGCACTCGAAGGGTAGGACTCTGTACTGATACTTCGAACCCTCAAACGCAACACGTAGGATGGCCTGTGGTGCAGAAGGCTAGATATCTGAAGTATATGTCTTATGCCACTCTGTGTATCAACTTGGACGGAGGCTTTCGTAGAAAGGGCCCGTTTCAAGTGACACAGGGCCAAGATGGTCATGACCCACCACATACTAGATACATGAAGAACGAGTTTATAAAACTGGCCTTCATGTCGGCTAGAGGGAGCGGGTATATCACGTCTTTTACCAGTAGGACAGCGGCATGCGCGCACAAGACAGGAGCACTGCTCAACACTAGGTGTGATGAATATCACTGAACTTTCGGGAGCATCTCTGCTCAACACCTATTGTGATGATTATCACTGAACTTGAGCAGTGCCGAGCGATAATGAATCGCATAGCCAAGTCTGATGGTCACAGTCTGGCTGGCACTGGTTGGGAAGCTCTTTCTGCTTCTACGAACCAGGCCCATGCCCAGAAGACCAAAGACGTACCCGAAGTGGGGCAGCGAAGTGGAGGACAGGGATGTGAGTGTGCAGTGCAACACTTACCTGTCTCCACTGGACGGCAGGGGATGCTTGAGAAGGTGGATGACCGGGTCCTCGAACCGCACCAAGCTGCCAGCTGGCGACCAAGAGGGGGCTGAGGGATGTAGGGTCACACACCGCCAGACTGGCCCTCTTGGGACCCAGGAATAGAGAAGTTTGCTCTTTTTCTGAGAATGTGAGTTTTTACAGTTTTTACAGGAGCCAGCGGCGGAACAGACCCACACAAAACAAAAAACTCCAACCGGCCCTCCATCGGCTGGAGGGAGTGGATCGGTGGCCACTCCAAGAGCCACTTCTCCATCCCTGGGTGGCCCTTCCAGGTTCAACGTTTCCGCTGTCACTTACCACCTGGCTTGGCAGCGCCTGGAACGGGCTGGGCAGCCCTCCAGCGGCCGGCTCCACATCGAGACCAGGGTGGAGGCTGCTGCGATGGTCCGACAGGAGCGGAGGGGGCCGCAGGGGGACGCCCTCGGCGACGGGCAGGCGGAGGATCTGCCCCCGGTGGACGGGTGAAGGCAGCAGTGGGCCGCCGGGGCAGGATGTGTCGGGTGACCTCCGTCTGCACTTGGGCAGTGGAGAGCTGTTGGGCGCAGCTCTCCACCGCGTCACCGAACAACCCAACCTGGGAAATTGATGCAACAATTGTGACCGTTACAGAGAGACAGGGAATGAATGCATCCAGAAACGCACGGGCGGAATGACATCTTTTTTTTTTTTTTTTTTTAAGATGCAAACGCACCCGTGTTGCTCTTTTAAGAAATGGGAATGACCGCGGCAACACTGAACAGTGAAGCACTCACTTCTCGCCCTCTAACCAACCGTCAAACACACAAACAAATAGAAATTTGGGGGAAATTTCGACGTTGACTACGTCTGGCGTTCTCGACTGAAAGGGAACTTGCGCTACTTTTAATGCACCTTAAAGGGATAGTTCACCCAAAGATGCAAATTTTGTCATCATTTACTCACCCTCAAGTTGTTTCAAAACTGTATGAATTTCTTTTCAAAAGAAGATATTTTAAAGAATGTCAAAAATATCTTCTTTTGTGTTCAGCAGAAGAAGAAGAAATCATACAGGTTTAGAACAACATGAGGGTGAATAAATGATGACAGAACTTTCATTTTTGGGTGAAACAATGCACTTTACTTGAAATTCACCCTATATGTTGCTGCCTTTTCCCTCTTGCACATGGTGCTTAGGATGAAGGATAGTTGCAAACCAAACTCGCTCCGAAATGAAAGTTTTTTCTAAAAGGCCATCACAAGTATAATGCCAAAACATATTCCCAAGCTCAAAGTATATTCAATACTGCAGCAATCTACTACATGGGTATATTGGAGTCTTGTGAGCAGAGAGTAATTAGATACCAAACAGTATAAATGGTATAAGAGTATTCAAGTTTCTCAGGTTTCTCTCTCTTCTCTGGAATTTAATTTCCTCACTTATTACTGTTCTCCATATTTTGTTCTTCAGCAGTCCACCCCAGCCTATTTCTCTCTCCGTAACGCCTACTCACCAACACAAACACCAACAGCCCATCACACAGTCCAACCACCACTCTTATTGTTTAAATTAAAAATACATTATACAGAAGGGATCAATTATATGACCATATTAAGCTACTGTATAATCCAGAGAAGCAAAACCCCCAAAACCTATAGTTCACAATATCTGCAATGTCTAATTGGCTCTCAAAAGCTTTTGTGCTGTTTAATGCCTATTATTACAGAAAATATTCCTCCATTTAGGTGATTTGAACTGAAGAGTTTATCTTTTAAACTGATGCTGAATTGACATCAACCTGATGGTACAAAGCTGTATACCCTATAGTGAAAAATACATATACTAAAATGTATTTGAAATACATTTATTTTATGCTAAGTATACTACAAATACATTTATGTTTATGTGCTTAATATAAATACCCTGCAATTGCACTTTTGGTATACTAAATTGGTACACTTAAAGTCTGCTAAATTGTAACTACTCTAAAAAAAGATGGTTCTTTAAAGGTTCTTTACACGTAGTAACAGTTCTATTTAGTAATGTATCGTTGAAGAACCCTTTAGATGTTGAAATGGTTCTTTGTGTTAGAGTTCAGGGTTCTTTATCACCGCCTTTTTTGTTTTTCAAATCTGTAACTGTCAAAGCCTCCTCATTACTGATTTTCTGGAGCTCAGCTATACAACTACAGTTACTACACAGACTGTCAACGTACTCTCAATACGTAAATTATTTCTTTCTTAAAATGTCTCTGTTCAGTTAAAGGAGTAGTTTACTTTCAAATACATTTTCCTGATAATTTACTCACCCCCATGTCATCCAAGATGTCCATGTCTTTCTTTCTTTCTTCAGTCAAAAAGAAATTAAGGTTTTTGAGGAAAACATTCCAGGATTTTTCTCCATATAATGGACTTCAATGGCAACCAACGGTTTGAAGGTCCAAATGTCAGTCTCAATGCAGCTTTCAAAGGCTCGACACGATCCCAGGAAATAAGGGTCTTATCTAGTGAAACGATCAGTCATTTTTAAAAAATAAATAAAAAGTATATACATTTTAACCACAAATGCCCGTCTTGTACTATCTCTGAGATGCGCCACACATTACATCATCACATTGGAAAGGTCATGCATGGATGAAATAAAGGATGAAATAAATGAATTTTAAAAACATTTTGGTAAAGTTTTTTTCACTAGGGTAGTCATCAATAAATGTCTGGAGGTAGTACAATTCCAAGACGCGTCTGAGAGGCCAAGAGTGGTACCTGAAATCTACAAGCATTGCCAGCAAACCTCTTTGGGTATGTTATAAAGTGTTCACTCAAATAATATAACACACAATTTCATCATGTATTACGTTTCTAAGTAGATGTTAGATGACACCTGAAATGGATCATAGATTTTCTTGAGTACAGGCATTCAATCTAACATCAAGTGCATCAAATGCCATAAGTGTCATCATAATGTATGCAATCTGCCATCAGAAGTGTACGTAACTTTGTCTGTATGATAACTACTTGTCATGTTTTATGTATTCTCCACTCCGTTCATGTAATATATGGAGAGGGACTACAGATGAGCCAACTGAGACTTTTCAGAAATGTCCAAAACTGTCAAAAAACTGTTCATGAAAGATCAACACATTTAAAAATGTCAAACATGGAAACTGTTATTTTGCAATCCCTATTATATACAGAGCAGTACAAAAGATCATATATAGCAACTAAATATCCATGACATCAATAATAGCAAAAGAGGTTAGCAAGAGTGAAATATGAGTTATTTTAATGATATCTAATATACTCATAACATTTTAAGCTAGATTGAGAATAGTAAAAATGCTGAAAAGGAAAGACCTGCAGTATCACATTAAAGGCAAAACCACAAAAGGCAGCATAAAGGGTGTCAAAAGATGAAGGTTAAAATTGGTACAGCTCTGGGTTTGTTGATATACATTAGTGTTCTGCCTTTTTTCCACAATAATTAGTGATGTTGTAACCTGAGTGGGCTGAGCTGGGCAGCACCAACCACCTGCAGCTGTCAAACATATTAACATGTGCTTAACTAGATTTTAATTTCCAGTAGGAAACACTCGTGTTTTATGCAAGTTTATCATTTAGGCTTTTATGTTACGTATAAATATAATTGTGTTTTTCCAAATAAGAATCACCTTTAATTTTAATTCTACATTAGATCATTTAAAGGGCACCTATTATGCCCCTTTTCAGAAGATGTAAAATAAGTCTCTGATGTCCCCAGAATGTGTATGTAAAGTTTTAGCTTAAACACTCAGTTTCAGTCAATCTCATGTTAATCTTGAGTACCTATAGAGTAGTATTGCATCCTTCATATCTCCAAAAAGTATTTAGTTTTATTATATTTATAAAAGAAAGATAGGCTGTACCGAGTCTTTCCGGAAAAAGCCGAGCGGCTGGAGGCGTGCCGTGTGGGCGGTGCTTACGCGCCGATAGCCAACAACACACAGACATTTGAAGCAGTTTTAATCAACGCCTGCGGTTCCAACGCATGACCGTGAATCTTTATCGTTGAGACTGCTCCATCCTTAAGCATTAGATGATCTGCAAATCCGGCATCGAACTTGGCCTTGTTTATAAAACAATCATCGTCGAAATGCAGGGAACAAACAAAGTCCTGTGACTGCAGCGAGCACAGCGCTTTGATGGGCGCGTACTGCTTTCGCTCTCTCGTTCTGGTCTACGGGTGCGCGCGCGCCCTTCCGGGAGATGTGCCCTTAGGACCCGTATAAGGAAATTCCGCCCCATCTGACGTCACACATGCCCATACTCGAAAAAAACTTTCCGAAACTTGTGACAAACTGGAAGGAGTATTTTTGGCACAGAAATACTCCATCAAACGTACAACTTAATTTTTGAAACTTTGTCCATGTTTAGCATGGGAATCCAACTCTTTAACAGTGTAAAAAACTCAGTATGCATGAAATAGCATTTCACCCCCCCTTTAAATTGTCACGTTTTGGGGCTCATAAAAACACACCGTTTTAGTGTGTATCCCTTTAAATGCAAATTAGCTGCTGCTCTCTGCACAGAGGGCGGAGCCTCACAAGCTCATGCTCAGTGTCAGGAATGATTAGCCTAGAAATATAGACGCCGCACCCTAGCGGCAGCAAATGTGATTTGCAGTCAGGGTCGTCTAGCAACTCTCCGTTGGCTTGCGAGCTGGAAAAACCAAACTCTAGTCAGGCCAATCACATCGTGTATTGAGTCGGTGGGCAGGCTTAACATAATGACGGCAGAGTTGTGATGGTTCCGCGTGAATTTCCTGCTACTTGAAAACAAAGCAGATGGCGGCTGCTGCTGCTGGCGAACAGCGGTCTTTCGAATCGGCTTTGGCCGCGTCTCTGGAAGACTTGGAGTTAAGCTATCATTAAGTTATCATTATCGCGATAATAGTATATGCGATATCCGTATCGCACAGAGGTGCGATAAATTGCATTTATTTTATATGCCAAGCATTTGTGTGATGCATGAATGCATAGGTTGTTGAATGCATAGATTATCCAAGTTCGACCAATCAAATGGGGCCTTACTATCTTTATACCCGCCTCCCCAGTAGGTGCTATTATGCTATTGGCTAGACTGGGCCCAAAGGGGAACCTAGTGGCTCAGAGCAGAGAGTGGAAAATAAAAACTAATGGCGGGAGTAGAGACAAGCGAGGAAAATGACAACAGTGAAGAACCTGTGCCTAAAAAGAACTGTACGTCTGAAATATGGCAATATTTTGGCTTCAATAGAGAAGACGTGTCATAAATGCAGGTACTGTGAAAGGGGCCGTTCACATATCGCGTCTAAAAACGCATGGAAAGCGTGGCGGCGCCGCTATCTCCTTCTTTCCACAAGCGCTTGCGTCTGTTGTTGCTCTGCAACCATGACCTGCGTGAGCTTGCGGAATTCTGTAAAGTTGAGATGTTCTCATCTCGTCGCGGCATAGGCGGGCCTGGAAAAATGTATTTGAAATAACGAATTTGCACGCGCAAAAAACCCGATATGTGAACATAAGTTACGGTGTCACTATGTTGTTCCGAAAATTTTTGGCCACGTCGAGAGGAAACTAATCTCCACAGTCATCTGGAACGCAATCTCAGGGAGCTATATAAAGACTTCAAAAAGTGTAAGCCCAAATCTACCAAAACTGCTAACGAAATGCCAAGTAACAATAACAGTCTCACAGACAACCATTAATCAAACTGTTGCATGTGTAACGTTAAAGTCCTTATGAAAAAACTGAGAAATTCTTCTGAGGATCAGAAGAATATCTATTAGCCTACCTGTGTATTTTAGTATGATCATTACATGTATAAATGATAAAAAAAATAAAAAAAAAGCATTTCTCTAGGGAAATGTTATATCGCAAGAAATATCGTTATCGCAATACTCAACAACAATATCGCATATCGCATATTTTCCCAGTATCGTGCAGCCCTAGTTGTAGCGCTATCCTATTGCATGCAGAGGGAATTTGAAAGACAACCGTTTATCCCGCCCCTCGGATTGAGCCCTGCCAATGGTGTGTTCCCAGACCCAACATCTTGATGTGGGTCTGGCTTGTCAGGGCTTGTCAGGCTAAGGAATGATAATATCAAAACAGAAACTCATTTCGACCCGGAGACGGACAATAATGCCTACAGAGTCAGAGATTATATGCTGTATGGAAATTAGAACAGGTATAGTTTAGTTTAATTACAGTTATAATGTATTTGTCATCTGCTTTGATACACTATTAATACAAGCCTGCTGTAGCGGACCCCATCCGAATGATGGCCAAAAAAAAGTTTATTGTACATCACACAAACGATGAAGCGTCAGTTTTACTTCAGAAAATCACTGTAAGAGCTGAATAGACACAGTATAGGAAGTGCGCATTAAAGTCTTATCCATAAACTCTGGATAGTTATCCACAAACTCTCTCTCTCCCTTTCATTATCATCAACATACTCATTGTTACGAATAGCTCATTCACTGTGAATTACACAAAACACTTTTTATTACACAAATTACAACTAACAGTAAACAAATATATGCACAACTTTTCAGGGGGTGCTTAATAAACTGATAAGCTTTATATCCGTAAAACAACTATGAACTGTAATAAAGTGCGCACTCTCCCTTTCATTACTGCCATGATCAGTAACGTTAGGCCTATCGCTCCGGAGGCTGTAAGCTGGATCACGAACAGTTGGTACAGATCCATCCTCGAGTAACAACAGGAGAAAATGAAGACTGCTATGTTCATTCTTACATCCAACAAAACACCTCAATCGCTTAGAAGACACTCTTGTCTACAGCTGCTCCATCGTCTAAACAATGTTGGACTGTGTTTAGTTCACTCAGGGCGGGTCTATGTTAAAACTGCAGTGTCAGTCAACAGTCGTGGGAGGGGCTTGTGCAAAAGTACGTCACATTGCCCCGAATCTGAGAACGGCTTGTTCTGAGACAGTGCTTATGATTTATGGGGATTTAAAAAAAAGCACTGGGTGGATTTTGATCATTATAGGGTGGTTGTGTACACACACTGCCAACGCACATTTATGTTCAAACACCATGTAAACGTTAATTTTGCATAATAGGTGCCCTTTAAAGTTTGAATACTTCTGTACAATAAGTGGTATTTACTAAATTAAGTAAATAAGTTTAATACACAGGGTTAGAAGTTTACAACAAACTTTATGAAGAATATTTCAAGAGTAAATGCAAAGCTTCTTTCCAAACGCAAGCCCATTAAAAGCTGCTGGATTTTATTGCCTTCACAATGGACATTCTGTTTTAGAAAACAAACATATATACAAGAAATCACTAACCACAACTAAAAGCCAAAATTCAAGTTATTTAGTGCTTGACCATGGGCCATCAAAAAAAGAGAGAATTAAGAGAACTGAGAGGTTGAAGCTGATTCTATAAGTGCTTGAAAAGAGCATTTAATTTATTTTCATTACAACACAGGACGATGCAGCTCTATCATCTGAAGTTTTTCTATAGTTAACAGCTATCTTAATCTAATAAAAAGATAATAAAACATACAGAGTGCCCTGCAGTTTGTATGTTAGAGAGGCAAATATGCTCCTTATCTCAAGTGTATTGAAACAGCACAGACCAGCTGGGTCAACAGCACACACAAAACCAGTGCATGCTTCAGTTAGAACAGATACGCCACTCATCCTAGAACATCACCCATTTCATGCTCACAAATTATCATGTTTTTCAATCAGAGAAGGCAGAGGTCACCACAATGGCATGTCACAGGATATGTGGCACATTATATCATCAATTTGGCATATTATTATCAGCATTCCTTTACAAATAGATGAACATTTGAAAATTTGAGGATTTATGCGTTTCTTTTTTTTTTAAATAGACTAAAAAAAGATTGGGATGAATTCCAACATCCTCAAACACTCACACTAAGCTTTCAGCCTCTTGGTTTCCTGAATATGTTGATGTGCTTATAATACTATTATGGACTGATGGGGTCCATTTGCTCTCTTTTAACTTTGATAAGTAGTAAATTCTGTTTTTGTAATCATAAAGTTGTAGACAAGAGGTATTGGTAAAATAACAGAACGTGTGGATAGCATAGTATTGGAAGAGAAGCTGGTGAGAAGCTCATTGCTAAGATTGCTGAGACTTCTTTTGGGGGACTTCATAGTCACTCTCTATCTTATTGCTGTCTAGGAGAAATAACTGAGATCTCATTTGTCTTTTTTCTTTCCTATGGGTCAAGGTCATTGTAAGAACAAAGACTGCAGTGAAGACAGACAGAAAAAAAAATCACGTTTGCACTGCAAACATCAATCTGCACCTAAGATCAAAACGCATCAGGCTTCACTTCAGCCTAGAAGCTGCAAGACCATTCATCAGCACTCAGTCTCTGTTTCACTCTTTGTTTGCATTCATCTGTCCTTTGGTGAATCACACACACCGAAGGCGCTGTTGGGGGCACAACCTTCCCTACAACCACACCCCTAACTGCCTCCCAGAAAATGGCAGGTTGTTAATGTCAAGAAGCTTTTGCAAGTCTATGTCAGCGAGTCATATTGCCGGCGGTCATGTCTGACCTTTGCTCTCCTCTCTGGACAGACCTACTATATCATCTAACACCTACTGTGGGAGGTGCAGAGGACCTTTGATGATGGAGACATGTGACCATGTAAGTGAACAGAATTGGATGAGCCAGAAACAATCTAGGGCTATAAATTGAAAGCGTAGAGCCATTTTGCTTCGGCCCAGCTCCAGCAGAGTTATTCCGAGCAAGCCTCATATAAGTTCATATATAATTGCAATGGAGAAAATGTTTGCTCTGCTAACAAAATAACACAGGTGAAAGCGGTGCATTTCAAAAGTCTACTTCAAACTCCAGAGAGTCGAGAGTTATGTTCAATGATTCACAAGGGAATAAACTGAAGTGGAGAAGATTAGGCTGCTAGGTCTTTAAATGAAAGCAAAAAATTGTCTAAACATGCTAATGTATTAGGTTTTTTTTTTTTTTTTTTTGGCTTATTTGACCCTAATCCATGTAGCTGTGATATGACAAAACCATTAATGTGTGGTTTGAAATTCAATCAGAAAAGCTAATAAAAAACTGAACTGTGAACTGTGAGACTAGATTTGAAGTAGTGTGACGTCTTGAACATGACATTGCATTAATGCAACTCTAGAGTATATGAGTAAATAGTACAGTAATGCTTCTGTTGTCTCATGCACTTAAAGGAGAAGTTCACTTTTAAAAAAACTTTTGCTGATAATTTACTCACCCCCATGTCATCCAAGATGTCCATGTCTTTCTTTCTTAAGTCGAAAAGAAATTAAGGTTTTTGATGAAAACATTCCAGGATTTCCCCCCATGTAATGGACTCCAATGGGACCCAAACGGTTCAAGGTCCAAATGACAGTTTCAGTGCAGCTTCAAAGGGCTTTAAACGATACCAGACGATGAATAAGGGTCTTATCTAGCGAAACGATCGGTCATTTCAAAAATAAATAAAAAAGTTTAAGTTTTATAAGCACAAATGTTCGCCTTGCTCTGTTCTGTGATGCGCGTTCGTGACGTCACGTAATACGCAATTACGTTGAAAAGGTCACGCTTGACGTGTTTACAAATGTGCGGAAGGAGGACCATATACACATTTTCAAATGTATTTGTGTCAGTTTATCGTTTAAAATGGCCATTTCGTGTGCGTATCCTGGGTGTTTTAATATTAAAAAGCCAAAAAGAACATTTTCTTCAGGACAGACATTTTTCAAGCGTGACCTTTTCAACGTAATTGCGTATTACGTGACGTCACGCACGCGCATCACAGAACAGAGCAAGGCGAACATTTGTGCTTATAAAACTTAAACTTTTTTATTTATTTTTTAAATGACCGATCGTTTCGCTAGATAAGACCCTTATTCATCGTCTGGTATCGTTTAAAGCCCTTTGAAGCTGCACTGAAACTGTCATTTGGACCTTGAACCGTTTGGGTCCCATTGGACTCTATAATATGGGGGGAAATCCTGGAATGTTTTCATCAAAATCCTTAATTTCTTTTCGACTGAAGAAAGAAAGACATGGACATCTTGGATGACATGGGGGTGAGTAAATTATCAGCAAATGTTTTTTTTAAAAGTGAACTTCTCCTTTAATGGTGTAATAGGTGTAATGTCATGAAGGATGTAAAGATCAGAGTTGCAAGAATGAATATGTGTATAATATCATAAATGCCTCTTCTAATTATTCACATTGCTAATATTGTCCTGTAACCGAGATACACAGAGAACAAGGAAGAACAGCATAAGAGCATAGCTGGTTATTCAATTCAGGAATGACTTTGAGAATGTGATGTAATAAACTTTAATGTCTTGTGATATAATGTCTTAAGTCTTAAAAATCAAAAGGGGGAGGGCGGGGGGTTGGGATCACATTTTAATCTAGTGAACTTTGATGCCACACTGACCTAAAGCCTATCAAACAATACAAAATGCACCAACATATACTGTGAAAATACTTTCATTATGTTTCAGCAACGTTTTGTTTCCATATATTACTATTACTGAATAATTTCTGTAATTTCAACTACATTTAATGGGTTTTATGAGTTTAATCAATATTTAAATTCAAAGTAGTAGAGTGCAATTACCTCATCACTGCAGGTTGTAAAACCAGTTTGATCAAGGCACCAATTCAGCTTTCAATTGTAGTGGGCTGAAATTGTTTACAGTGTATAGGAGAGGCAGAGATTACACAAAATCAGGCTTAACAGATAAGAAGGGAAAGATATAAATAGTCAGAGAACATAAAAAAAATCTATAAAACAAAGGCAAAATATTGTAAAGTGAGGAATTTAAGCTTTTATTTATTTGATTTTTTTCAGAGAGGAAAGCCTGGCCAAGTCCTCTTGTCCCATTATGAAGATGTGCTGACACATTGCTTCAAGTGCCAATACCAAAAATTCCCCATTGCCACAGGGAGCTGCATGACATCAAGGTTCATGGTGATTTGGACACTCGCTCTAGCTATTTATCCAGTGGAAAAGAATGTTTAATCCAAATGAATGCGTGCAAGTTCCAAGCCAGGAAAATGTGAAAGGGTTTAGAGCAGTGATCTGTGCTTTTTCGCTTTCTTGGCCTAGTAATGACATCATTTAAGCTTGCGGACACACACAAATGAACTCACTCAGACAAACACACTCAGACTCAGAGATCAACTGCATAAATCGTAATCATTGTTTTGTCCTAAAGACATCTTCACAGTACTAATGAATGCGTGCACTGTTGCTTAAAACATTAATAATTATCGTGTGATGGAATTGCAAAGACTAAAAGCAAGCAAATGATCACACATTCACTTCTCAAACCTTGTATTCTCTGTCTGCAGGGTGTACAAAATCAATACTATGAGTAACTCATAGTGAATATCACTGGGCTATTTTGAGAACAATAGAAACAATAACTCAAAATACAATGCAGTCAGGTCCTGGTGTTGAAAATACACTACTCTCAGTTATTGTTATGAATATCACCTCACTTGACCAGACCTCGAACACAAAACTTCATGTTGTACTTCAGAGCCATCACTAGGGGATGCTCTTGTATCTAAGGGAGGGGGGAGGGGGGGGGGGGGGTTCTACCAGATAACCATAAGGGTAGAAAGAGTATAAAAAACCAATATGTATAAATTATTGTTGGCATCTACTTGTTTTGTTATTTCATAAATCCCAGCAAAAACATTCAGTTCATTTGCAGAAGGAAATCTGTTGCCATAGAAACCACATTAGCTCTTCCTTGCCATTATTCATGTCCATATGTGAATACTGAGTATAATAGGTAATACATGCTCTGAAAAGTTTTGTTATGCACAATCTCTGATGAATACTACAGAACATTTACTGCAAAATGATCATACAAGAACCAGTGATATGAAGTACACACTGTAGTGGCATACTGTTCATTGAAATAATTAGATGAAAGCTAATGGATTTATAATCTATAATTTTTCAAATGAAATATAACTTACCTGGAACAGAGAGGGGGGGGGGGGGGGGGTTAAAAATGTGTCTCAAACAGGACAGCATGATGACACTTACCATATTCACTTCTGATACCATGTCTATGCTGGCTATGTCTATATTCATCCCCACTCCCACCGGAGGACCTATAAACCAAACCAAATCATACCAATGAGTATACAGCTAATTGATTTTGTTTTGCACACTGAGATAAATTGCATGAGCCATTATTAACTCAATGTCAGCCTGATAACATCCAGGATGTGGTGAAAACTAAACCAAAGATTCCCAAACACACTGATTTCAATATGATCGTTCAGTATGGTAAGTTCCCAGTTTATATTCATCATCATGATCATCACTGTTTACTGATATTGCTCTTACTTATTAATATGTGCAAATCAGAAGAACCACATGCAGGTACCACTGGATAAAACCTACATGTTATAAATTAATTCGTCAACTTTGCGAAGCACCACTAATCAAACGTCGATAAGCGATTGTTTTAAAACAAGTGAAACCAAGTGTTCAGATCATATCCAAACTGAAATAATTGGGACGTATTAGACCGTAATTCTTCATCGTGGCGCGCTTATGATTTAACTATATGAAAGTTTAGAGGTGATGTTAAAAGGCTGACATAATAAACCTAATTAAAAACGTGCTTTACCTCCAAAATCTGGCCTCAAGCGAATGTCATATCCCTTCAATAGTCTATCAACAGTTTCTTTTACGATAGACATATTGCTTGGATCATTGACACTGTAAAGAGGGAAAATAAACCGTTAGATTCAGTTGTATCCTTAGAGATCATTTTAGGTGTATGTGTGTGTGTGTGTGTGTGTGTGTGTGTGTGCGTGCGTGCGTGTGTGTGTATGTGTGTATGTGTGTAGAGTACAGACAGCCATATGAAGTGAGGAGAGCTTTTGGATCAGACTTACCTTTGCGCACACACCATAGCCATTATCACGGGGAACGTCCAGACGCGCATAAAGCCCTTTTCTCGTATTCTAAAGATCTCCATACTTTTATGTTTTCTGGTTTCCGTGAAGACAGAGAAAATCCAACTTAGAGTGCGCTGTGCAGTAATTCCACTGTGGTGCGCATGCGTACTCCAGCGCAGCATCCAGGAGCGGTATGGCGCTGATGGTGCTAGAAGAGCACTTCCCGACCAGAGACAGGGAAATATTTAAGGGAAAACTACGATAACACCAGAGTGAACCGTAAAATAGACGACATTACATCTGCATTGTTTGTGCATCATGCAAAAAATGAGCCCTGTCTTGTCAAGTGGGCTTTAAAAGCTTCATGAGCAGTTTTAGTGTTCTATCTCTCATCTGTCTTGAAAATTTGAGGTAAGGCACAAAAGTAATTAGTCTTACACAAGATGGAGCAGGAGGCTTGTTTTACTGGTAAAAATAAATACAAATAAAATAATAATAATAATAAATTAGGACTTTAAATTATTTGACTTCTGTTGGCCATCATTTGAGGAGGTGTAGGTGATAAATTGGATGCTTAAAGGGATCGATATGAATCTAAACCTCTAGATTACACCATCCCAACACGACAAGGGGAATCCTAAGTAAACCCATCCGTAGTGGATGAAGGGGAATGAGTTCAAATGAAAAAAAATAGGCTGTGCACCTAATTAGTATTGGCATAAGATACGTCAGACATTTATTTGTGAAGAAGAAGTGTGTGTGTGGGGGGGGGGGGGAGGGGATGTTATATATTTAACATTCCAGCTGTTAAAATGTATGTGCCATAGTAGAAATGGGAGGGGAAAAAAACATTAACACATTATTACTGTTGGTCAGTGTTTTCAACTGGTGGGTTAACATTTTCTGAAAAAAAAAAAAAAAAAAAAATAGAGGGCTGTTTATTAACAACAAATGGTGCTAATAACAAAATAAAAGACTAACAGAGGGAAGTGTTTGATATAATATAATAATCCCAATATAATGCTATTCTAAATTTTCATTAAGAAATAGGGATAGGCAATCTATCTATCTATCTATCTATCTATCTATCTATCTATCTATCTATATATATATATATATATATATATATATACTGTTCCATTTAAAAAATAAAATAAAAATCTTATTATTATTTCACATGTCAGGCTTCGTAAAATTTTGAAACTTTTACATGTACTCTACATTTATCCCTAAATAAATATTTTTTGAATCTGAACAATCACAAATGTTCCCTTTCAAATGCTACTCACAATGCTGCGCTGAGTGCTATGGGAAAAACAGCAGTGAAGTATGTGTAGTATTCTTACGTTCTGCTATCAACTAATCAGTACCGTTCATGCAAATTAGCCCTCGAAGATTCAGTTGTGTACTTGCTGCTAGAGAGATAACACTCATGTTACGAACCTGAAAAAGAATTGAATAAATCCTCATGCTAAAGTAAAACTCCGCGTGCACCCATAGCCTCCTTGTACACTTCATCACTGTAACGTAAACAAAACAGTATGTGTATAACACGTCAATGAAATTGACAATGAATTTGGTACCCTCAGACGGTGACATCATCGTAATGCGCACTGGTCAGGGGCTATAATTAGATGTGCCACAGGTGCATCCTCAGGTATCACTTTGTCTGAAGAGCTGTCCTGGGACATCCTCAGTGCAGCAATAAAGCGCAGCATCTCGTTCCCACTTTTTCAGGGAATAGGGTTACAATCAAGTAACTCAAGACGTTCCCTTTCAAAAGCTACTCTCAATGCTGCGCTGAGAATTATGGGAATGAGAACAGGTGCATCCTCAGGTTTATTTGTCTTCAGAGCCATACTGTGTGTGTGTGTGTGTATGTGACAAGTTCTCTCTCTTTCTGTGAGAGAACAAAACGTCATGCAAAGTAAGCGTTGTGTGCTTTCCTCCCGTGATGACAAAGCACAGGGGGAACTACTCTAGTCGGTCACACTGGTCACCAGATTACACTGGCCACAGAAACAGGAGACCCCCAAACATATTAAGTTAGCCTCCTTGACGAGTTAACTTGTTCATAAACAATAAAGCCTACCTCATGTGTCTTTGTGCCTTCGATGTTGACCCATTCGACTATCGCGGGTGCGAAGGTACACAGTTATACGATGCTGCCTCAGATCAGATAGCCGCTCGCGGGCTATCTCTCCCCTGGAAGCGCATCATCAGAAGCATTTCACAGCGAGTCAGGCTGGTACTGCGCTGCACACCATGGCTGAATTACAGGCATAGCAGGCTGATCTGATGAAAGATTCAAGCACAGCCTTTCATCCAGACTATGTGTACTTGTCTGATTGATATTTGGCTGCAATTAATGCTGAGGAATTAAATGATGAATACTCAACTAATTTGAAAAATATGCTTTTATTAATATATTTTTTGTCTGTTCTTTAGGTACATGTAATGAAGTTAGATGTTATGGGAAGAAGGAGGCGGGAACCGGCGAACATTCAACAACTTTAATAAACAAATAAACAAAAAATGAAAGTAAAGACAGCAGCCCTTCACGGACGACTGCTGTCGCATATAATAAAACATAAACGAAACACAACATAAGTCCAGGTCTGTTCCTCTCTCATCCTCTTACTGTTGTCGCTCCTCCTTTGACCGGTGTGTCGCGCAGGTGTCGCTCATCATCAAATCACGCCAACGGCCTCGCTCCGCTCTCTCACGGCCCTCTGTCTCATCCTGCTCGCCATGGTACATTTAAATCTGAGGAATTAAATAGTGAAACAGCCATCAAATAATTTACTTTAAGAGCGCAGCCTCTGAGTGCTTGCTCATGGGCTTTCTCTTCCCTGGGAGTTAATCGTCACTTAAAAAGTCAGTGTTCCCCGCCAAGTCATGCAGAATAACATCCGGGGTGGGGAAAGCGTTTCAGTCAGCCAGTCGGGCTGGTGCTGCTACACTATGGCAGGAATATCAGGCTGAAAGAAAGGCTCAAAAGCAGAGTGTAGCAAGTCGCTCTCCCCTTCTTAAAGACTGGTGCTCAACAGCCTCAGAAAAGACTTGACACCAGGACTATCATCTCAAAGAAGAAGAATTCCTAATGGCTTTGCGCCCAGGTCTGTTACTGCCGATTATCTCTCCTTGGGTCCTAAAGACATTTTAAAAATGTTCTTTTTAAAATTAAAAAAAGAAGAAAAAATGGCCAGAGGAGGACTGACCCCCTGACCGTTTTTTTTCTTTTTTTTCTCCATGGTGCTGATGGAGTTTTGGTTCCTTGCTATTGTCGCCTCTGGCTTGCTTAGTTGGGGACACTTAAATTTCATTGCACCCCCCTCCGCATTTCAATGGCGTGGTCTCCACTACCAATAAACCAGAGCAGGTGCATTTAATGTTAAAAGAGCTGTAGTGTCTTCTGGGAAAAGGGGCCATAGAACATGTTCCCCTCCCAGAGAGAGAGACAGGCTACTATAGTTTGTACCTTATGGAAAAATGGGGGGCTGTCTCCGATTTTAAATCTTCGCGGCATGAACCATTCCCTAATAACGCTCAAGTTCAAGATGCTAACTATCAAGATGATTGTGTTGCAAATCCAACATCACGATTGGTTCATCACAATTGATCTCAAGGATACTTGAATACTTTCACATAGAAATCCTGCCACAACACAGGAAGTTCCTAAGGTTCCTTTTCAGGGGCGAAGCTTACCAATCTCAGGTTCTTTCATTCGACCTAGCCTCCCCACACATAACAAAATGCATGGATGCACCTCTGGCTCTGCTGCGACACCAGGGCCATTTATTATCCACATTTATTACATAGATGATTGGCTGATACTGGCCTAGTCTCAAGAGCTTGCGCTTCGATATCGATCTTCGCTTATCTTGTCTCTCTGGGGTTTAGATGCAATGACAAGAAAAATGTTCTCTCTCCTGCCCAGAGGACAAAGTATTTAGGGGTTATATGGCACTCGGTCACCATCGGGGGCACACCTGCCTCCCAATCATGTCGAGACCATTTTAAACACCCTAAGCAACATCAGGCTAGGTCAGGACATTACTGTTCATCAGTTTCAGTCCTAGACCGCTTCAGTTGTGGCTCAAAGCCAGGGGATTTCATCCTGGGGCCAATACCCAAAGGCAAATAAGGGAAAGGGCACATGCTGAGTGCTTTGTGCCCTTTCTAAAAATCCGTCTATGGTAACTCATGCATTTAATGCTTCGTGCACTTTCTAAAATCCATGTTTATGGTAAGGATTACGCACTGTGGCTTCGTTCCCTTTCTATGTGGCTCAGACCCCGGTTCCTCACCTTGGGTCCCACCATGCAAATAATGTCACACTGGGTGAGGGATGCCATTGCTCTAGCCTATGAGGCGCACGGTCAAGCTTCGCCTCTAGGAGTTAGGGCTCATTCTACCAAGGGGTGTCGCTTCCTCCAAAGCTTTGGCAAGGGACGCACCCCTGCAACAAGTATGTAATGTGGCAGGCTGGTCCTCTCTGCATACAGGTTTTTATGGTTTGGATGTTCAACATGTCCCTGTGTCAACATCACAAGCTCATGTCTGAGACCTTTCACATGCTTGTGAGCACACACTACACAACTTTGAGGGGTCCAGACACCCCTGATGTAGCGGCTTGGGTATTCTTGTTCCTATAGCTCTCATCGCAGTATTGAGAGTAGCTTTTGAAAGGGGTTACATGACTGTAACCCTGTTCTCTGAAAAAGTGGGAACGAGATGCTGCGCTTCATTGCTGCACTGAGGATGTCCCAATACCACTCTTCAGACAAAGTGATACCTGAGGATGCACCTGTGGCACATCTAATTATAGCCTCTGATGAGCATACATTCCAATGACGTCACCATCTGAGGCTACTTAATTCAATGTCAATTTCATTGACATGTTGTACACATACTTCACAGCTGGTCAAACAAAGATGTTTTTCCCATAGCGCTCAGCGCAGCATCTCGTTCCCGCTTTTTTAGGGAACAGGGTTACAGTTAAGTAACCCTAGACGTTTTACTCTCATTGCTCTCAACAAGTGCAATTAGCTCATATTGTTGGCAGAGTGTACAGTTTTTACACTAACTCCACCCACCATTTTCTGATTTGATACAGACACAATTAAAAATGGAAATCCTACTGATAACAAGATCAGTGGTGTGGACAGTAAGACGGGTGGTGTTAGCTTTTGACGCTACAGACTCAAGTCTGAATCCGCCTTTTATTAAACTCCTCCATTTTTCTATCGCATATCAGCTCAAAGAGGAGTTTTTTATATATAAAAATTAAGAAAAAAGTGCCTGAAGGGTACTTAATAGTGGGAATAATGTGTTAAACGAGTAGGGTTAGGAGTGAGTGTAGGGGAGATAACGTCAGTCATGTCCCAATAAAGCAGCATCCATTTATGTATTTTAATTAATATAATCATATACACTGAATATTTTATTATTTCATCCTGTTTTATATTACAATACACTGAGGTGTAAAAAAGTATCTGCCACTATAACTATAAATAGCATCTAACCACTTTTCACACTGAGTGTAAATAGCATTTAACTAAATAGCATCTGTCGCTATTTGCACTTAGTGTAAATATAATCTAGCACTTTTTTGCTGCAGCAAGCTCCTCCGCTTCACATTGGGAAACACAGTGTCATGACATTGACACTATGGTAACGCTCCTGCGTGGGCCGGTGTCTGAAGCATGTGTGGAAACATGCTAAATCTATTGGCCGACAGCATGGTCAGGTGACTCCCAGGAGGCTCCCAGAGAGCCTAACTACTTGATAACACTATCTGAGCAAAGCTCCGGGAAGCAGAGGAGGCAGATGTTAATTAGCTGCTGGAGCTCCAGAATGGAGCGCGAGAGGTGGTGCTCGACTTCTGTTCTCGCCTCTGGTCCTCAAACTGGGAAGAGCTAGACCCCTATGTGGCTTGAGGTGTACCGAAGCAGTATAAATGTTTTAAAAGCCACGGAACGCGCCTTCTCCTCCTGAAACTTTCCAAGCACCATCTTGATGGATGTGCCAAAAAGCTTGTTAGGCAAAACTGACGGGAAAGCAAAAATTTTTAAAATGTATATATTAAATGCAATGTAACTCACTTTGGGTGAAAGAGTCAGCCAAATGCATAAATTGAATGTAGATTTAATATCCCAATTGAGTACTGTTGAGACAATCCAGACAGGATAGTTCTGTCTGGGGAGGCAGAGTTGTTTAAACTTCAAATACATGGTTTTATTAACAAAGTTCAGGTGGAGCACGTTCGTATAATCAACCTAATTAGCACAAGAGGAGGTATATAGCCAATTTACCTCTCAACAGTTTTCCAGCATCCCTTCACCACCCCAAATATTTCCTATCGCAACCAGGGATGGGGGAGTACTTGGAGCCTTCCCTTCAGCCAGCATGCCAAATATACATACTTTTTCTATATCCTATTCTATATATTATATGTAAACACGTGAGCACGTGAAACATATGTATAATTTGCATTCCCATTCGTACAGTTCCCTTTCAAAAGCTACTCTCAATGCTGCACTAATTTAAGCACTATGGGAAAACATCTTTGTTTGACCGGTTGTGAACACGTGTGGCAAACACATGTGGCAAACACGCCAAGAATTTGGCTTAAATAATGTCCGATGATGACGTCATCAGAATGACGCAGAATCAGGCAATAGATAGACGTGAGACAGGTGCACTCTCAGGTTCCTTTGTTTTCAGAACTGCATTGTGTGCCGTGTGTGCTACTTCTTTCTAAAACTATTCAGTTTGTTAGGAGTTAGTTTTGTCAGGCAGAAATAAAGCCTTTATCTTTCTCTACAACAAAAAGAAAATAGTTCAATAAAAGAAAAAAAGAAAATCCAGCAAGAGATGCATGCCACCCTGCTCATGGCCCATCCCTGATTATGATACGCATGAGCGAGTGCTTGTTTTTGAGAATGGCGAGTGCAAGCACTGTGAGTTGTTATCATTAAAGTGCTTCACGCTCATCTCGCATATTGTGAGTCGATCTGCTCTAATCATCATCCAGACCGTTTTTACTTGTCTGGTTGATTTTTGGCAACATTTAATTCTGAGAAATAATTGAAATACTCATCTGATTTGAAAAGTTAGATGCTTGAATTAATATATTGTCTGACTTTTCTTTGGCTACATTTAATTCTGAGGAATTAAATGGCGAACGCCAATTCTGGGCGCTCCTTCCGCGATGATAAAGTGCATGAGGAGTTACTCGAGGTGGTCACTCATGCAGTGGCCAGATTACAGCTAGACTGGTCACAGGAGAAAGAGCAAGTGTTCAAAGTTAGAGCAGATCTCTTTCCAGCGACGGTCTCTCCCCTTCTTCAAGGACCTTCAGGACGACTTAACTCGTTCATTAGGGAAACCTTTTTCTTCACGTGTCGTTGTGCCCTTGACATTGACTTCAGCTATTGTGGGTGCAAGTGGTTATACGATGATGCCCCAGTTGGAAGAGATACTCATGGGTTATCTCTCTGGGAGCTCATCGCCACTTAAAAAAAGTCAGTACCAAGCCGTGCAGAACAAAATTCAGGCTGGTAGGAAAGGCGTTTCAGTCATCGGGTCATGCTGGTGCTGCTCTGCACACCATGGGAGGAGTACCAAGCTGACGTGCTGAAAAAAAAAAGAAGGGCAGTAGGTGACCCCCTGGCAAAAATATGTGATGCAGCAGGCTGGTCCTCTCCGCACACATTTATTAGATTCTATAGTTTGGATGGTCATGTTACTCCGGGCTCACACATCCTTGAGTCGACATCCCAAACTCATATCTGAGGCTCATGTCATGTACTTGACAGTAACCCTGTTCCGTGAAAAAGCAGGAACGAGATGCTGCACTGCATTGCTGCACTGGGGGCGTGTTCAGGACATTCTTCAGACAAAGTGACCTGAGAGCGCACGCTTCGCACGTCTTTTTATAGCCTCTGACGTGCGCATTCCGATGACATCAGCATCAGAGGTTATTTAAGCCAAATTCTTGCTGTTTGCCACACATGTTCACAACCGGTCAAACAAAGATGTTTTCCCATAGCGGTTAAATCATTGCAGCATCTCGTTCCTGCTTTTTCAGGGAACATGGTTACAGTCAAGAAACCTGAGACGTTTTCACTGATGATTTTTTTCTTCATGATTTATTCCCCAGCTATCTCAATAACCATAAATAACATGATACTGTAGGTGGTTGCACTATGTGACCATGAGTCCTCTTTCACCCAGCTCTGGTTCTGGCTGTGCTGGCTCATAGCTCTCGGGGTTAATCTCGCTAGACTCTGGATCAGAAACAAACACTGCTGGAACTGTAGTGAAACCATCACTGTTTTCCTCTTGACTGGTGAGCAATAGGTGCCATCTTTTCCTTCTCACTACACCTCCTTCCAATGTTTTTACTACAAAGGACCTGGGAGTGCTCATGGAACCCATGATTAATTCTTTAGTCTTCCATTGCTTGTCCCATCCCCCAAGGCGTCTCGTTGAATTCTTCCTGTTGTATGTCCTTTCATTGGCACCCTTGGCTAAAGCATCATTATGTTTAACCCTGATGAATTCCGACCATCTAGGTTCCAGATTTTGTCCTGATGTCAGGACCGTGGTCATGAGCTTACGCTCCATAAGAAGTTTGTCAGGACTTTATCAGGACTGGTCACACTGTCCTGTGTGAGAATTGTTTTTGCTGTTTTCACGGCCCGTTCCACCATCCCATTCACCTGGGGATAGTACAGGCTTGATGTTACATGCATGATCTCATATTCTTCAGTAAAGTCAGGTTTTAGACCACAACATTCCACAGAAACAGCTAACTGTTATTTTTTTGGAAAATGTGAGGAAGTCTTTAGATCAGGGACATGTTATAGGAGCAGTTTCCTTGACCTGAAAAAGGCATTTGATATAGTTAACCATACTATTCTTGTATCTAAATGAAGTGCATTCAATTTTAGTAAATGCACAATTGAGTGGTTTGCCTCATATCTACATCTAAGAGAGCAATGTGTGAAAATTAAGTGTGTGAGCCGGTGTGATCATCGTTCATGAACAACAAAATGGGCTTACCTCAAAGCTCAATATTAGACCATTTGCTTTTTAGTTTGTTTATAAATGATCAGCCGCATTGTTGCCCAGATATTAAATGCCAACGTTATGCTGATGATACAGTAATTTACACATCTAAGCAGGGGCGTAGTTTATGGGGGGGAGGTAACCCCCCCAATATTCAAATCCATCAGTTACAACCCCCCCAATATTTCAACATTAAAATCACAGTAGATCAAATGAAAAATGTGTAGAATTCATTTATTTTGTAACAATAATTTTGTTCCTAATCAAATATGAGTTTGTCATAATAAATCAGACAAAAATACTCCCCCTCCATTGAACCGATTGGTAACGCCCAACCAATGAGTCGCACTTTCACCAAAACAACGCGAGTGGTGTTTGAATGGGAGAGCACACGGGTAACGTTAGCGCCAAAAATGAAGAGAAGCGCTGCACAGCGGACTATATTTAACTGCTGGTCAGAGAGGGATGCAAAAAAAAATAAAGCATGTACTGAGAATGAGGTATGAGAATATTGTGTAATAGCTAAGTACACACCACATATATTTTAGCTAGCTAATCCATTGCAATGTATTTAGCTATAACAACTATCAGTATAACAAGTTACCAAAGCAGCTGTCTGTTTTGCTAGTTTATTTTTCAATAGTGTCTGTAATTATCAATGACAAAAGTATTCACATCGGTGTTTGTTTTCTTCCTAAATTAATCGGACTTTTGAACGAATTGGATGAATGAACGATTTAAGTGGCTCACTCATTAAAACAGTGAAACGCTGCCGCCTACTGGCGGTTTCAATACTTAATTTCTTTCTTTTGATAATCTCTACTATGTTAGAATTTTATGAATGATCATTATACATAAATTTCATAACGTTATGAGGTGTATAAAATCTTAACATGTTTTTATAACAGATTCGAGGTAAATATAGCAGCAGGGTAGAAAAGTCAGCAGAGGGAGAGGAGGAGCAGGTGATCAGGTAAAGAAGATGCCATTCAATCAATAAAATAAAATAGGAAACAGTATAGAAAAACAGCAGCTTTGTAAAGATAGGCTATACATTAATGCCTTTAATGTTTTAAAGACTCCAGTAAACAGCTTTATACTAAGTCAAGTTCCTAAGGCTGTCAAGAAACTGTTTTACATTCCGGCTTGTCTCTATCACAGTGAGCAACAGGGAGAAGACAACAGACAGGCAGCTCTTTCAGACAAACGGGTAAGAAAACAGGGAGGGGTACAGAAATGTTCAAAAATGTTTGATCATCAGATTATTATACATCTTTAAAAGTATGCTGTGATTTTTATGAGTTTCTTTTTTAATGAGGATTGGTCAATTAAAAATAGTCAAATGTTTTGTTTTTTTTTAAATAGATATTAAGAATAGATTGTATACAGTGTGGTTTAATAATTTGTTAGTTTTTGGTGTTTTAGTTGTATGTCTTAGTGGTTTTGTTCTTATATCAGATCCAATGTGAAAGTAGCAGCAGATTAAACCAATCAAAAGAAGGACAGGAAGAACATCTGATCAGGTAATGACATAAAAACACTAATGAAAAGTTCATTCAGTCAATAAAACTGGCTAAAACTGTAATACGTGTACATTACAGTGAGGGACAGAGTGAGGGACAGGGTGAGGACAATAGTCAAACAGCAATTTCAGATGAGCAGGTAAGAATAAAACATTTCTGATAGGGAAGAATTTTTGATATGACAAACTAAATGTACAATTTTCTATACTGTACACAATATACTAGGGAGCTATTTGGTGTGTAACAGTGTTGTAATGTCAGTTTCAGAATGAACCTAATGTTAGAGACCAGCTGAGCACAGACAACAGGGACAGCGAAGATTCAGAAATCGTCACTTGCTTAAAGCCTGTACATCCTGATCCCAAGTTTATAGAAGTACAGACTAGAGCAAACTATGTGCTACACTTTCAGCAAAAATGGTTTCAGATGTTCCCATGGCTGCATTACAGTACCACATTAAAAGGGGTTTTATGCTTTTATTGTGCAAAAGTCCTCTCAAAGAAGACAATGCTTGCCTCTAAGATGGATCCTGCCTTTGTGAGTACTGGTTTTAGGAACTGGAAAAAGGCAGTTGAAAAGTTTACAGCCCATGCTAAAAGCCAATCCCACTGCCATGCAACAACTGTGTATGCTCAGGAAACAAACAGCATAGCATCACAGCTTTCCTCAGTTGTTTCTAGACAACAGGAGGAAGCAAGAAATGCATTGCTAAAGATTGTAGGGTGTATTCAGTATTTGGCTCGACAAGGTATTGCATTGAGAGGCCATGCTGAAGAGAGAGGGAATTTTTCCCAACTTCTAAAATGCATGGGAGCAGATGATCCAGCCCTTGACAAGTGGCTAGCACAAAAGCATAATTACACAAATCCTCAAATTCAGAATGAACTACTTGGCATAATGAGCAATGACATCATCAGAGGAATAGCTAATAACATTCAGTCCCTTACTGTTACTCAGTTTGCCTTAATTGTTGATGGAACACAAGATGTCTCAGGTACAGAGCAAGAGTCTATTTGTCTTCGTTATGTTGACCATGATTTGATTCCTCATGAGGAATTCATTGGTTTTTATGCAGTGACAGAAACTACAGGAGAGAGTCTTGCAAAAATGGCAATGGATGTACTCTCTCGATTACATTTGCCATTATCTGGATTACGTGGCCAGACATATGATGGTGCAGCCAATATGTCTGGCAAATACTCAGGAGCACAGGCTTTAAAAAGAAACTGTAATTAAAAAGAAACAGCCTTTATCTTTATATGTGCACTGTGGAGCACATTGTGTAAACCTAGTTACCCAAAAGGCATGCACAGCTTCAAAACTGCTGCGAAATTCTCTTGACTGGGTGCATCAGCTAGGAAATCTGTATAGCCTGTCTGGTAAATTCAAAGAAAAGTTTAACCAGATTGCTAGGGCAGATCATGGTATTGCAAGCCCTCTAAAGCCTCTCTGTCAAACACGATGGACAGTACGACACCAAGCTGTAACATCTGTTCTCAAGCAGTATGATTCTGTGCTTACTTCCTTAGAGGAAATGTCAAACAGTAATGCTCCTAGTGCAGCCACCGCCAATGGCTTGCACCAACAATTTCTCAAAGGCCAGACCTTACTGGGTCTTGTGTTGGCAGGAGCTGTGATTGGAGAATTGGAGTGTTTGAATGCTTCTCTCCAAAGAAAGACACAGACTATATCTGGCATGAAAGCTGCCATTTCTTGTGTTCAGTCTGTCTTGAAAGACAAAAGAAATGAAGATGCCTTTCAAAGTCTTTTTGAGCAAGCAAATGTGATTGTGGATTCTCTAAATCTAGAGCCTATCAAAGTTCCAGAACCAAGGGGACTTCCTAAGCGTTTTAGTACAGATGCAAGCACATACAAGCCAAAAACTGCAACAGAGTATTACAGAGTTGAGTTTTATCAGGTGCTTGATGTTGTTGAGTCAGAGCTCTATGAACGTTTTCATCAGAAAGATCTGCTGACCTTGCAGAAACTAGAGGACACTCTGCTCAGTGGACAAATTGATTTAGTGTGTTGTGAGTATCCTGAGATCAACAGCCAGTTGCTTGCAGTTCAGTTACCAATGTTTAGGCATAACTACCAATTTGGATCCAGTATGGAGGCAGCAAACATTCTTAAAGGTTTGTCAGTGGAAGTCCGTGGCCTTTTCAGTGAAGTGGAAACTCTGGTCAGGTTGCTTCTGGTTGTACCAGTGTCATCTTCTGAAGCAGAAAGGAGCTTTAGCGCCCTTAGAAGATTAAAAACTTGGCTACGCTCAAGTATGTCACAAAAGAGACAGAATCATGTGGCAGTTTGTCATGTCCACCAAGACAAGTTGGACCTCTTAGACAACAAGTTGGTGTGCCAAGAATTTGTTGTTGGTTGTGATAGACGCAAGCAGATATTTGGAGCTTTCATTTAAACTGTGTAATCATAATCACTGTTCTGTGCCTTTGACTAAGTGGTGTATCTAAATTTAATGTTTACAGTTGTCAAGAGCCGATGTGTTTCCCTTTTAAAAAAATTGAAATGCATTAAGTTGGAATGTAAAAATCTTAAAATAAATATCTAAATGTTGTCTATTTCATATTTGTATATGTTGAATTTGTAATCAGTTAAAGCATGTAGATAGATAGATAGGAAGAAATAAATTATCCAATAACAATACACATTAAAAATTTTTTTTTTGAAATAATTAACAGGCAGCATACAACGTTCAACCCCCCCAATGTTCAAACCAAATCTACGCCCTTGCATCTAAGACATCTGCCAAAGTTGCCACAATTTTAAATAATAAAATGGGGAGTATATCTATGTGGCGTCAGGAAGATCATCTCACTTTAAATGTTAAAAAAAAACGTCTCGGGTTGTGACTGTAACCCTTGTTCCCTGAGAACAGGTAATGAGACACTGTGTCCTGAGACACGTTTGGGGAACGCCTCAGCATGACTGATGACTGAAGTACTGTGTAATCATGGCAATCGTATTGGCCGGCTACAGTCATGATGTCACCTGCTAGTGCGACCAGGAATTATAAGAGGGCGCCTAGAGAACATGTCATCCACTTCTTCGTCTTAAAAGACTGTGCAGCCAACCCAGAGGCATGGCGACGAGACACAGTGTCTCGTTCCCTGTTCTCAGGGAACAAGGGTTACAGTCATAACCCGAGATGTTCCCTTTCGAAAGGGAACTCGCACTGTGTCCTGAGACACTCTTGGGGAACTACCCATGCTACCATGCTGATGGGATGTATGCCTATCATGACAGTGACAAGCACAACATACATTTAACTCAGAGTTAAATCCCCCTACTGGTGCATATCATGCTGTCAGTAGCACTACACCCTATGGCCACTGCCCGAGCTTCATGCTTAATGAGGAAGCATCCTTGTGGTTTTACATGAAGGGCTTGAGCCAAAGCCATCTCAAAGGCCTGGACACCACAACCCAACTTAGAGGGGGGTTCCTTTAAGGGAGTATGGCCCAGACCCATTGGGCCCAAACCTGCTACTTTCAGAGGAACCAGTGTCAACCCCTGTACCAGGGTGGCTAACATGCTTTATCAGCTGAAGCCAACAACCTGTGTTTTTTTTTTTTTTTTTTTTTTTTTAACCAGAGACAAATAACTCCTCTATGGGAAGTGGAGGCCTCAGCAGGATGACTCTAAAAGAGGAGGCCTGCCACATAGCCACAGTGGTCTCTAGTGCATTCTCTCACAGTGTGGGGAAACAGCTTAGCTCAGATATGGACAGTGCAGAGCTCAGGGAGCGAGGGGCCTAAAGAACAGCTCTCTGTAACCGAGAAGGCCCTTCTCTAGCTCTACCTGCAAAACTGTTTGCATGGAGACCTCAGCAGGATTACTCTTTTGAGGAAGAGGAGGCCTGCTATACTCACACTAGAAGGTTCTAGTGTCTTTCCTCTTACCATGTGGAAGGGCAGCTAAGCTTAGAAACGTTCAGTACAGAGCTCAGGGAGTGAAGAGCTCACTTAAATAAGAAGAGACCTCTTCTCTAGCCCTACCTGCAAAGATGTTTGTATGGAGGCCTCGGCAGGAAGACTCACAAAGAGGAAAAGGCCTGTCACATGTTTGAAGACAGCTAGGCTCAAATATCACAGAGCTCAGGGAGCTCAGGGGTCTAAAAAAAAACCTCTCAGTGAGAGAGAGAGAGAGAGAGAGAGAGAGAGAGAGAGAGAGAGAGAGAGAGAGAGAGAGAGAGAGAGAGAGAGAGCACTTTTCTAGCTCTACCTGGCAAAGCTGTTTACATGGAGACCTCAGCAGAATGACTCTTAAGGAAGAGGAGGCCTGCCATATTTTTATTTTATATATATACACACACACATATATATATATATATATATATATATATATATATATATATATATATATATATATATATATATATATATATAATTATATATATATTTATATATATAATTATTATTATTATTATTATAATTATTAATTTTTTAAAGCTAAACATAAATATATCTAGCACAGAGTGAAGGGAGCAAAGGGTCTAAGAACAGCTCATTATTAAAAGAAAGGAAAAAGGCTAAGCTCACTACTATGAGACAGATACCTATTTTCGAGCTCTACCTGCAAAGCTGTTTGCATAGAGGCATCAGCAGGATGACTCTTGAAGAAGAGGAGGCCTGGTACATGTTTGAGGACAGCTTAGGATCAAATATCTCAGAGCTCAGGCAGCGAGGGGCCTAAAAAAACCCTCTCAGAGAGAGAGAAAGACCACTTCTCTAGCTCCACCTGAAAAGCTGTTTGCATGGAGGCCTCACCAGGATAACTCTTAAGGAAGAGACCTGCCATACTCACACCAGAGAGTTTCTAGCGTTACCTCTTACCATATAAAAAAAACAGCTAAGCTCTGATATGCACAACACAGAGCTCAAGAAACGAAGGGTCTAAAATACAACTCTCTGATATAAATAGAGAGATGCCTCTTCTCGATGCAAAGACAAATCTATTTGCGTGGAACTCTGGAGGATGGAGGTCTCAGCATGACGACTCTCAGATGAAAGGAAACCAACAACATCCATATAGCTTAGCAATGTCGCGTACGTACGTACTCAGCATAACGACTCTAAAATAGGGGAGTACTAAAGTCTGTATCTGGGGTAAACTGGTAATTTGAGGGAGGCTTTACACTGGAACCCAGTCACCATAACATGTCCTGCTTGCTGGGAGTATAGAGGCCCAAACTCTGCGAGGGCCTGCTATGATTCAACCAGAGGTGAAGTACTCTGCATTATGACCCTTTCAAACAAGGCGAGTACTAGGCTTACCTGGTGGCTATCCGTGAAATGGAGCACTCTGTAGAAATACCCTCTTAACCGAGGGGAGTACTATCTACGTTTCTTGGAAACAACATCACGGTACTTACTGTACAAGATGCCCGGAGAGGGCCAACGACTACCAAAAGCACATACAGCTTTGAAGGGAGGTTAATGAACCAGACTGCTTACATAATTAAGTAATGATTTTTAGTTTAGCCCAGGGTGACACACTTAGCGACCAGCCACCCTCTTCAGGGTGGCTGCTGCCGTCTAACTTGTTATAGGGGCTCCAGGGAACAGCATACTCTACAAATTGACTCTCTAGAATGAGAGGAGTAACGTTATCATACTTCCTGAAACGCTTGTTGCTAGCCATGGAAGAAAAACTCACTTCACAGTACCAGAAAAACAGTCCCTGAAGAAGAAAAAGAGGATGACACGTTCTCTAGGTGCCCTCTTATACTTCCTGGTCACACTAGCAGGTGACATCATGGCTGTCGCTGGCCATTATGATTGCCGTGATTATACAGTACTTCAGTCATCAGTCACGCTGAGGCGTTCCCCAAACGTGTCTCAGGACACAGTGCGAGTTCCCTTTTGAAAGGGAACAGTTTTTGTATGTATGCATGCATATACTGTATTACATCAGCCAAAAGTTTCAACTTAGGTAAGCAGGGTTGTTAGTCTTAGAAAAGCCTCTCAAGATGCAAATGCTATACTCTCTATGTGCAATGCATATTTTTCTTTTGACTGGAATATTTTTTTTGTACTGTCCCTATTCAAATAAATAAATAAACAACTGGGACCTAAACTGCAGCCCATTATCAGTTACAATTTGTTCAAGAATTCCAAAGCTTGCAATGATACTGACAAGCTTTTGAATGACTGCTTCCCTTGATGTTTTAGAGAGATCTCCAATCAACGTGAATAATAGTTGATGACCACCAAGTATGTTTTCCTGTTTAACTCACATAGGTCACCTGTAGGTTTCAACCATGGGAGTTCAGGCAAGGGTTTAATAAGCGATTCTCTGTCTTGACTTCATCTATGCTTATGTTGCCTTCTGAGCACTTTCTCAATACCCCTAACCATTTACAGGTATATAGTTGGGCTATCAAAACAACTAAAATAATATCTAGATGCGCTGTAGGCCAATACAGGAATTACTCTAGATCATAATTAAAGGACAAAGGTGGGTGCTGGTTTGAAGAAAACCATAGGTAACACTTTATTTCTTCTTGTTACACAACAATATACATGTATAAATACTAATACTTTCATTCCAAACAGGACATAATAGAAGACCATAATGAAATACACATGGGCAAGGCAAGTGGTGAACCCTATAAATGTTAAAAACCCAATACACACATAAACATGTAGTCACACCAGAAATTGATCATCACCTTAAACATGATACAACGCAAGCAGCACACTACCCCAGGACTATAAACAAATTCCAAATACAGAAAAATTACAACAACAAAAAATTTACAATACAGATAAAATAAAATCGATTAATTTAGAATGAAATCAATTTCAAAAAATGTTCTGGTCAAACAAGGCACAGCTGTTCCACGATTGGCCGAATCCACCGCATGACAACGATCACGTGTTTCGTGTTTATTCTCACACCTTCAGTTCCACTAATGCTCACAAATCTGTTTTTTTATAAAATCTCTTTTCATGTAGTCGCGATGTTATATTGTGTCATGTTTATCAAAATAAAACTGATTAAAAAAAGACATTTAAAAAATAATTTAAAGTATTGAATGAAAAGTCTGTGTATTTGACAAATTTGCATTTATTTTACTTCAGCTGTGGTAAAGTATGGAAAGACTGCACGATCGTCACTACAGGAAGCAGAAAGTGTACGCCTTCACGTCTCCGTGTTCAGCTCCTCCCGCCTCAACGCGACAACTCTCGCCGATCCGTTACATTCAGCCGCAGCCGATGTCCAACACACCTGATGTGTGACAATCACACCAAATCCCTGTCCCAGATAGCAAGCAATCACTGAAACTGTCAGGTTTGTGCAGGTTTCTGAAGACGAGAGAACAGAATTTCAGTGCAGCTGGTTTATTTACAAACTCAGGTTACAGAAAAATACAGGAACTCAGGAAAATCCAGGAACTCAGGAACACACAACCATACATGGACGAGAACCGACAAACACTGAAGGAAAACACAGGGCTTAAATATATTGGGGCTAACAGGATAATTAACAAGACACAGGTGATGGGAATTTCTAATTAAACAGACAGGGAAAAACTAACAGAATTAAACCAAAAATCACAAGAGGGCTCTGAGCTGGACAGGACCAGCGGCGAAGAGGGCTTTGAGCTGGACAGGACCAGCGGCGAAGAGGGCTCTGAGCTAAGCGGGACCAGCGGCGAAGGAAACTCTGGGCTGGACCGGACTGGCGCAGGGTCAGCGGGCTCTGGCGCAGGATCAACGGGCTCTGGCGCAGGATCAACGGGCTCTGGCGCAGGATCAACGGGCTTTGGGCTGGGCAGGACCAGCAGATTGGAAAACTCGGGGCTGGACGGGACCAGCATTTCAGGGAACTCGGGGCTGGACGGGACCAGCATATCAGGAAACTCGGGGCTGGACAGAACCAGCATATCAGGAAACTCGGGGCTGGACGGGACCAGCATATCAGGAAACTCGGGGCTGGACTCATGGACCGCAGTCGATGGGCGTGCCGCCCACACACACAGAACAGCCACAATCAGCACCGTGTCCTCATGAGCAGATCCAAGTGCAGCGTACTAAGTCTCTGGCGGGCAGGTGACGGGCTCAGACTCTTGCTCGAAGACTGGTTCTGGCTCTTGCTCGAAGACTGGCTCTGGCTCTTGCTCGAAGACTGGCTCTGGCTCTTGCTCGAAGACTGGCTCTGGCTCTTGCTCGAAGACTGGCTCTGGCTCTTGCTCGACAGGGCATGCGACTTCTTTAGTCGGAACTGGACTCGGAACTGGTTCGGGGGACATGACGCTCTCAGTCTCAGGCTCGGCGGGCATGACGCTCTCCGTCTCAAGCTCGGCTGGACTGGCGTGAAGTGCAGGCTCGGCTGGACTGGAGTGAAGTGCAGGCTCGGCTGGAATGACGTGAAGTGCAGGCTCGGCTGGACTGGAGTGAAGTGCAGGCTCGGCTGGACTGGCGTGAAGTGCAGGCTCGACTGGACTGATGAGAGGAGGGAAATCAGAGAAGTCATCATCTCTGGATATATGTTTGATTGTGCAGATGACTGGCTCAGGTTCTGGCTTTACTGGACTGATGAGATGAGGATCTGGCTGGACGTGGGAATGTTGGTGCTGAAAAAGTTGTCTGGACCCATATCGCCCATATCCTCCCCTGTGACCTCCACGGATACCCCGGAACACAGCTTGGCGGGTTCCCACAAAGGCCTGCCTACATATCTCCATTTTTTTTTTTTTTTATGGTCGGTTCTTCTGTCAGGTTTGTGCAGGTTTCTGAAGACGAGGGAACAGAATTTCAGTGCAGCTGGTTTATTTACAAAATCCAGGAACTCAGGAAAATCCAGGAACTCAGGAAAATCCAGGAACTCAGGAAAATCCAGGAACTCAGGAAAATAAATAAAACATAATAAATAAATAAATAAATAAAACAATGGTAAGATTTCAACAAAAATGTCAATGGTAATGTCACTGAATCTACATGACACTACGATTGATTCTACATCACTGCTGTTGAATCAACATTAAAAATTAACAAAAACAATCAATGGTAATGTCACTGAATCTACATGACACTACGATTGATTCTACATCACTGCTGTTGAATCAACATTAAAAATTAACAAAAATAATCAATTGTAATGTCAGTTGAGGCAATTTATTTTATTTGACAGTTTAACAATCAATGACAAAAAGATGTAAAATAAAATTGAAAAAACAAACAACGAAAAAACAAATGGGGCAAAAAGGACAAAAGCATTAACCTCGAAATCCAGAGTTCTTGCAAGAGCACAATTTGAATTTGCTCAGCGAGTTACTCTGGCATTGAGTAATGATGCTCATTAACTATGCCCTTGTAGCCGAGCTGCACCAATAACCGAGCTGCACCAATCACATCGGTGTATCTGATATAGGCGGGCCAGAGGCGAGCTAAACAGATGACGACAACGCTAGTGACAGAGCAATCACGACAGTGATTGGTCGTAGTGTTATCCAATTGCATGCAGTGAGATTTTCAAATGCATGCTTGGGGCTAAACAGGGCTGCGTTCAGCACCGACAAAACGTTGCACAACGTTTTTTAAACAGAAATGGTGATGCGTTGAACACACTGTTCTGATGACGCAAGAGTTGCAACTATGGCAGCTGAGAAGGCCATTCTTTGTGTTCTTTGTGAAGAATTTTCGGAGCCTGATGAAGTCGGTATAAATATGTGTTTAATACTACAAAATATGCCCAATGTTACAGTTACTGCACTTGCCGCCCAGAACAAAAGAGAACATCCCAATCGAGTGAAGGGATTTCTGAAACTGAAATGGAAGCACACATCTTACCTAATTCAGACTAAAACACATCTATTTAGCCTCACATACTGACTTTATTTGTAGTTCATACTGTTTTAATACCCTGTATTTTCTTTCTCATTTTTAGGAAAAGCACTTAATTACCATTGTTTATTTCTATACCAAATGTCATTCACCTGCAATGAAGCTAAAAATATAAACAACTACATCATTATGTTGATATCCTATATTTTTACAATAAAACTTACGACAAACATGTCTTCTAATATCCTCAGTTGTTGCGTATACCGAGCTGCATCGAACACATTTGTAAATTACTTTCCTTGAACCCATTGTGCGAGTTCACTTTAATACCGCGTGCTTTATATACATGTTGCTGCTGATTGGACTGCAGTTCTGACACACCCACCAAACAAGAGAAAACGTATCTCAAACCCTGTTGCACACCGGTGCACGCCGTTTCCAGGAAACATGACTTTCAACCCGGAAACCGTAGCAAAACGTTGCGCACTGTTTTGAACTTGAACTTGCCCCAGATGAGGACAGCGCTAGTGACAGTGCAATCACGACAGTGATTGGTCGTATTGTTATCCAATTGCGTGCAGTAAGATTTTCAAATGCATGCTTGATTTTCATTACTTGATGCTAATCTTTCAGATTTGGGTCTGGATTTCCAGGCTACAAAAGCATTACAACCTTTAAAAATAACATTACTTTCAGAAGTCTAATGTCTTTATAACTACAAGTGGTCCAACAGTTCAGGTTTAAAAAATCTGGCTTGTATCACATTACTGCCTCTTTTCCTTTGGGTTTTCTGAAATCTGAAAAAGAAAGCATGAGGTTACAGTTACGTAAGAGCAAGTCAATTCAGTTGTCACATTCAAGAATATTAATATGCTAAACACAATATGATTCCTTTATTAAATTGCTCAACACAAAATAATCCAACTATATTTATAATACTGTTAAATTCTGTAAATATAATTTGTTTATCTAAAATCTACTAAAGCTAGGTTTATACTCGACGCGTCTGCACGAGCACGAAGTTGCACGGCTTTTTTTGTATCAGCGCACTCTATTTTTTCTCCGCATCCGAAGATGAACAACTTCAAGCCGAATCTGGCCGAGCACGAACTTCTCATCACACCGGCACCCAGTCTGCATGTCTAAATTAGTTGTTTACATTTAAAAAATGAGCATACAATAGCATAAAAAGTATTTTTAATGAAAATGTTCACGAAACTTTAGTGAAATTAGAAAATATTTAAGAGTCTATTAGAGGTCGGTCTGGTGTGTAAAATAAAAAATATACACTCAAATAAATAGTGCAAATAAATAAATAAATAGTGCAAATTAAAAATATGAAACTATGTAAACAGGTAATAAAATAAAAATAAAATATACAATATATATACAATGCCATATACAAGTCACACAAGTTCTCCTCTCACAGTAGAGGTCAAGCAGGGGCACTTTTGTAATCCCCTCTGCCTCTATTCAAATCACTGTCATTTGCCACATAAATCCAACTTAGCATTAGCTCCTTAACATTCATTCATTAATTCATTCATCAATCGATACACTCCTTCCTAACACTCATCCATCCATCCATTCACCCACCATAGCAATCCATCCACCCAACCCAGTCATCTTCCATCCATCCATTCATCCACCATAGCAATCCATCCACCCAACCCAGTCATCTGTCCATCCACCCATTCATCCACCATAGCAATCCATCCTCCCAACCCAGTCATCCGTCCAGTCATCCATCCATGTAACACATTTTATTCTTTAGGATAAACCCCTTGAGATGCATCATCTCGTTTTCAAGGGGCTCCTAATACACAAAGGTTAAATAACATAACACAAAACAAAACAATAGACACAAGACAAAACAAAAATTCAAAATTCAAACACCTAAATCACCTAATTCAAAACAACAAACACACCACTACGAAAATAACTTTTATTACCTAAAAGTTTCTAAACAACGAAACAAACCATTTTTATACATATAAAATGAAGTCAAAGATTGTACATTTAAAGGTAAATTATTCCAATCTGCAGGAGCCTTAAACCTAAATGCTTTCTTCTGAGAAACTTAACTAAAGACTCTATCCATCCATCCTATTAAAACCAGTGGTTGTATTTCAAAACCAGATGTTTCTCAAACTTCTGGTCCAGAGAGCCTATTCCTCTTTGGAGTGATGACAAGTTTCCACAGACTAAAGAGTCTCTCTACTGGGGCACTGGATGGAGTGGCTGCATAATATCTGAGTGAAATTTTCTTTATCCGTGCAAATCCATTTAGAGAGTCTATCTCTTATGCTCCTGATTTGAAATAATCTGCGACTTGACTTTCAACGGTATAAGAGGTGTCATCCTCATCTTCAAAGGAAAAGAACTCATCCTCTACGGCTGAGTCTCTACTAAGGTGGTGTGTTGATGTGCTGGTACCTGCTTGCTGGTCTTGGTCTAGGACAAGTTTCCGGCACTCTGCCAGTAGACTTGCCTTGGCCTTGTCCTTCCTGTCCTGTGTCCGAAGCCAACGTAGTTTGAACTTGGGCAGGGTCACAGCAGCCAAGACAGCATCCTTGCTTTCCAGCACTTCTGCAAATCTTGTTTTGATTGCCTGAAATTATAAGAATGCAAATAACATATTATACTATTTGTCTATATCCACACACATACACACACAGAGAGAGCATCATACATTATTATCAGTTTAAAATTTTATTTGTGTATGACTAGCCGTTACTATTTCTTTACAACAAAATGCTTTGCAGGTCCATCATCTCTAGTAGGGCTGTGCGATTTGGGGAGAATATCTAATTGCAATTTTTCTGACAGAGATTGCGATTTTGATTTGTGATTTAATTTTTAAAAACAGTCTGTAATTTTTTGTCGTCTCTCTTTTTTTTCTTTTTTTTTCTGACAAAAACAAAGAGTGATTTCGGTCGTTTAATTTTTTTTAAAACTACATTAGGTCTTGTCTTTTTTCTCAACAATATTTATTTAGTCACAGTTATCGTTTAATGATGTTGGTGTCGTCTTGTCTTGGTCATGGAAAAAAATATTGTCAACAAACAATTTTCGTCACGTTAACGAAATGAACACTTTCTATCCAATTCATGATTAGCTTCTTTGGGGTAGAACGGAGGTGCACTCACTCAGGTTAGTAAGACAGCCACACAAAGAGGACAGTCATGCTTTTGCTTTGGGACATATTTTTCAGATCGCATCGACATCGCAGCCTTTTGCAAGTAGCTAATCGCAACATTTCAAATTGCGATTGCGATTCGATTGCGATTAATCGTTCAGCCCTAATCTCTAGTTACAGATCATAACTGTAAAGCCTAGAATATAAAGCTATTCATTTTTCATCCATCCAAATAAATAAAATGCAATTCTTGGGTGACTGGTTAAAGATATTTAAATAAAATAAAGTTATTACCATGACAACTGCCTTTGGAAGGTCAACTAGGATTTGCAGGCCACTCTTCAGTTCCAAGGTCTTGAAAATCAATGTCTCCAGTGTGGGTAGGAGAGTACCATGGAAACAGTTGTCTTCTCCCTGAAGAATGTCTAAGGCTACTGTAAGTGGCCTCATGACAGTACAGTACACCATGATGAACTGATGTTCTCGTTCTATGATGGCTATCATCCCAAACTTAGACGAGATGGTGTTCAGCTCAGCCATAGGAATCTCACCGATTCGAGCCAGGGCATCATAAAACAAATTCCATCTCATACTGCAAGGGACCAGCAGCTTCTTTGCAATGATGTCATCTACGGTCTCTGCAGCCACCGTTGAATGACTAGCCTTGTTCCATAAGCCTGTAAATTTTGTGGTAGCGCTTCTGTATATCGCTTTTGTTTGTGATTTTGACAGTAACCACTTGTCAGCATCAGTACATGAAACAAGGTTTAAAGTGTGTGCAGCACATCTCTGATGTGGTGGCAAAGTGATCACAACTTAACCACCATCATCACCACCACTGTTTTGCAATACATCATTAATGTCCGTAAAAGTCACCTCATCCTTGTCATCCTCCTCCTCGACTGGCTGGTATCTTTTGATGGCCTTGACGAAATTAGAGCCATTATCCATGACAGTTGATGTAATTTTATGGGATATGCCATGAGATGAGTGAATGTTGTTAAGCTCAGTTGCAATCATGTCATGAGTATGACAACCTTTGAATCTTCTGCATGCTAGTGCTACTTTCCCTCGCTCCATGCTGTTTGGATTTATCCAATGCGCAGTAACGCCAAGATAGCTTTTATTATGTGCCGTCCAAATATCGGCTGTTGTAGAGATATATTCTATGTGTTCAAAGGTCTTTTTGAGTTCGGCATTCCTTCTGGCATACTCTGCATCTACGTACTTCGGAAAAGTAATTTTGCATGGTGGTCCTACCCCCTCTCTTGCGGGTATTTTCGCAATGATTGGCTGGAAAGACTCAAGTGTCAACAACGGCAGCATGTCCTCAACTATATATCTAGATATTATTTTGTTTGATTCTGTCTGAATGATAAGAGTTTGCGGTGGAGAAAAATCACCTTGGTTACAACTGTAACCTCAGTTCCCTGAAGAGGGAACGAGACACTGTGTCGATTGACGCTGAGGGAACTCTTTGCGTGGTGACGTCTTGAAGCACATGTGAAATCAGTCCAATGGTGTGGCGGAACATCAGAGGCGGGTGACGTCACGAACTAGGAAACTATAAAGCCTGCCCAAAACAAGCAGCGATAGCTTCTTAAAAGTCTGAAGTAAGTCGCTGACAGGCACGTAGGAGATATGGCAAGGTGATGCAGCATCTCGTTCTCTCTTCAGGAAACCGAGGTTACAGTCGTAACCGAGGCGTTCCCTTTCAAGGGAACTCACGCTGTGCCGATTGACGCTGAGGGAACGTCTATACCAACGCCACCATAGCGAGAAGTGTCTATCCTGTGTGAAATAGAACACCTGGGACTCTAGTGTAGAGTCCAAGTTCAAAGAGTAGAACTTTACAAAAATGTGCGTTGAGGACCATCCTGCCGCATCACAGACATCTTGGAGAGCAACTTCTGACATAAGGGCCTTGGAGGCCGCCATACTCCTAGTAGAGTGGGAACGGACTGCCATAAGTGAATGTTGTCCAACCAACTAATAAGCAAGTGAAATAGCCTCAACCACCCACTTGCTCAGGCCACGTTTGTACCATAGCGTCTAGTCCCAGAGGAGCTGGATGCAAGAGATAGAACCAGAGTGGACAGTGAGATGTCTCTTGGGACGCAACCAGATCCACTTGTGCCTGGCCGGACACCCTCCATATCTGCTCCATATCGACACCCTCCATATCTGCATCCATTCCCCGGGCCTCAGCCCGGACTCTCGACAGGATGTCTGCTCCTACATTCTGGGCCCCAGGGATGTAAGCTGCTCTGAGTGAGTAGCTTCCACTGGGACCACAGGAGGATTTGGTGCACCAGTTTGCAGAGTGGATGTGAGCGCAAACCCCCCTGATCATTAATGTAGACGATCACCAATGTATTGTCTGTGCAGACAAGAACATGATGAGGATTTCCTGAGGTCTGTGAGGAAATTCTTCAAGGCAAGAAATACAGCCAACATCTCCAGGCAGTTGATGTGCCATGAGAGATGATGGTCCCTCCACAGACCCTGAGTCGAGCGTCCTTCCAGGATCGCTCCCCAGCCCGTGAGGGAGGCATCTGTCGTTAGCTTCTTGTGATGACAAGAAGCTCCTAACACGGGGCCCTGGGACAGGAACCAAGGTTTCTTCCACATACCTAGGGCATGTAAGCATCGCTGTGTGACCCTGATCATGCGAAAGGGGTTGCCCCTCGGGGAAAACCCTTTGGTCCTGAGCCACCACTGCAAGGGTCTCGTGTACAACAAGCCAAATGGTATCACGCTGGATGCTGCTGCCATCAGACCCAACAGTCTCTGAAACGGTTTCACAGTGACTGACTGGCCTAGCTTTTTGTTCTTTTCACGGCCGACAGGATGGACTATGTGTGCAGGTGAGAGGTATGCCTGCATCAACATTGAGTCCCAAACCACAACTTAATAGCCCCTTGAGGGGGTTGACTGTGAACATTGTGATCAGCTTCCATTACAGATGCTTCACTCCCACCTGGCGCTCTTTGAGGAGAGCACTCAGGCTTGAGTTCCTCATGGTATTGGTCCCACTGCTGCTGAGGCACAGCAGCAATTAAGGTTGTGGGGATCGCAAATGGATTTAGCAGAGGGATTGGAGATCAGGAAGCACGTGTTGCAGTTTCTAATGCCCCAATGAGGCACCAGTGATACAATTATTCAGCTCCGAGGAGTTGGAGGACTCACCACCTCACACTCCTGCATATGAGGAGCTTATGGAGGCTGTGACTCATGCTGTGGCCAGATTAAACATTGACAGGCCAGTTGAGAAGCAGAACATTCGTCCTAAGAGTAAACTGGACGAACGTTTCTAGCCCTCACGGTCATGGCCTCCCGTTTTTTCCCAATCTCCACACTGAGGTCTGAGTCTGCATCATCCCTAAAGTCCTAGACGTTAACCACCAAGCCAGTAAGAACAATGTCGGCTCTGGTAGGGAAAGAATATTCGGCAGCAGGTCAGGCTGCGGCATGTCTCCATACTATGTCGTTGCTGCAAGCTTATCAGGCTGACCTGCTAGGAGACCTTGATGAGGGTGGGGGTGTGAGCCTGGATGCTTTGAGAGAGGTGCGCCTGGCTACATATATTTTTCTCCGGTCCATCAAGGAGATGGTCAAATCCATCGGCCGTTCTATGGCAGCCCTGGTGGCCATGGAGAGACACCTTTGGTTAAATCTATAAAAGAATCCGGATCTACAGACGATATTTTATTGTTCCAAAATAGGATGGGGGGTTGCATCCCATTTTGGATCTGCGTCAGCTGAAACAGTAAGTTATGCAGCTCAAGTTCAAAATGTTAACCTTGAAACAAATCGTGCCACAGATCTGGTCCGAGGACTGTTTTTTTTACAATAGATCTCAAGGACGTCTATTTCCATATCTCCATCCTTACACAACACAGAAAGTTCCTGAGGTTCACTTTTGGGGGCGAAGAGTACCAGTATCGGGTTCATCCGTTCGGCCTAGCTTTATCACCCTACACTTTCACCAAATGTGTGGATGCAGCACTGGCGCCATTACAACTCCAGGGCATTTAAGTTCTGAACTACATTGACGATTTGTTGTTTTAGCTCAGTCAGAACAGCTGGCGATTCGGGATCGATATGTAATTCTTGCCCATATGAAAATGTTGGGGTTAAGGTTACACACCAAGAAGAGTGTGCTTTTTCCAGCACATATGACCACTTTTCCAGGCGTGGTGTGGGATTCGATTACGATGCAAGCATATCTCTCTCCTGCGCACATCAAAACGATTGCCACAGCCGTGAACAAGCTGAAGCTAGGCCAGTCAGTCACTGGCTACGTTTACATGCTACCACATAATCCATTAGTAATTGGATTGTAGGCTCAATCAGACTGAAAAGCCTTCATGTAAACACCTTACTCAATCCGATTGAGCTTGATCCGAACGAAATCCAATTAAGTTTTTACATTTTCTCTCGATCGGATTAGAAAAGGAATAAACCACCCCTTTCAATCCGATCGAGAGAACATGTAAACACTTGAGCAGATTGAAAACCGAAACTGAAAGGACTGCGCATGTGCAATGAAGATGAAATAGCGTAATGACGTATGACACGCTGAACAAGTTGTTTTTCCTCTTGAATAAAGTGTCATATAAATGAGTGTCCCGTCATTCTAAAATGCTCCTTTCCTTCAGCGTCTGTGAAGTGGAGCAGGACAACGTCCCACCAGTCCTTGTTTCAGATTTTCATCCACAGACGACTGGTTTTGGCTGTGGGGAGGGGTATTTGTACTGTGTGAAAAATATAAGCAGCACAGAACAACGATTCATATGCTCACTGTTTCTAAATTATGACCAGAAATGGATAAATAGTAAGTCTGCTGTTTAAAACAAATAAAGAACCAATGTAGGAGAATAGTTAGTTATAGAATAGATTATCAACTGTGTGAAACTGTGCTGTGCGATACACTGTGTCATGTACTTTGCGATAATACATGCAAGCATGTATGACATTACAAAAATTATGTTTTCTATTATGAGTGGACATTATACTCATAATGCAACTAATTTTCTGTTCTATTGTTTTCTTGACCTCAACCAATTTAATGATTGTGAGAAGTTAGTATGTAGATCCATCCCAAAAAGACTTTCAGATTTTTCTTCTTTTTAGAAGAAGCCCTGGTACTTTCCCCAAGGTCCTGTGTTGGGAGCTCCTTGTCATTGCAAAATGCTAATGAGGGATGCTTCCCTCACAGGCTGGGGAGCAATCCTAGACAGTAGCTCACCTGAAGGTCTGTTGAGTGGTCATCAGCTCTCCTGGCACATCACATTTTTCTTGCTCTCAAAATCTTCCTTTCAGACTTCAGGGGCCACCATGTTCTTGTCTGGAAAGACAACACATAGGTGGTTGCCTATATACATCTTCAGGGGGGTTTGCGTTCGGGTCCACTTTGCAAACTGGCGCACCAGATCCTCCTGTGGTCTCAGGGAAAGCTACTCACTCAGGGAAGCTTATATCCCTGGGTGCCAAAACCAGGGAGCAGACACCCTGTCAAGGCAGGGACTGATGCCCAGGGAATGGAGGCTCCACCCAGAGGTGGTGGAGCAGTTATCGAGGGTGTTTGGCCAGGTGGAAGTGGATCTGTTTGCATCTCGAGAGACCTCACACTATGGTTTTCCCTCATGCATCCAGCTCCTCTGGGGCTGGATGCTGTGGTGCAGCTGTGGCCAAGGCTATGCCTGTACACTTTCTATACGTTCTGGAGAGAGCCGTGACAAGGTGTGTCTCCTCAAGGTAGCCCCGCTGTGGCTGGGCCAAGTATGGCTCTCAGATCTTGTGTCTCTCCTCGATGGCTCTCCTTGGGAGACTCCTGTCAGGAGGGACCTTCTATCACAGACAGGGGGTATAATTCAACAGCACTCATTTCCACTGTCTTCCAAACCATCTGAGATGAACTTAGGCCCAGAGAACTTAACGCGATCTCTGAATTGAACAGTTGTATAGCTTCTTGCATAACAGACATTAAAGTTGCATTTCTTGATGCAGCAGTAGACTGTGTTAAATAACAATTGTTTTCCAAAGAACTCCCGAGCCCATGTGGCAATATTGTACACAGTAGCATGATAGTTTCTCATGCAATGCCATCTGAGGGCTCAAAGGTCACGCACATTTAACAGAGGTCTTCTGTCTTGCCCTACACGGCATTGACAATTCTGTCAGGACCACTACCGTCAAATACGATTGACAATTAGCTCAGTTTGGATTGGCGGTATGGTTCCATTCTGGGCGAGAACCCCCTGCGCATCCATGCATGGATAAGAGCAGGGAGAGCAGCAATAATCCCCCTTGGGGTAAACAGAACAGAACCAACATGAATGTTTCCAAATATAATTTAATTCAAGATTTTAAAGGTCCCGTATTATGCCCCTTTTCACAAGATGTAAAATAAGTCTCTGATGTCCCCAGAGTGTGTATGTGAAGTTTCAGCTCAAAATACCCAACAGATCATTTTTTACAGCATGTTTAAATTGTCATTTTTTGGGGCTCAGAAAAACGCGCTGTTTTAGTGTGTGCCCTTTAAATGCAAATAAGCTGCTGCTGGACGACCCAGGGGGCGGAGCTTCATGAGCTCGCGCTCAGTCTATCAGAAACTCTCAGTGACGGTGTTCATTTCGAGTCGGACAATAATGCCTACAGAGACAGAGTGCTGTATAGAGATGGAACAGCCAGGTATAGTTTAGTAGTTTAATTACGGTTATTATAGCGTATTTGTCATCTGCTTGTATGTATCCATTATTAATAGCCTACAAGTCTGCTGTTTTGGACCAGGTCCGAATGATGATCAAACATATACTGATGAGTTTAATAAAGTTTATTGTACATCACACAAAAGATGAAGCCTCAGTTTTACTTCAGAACATCACCGTAAGAGCTGAGTAAACACAGTAAGTTATAAGAAGTGCGCAAGTACATAAACGAATTTCGGTAGAGTTGAGGGAGCATTCCTGTGGGCGGAGATTAGTCAAAAAATGGTTCTAGCGACGTCATTAAAGAAGGAAGTAGAGGGATGTAGTCCAAACAGGCTGTTCAATGTAGGCGACTTCTGTTAAATAAAATATCTCGCTTGGCATTGAACTTTGAGCTTTATAATTTTACAGATATTATTTATACTCTAACAACAACATTACACACTAACTAAAGTTTGAAACATGGGATCACGAAGAACGGGACCTTTAAGTACAACATAATTCGAGAATTTATTCTGATTCAAGGGGAATCAGAATGCCAAATCCTGACTGGGCGAGAGGAGGAGCTGGGGATGGAGGAGGGTAATTAGCTCCTGAGAAACACGATAGCTGCTGATGAGCTTATATGTATATGGTGATAGGCGTCGTATTCCTATAGGTAGATGTGGATTAGCTGAGAGTCAGCTGATGCTAGGTTGACTAACATGACCTGCCAGAACTAACGCTACGCTTGATAATAATAAAAAAAATTCCCAACTTAGCTGACTGTGTGCAATAGACAGGGATAAATATCTCTCCTTTAAAGAATACAGTCGCTCAACATGTTGAAGGACTGAAACAACAAATCGGGCGTTATTTCAGTGAGGATTTAATTTTAATTGCTTGGGTAATAGATCCTTTCAGTTGCCCAGGAAAATACCTTTCAGTTGACATTGAGGAGCAGTTAGTCGAATTAAAGAGTGACACCAGATTGTGACACGTCTATAGGTCTTGCTCTCTGCCTTCGTTTTGGTTAAGTGTGATGACTGAATATCCTCAGTTGTGTGACGCTGCCCTAAAATTACTTCTTCCATTTGCATTAACTTATCTGTGCGAGGCTGGACTTTCAAAATTGACTGCCTTGAAAACCAAATACCCAAATCGTCTCGAAGTGGAGGATGACATCAGGCTTACGCTGTCCAACATTGAACCACGAATTGCGGTTCTTTATAAAAAAGAAACAAGCGTGGGTGTCCCACCGATTGATTATGTCATGGCTAACGAGACACACACTTTGTCCGAATTTGCATAATTCGTATTCATATGTGACTGTTTTTACAATGCAAGATGAATCTAATGCAACATGTTTTACATCTTAAATAGTTATTACAACCGAGTTCTCTTCTTCAAAGTAGATATGGTGTTCAGAAACTTTTTTGATAATTCATGTTCCAAACATGTCCGTTATATAGTTTTATAAAATCTATCTATCTATAATACAAATTATTATAGATTAGTGTTACGTATATGTGGTGAAATGCAGTTGTTGCGTTGGGTTGTGGCTGTCTTTCCGACCACACCCCCTAGGTAACTATTTGTTATCAAGTCCTGGTTAGGGGAGTGTATATAAAGGATTGAAGTAACGCAAGCGGGTGTTGCATCATACTCAGCTGATCGCATTTCCGGATCTGCGCTGTTTTGCACGAGGGCCCCTTCGTGAGGCTGAAACTTGTTTGGGCGCTTATTGTACCCATGTATACTCGATCATTTGTTGCCGAGCGTTCTCTGCATCAGGGAATTGCGGGCTATTTGTATTATGGTGCCTCTTCAGGCGACTGCTGCTGTCTATATGTGATCCATAAAAGTTTGGCTGCTGGATGGATGCCGTGATCCGTATTAGCTGGTGTTTAAACCACTCTGTGAGCGGGCTATTTATGTTGCTTCCGGCTTTGCATGGTTTGTAGCATGGTCTACAACAGCATGGCGTGCAGCTCCAGCACTGCTGTTTTGTTTTAGTTTGGTTTGTTTTTCATTTGTATTGCATTTATTACCTTTGTTTTGTAATTGCCAGATTTGCTTTGCCTTCATTTGGTTTATATTTAATATTTTTGTTTTGTATTTACTAGTTTTGTTTTGTCTTCATTTGTCTTATATTTAATATTTTTGTTTTGTATTTATCAGTTTTGTTTTGCCTTCATTTGTCTTATATTTAATATTTTTGTTTTGTATTTATCAGTTTTGTTTTGCCTTCGTTTGTGGTGCACTTATCAGTTTTGTTGTGTTTTTGTCTTGCATTTATTATTTTTGTTTTGTATTTACCAGTTTTTGCTTTGTTTGCATCTGGTGTGGTTGCATCTTGCCTTTGTTTGTTTTGCATTGATTAATTCCGTTTTGTATTTAATAGTTTTGTTTGATATTTAATAATTCTGTCTAATTTTCTTGACCTTGGTTTGTTGTGTTGAATGTTGTATTTCCTTGAATTTGGTTTTTCTTTGTTTTTGCTGGAGCTGGGGGCCTGAGGAAGGCAGACTAGCCGTTCCTTTGTGGAAATAGCCCTCTTCCCAAAGTGGTGTGGATTTGCAGTGAATTTATTTAGTGTAATTGTGGTTTGGTGCACGTGTGGATATCTACTAGTATAGGCATCATTGAAGCCCGGCATCTACAGTAGCCTGCCTCCCGATTGGTAAGCCCCAGCTCTTGGGTTGTTTGTATTTTCTTTTTCTTTATTTTTTTCTGATCAATTTATTTCACCGTGTCAGTGGTTTGTTGTGGTTTATCCTTTTTTTTATGATTGCTCGATTTGAGTGAGACTTTTTAACGAACTGATTAATAAAGATTTACAACTTTTGTACCAAGTATCCACGTCTCTGGGTCATTTAGTAAAAAGAGAGAAATTGAACTTGTGGGCCTTTTTAAGTCTTTCCCGGGTAGTTAATCCCGGGTGGCGTAGTCGTTGCTTTTGGAATTAGTAGAATAGAGTATAAAATCTCTTTAACCATCTAACACCTCTGTGTCGCCACATATAGATAGTAGATAGATTTTATATAGAATATAATCAACTGTGTGAAACTGTGCTGTGTGATACATGTACTTTGCGATAATACATGCAAGCATGTATGACATTACAAAAATTATGTTTTCTATTATGAGTGGACATTATAATAATGTTAATACTATAGTTCCTATGATCCTGTTATTAGCATGTGTGATAGATTTTTTCATATTAATAAAATAGTAAACTGTATATTAAACTAACCATGTTTCTAACATCTAACCTTACTGCCCTTTTTAGGCCTAACATTCGAACACCATGTGCTAAAACGTTCTGTTCTGTGTTTTTGGATGTTGTATTTTTGCCATACCCCTTTTACTTTGGTTGTGTGAGTGTAAAAATGACAAATATGGGAAACGAAACTGGACAGATGACTAGGTTAGAACCTTGTGATTATCAATGAAGTAATCATTAAAGCAAGGTTTGCTTGACCTAGTAACAGAAGGGTTTGCATATGAAGAACCAATCAAATTCTTGTCATTTTGCCATACCTCCAAATTATATAAAAACTGTTGTATTCGTGTTTTCGGTGGGATTCTCAATGGAATTTGTCTGAGATCCTCCGGCCTTGCTTCTTCTTGGGAGAGATTCCCTGAGAACTGTTCGGGAACTCTTCCGGCCGTGATTAAAGCACTTGAAGGACATTTGCTGAAGTCTGTTTGTAGATCATTGCTGCGCAGCAAGGAAGCTAGTTAGAGGAACAGGTATTAGCACCCAGCCGACGTCAATGCGTAGACGCGCTAGGGTATAGGATTAGACTCAGCTAAAGTCGACTGTAGACTCACTGGAGTATAGACTAAACGTCGACCGCAGACGTTAGGGGACGTCTGTTGTAGACGAGAACCAGGGGACGTCGATTGTAGACGAGACCCAAGTACGTAGTTAGGTTTAGGGAAAAATCTACCACACATGCTCACAAGGTTTTTTTGTTGTTGTTGTTTTATAGGTGTGAGAATGACAGTGACCAGATACCGGCCCGAATGTGAACATGGACAACAAACTCTCCCTTGACTCTCTTCAAACTTTTTTTTTTTTTTCTGGGAGTGCTGTCTTCGTTCTGTGCACACAAATGCTCAGGCTGTCAGGGCAAATGCAAAAGGACAAATATGGGCATTAGTGAGTTGTACAGCTGCATTGGACTGATATTCTACTGGAATATGGGGAAGGTGAGCTCACTGATTTGAAGCGGGGAAGTTTTTTATTCTCCAATGCATAGAAACTCCAAATATCTTGGGGTAACATTTTTTTAAGTATACAGTAATAAAGTACTTACAAATAATTAGTTTATAGATCATTTATTGTTAACCCCTTACTAACCCAAAATGAAAAGTTTGCTGCTCATAAGTCATTCTGAATAGACACATAACCAAAATATATTTAGAGAGCCAACACTTGAGTGTTTACAGTTCATGAGTCAGAATTACCCACTATATATACAGTGAGGAAAATAAGTATTTGAACACCCTGCTATTTTGCAAGTTCTCCCACTTGGAAATCATGGAGGGGTCTGAAATTGTCATCGTAGGTGCAAGTCCACTGTGAGAGACATAATCTAAAAAAAAAATCCAGAAATCACAATATATGATTTTTAAACTATTTATTTGTATGATACAGCTGCAAATAAGTATTTGAACACCTGTCTATCAGCTAGAATTCTGACCCTCAAAGACCTGTTAGTCTGCCTTTAAAATGTCCACCTCCACTCCATTTATTATCCTAAATTAGATGCACCTGTTTGAGGTCGTTAGCTGCATAAAGACACCTGTCCACCCCATACAATCAGTAAGAATCCAACTATTAATATGGCCAAGACCAAAGAGCTGTCCAAAGACACTAGAGACAAAATTGTACACCTCCAAAAGGCTGGAAAGGGCTACGGGGAAATTGCCAAGCAGCTTGGTGAAAAAAGGTCCACTGTTGGAGCAATCATTAGAAAATGGAAGAAGCTAAACATGACTGTCAATCTCCCTCGGACTGGGGCTCCATGCAAGATCTCACCTCGTGGGGTCTCAATGATCCTAAGAAAGGTGAGAAATCAGCCCAGAACTACACGGGAGGATCTGCTCAATGACCTGAAAAGAGCTGGGACCACCGTTTCCAAGGTTACTGTTGGTAATACACTAAGACGTCATGGTTTGTAATCATGCATGGCACGGAAGGTTCCCCTGCTTAAACCAGCACATGTCAAGGCCCGACTTAAGTTTGCCAATGACCATTTGGATGATCCAGAGGAGTCATGGGAGAAAGTCATGTGGTCAGATGAGACCAAAATAGAACTTTTTGGTCATAATTCCACTAAACGTGTTTGGAGGAAGAAGAATGATGAGTACCATCCCAAGAACACCATCCCTACTGTGAAGCATGAGGGTGGTAGCATCATGCTTTGGGGGTGTTTTTCTGCACATGGGACAGGGCGACTGCACTGTATTAAGGAGAGGATGACCGGGGCCATGTATTGTGAGATTTTGGGGAACAACCTCCTTCCCTCAGTTAGAGCATTGAAGATGGGTCGAGGCTGGGTCTTCCAACATGACAATGACCCGAAGCACACAGCCAGGATAACCAAGGAGTGGCTCTGTAAGAAGCATATCAAGGTTGTGGCGTGGCCTAGCCAGTCTCCAGACCTAAACCCAATAGAGAATCTTTGGAGGGAGCTCAAACTCTGTGTTTCTCAGCGACAGCCCAGAAACCTGACTGATCTAGAGAAGATCTGTGTGGAGGAGTGGGCCAAAATCCCTCCTGCAGTGTGTGCAAACCTGGTGAAAAACTACAGGAAACGTTTGACCTCTGTAATTGCAAACAAAGGTTACTGTACTAAATATTAACATTGATTTTCTCAGGACACCAGCTGAGACGGAGCTGATAGACTTAGACGGGGACTTGTCAACTCCCACCCTATCCCACCTGGTATCTGAATCATCTTCCATGTTTGTAGAATACACAAAAGACTTTAAAGACTATTCAGGTACTGCTTTGTCAACCTGTTTGGACAATAATCTGTCAGTTTGTTCAAAAATTCCACTGCCTATAAGAGACTGGGATTAATTATTTGCTTCAACCTGTGTGGACTGTGTCATAATTACTGTTGCTGGATGCTTGCAGCCCTGCGCTGTTTCTGGGGATGCCCTGCCGGGACGTCGAGCCTTGGATCGCTTGGATCGCTCCATCTCGGCCCGTCGACCTGTCTGCTCAGTCTTGGCTCCTCCCACAATCTGCTCCCACCAGAGACCCTCAGCTTAGTGGCTCCTCAGGTTCTCTCACCCCACCTGCTCCCCCTTGGTCAGTCATCACACCACTTACGCCACAGACTCACGGGCCATCTGCTGAGCTCCGCCCCTTCACCCCTACAGCTGCAGCAGGATCCTCCTTCCCGTCAGCCTCGCCTCTGTCCTCGATCACACAAGATTAAGTCTCATTCACGGCAGAAGTGTGAAAGGTTCATTGAGTGAGAACAATTTAACATGAATTGAACTGTTCTCCTTGGCAGACATTAGACAATAATGGGTGTTTAAAGGGCAATAAAATATTTTATCAGCATCTTATCAGCCTTCTCTAAAAACTCAAAATATGATCTTAGAAATATGATCCTGTTTTGAAATGAAGCATGACCACACTAGCTGTGGTTAAACATTATTATACGATATTCACATCATATTTGTATGCATTACAATTATATTCTTAATATCTATTTTTTTTTTTTTTTTTATGTTTGAGCTTATATATATATCCATATTAATAATAGTCTGAGTAATTCTGAGTCTTAAACTGTAAACTCTCAAGTGTTTGGCTTTCTAAATACATGTTGGTTATGTGTCTATTTAGAATGACTAATGAGTAGCCACCTTTTTATTTTTGGTATGGCATTTATGCCCTTCTTGCCAAAATGGGGGGTGTGGGGTAAGGAATTAAAATATGGTGATTCTATCCTGTATGTGGATGGAGCTTAACCACTATCAGATTGATTAACATTAGTACCACCTTGTGTAAGAAACATGGGGGGAAGAGAATCCAGTGACAAACAATCCAGCTGTCGGAATCCATTTCCCATAAATCCCTCATCATGGAGATGGGGGAATGGATTCCGCTGGATTGTTCGCCATTGGAATCCATTCCCCCACCTCCATGATGAGAGATGTTGATGTAGTAGCTCAAAATATGCTGATTCTATCCTCATGTGGATGGAGCCTAACCAGCATCACTTTGATAAATATTAGAACCTCATTGTGTAAGAAACATGGGGGAACAGAATCCTACGGCAAACAATACAGCTGTTGGAGTACGTTCCCCCACCCATATGATGAGAGATGTTGATGTAGTGGCTCAAAAGATGCTGATTCTATCCTGTGTGTGCATGGAGCTTAACGAGCATCAGTTTCATGAACATACTTACCACCTTTTGTAAGAAACATGGGAGGAACAGAATCTGACAGCAAACAATACAGCTGTCAGTATCCATTACCCCACCCATATGATGAGAGCTGTTGATGTAGTGGCTTAAAAGATGCTGATTCTTTCCTGTGTGTGCATCAGGGGTTTGCCCAAAGCAAACTACCTTTTTTGGAAAGGCACGGATAATGCTTCAAAATAATAACGATTAACGAATAATTCTGCCAAATGAAATGAGCGCAAATCAAATAGCAGTGTTGCTGTTGCTGTAATCAACTGAGATACATATATTTTTTTCAACTTTATGATAAGTCTATTTAAATGTTTTAAGCTTTGTATGATTTGTTAGAGTGAGACAGAGAAATATGTAGCCTCTCTCAGAGACAAAATTTTTGCAGGTATACACTTTATAATTTGTTCATATTTGTTCTGGAAAATTATATATATATATATATATATATATATATATATATATATATATATATATATATATATATATATATATATATATAAAAATATATATATATATATATATATATATATATATATATATATATATATATATATATATATATATATATTAGGGGTGTAACAGTTCAGATTACTCACGGTTCAGTTTTAGGGGCACGGTTTCAGTAAAAAAATGACTTAAAATAAAAATATAATATATAAGAACAAATAATCAAACTACAAGCAACAGCCCAAGTAAATACAATAGAGCAAAGATACAAATAAAATAAACATTGCGTTTCAGGTTTTTATTTAGGCATCTAAGAGTAGTTTTAAGGGACAGAAATTGAATAAAGTAATCAAATGTAAAATACCATTGCACATAAGCATCAGTGTATCATTATTAAAGATTCAAAAGCCATTGATTTCCTTGTCTTTTGTTGTTTGATTAACATTTAAAATACAGACACCAGTAATATTAGGCTGCTGTCACTTTAAGACAATGCACATTTCCAAAATACTGATACTGATTCACGTACATTCTGTTTGCATTCACTTAAGACATAGCCTACCGTTTGCTCAGATACTTGACAAGATGGGCATGTTGACCAAATATTTGTGTGAATTTATCCATTAGAACTCAATATTTGTGAGCTATGTACACACAAATCTCACAGCGCACGCGAGAGTTCTCTTTCATGTCTTCTTTGAATGTTTAAATTGGCAAGGCTTAAATAACTACCTCTCACCTGCCTTTGCGTGCTATCATATCCAAGAGTTTATGCTTGAAAGTGATGTGAAAATCATCCTGCCTTCTCATTCACATAAAACAATACAATACATTGATTTAAAATTTGTAAGACACTTTTTGTTTAGAAAGGCAATATACGTGGGGGCGTGAATGATCATGAATAATGCTGCGATTCACACTTGAGAAGACAATGACCCGCATAATGAGCTGCATAATGAGCCTTTCAGTCAGGTATGTCACTGAGAGGGTACCACAAGAAAGAATGCGAGGACAAAAGAAATATATTGCTTTTAATTTATTTAGAATATAGTTAACAATATAATCCAAATATAAATGAAAGTCAAAAGCACATTTTGAGTACACAGTAATACCTGGAAATAAATCCTGTTCAAATAGACTGTATGGGCCATTCTAGAGAATTGGTTCAAAGTTAGAGCTGGAAACATCTTGAAAAAAAATGTGTCTTTTTCCAAAGAGGGGAAGCTCATTTTCAGCCTACATCATAAAAATTGTCCATTTATTTATAGGTAAATGTGGGAGTGCTTGGGGCACTACTATGATAGTGATCAAAAATCACAATTTGTTTTTTTTTTTTCCTTTCTTTCTTCCCTATATCATTACTTGTGTTAAAATATTAATTGTTTACATATAAGAATATTTCTGCACACTGTATTCGCAAAGTGAATTTTGTTGTTTTGTGTGTGTGTGTGTGTGTGTGTGTGTGTGTGTGTGTGTGTGTGTGTGTGTGTGTGTGCCAATGTGTGTGTGCCAATGTAGAAAAAAATTAATAAAGAGAATGTTAAAAAAACAAAAACAAAAAAAGTACTATTTTTAAAAGACTAAGAAGGCTCGACACAACATGAAACTTTGCTCGAAGTATCACCAGAGGCTCTAGTGTTTTAAAATTAGCGTTTTTTTGATGCTATCATAGTCATGCCCCAAGCACTCCAATTCAAAAGGCAATTTGAACGAAAACGAAAATACGGTCAAACTTAAAAGTGGCCTTTCCATTCTAATTATGCTTTTCAAAGAAAGTTTGTCTCTGGTAGATTAACAAAAAGACACTAGGTTGCATTTTGACGACAGTTATCCTTTAACGTAGAAATCACGTGACCAATGACAAACGAAGCCTCACTTTCTGTCCAATCACGTGCGCGATTCATTTTGCATGTCACCCAGATTACTTTACTGGTAAGTTTTCATTCAGACTTATTCAATTACATTTTTAAATACCCAGTCATACAATTAAAATAAATACAAATTATTTCAGGAAAAAAAATAATAATAATAATAAAAATATATATATATATTTTGCCATATGCATTTCATATGTGTACATTATTCTTCTATTACATCATATTGATATTCATACTGGCATAAAATACCACAGCTTAATGGTTAAACAAATTTATCACAGAGAGAAATTCAACATACACACACACGCACTGTTAGTTTATTACTTGTGCACGTAACATGAAACTTGGGAATGCATGGTGGCTGCGTTGTCCGATGAAGCTTCTTTCACAGGGTTTTGGCTGCTTTTTTCTTTGCGTTGTTTTCGATACTCTCGAAGCTTTGAATCTATTCCTGGAACAATCAGGGGAAAGCCTCAGTGCTTCATGAGGCTTCATTTGCCCATCCCTACCAGATGTCGCTAATGCACATTGTGTTAAAAGCTTCGAGCAATGAACCGTTTTTCGACACAATTTGATGAAAGCCTCAAATGCTTCAGAAAACCTTGGTTTCCCATCACTACAAAATAACACAAATAATAACTAAGCACCAGGGAAGACAAGGATCAAAACTGAACACCAGAACTGAAACCAAACAAACAGTCGTACAAGGACAAGACCTGACAAAGAACACAGGAAATACTGGGGTTTAAAGGGTTTAAATACCTACGTCATATGCCGGCATCTATCACCCGTGAATGCGCGTCGACCGTTGCCGGAAGCCAGTTATTTTCATTTATAAAGTTTTAAATATGTATATTTTTACGACGAAACCGCACGGATTACCCTCAGAAGGCCTTCGTTTATCCCCCTGGAGCCGGATGGATTACTTTTGTGAAGGATGCATGCACATTTTTGGGACTTGAAGGAGGTGGACCCCATAACTTGACATTATAACCACTGAAAGATCTAAGACATTTTCTAAAATAACTGAAAATGTGTTCGTCTGAAAAATGATTGACATATGCATCTCGAACGGCTTGAGGGTGAGTAAATCATGGGTTTAATATCATTTTTGGCCGAACTATCCCTTTAAATGCACAAGCGCTAACAATCTAACAAGACACACCTGGGAACAATCAAGACTAATGAACAGGGGCAACCAATTAACAAAAGGACTACAAACATGGAACAGGGAACACAAAACACTTCAACATAAGTCCAGCGGCAAACAGAGGATGATCCATCTGTTATATGTTCCCTTTGTTATTGTGCAGTACTCCCCTCCCTCGTTGTTTCACCTTGTGTGTATTTACCATTGACTGATTAATAAATGCTTACAGCAGTCTCCTCCATCATCCTGATCATTCTGTGACAAGGATATTATTCATCTTATTCTTATTCAAATTATATGAATACCAAATGTTCTGTGCCAGGGTTAAAATAATGTAGCAATTTTATTAAATTAACTGGGTTGTCCAGCAGGAATCTTAAAAAGATCGTTTGTCTAGTGATTTAACAGACAGATATTTCATAAGGTACACATCTGTCATCGGTATAAATATAATGTCACATACAATGTGTCAGGATTATGCTCTGTTCATTGTGTTTGGTTCTGTCATTTTAACCCTTGTGTGGTGTTCATATTTTTGTTACTCAGCCAGTGCTCGTGGGTCTGGTGGACCCGCTGCATTTTTTGGTTTTTAAAGGAGAAGTTCACTTTCAAAAAAACTTTTGCTGATAATTTACTCACCCCCATGTCATCCAAGATGTCCATGTCTTTCTTTCTTCAGTCGCAAAGAAATTAAGGTTTTTGATGAAAACATTCCAGGATTTCCCCCCATGTAATGGATTCTATTGGGACCCAAACGGTAGAAGGTCCAAATGACAGTTTCAGTGTAGCTTCAAAGGGCTTTAAACGATACCAGACGATGAATAAGGGTCTTATCTAGCGAAACGATCGGTCATTTCCAAAATAAATAAAAAAGTTTAAGTTTTATAAGCACAAACGCTCGCCTTGCTCTGTTCTGTGATGCGCGTTGAAGACGTCACGTAATACGCAATTACGTTGAAAAGGTCACGCTTGACGTGTTTACAAATGTGAGGACCATATACACATTTTCAAATTTATTTGTATCAGTTTATCGTTTAAAATGCCCATTTCGTGTGCGTATCCTGGGTGTTTTAATATTAAAAAGCCAAAAAGAACATTTTCTTCAGGACAGAAATTTTTCAAGCGTGACCTTTTCAACGTAATTGCGTATTACGTGACGTCACGAACGCGCATCACAGAACAGAGCAAGGCGAACATTTGTGCTTATAAAACTTAAACTTTTTTATTTATTTTGGAAATGACCGATCGTTTCGCTAGATAATACCCTTATTCATCGTCTGGTATCGTTTAAAGCCCTTTGAAGCTGCACTGAAACTGTCATTTGGACCTTCTACCGTTTGGGTCCCAATAGAATCCATTACATGGGGGGAAATCCTGGAATGTTTTCATCAAAAACCTTATTTCTTTGCGACTGAAGAAAGAAAGACATGGACATCTTGGATGACATGGGGGTGAGTAAATTATCAGCAAAAGTTTTTTTGAAAGTGAACTTCTCCTTTAATTCAACAGAATCAAAAATGTTATGTTAAAATACTCAACAGATGTTTACTTCATCCCAATTACAAGCAATATAAACAGCATATATGGTTAAAATTTTCTCTTTATCTTTGTTAGATCACATTTAAGAATTGCAACCTCGTGTGGGAATGGCAGGAGTAGAAACACAAAACTCACTCTTGCACTTTTTCACACTTACACACAATCTCTGTTTCACACGCAGGCACGCACACACTCATGCACACACATACACACATACACACACCCACAACACACACACAGACACACACAAAACACCGCCCCCCCCCCCCCCACACACACACACACACACATACACACATACACATACACACACACACACACACACACACACACACACACACACACACACTCACTTGGATATGTGGTGTACGGTCACTCTCCATAGGCATAATGGTTTTTCTAATGTACAAACTGTATAATCTATCCCCCTATACTAATCCTACCCCTAAACCTACCAATCACAGAAAACTTTTGGCATTTTTTGAATTTCAAAAAACACCATTTAGTATGTTTTAGTATGAGGACACAGATGTCGTCATAAACCATGTTTACGTTGTAATACCCATGTTATTATATACATTTGTGTCCTCATAAACCATATAAAAGAACACACACACACACTAACAGCAAGCCCTGACAGGAGCAGGACAGAGTAAAGGTACACAGGACCTACAATTTCCACACCTTTATTAGCCCCGGGTCCAGTGGACCCGAACATCCTGTGTGTAATATAAATGTGTAGGGGGGGTGTACAGTGTGTTTTCATTGAAAATGTGTTCTGATATATATTCCTCACAGAAAATGAGCTAAGGCCAATGAGTCTCAGTTTGAAAAAATAATTAATTGTATCATTTTTCTTTTGATAAAAAATGAAAACGGGTCCAACAGACCCGAACACCATACAAGGGTTAAGGCCTTGTCCACACTAATACGTTTTTGTTTGAAAGTGCATCTTTTTCTCTCTGTTTTGGCCGTCCACACTGAGACAGCATTTTTATTTATGAAAACAAAGCTTTTTGAAAACACCCTCCGAAGTGGATACATTTGAAAACGGCGTTTTCGTGTTGTAGTGTGGACTGTCATATTGGAGGCATTTAAAAGCAAGGGCGTTGATCAACCCTCGGACTCAACTGAGGAGGCGGACCCACCAAACCGAGCTGTACTGGCCGCTATTGCTGCGCTGCGAAATGAAGTTACTCAGATTAAAGATGACATCTGCGCCACCATCGATGGTCGTATACAGACGGTGTATACTGTGCTGAGAGGCGAATTGGCCACAACTAAAGAAGAATTGCAGACATCCATTTCGACCCTGGAGAAAACCGCGACCTCGCATGCTAACACTATTGGAGAGATAGAGAAGTCTGCCTCACACCAGTCGGACGATGTCACTGCACTTCAACGTCAAGTCACCCGCCTGAGCTCTGAAGTAGAAAAACTAACTGAGAAATGTGAAGACCTAGAAGGGCGCTCGAGGAGACACAACATCCGGGTCATCGGAGTCCCGGAGGGGACTGAGGGACCCAGACCGAGAGACTTTATCGCCGGGTTGCTGCAAGAGGTGCTATCCCTGAATGAGAAGCCTCTCATTGATAGAGCACACCGGACCCTCCGAAGACGGCCCGAGCCTCATGAGCCACCCAGACCATTTGTACTGAGACTACACTACTTTCACACGCTCGAGGATATCCTACGCAAGGGCTGCAGCGGAGAAACAGCTCTTTCACGGTGGTAAGAGGATTCAAATCTTCCCGGACTATCCGCCTGCCGTAGCTAAAAAGAGGGCACTATTCAACCGCACGAGGGAGCTGCTACGGGGCAAACCTGGAGTCAGGTATGGCCTCCTCTATCCTGCCAGGCTCCTGATAACCCATAACGGCACGCAGATCTCGTTCATAGATGCCAAAAAAGCGGAGGAATATGCCGAACGCCTATCGACTCCGAGCTCAACTGAAGCGAGACAGAAGGACGCGTAACGTTAAACTGATCCAATCACTGCTGATGCGGAGAAGCAAGATATTCAGAAAGGTGGTTGTGTTCTAGTCAGTCTATGGTTCTAGTTCACGTTAGCTTTTATGGCTAGCGCTAGCACAACACTAGCTGTTTCCTTTCCACGTGAGTTAAAGACTTGTACAAAACATTACACACAGATGGTGCCTCATTATCTGACAAAAAAAACACCATTTTCATTAGAAGAATATTTGGAAAATGTTATGTCCCGCATCATACAAACCGAGGTTTGCGCTGTTATTTTATTTTTTCTCTTTCTCTTTCTGATATCTTATCCAGAGCCCTGATAATTGTTCAGTTAATTTGACGTTAGCTCTTTAAAGTGTGGAAAGGGTTCGCTGTTATTGAAAGATATTCAAAGTGTTATTTCCTGAAGTTACGACACAATTATACTGTTATTGAAAGTTATTTAAACTGTTATTGCCTGGAGTCACAACTTTATACGTTTTTGTTCATACATGCATTTATTTCTCCTTTTTATTTTATTTTTATTTTATTTACATACATGGGTGTGTATATATGTGTATGTATGTATGTATGTATATATACATAATTATTATTTTTAATTTTAATTTTAATTTTTTCCTAAAAATCTGATTACAGTTTTAATTTTTAGCTAGATATATGGATATTTGTGGGTATGGCACATGCGCGTGTGTGTGCACCCATGGATACGATATCACTATGGCACTTCAATTAGTTATATTTTCTACTCTTCACTAAACTACCTAAACATTTTGTGTAAGTTACCAAGCTATGTGATCACAGATAGGAGTTAGCATCAGGCCACCAGAAGGTGTGGGGAAGTTACTGGTTTGTTTATTTGTACGTACTTCCTTAAGAAGGCTCGCGCCACATTCACTTTGAATTGGCTAGAGTAGTTTTGTTTTTATTTGTTATTATGGAGATTGGATTGACCTCGATAATGGATGTGGGGGGGACTGGGGTAGTGGGGAGGGGAGGGATAGGAGGACCATTCACTCAAATCCTAAACATTGACAACTGTACTGCTATGGATACTGTACTAACCACATTTTCCAGATGTATGATAGTTTAAACAATCAAACCAGAGGGCTGAAGGGTCTCACATTTTCCAGCTGGAATGTACGCGGAGTAAATAACCCAGTCAAAAGGGGTAAAATTCTGACCCACCTAAAATCACTGACCTCAGACATTATGTTCCTACAGGAAACTCATCTGAAGAATGGCTCGCATGGCAGGTTAAAAGCAAATTGGATAGGGGAAGTTTACCACTCAAACTTTTCATCCAAAGCAAGAGGTGCGGCCATTCTACTGAGAAAAGGTGTGCCCTTTTTACAGAAAAAAACAATCACTGATAAAGAAGGCCGCTATATTATAGTGATTGGTGAAATCCATAACATTTCCCTTTCTCTAGTTAATATATATGCTCCCAACTTAGATAACCCCATATTCTTTCAGAAGGTTTTTTCACTGATACCAGACATTTCACAAACACACTTGATAATAGGGGGCGATTTTAATACTGTCCTCGACACATATCTTGATAGGTCCTCCACAAAAAGACTCCCAAGGAATGCCTCTAGTGAATTTTTAAATACGTTCATTAATAACACTAATGTACTGGATATATGGAGAGCGATGAACCCTACAGGCAGGGACTACTCATTTTATTCACCTGTACATAACTCCTACAGTAGGATAGACTACTTCCTGGTGGATGCCAAACTCATACCGTCCACATTAAATGCTAAATATCACAGTATAGTTATTTCGGATCACAGCCCGCTCACCTTTTCGGTGTGTTTAGATCATGTAGATAAACCACACACCTCTTGGAAACTGAACTCGCATTTACTTACTGAAAATAAATTTTGCGAATACTTAAAAGACCAGATTTCTCTATACTTTGAAATGAACGATAACCCTGATACCTCTCCCTCCATCCTCTGGGAAGCATTCAAGGCTTATATAAGAGGCTGTATCATCTCGTTTGAAGCTTCTAGACAAAAAGTAAATAAGACTAAATTAAAAGAATTGGAAGATCAAATTAAATTACTTGACATAGAAAACGCGCGCGCCCCCTCTATTATATTACATAGGAAAATAGCAACACTTAAGTATGAATATAACAAAATTATCTCTGCAAAACTAAGTAAAACATTCCTCTATACTAGGCAAAAATATTTTGAATTTGGTGACAAACCACACAAACTACTAGCTAGACAACTTAGAAAAATGGAAAATGACAGAACGATACACAAGATAAAAGCCCACAATAATACAATACTTACTAAGCCTAAAGATATCAATGACAGGTTTCTTGAACTTTATACTAATTTGTATACCTCAAAGACTACTTCAGACTCTGTAACTATTAATGCATTTTTAGATAAATGTGAACTTCCCAGACTGAGCAAGGAAGATTGTGATTCCTTGAACTCTGACCTCACAATTGCAGAGGTTCGGAGCGCCATTGCCTCCCTAAAGAGTAATAAGACACCTGGTCCTGATGGACTTTCAGGGGAACTATACAAAACATTCAGTGAGAATTTATCCCCGTACCTGTTGAAATTATATGAACATTCTCAGATACAGGGTAACTTACCCCCCACCTTAACTGAGGCTGTGATCACATTGATTCACAAAAAAGGGAAGGACTCACAGGAAGTAGGCGCTTATCGTCCTATTTCCCTCCTTAATGTCGATGGGAAATTATTTGCCAAGATATTAGCAAATAGGCTGAATCCTTTATTGGGAAAGCTAGTTCATATGGATCAGACGGGTTTTATACCAAATAGGAGTGCTAATTTTAATCTTAGACGCCTTTTCAATATTATGTATACAAAGAGAGCTCCATCCACTGATCTGGTCATACTTGCACTTGACGCCGAGAAGGCATTTGACCAGATTGAGTGGTGTTACTTATTTGAAGTTCTTAATAGGTTCAATTTTGGAAATAAATTCCTGTCACTAATCAAACTCATTTACAAAAATCCTACAGCTCAAATATTAACAAACCGGACAATATCCTCTCCGTTCAGCTTGCATAGAGGAACAAGGCAGGGGTGTCCCCTATCCCCTTTAATTTTTGCATTGGTTATTGAACCTCTAGCCCAATGTATTAGAATGGAACCCCAGATTTATGGTTACGCCACCAAGGACACAAATAATAAGATATCATTGTACGCAGATGACATCCTTTTATATATAACAAGGCCTCAAATCTCCATCCCTAATCTTCTCGATAAAATCAACCTGTTTGGGACCTTTTCGGGTTATCGTATCAATTGGTCTAAAAGTGTTTTAATGCCGGTCCAAATGAATGACTTAGCATGCCTAGACCATTTTCCATTTACAGTTTCTCCAGAGAAATTCACCTATTTGGGGATAGAAGTGACAAAACAGTATTCATCTCTATTCCAAGCAAACTTCCCTCCTCTAATAGAGCGATTGCAGACTAGATTATCATTCTGGGATACTCTCCCAATTTCTTTAATTGGAAGAATTAATTGTATAAAGATGATTTTCCTCCCCCAATTACTATACCTATTTCAAAACATCCCAATGTTTTTAAAAAAATCTTTTTTTAAAAACCTAGATTCTTTAATAGTTCCTTTTCTGTGGGGACACAAAGTTCACAGAATAGGTAAAAAACATCTCTGTAGGCCAAAGTCAGAGGGGGGGTTGGCGCTCCCAGACTTTTTGCTATATTACTGGGCCTCAACAATTAAGATGTTTACCTTCTGGTTGAACACATCAATACCAATGTTTGATTGGCTAATGCTGGAGCGGGAGGACTGCCACCCATATTCCATGGCCGCAGTCCTGCTAGCTCCAGCTGCGGTTAATAAGTCCCTGTATAATAACAATCCTATCATTCATAGTATGATCCGTACCTGGAAACAAATCAAGATCACCTTTAATCTTAAACCAATTTCTCTTATGTTACCCATCAATAGAAATCCCACATTTGCCCCCTCCAATCTGGATGGAGCGTTTTCTACATGGAGTGAGAGGGGTGTTCAATGTATTGGTGATTTATACGTGGGAGGCGTTTTTGCTTCATTCACGCAACTACAGAGGAAGTATGAGCTGGGGAAAAATAATTTCTTTCGTTACCTTCAAGTTAGGGACTACGTTTGGAAATACTTAAGAGAATTTGAGACTGAACCACAATCTAAAATAGACGACTGTCTGAAATTGTCTCCTAACGAAAGTAAAATATCATGTATCTATAACAATCTCTTACTAATAAGCTCCCCGCCAACTGAAAAATATAAAAGAAAGTGGGAAGAAGAACTTGGTGAATCTATTCCAGACGATTTATGGAAAGAAAGTCTTGAAAACATACATAATTGCTCCGTTAACGCAAGACATTGTCTTGTCCAATTTAAAATTATACATAGACTTCATTATTCAAAAGAGAAACTACATAACATATACCCAGAAGTGTCACCCATGTGTGATAAGTGCCACTCTTCCGTAGCAACACTTCTCCATAGCTTTGCTCTATGCCCAAGGGTTCAATCGTTCTGGATTGATATATGTAACATTATGTCTGAGGTCATAGATACTCCAATCGAACCTGATCCCCTGTTTATCATTCTTGGAACATCAGAGACCTTTTCAATTAAGCGTGGCACAACAGCGTTTTCTCTCTTATTGCTTTATAATAGCAAAGAGATTAATCCTCATCTTATGGAAGAGCGCAACCGTACCGACTTCTAAGATGTGGTTAGAGGATTTAACTAATACACTTCATTTAGAAAGGATAAGATATGCACTGAGAAACAGGCTCAACATATTTAATAAAACATGGAAACCCCTCATATCATACCTAAAAACTACAAATCCAGTACAACAGTCCACATCCTAGCACACAATATATGACAATGGTAATGGTTCTAGAGTGAAGGTCTTTACGGGGAAGGGTGGAGATATATGGGAAAGGATCAGATGGGTGGATAGGGGGATGGAATAGTGTGGGGTATTGTGGTCAGTGTTTTTTTTTTTTTTTTTTTTTTTTTTTTTTTTTGTTACTTTTGGTTTGCCTTTTGTACCTCTTTAAGCTTTCTGTTTGTTTGTTTTTTATTTATTACTATTATTGTATGTATATATATATATATATATATATATATATATATATATATATATATATATGTGTATATATGTGTATATATATATATATACAGTGAGGAAAATAAGTATTTGAACACCCTGCTATTTTGCAAGTTCTCCCACTTAGAAATCATGGAGGGGTCTGAAATTGTCATCGTAGGTGCATGTCCACTGTGAGAGACATAATCCAAAAAAAAATAATCCAGAAATCACAATGTATGCTTTTTTAACTATTTATTTGTATGATACAGCTGCAAATAAGTATTTGAACACCTGAGAAAATCAATGTTAATATTTGGTACAGTAGCCTTTGTTTGCAATTACAGAGGTCAAACGTTTCCTGTAGTTTTTCACCAGGTTTGCACACACTGCAGGAGGGATTTTGGCCCACTCCTCCACACAGATCTTCTCTAGATCAGTCAGGTTTCTGGGCTGTCGCTGAGAAACACGGAGTTTGAGCTCCCTCCAAAGATTCTCTATTGGGTTTAGGTCTGGAGACTGGCTAGGCCACGCCAGAACCTTGATATGCTTCTTACAGAGCCACTCCTTGGTTATCCTGGCTGTGTGCTTCGGATCATTGTCATGTTGGAAGACCTAGCCTCTACCCATCTTCAATGCTCTAACTGAGGGAAGGAGGTTGTTCCCCAAAATCTCGCAATACATGGCCCCGGTCATCCTCTCCTTAAAACAGTGCAGTCGCCCTGTCCCATGTGCAGAAAAACACCCCCAAAGCATGATGCTACCACCCCCATGCTTCACAGTAGGGATGGTGTTCTTGGGATGGTACTCATCATTCTTCTTCCTCCAAACACGTTTAGTGGAATTATGACCAAAAAGTTCTATTTTGGTCTCATCTGACCACATGACTTTCTCCCATGACTCCTGGATCATCCAAATGGTCATTGGCAAACTCAAGAAGGGCCTTGACATGTGCTGGTTTAAGCAGGGGAACCTTCCATGCCATGCATGATTTCAAACCATGACGTCTTAGTGTATTACCAACAGTAACCTTGGAAACGGTGGTCCCAGCTCTTTTCAGGTCATTGACCAGCTCCTCCCGTGTAGTTCTGGGCTGATTTCTCACCTTTCTTATGATCATTGAGACCCCACGAGGTGAGATCTTGCATGAGCCCCAGTCCGAGGGAGATTGACAGTCATGTTTAGCTTCTTCCATTTTCTAATGATTGCTCCAACAGTGGACCTTTTTTCACCAAGCTGCTTGGCAATTTCCCAGTAGCCCTTTCCAGCCTTGTGGAGGTGTACAATTTTGTCTCTAGTGTCTTTGGACAGCTCTTTGGTCTTGGCCATGTTAGTAGTTGGATTCTTACTGATTGTATGGGGTGGACAGGTGTCTTTATGCAGCTAACGACCTCAAACAGGTGCATCTAATTTAGGATAATAAATGGAGTGGAGGTGGACATTTTAAAGGCAGACTAACAGGTCTTTGAGGGTCAGAATTATAGCTGATAGACAGGTGTTCAAATACTTATTTGCAGCTGTATCATACAAATAAATAGTTAAAAAATCATATATTGTTATTTATGTTTTTTTTTTTTTTTAGATTATGTCTCTCACAGTGGACATGCACCTAAGATGACAATTTCAGACCCCTCCATGATTTCCAAGTGGGAAAACTTGCAAAATAGCAGGGTGTTCAAATACTTATTTTCCTCACTGTATATATATATATATATATATATACAGTCAGGTCCATAAATATTGGGACATCGACACAATTCTAATCTTTTTGGCTCTATACACCACCACAATGGATTTGAAATGAAACAAACAAGATGTGCTTTAACTGCAGACTTTCAGCTTTAATTTGAAGGTATTTACATCCAAATCAGGTGAACGATGTAGGAATTACAACAGTTTGTATATGTGCCTCCCACTTTTTAAGGGACCAAAAGTAATGGGACAGATTAACAATCATTAATCAAACTTTCACTTTGGTTGCAAATTCTTTTGCAGTCAATTACAGCCTGAAGTCTGGAACGCATAGACATCACCAGATGCTGGGTTTCATCCCTGGTGATGCTCTGCCAGGCCTCTACTGCAACTGTCTTCAGTTTCTGCTTGTTCTTGGGGCATTTTTCCTTCAGTTTTGTCTTCAGCAAGTGAAATGCATGCTCAATCGGATTCAGATCAGGTGATTGACTTGGCCATTGCATAACATTCCACTTCTTTCCCTTAAAAAACTCTTTGGTTGCTTTCGCAGTATGCTTCGGGTCATTGTCCATCTGCAATGTGAAGCGCCGTCCAATGAGTTCTGAAGCATTTGGCTGAATATGAGCAGATAATATTGCCCGAAACACTTCAGAATTCATCCTGCTGCTTTTGTCAGCAGTCACATCATCAATAAATACAAGAGAACCAGTTCCATTGGCAGCCATACATGCCCACGCCATGACACTACCACCACAATGCTTCACTGATGAGGTGGTATGCTTTGGATCATGAGCAGTTCCTTTCCTTCTCCATACTCTTCTCTTCCCATCACTCTGGTACAAGTTGATCTTTGTCTCATCTGTCCATAGGATGTTGTTCCAGAACTGTGAAGGCTTTTTAGATGTTGTTTGGCAAACTCTAATCTGGCCTTCCTGTTTTTGAGGCTCACCAATGGTTTTCATCTTGTGGTGAACCCTCTGTATTGACTCTGGTGAAGTCTTCTCTTGATTTTTGACTTTGACACACATACACCTACCTCCTGGATGTGTTCTTGATCTGGCCAAATGTTGTGAAGAAAAGCATGTTGTGACCAAATGCTTCAGAACTCATTGGACGGCGCTTCACATTGCAGATGGACAATGACCTGAAGCATACTGCAAAAGCAACCAAAGAGTTTTTTAAGGGAAAGAAATGGAATGTTATGCAATGGCCAAGTCAATCACCTGACCTGAATTCGATTGAGCATGCATTTCACTTGCGGAAGACAAAACTGAAGGGAAAATGCCCCAAGAACAAGCAGAAACTGAAGACAGTTGCAGTAGAGGCCTGGCAGAGCATCACCAGGGATGAAACCCAGCATCTGGTGATGTCTATGCGTTCCAGACTTCAGGCTGTAATTGACTACAAAGGATTTGCAACCAAGTATTAAAAAGTGAAAGTTTGATTTATGATTGTTAATCTGTCCCATTACTTTTGGTCCCTTAAAAAGTGGGAGGCACATATACAAACTGTTGTAATTCCTACACCGTTCACCTGATTTGGATGTAAATACCCTCAAATTAAAGCTGAAAGTCTGCAGTTAAAGCACATCTTGTTTGTTTCATTTCAAATCCATTGTGGTGGTGTATAGAGCCAAAAAGATTAGAATTGTGTCAATGTCCCAATATTTATGGACCTGACTGTATATATATATATGTGTATAATTTTTTTTTTTTTTTTTTCTCTTTATTTAAAAAAAAAAGCTCTCAGAATGTACAAGTGAATTGTATGTCAAATCATATGCCTTAATAAAAATACATTTGATAAAAGCAAGGGCGTAAGTTTAGTCATGTGACGCATATTGTACCAATAGATATTCATGTTTATACCGGTATTGTGCCTGTTATATGCCATTCACTTTCACTCTGTTGCTAAAATATGTTACTTTGCACACTCTTCATATCACAGTCCTGAAGATTACAGAATTTATTTACATTTACTGTCCTGCGGCAAAACATGAGAGCAGTTGCGTTTTAGACCAAACATATGGTGACTGAGTGCGACCTGGAGGCATCAGTGAATGGTGAGATATTTTGGTAAATAAAATTATCCTGTCAGAAGAATTGTGTGATAACTTTATTATTTATTTTTCTGTATGTATCATCTCAGTGAGCTTTTACGCATGCGCAGTATAAGGTGAATTTAGCTTTTTCAGCCTGAAAACGCAAGTGTGGACGGACGCTGTTTTCAAATGTATTCGGATTAATTTAGATGTAGTGTGCCTGTTTCATTTCATTCACACGAGGTTCATTAATTAACTTGTTAGTCCCTTAATTTGGTCATACTGTATATTCTCCCTGTCTTGTTGTTTTCCTAGTATCCGGTTTCATCTTCGTTAAATGGTTGCTGTTTTGCTCCTGATAGCTGCGATCTGTTTAATTTTTTTAATTACAAGACCATTCTATACATTCTTCATATTCATGTGGTCTATATAGGCTACTGTCGCATCCACACGTGACACAATGTCAGTCTGTGTAACCTGAATTTATATTTGGTATGATGTTCATATCACTGCCTTCAGTGCCCTGTTCATGCCGTTTTGAGTTTGACAACGAACACACCTGAAAACACAGCTATACAGCATAGTATAAAACATAATAATAATTAATAATTTCTGATCTTTGACTCAGTCTTTATTTTTCTATTGTTTTCTCAATAGAATTCATAATTCATATAGAATAAAATAGCATAGTTCTAATAGGGGTCATTGTAACGCAGTGTTAGAACGTTCCCCACCAGCACAACTGGGATTTAAACCCTGCTAGTGTCTTCTACTAGTTAGCGAAGCATTAAAGAACCATATCAACTGTTAAATAACATGCTGGAGATTAAAATAATATCAGATTTGTCTAATTTAAAATAAACACCAACATAGAGATAAAACAAGTAAGAAATTTAAATTTGCTATGGTTAAATAAATGTTCAGTGATATACTGAATTTTGGGCGCAATTTTTTTCTCTATATAGTGTTGATATGGCAACTAGTTGTATTAGTTTATAATGTACGGTAATGATAGTATCAGTACTAGAGCAAATACGGTAAAGGGGATTGTGCACTCTCGTCTTGGGCTTATCTGTATTAGACTGTACTACGAAGTAAACGGCACTCACCTCGGCTCCGTCTCTGCGTGTGTTATTATTCCTCCACAAATACAACAGTGGCGATGAGGTAAAAGAGTTAAAGAATCCACATCAGGAAGGATACTGAAGATATCTGTCAAGTGAAACTCCGCGAAAAGACAACATTCCGCCTGTTTTCGGGTTTCGGAGGAAACCGAGACTGCTAGCTACTCAAACGGCTAAGTTTGCCATCAGAGCTAGGAAAGGGACAGATGCCTGAAAGTGCATGAGCGCCCTCCTGTGGTGAGTGAATGTCACTGAAAAAACAAAATCGTCTTGCAAGACGAAGCACGGAGCCAGATGAAGAAATGTGCTGGAAGAGGGGAAATTGTAAAGAAATTAAATAAAGAAAACACCTGAAGAGATGGCACTGATAGGAAGAGTCCCAGAATTTGAAAGTAAGAAAGAAGATTTTGATTCATATTTAGAACGATTTGAAAATGAGATTGATGCTGGGAAGAAAGCAGACGTGTTTCTGAGTGTCTTGGTTTCCACTGAATATGGACTGTTGAAAAACTTGATTGCACCTCAGAAGGTTACGGAAGTGTCATATGACGATATCACACGTGCCCTGTCTCTGCATTTTAAGTCTAAGTCCATTCTGATTGCAGAACGATTCAGATTCTACAAAAGACAGCAAAAGCAAGATGAAACAGTGGCTGAATACATTCTTGTACTGAAGAAATTAGTGTGGATTTGTGGGTTTGCAATTTCTCAATGATGCCCTCAGAGATCAGTTTGTTTGCGGCCTCTCAGGGGAGGGATATCACAAGCGGCTATTATCTGAAAAAGATCTTACATTCAAAAAGGCCTGCGATATTGCACTTGCTCTTGAGTTGGCTTACAAAGACACTAAGGAATTGAGAGAACATGCTGATAAACCAAAAGGGCCAGTTCACAAGTCTTCAACCCTTCTGGTGATCGCCGGCATCACAAGAAGAGTAACAGTGCATGTTACAACCGGCAGGATGATGGAAGAGCTAAACAGTGCTATCGATGTGGCAAGGACAATCATCAATCAACTGAATGCTACTATCGCACCGAAACATACCATGGCTGTGGAAAAGTCTGACATCTAAAAAGAGTCTGCAAGAAAATAAAGCATAGGGATAAAGCTCAAATGATGAATGCAACTGGAGAAACTGATGACTCGGATGATTGTAAGGATGATGTACTGGACCTGTTTACGGTGTACAGTACACCGCTCAAGGAACAAAAGACGGAATTTTTGTCAAAGTAGAAGTAGCTGGGAAACCAGTGTAGCGAATCAGCTCAAATGAGGGGAATATATAATTAATAATTAATCATACTGGTTATGAGCCATTATTACCTACACATTTTAAATCACCCAAAAAGGGGATACATAGCCTGTATATTTGTATCTCTCTATATAGATAATTAACCACAACGAATTATAATTAATTATAAATATACAGATAGGCTATAGATCAAATTTCAGAATAACCTACAAAGTTAATTTCACATCAAATAATCCATTCGTCCACCGAACCGACCATACAATCTTCTTATCAACTCTCAAGGAGTATTATTCTTCTTATAAACTCTCAAGAAAGGCTATTCTTCTTGTCATAAAGAATAACTTTCTTGTTCTATAAGATTACTAACTTGTAGGCTAATCAACAATATAAAGCTTGTAGGTTAAGATCACACATTTAAGAGGCTTTGTTCGGTGAGCAGCAGACAGAGACAATCAAGCTTATAAGGGGTTTTTAATAAATGAAACTATAAAACATACAACTACATTTAACAAAGAATATATATATATATATATATATATATATATATATATATATATATATATATATATATAAACAGAATAACGAAAGTAAATGAAGAAAGAAAGAGCAGATCACAGAATGGCAAAATATCACAAACAGTTAACCTGAGAGAGCCAGCAAAGAATCAAATCACCTCAAAGCAGGGGCAGACAACCATAAACGCATTTAAATCTCAATAGAAATAATACTTGCATGGAATTTTGTTGCTAAGCAAGAATGTGTGTGTGTGAGTGTCCGTCCTTGGTGTGTCCGTTAGTTTGAAGCGTTCTTTCGGTTCTCCGGAGCGTGCCGTTCTTTTGGTTCTTCCGAGTGCGTGTCGTTCGCGGGAAGTTCAAATGGTTTACTTGTAATCAAAGTTGCCAGAAACTCAGTTTAAGTCCATTTCACACGTAGATAGAAATGCATGAGCACGAGACTAAAACGAGGCAAGACATAAAACAAAACTCGGAGAGAGGACAAACTTAGAGAGACAAAACAAACATGAAGAAGACAAAAGCTTGAAGAGAGAAAACATGAAGAGAGCTTGAAGAGGGCGTCATTATCCTTTAAAGGAAACTTAGCCCACACCTGACTGGGTGAACCGACCAATAGAATTCAGAAACTTTGAGCGGGAGAGAGTTTTTTTTTGTCTCCTCTTGACAGCCTAATTTGAATGGTTTATGGCGGTGTTAGAATTTGTAATTTCTTACTCCAAAAGATGGTAAACATAGTATAATACATTTTATGGTAACCTACTATTTATATTTAGCTTGTGCAAACCGAGAGGTTTAATTCGGTACCAAGATCGATATGTCCGGAAGATACAAACGTAGAGATACATTCTTATTCTTTAAAATAAGCACTTAGAGTTCAACTAACACAACTAGAAAGTCATAACTAGGCTAATATGAGGGGGGAAACATACCATGCATACAGGAATATATCATATACATTTTGGAATTACTTATATTCTGAGTTAGATGCAAAGAATGTTTGTGTATGTGTATTGGCATCTCGGAGAGGGCTTTTCCTGCCACCTGGACTTCTTGCTTGCTGAGAAAGGGGAGTTGAACTGATTACGATCTGTTTGAAGCTCACGGAGTTTGGAGGTGTTTCTGTTCATTTTCTACCAGGCCACAAACGTGTCAAAGGGAACAATTTGATTCAGACTCATTGGCGCTAAGCTGTGATTTACATGCAATGAGTCAATAGGTTAACAGCTTTCTGAATCTTAGAATGAGCAAGTCATCGTGATTTTATCCATACGCTACACCAGTGAAGATGCAAGTTGATTCAGGCGCATCCGTGTCCTTGATTTCTGAGTCTCTCTATCATGAGCAACTGAAGGACTGTTCTTTGCAGCCAGTAGCCATTCATCTGTCTTCATACACAGGAGACACCATTCCTGTGCTTGGGAAAATCCTAGTGCCAGTGAAGTATGAGGGACATGAGTGGAAGCTGCCACTTGTGGTGGTGAAAGGCAGTAAACCACCACTACTGGGAAGAAATTGGCTGTAGAAGATAAAGCTGACTTGGGGAAAGATCTTCAGTCTTCAAGGCAGCAAGAAAAATGAACAGCTCACCCTGCAAGCAATGCTTGAAAAGCACAAAGATCTCTTCAAAGAAGGATATGGGAAGATTAAAGACTTCAGAGCGAAGAGTGCAAAGTGAGGCCAAGCCCATCTTCCACAAACCACGACCAATACACGACCATTATGCATTGAGGGAATCAGTGGAAAAAGAGCTGGAATGCTTACAGAAGAATGGCATCATAACACAAGTGGAAAGGAGTGAATGGGCGGCGCCTATTGCCGTTGTACCAAAAAAGACAAGGCAGTGAGATTGTGCGGTGATTACAAAGTGACGATGAATCGATGCATACTCCCGGAAGAATATCCACTTCCAAATGCTGAGGACTTGTTTGCTACTCTGGCAGGCGGGGCAGTTTTCAGTAAGCTAGACCTGTCTTTCGCTTACCAACAACAGCAATTAGATCCAGAGTCAGAGCAGTATCTTACAGTAAACACACACAAAGGCCTCTTCAGATTCCATCGCCTTGCCTATTGAGTTTCCACAGCTCCAGCAGTGTTTCAACACACAATGGATCAAATACTGCATGGAATAGACAAGGTTGTATGCTTTATGGATGACATTCTGGTGTCAGCACCTACAAAGGAAAAACACCTGGCAATTTTGGATCAAGTGATGGCAAGACTGGAAAAGTATGGTGTGAGAATCAAGCTTTCCAAGTGTGCATTCCTGCAAGACTCAGTGGAGTACCTAGGGAATAGATGCACAGGGACTGCATCCAACCACAAGCAAGGTCGAGGCCATAGTAAACGCACAGCTCCACAGAATGTTACGATATTTTTTGGGTTTGCTTTATTACAATGGAAATTCTTTGACAAATCTGTCCACATTGCTGCACCCACTTCACCAGCTGCTACAAGCTGAAACACCATGGAGGTGGTCTCCACATTGTGAAGATGCATTCCAGGGCTGTAAACAGCGTCTCCTGAATAGCAAATGCCTTGCACACTATGATCCAGAGAAGCCTCTCAGGCTTGCTTGTGATGCCAGTCCATATGGTGTCGGAGCAGTAATTTCTCATGTGCTTCCATCCGGTGAAGAGCAACCAATTGCTTTTGCGTCAAGAACTCTCTCATCTAGTGAGAAGAATTACGCGCAAATTGAGAAAGAAGCATTGAGCATAATTTTCGGTGTCAAGAAGTTCCATAAGTACCTATACGGTAGACTGACCACAAACCATTTCTGACAATTCTAGGCCCTAAATGTGCAGTTCCAACTCTCGCTGCACTCCACATGCAACGCTGGGCTTTAATCCTGTTGGCGTATGATTATGACATTCAGTACAGATGATCCAGTGACCACGCCAATGCAGATGCATTGTCACGTCTCCCATGCGAGCATGACACTGTTGACGTTACAGATGAAGGTGGAGTACTCTGTGTTGCACATGTTGATGAGCTGCCTGTTTCAGCAAAAGACATTGCAGAAGAGACAAGACATGACCCAATCCTTTCCAAAGTTCTTGATCTGACATTATCAGGCTGGCAGAAGTTTTTGCCAAATCCAGATCTTAAACCATTCTATCTGAGAAAGGATGAGTTGTCTACAGACCAGGGATGTATTCTCTGGGGGTCAAGGGTCGTTATACCACCAAAGTTCAGACGGAGACTGTTATCTGATGTACATGATGGACATACACGAATGAAGGCCATACACGAATGTAGCCCGAAGTTTCCTGTGGTGGCCTGGACTAGATCAAGAGATAGAGAACTTTGTTGGTCAGTGTGCTGCATGTGAGATCACACTGAACAGGCCTGCAGTTGCACCCCTCCATCCTTGGTCATGGGCTACATCACCGTGGGAAAGAATACATGTTGATTTCGCTGAGATCAATAAGCAGCACTACTTGCTGGTAGTAGATGTCTATTCAAAGTGGCTAGAAGTTCTGCCTACACAGCAGACAACAGCTGAGAAGACTGCACATCTTCTCAGAAACTTATTTGCATCATATGGCCTGCCAAAGGTGTTGGTCTCAGACAATGGCCCTCCATTTACATCAGCAGAGTTTGAGCAGTTCATCAAGAATAATGGAGTCCGCCATGTTCTATCACCACCCTACCATCCTGCATCCAATGATGCATTTGAGCGAGCTGTGCAGACATTCAAGAAAGCCTGGACTCGACTGGAAGCACAGTCCATGTCACCCCAGCAACGGCTTGCTCGGTTCCTGTTCACATACAGAAACACTCCTCACACAGTCACTTAGCACACCCCAGCTGAAATGTTTCTAAAGAGACAACCACGTACTCGCCTGTCATTATTGAAGCCGGTGATGGGAACTTTTATTCCTTCATCGAAGTAAAAACCAGGAGACTTGAGATGGATCTTATAAGCAGAAGAGATTTATTCTTCAGAGTCTGTAGTTCATCAAGTCTGTAGTTCATCATCATCAAGTCTAACTCATAATACAGTATTCATTGTAATTATACTTTTCAAAGAGGGGAGGGATTAAATAGAGGTGGAGACTCTGAATAAAGCATGTAAATGAGTATACAGGTTAAGGAACCCGCCCCAGACTCCAGCGTGTTACCAGTCTCAATCCAATCAGCATAACCATTCAAACGCATATGTACTAATCCAATCAGCCTAACGATTCAATGTCTGGACTGTGGCTCTGGCTCCAAGAGCCATTAAAGACAATAGGTTAGCATCTCCGTGATCTGACTCATTTAACTTACAAAGGAAAAACAGGTCTGGCAGGAATATCTTGCTGTAAACTCAATAATCACTTTCTCAGTTTATATACTATTGTAGTGGAAACCTAAATTAAACATTTAATAAATTTGTAATACAACACCAGACATGTCGGAAGTAGTGCTCAAGCATCAGCTACAGCAGAAAAAGGCTCATGACAAGCAAGCAAAGCCACTCCGGACGTTTAAACTGGGAGAGAGTGTGTTAGTTCAAGATTTCAGACATCCAAAGAAGTTATGGATTCCAGGGACGATTCTGCAACGAAGAGGACCTCTGACCTATGAGGTACAAGAGGGTCATCGTCAAGTCAAGGTGCATGTGGATCACCTGCGGGCATCTAAAGCTTCATATTCACCAAGCAGAGGGGATGACGATGATTTCTTGGAGTACTCAGCAGGCTGTGAGGATCCAGCAGAAAGCACAGAGCCAGAAAATGTTGCTGCTGGTCCATCTCCGGAAGGGCAACAAGAGCGCCGCTATCCAGAAAGGCAATGGACAGCACCAACTAGATTGAATCTCTAAGTGTTCATGTAGAGATGACTTATGAATACATTATTCATGTTCAGAGTGCTTACTGTGAATTTTGTATATGTGGTATAAGTTTATCACTGCATATTATGTTTACGAGAATAGTGATAACGGTACAGTTATTTAGTCTTCTTGTCATAGGTTAAAATCTAGGGGGAAGGAGTGTAGTAGTTTATACTGTACGGTAATGATAGTATCAGTACTAGAGCAAATACGGTAAAGGGGATTGTGCACTCCCGCCTTGGGCTTATCTGTATTAGACTGTACTACGAAGTAAACAGCACTCACCTCGGCTCTGTCTCTGCGTGTGTTATTATTCCTCCACAAATACAACACTAGTAAATGCACAAAGTTTTTTCATCCTTGCATGTGTGGAAGTATTTAAAACAAGGGTGTTACAACTAGCCCCGCGTTAGGTTGTGCCCCACTCTCCCCTAGTATTATTGTGATCAGAAGGACAGTATCCATGTCTGCTGGCACACCTTTACCCCCTGTTCATGCTCCAGTGACCCGCTCTGCTTGGGTTTTGCCTCCCAGTTCTTGCTATGCTTCAATAGTCAACAGGCCTGACTCTGTTGGTATTTCACATTCAATCTCATTGTGCAACAGTCATATCAAAAACATCCTCAGCCATTATTATATTTCCTGAAAGCTCTATGATTCTCATATTTGGTTTTGGTATAGATCCAACTGACCTTATTTCATGAAATTATTGAGAGGCAACTGGAAGAAATAACCTAATGGCAACTTCACTAATCCAAGGTCTTTGATGAAACTGTGGCAGAATTTTAAATCCTGCTGATCACATGTCACCATGTCACCACTGATGCACACTGAATGGCCATAAAATGGAAGAGAAATCCAATGGTGGATGATGACTCTATGCATTAAAACCTCATGACTGTGGATTAGGATAATGGCTCAGAGTTGTTTCAATGTGAGTGGTACAGGTTATGCCAGCAAATTCGAACAGCATCATTTGAATAAGCTCCTGTGGAAATAGTTTTCATGGGGCAGATGTGATCCCATCAATTCTGAGTGTGAAAAAGGCTGTATCAGCATAGAAAGAGCCATTTTATCACCATTTCATGACAGCCGATGATATAGCTGAGCATGATATTTTATTGCATCGGAGATTTTGTATTGAATAATCACAAAACAAAAATAAATAAATACATAGTTCATAAAAACATCCATATTTCAACAAAAACCAATAACAACAACATCTTTCTACTTAATATTATACATTCTCATCCTGACGGTAAGCAAGATAGCCATGAAATATAAACAAGTGAAATTTTTCACAACAACTGATCAAATCTAACTTAAAGGCTATTTTATAATGTTTGGATATTACATAAGAGAAAACCTCTAAAATGTAGTATTTATCATTGAAATAAATATATATGTTTCAGTAAGCAAACACAACATACTTTTGGCAACACTTTAAAACAACCTTCATTAATAAGTAATTGGCAAATATTATATGATGCTTAAAAGATCAGTAGTGGCGAATTTAATTATACATGTGAATATATTAAGTAAAGTTTCATGACATTTTTAGTATTTGAATGTACATTGACTAATGATCAAGTTTGTAATCTGAGAAAAAAAGCACAGCAATCATCATGTAAATTCAAACAGTACAACATTTCAGCAGTCTTTCTCTTCTAATCCCTCATAATGCTTTATTCGATCTTTGTCAATGTCCTTTGGTTACATCTCTCTGCCTCTTTAAAAGCACTTTAGTTTTCCATCAGAGTGAGTCAGAAGAGGAACTCCACTGAGGAACTCCAGCAAGACTTCACGCATAAAAGCTTCAGGATACGCACACAAGCCTCGCAACCACACCGGCTCCTTTTGCACACATAAATTATGGGATGTGCAACTAACACCAGTTGACAAGGGGACACTTGGATAGAGAGTGCGCGTAAAGCATGGCTTGGATACGCACATGTTTTTTCCTGTCTTGGTAAGTAGCAAAGTGTTTTTATCTGACTTCACACATGTTTATTTTTCGGCTTTGCTAATTCATGTATGAAAATGTTTACAGTGTTGGGCAGGTGTTGGCAAATCCACCGACTGAGACAAGGATTTATTTGGATAACATTACGCGCATTTTGGATAGGTTGTTAGATGGATATGACAACAGACTTCGACCTGGTTTTGGAGGTAAGCAACTGCAGGAATTACTTAACATATTAAAGTGTCACTTAATGTAGTTTATTAAATACATTTACTTTAATTTTCTCTGTAAATTATTCTAGACTTTGCATGCCAGACTTCCTCAAGTTCATCATCAGAAACTGCCTTACTGCTTTATAAGGTCATTATGTTTAAAATGTTTGTAATGAGTGAACTAAGGTGCATCTTTCTTTCTTTCTTTCTTTCTTTCTTTCTTTCTTTCTTTCTTTCTTTCTTTCTTTCTTTCTTTCTTTCTTTCTTTCTTTCTTTCTTTCTTTCTTTCTATTACTTATTTGAAAAACTGTAGGTCCTGTCACAGAGGTTAAAACAGACATATTTGTCACCAGCTTTGGTCCTGTTTCTGATGTGGAAATGGTATGTGATTAAAAACAATTATATTATGATACATGCAATCATGCATACAAACCTAAATCCTCTGTAATTGCATGTTTTCTATGTCCACTGCCTCTATTCATGTTGCCCTGGCTTCATTATTCTGACATTTGGGCAGGATGTCATTATAGAAGCTTAGGGATTTTAATCTGGATGACAATCCCTGACACTGAGGGTCCCGGCTCAGCTTTCTTTCCACTGTTACACACTACGCTATTTTCCTACAGTGTCCAAAGCCACCATGCTTGCCATGTGATGCACTGTGACAATCCGAAAGACAGTAAAGATAAATCTCTGCCAAGATTAGTGGGGAAAAAAAGATAAAAATACCATTCCTGATGGTGAATGTATACCAGCCTGATTCGTATACATACCCGATGACACTTTCCTGATGTGTTCACTCATACAAATGTATTGTGGGTTGCTGTTTATATATATATATATATATATATATATATATATATATATATATATATATATATATATATATATATATATATATATATATATATATAAAAAAATCACATGCTCTGCACATGACAGTTTAGATTTCTGTTGGTTTAAAACTGCAGTCATGGAAAACACATGTGAATATCTAAAAATACACTCTAAAAAGAATAATAATTTCTTAGGAATACACAATGGATGTGTTTTTTCGGCAAACATGGATTGATGACCGGCTGAAATTTGAGGGCCCCATTGAGATCCTGCGTCTCAACAACCTAATGGTCAGCAATATCTGGACACCGGACACTTTCTTCCGAAATGGCAAACGTTCTATTTCGCACAACATGACCACTCCCAACAAGCTGTTCCGCATCATGCAGAACGGAACTATTCTGTACACCATGAGGTAACCTGCGTGCCAGAACATTTGCTCTCCAAGTCAAAGATGGACTGCACACTTGCTCTTTAAAATTGCAGTAGAAATGTAACAACACATTCCCAGTCCACAAATTTTTTTTATTAAACAACAACAGTGGATTATATTACAGTATATACCATGTACTGGTTAATTATTTGAAAAAACAAAAAAAACAAAAAAAAACTGTAATACAATGTATTCTTATTCATTTATGCCGATAAAGTAAATAAATGTATTGTATACAAAGGATTTTCCTATATGAACTCAGACTTTTGAATGCCACTGTATATACTGTAGAGTTTAACAAGGTTATCTATAAATTAAAGGTAAAACGTTTCTTGTTTTCAGGTTAACCATCAATGCAGAGTGCCCCATGCGATTGATAAATTTCCCAATGGATGGACATTCATGCCCTTTGAAATTTGGCAGCTGTATGTATGTTAAAATGGCACATATTCCCTTTGAATGGTTTTACTGGTATGACTGACTTTAGTTTTGATTTGTGCCTATAATATAGATGCCTATCCAATGAGTGAGATTGTTTACACATGGAAGAAAGGACCATTATTTTCAGTGGAAGTTCCTCAAGAGAGTTCCAGTCTACTACAGTATGATCTCATTGGACAGACAGTGTCTAGTGAGAGGTTGAAGTCAAACACAGGTATGATCTTTGGGTCGTTTGATTTAGTGACAAATGACTGTTGTTTTCTGGTTTGCTGAGCACAAATGCCGAGAGCTTTCTTAATACCAATATTCTACCAATAATACCAATACTCTTGCTAACATTTTTTTTTTTTTTTTTTTTCAGTTGAAAAACGAAATTTTCTTTGTCCTGATTTAAATAAATCTTAAACATATGTGTTGAATGTAACATTTGTTATGGATTTTCTATTCGTCTTTAATGTATTTTTAATGTATGTGTTTCTTGAACACTTGTTTAGGATCGCCTATACCACTAATGTCGTATGTCCATCTGTTGTAGGTGAATACATAGTCATGACGGTGTACTTCCACCTGCAAAGGAAAATGGGTTTCTTCTTGATCCAGACATACATCCCTTGCATTATGACTGTGATCCTAGCACAGGTCTCATTCTGGATTGACAAAGAGTCAGTACCTGCCAGAACTGTGTTTGGTAAGCATCTGTTTTTTGCTTCCTCACAAACTGTTTGTCTGTTGGGCTCACTGCGCAAGCACCAGTATGATAATACTAAATCCAAACAATGTAAGAAGTGATATAATTATTCATAATAATAATTAATTCAGTGCTGAAAATTATTCATTAAACAGACTATAGACCATTTAGACTATTTTACCTTTTGTGTGTGCTATTTATTCTATGTTCATTGTTAACTTGTTAATGGCTGACTCATTTGAAAATATAGCTGCTAGTAGCGATTAAGGGGCCAGATTATTTTAGATGATTGTAGATGATTTTAGAGAAAAAATATAAATAAAATCACTTGTAATATGATTTCATTGCTTATAACTTTTGACCAATTTGTGGAGGTAGTGGGGTTGACAATGACATACACAAAGTTTGGTGTCAATCCAGCAAAAACTTGAGATACAGCCTCAGACACAGTTTGGCATCATGCCATCAAACAAGTTGATAGTAAAACGATAACACAAAATCTATAACTTTTTGCTGGCATGGTCTGAAGATGATCTAAATTAAATTTGGTGAAAATCGGACCAATGGTTTGGAAAAGTAGGTTTTCAAAGAAATGCAAAACAGCCAACGTCCAAAATGGCCTATATGGAAAAATGATGTATCGTTTGACTTGGCATGCTGAAACTTAGTCAAACGAGACCTTACGATTTTTGTGATTTTTGGCCAAACTGTTCAGAAGTTATAAGCAAAAAGAGCCATTTTTCATATCTCCTGACAACTAGCTGGCACTGCGCCAAAATGTGGGTCTCCTCAGGTCACGGTTGTCATAACACAAACCAAGATTGATCTGAATATGCTAAAGCTTTGCTGAGATACAGCCTCACTATCATTTTGCCGTTATTTGAGAACGATTTAACTAATGGTGAGAAATGATGTCATATGTTGTAATAAAATTGTCTTGAGCCAAGGAATCTGAGGGAAAAATTCTAGTCATTATGGTTCAAAAGTTATTAGCATAAATGTGAGTGCAAACTTGGACAGTTGGTGGCGCTAGAGGGATTGAGGTAGAGACTCCAAATTTGCTGTGGTAAATGTTTAGATTGTTCCCTATCCGTGTGCCAAATTTCCAAACTTTCCCTCAAGTGGTTCTATGGGCTGGATTCCATGGTGGAAAAAGAATAAGAATAATAAGAACACTAGCGATTACAATGGGTGCCTGCGGACTTTTGGTGCTTGGCTCCTAATTGACTGTGTGTTGAGTCACTTGAATGCTTTACAGAAGTAGCACTCTGAGTTGCCGCCCATTTAGAGTGTTCCAAATCAGTCACACATGAAGCTACATTTAAGGTATGATGCTGTTTTAAAAGGCAGCAGCCTATAAAGGCAATAGAGGAAAAAGCAGCTCACTCAGTTTTGGAACAGTTTCGCCAGTGTTTGAATTTTAAGCACACCAAACACAAAACAAATTATTCTACACTGAAAAGTTACAGCACAATTTAAAATGAAAATTGTAATTGTCATAAAAAGGGTTTCTTTATAAACAAAAGGGTAACACTTTATTTAAGGGTCAAATTCGCACTTCTAACTAGTTGCTTATTGGCATGCATATTACTAGTATATTGGCTGTTTATTAGTACTTATAAAGCACATATTAATGCCTTCTGCATGACCATATTCTACATCTCTTAATCCTACCCAATACCTAAACTTAAATGCTACAAAACTACAGTACTAAGTATTAATAAGCAGTAAATTAGGAGTTTATTGAGACAAAAGTTGTAGTTTATGAATATGTGTTCCTCATACTAAAGTGTTTCCACAAAAAGAATCCAGATGAATTTGCTAGGCACTTGATGAGATGATGCACATTTTTTTTTTTTTTATGTAGATCTCATTTCTGCTTCATTATCTTAATGCACTCTTCTTGGCAGCTGTTGGCAATGGTCCTAAATCACTTAACGTGCCTTGGCCCTTGTTCTGTGTTGCTGCAGTATAAAGAGCAAACATTTTGAGATCCTCTTCCTTGTCTTTCTCTGTTTGCTCTCTTTTTCAGTTATAAAATAGAAACATGGGTACATGTGAAGATTACTCAAGTTTTCAGTTGTGTAAAGTAGAGTATGGAAATATCTTGCATTAAACTTTACTGCACTCTAAATAGTGCTGCTTAACCTTTAAAGACAGAGACAGCCGCCCATGGCTAAAAATATCTATTGTTTGTTCCTCTGAGCAGGAATGATTGTTGATGTGTGGTGGAAACTATCATCTACTCAAACAATAAACATAGGTTTTGGTCTTTTGAACCACCAATTATTAGCATGTTTCTTTGGAAATTTAAGCAAACGCAAAGTGAAAGTAGTTGTGTGTGTGCGTATTTGTGTGCATGAAAACAAACACAAAATAACAGATTTGCAGGAGAATACTTCTGAATCATTGTTCTGTTATTATATAACAATGTTTCTATTGACTTTACTTCCTGAACTTTTTTTTTTGGTCACATCTACAATGTCAGTAAAAAAAAAAATAATAATAATAATAATAATTTAAAAAATACCAGTTTTTCACTGAAAAGCGCCTATAACAGTACAGTATATATATATGTATATATAATGTTGTAATAAATGGCCATAACTTGCTTAAGGATGTTTACATGTAGACATGTACATTGATCTGGAAGTCTAGGACATCCAAGTATAACTTAAAAAAAAAAAAAATCCAGACTTCAGGAGATTCTGTTTGAGTTCACATAGTAAAAAAAAAAAAAAAAACCTTTTGCTGGAGTTTTTTTGAATTCTGGCAAATTCATCAATTCTCAGACAAAATAAATGTAACATTGGGACTTTAAATGAGCTAGATTGAAACTTCAAGTTTAAAATGATATAAGGCACTCGATTCTGTCTGCTAGAATGGGTTAGAAAAACAAAGGAAAGTACAGGCGAGTCAAGTGCCCCAACATGTTCTAGGTCTTTATGAAGTAGTCTTAAAATGTATTAACTTTTTCTTTGTCCTCATTGCTTTTTCAGCTGATTAATTGTGTTATTTAAGAATGAAGCACCTGTCTTTGTGGTCTCCCACTTGTGTTTCACTGGAGCTATTAGAATGAGTTTGTTGGCAGTTCGGAGTGTATCAGTCTATAACCTACAACTGAAGTTTTTCTCTTTATGAACATATCAGCATTTGATTTTTCAGTGCCAAAATGTGTCTTTGTAGGGACACTAGAAGCGTATACACTGAGATAGTAAAGATGATTTGCCTATCAGTCAGTGAAGTTGCCAGGTGCATTTCAGCTTTAGTTGCCTGTAATTGGGATATGTTCTTCTTTTGCTGATAGAGTCACAACTTCAGTATAAAAATGGCTTGCTCTGAGTGAGGTGTTAATTACACCATGTCAGTCGATTACAAGCAAACATCGGCTCATGTGGAGAAGTGAGTAACCTACAGCATGTTTCTCAGTTCTGAGGTGAGAGTGTTATGCCTGTGAAAATAGATGTGACAGAAAACTTAAAACAGTGTAAAAAAAAGAAAAGGAGTGAGAGTTTCTGACAAATGACTTGCTGTAGAGAGCAGAGATGAATAGGTAGAGGCACTCACTGTCCATTTCTATTGTAGTTGCTCTACATCTCAATCTTTTACCACTAAGAGCTGAAATAACCCAAAGCATTTGGTTCAGAGATATTGACTGAGGTTCATTTGGACCAGCTTTTTGCGGTTAAAAGCATTATTTTGCCCCAAGGCAATTAGTGTTTGTTCCTTTGCTTTCTTTCTCTTTCTTCACTACATTTCTATTCATGCTCAGGACACGTTAAAGGTGTTCTCGTGTACAAAAGCTCTGTCTAAATATCAAACTTTGATTTGAAACTGAAGTTGAACATTCAATGATATTTTTAATAAGATTGTGAAGCTTAAATTATATTTATTTGTGGAAGATATCAATTTGGTTGGGCCATGAAGTTGTAAATGAAGCTATGTGTGATATTTAATACAGTAGTTATGAGTGTAAGTTATGAGTTCGGAGTTAGTCAATTGACCTATTTAAGTACACTGCTTTTAAACATAAAGTTTAAAAGTTTAATTGTCCCTTCTGTAAGAAATCATACTGGGCTGTCTCTCTCTCTCTCTCTCTCTCTCTCTCTCTCTCTCTCTCTCTCTCTCTCTCTCTCTCTCTCTCTCTCTCTCTCTCTCTCTCTCTCTCTCTCTCTCTTTCTCTCTCTCGAATTGACAAAACATATCTGATTTCTATCTGCTCAACCAATCGACCATGAGCTGCCCTATAGATCACCCACATCAGTCCAACAAAAACACAGCAAGCTAGTCCTGATGTGGATCGTACGGCAGATTTGATCAGCAACACCTTTGGCTTTAAAGTAACATGTTTTGAGAAGGTGGGGTAAAGTGTGGTGAAAATGGAAAAAGTAAAGATTGTTTTACAGATGAGAGATGTCTGTAAGATTGTCCTTTATTGATGGTAGCGAGCTTGACATTGACTTTTTAAACATAATCATAGCAAATAGAAAGTAAAGTGACAGCATATGACTTGGCATGTCATCATGCGCTTGATAGAGCATAATTAAAGTTGCAACCCAGACTCATTGGAAATATGTGCCTCTACCTAATCTTTTCTTATTAATTAATTAATTAATTAATTAATTTATTTATTTATTTATTTGTGGAAATTCAAAAATAATACTTTTATTCATCTAAGATGCATTAAATTGTCAAAAGATCAAAAGTAACAGTGAAGGCATTTATAATGTTTAAAAAAGATTTGGTAACACTTTATTTTGATGGTCCCTTTTGAACATTCTGTTGACTATAAGTAGCTTTGCAACTACATGTCAACTAACTCTCATTAGAGTATAAGTAGAGTGTCTGCTTAATATCTACTAACTCTTTATTAGTCCAGTCATTTTATGAAAAAAGGTTGAACAAATTGCAACAGAAGCAAACTCAACTGATTTTGTATCCTCAATATCTCCTGAGTAAGGAAAAAAAAGCCCAGAAGAATCCCATTAGGGGAAAGTTTCGAAAAAAACCCCACATATAGCCTATTCATACGCCTGTTCATTATTTTTCTCACGTGAAAAGGGTAAAAAAAATTAACCTTTAGATATCACCATGAAAATTACTGAGTTGATTACTTACATCAAGACAAACAAAAATGTATTACAAGTTTTTTGAAATTGTTTGTTAACATGGACAAACGGTGCATAATCTAATTACGCATGTGCTAATTTGCATAAATACCACAACAGATCTAAACATTGGGTCTTGCCAGGTGAAAATGTCTTGTTGAATCTTGTTGACACATAACAGTAAAATACTTAATGTTAAGGTCTGAATGGGACCCATTTAGGCTACCCATGAGCATTAATACATAGAGGCAGGAATAAGTACTTTAAACCAGCCTCAATGTATATATATGAAGTATATGATATCAATGTATTTATATATATATAAACTGAGAAGTGAGTGTGCAGTCACACACGCACAATGCACACTTCATTAAACTGAGAGAGATGGAGAGAATGGCAGAAAGGAAACATAGCTTGGTGTAGTGTAGTGTAGTGTAGTGTAGTGTAGTGTAGTGTAGTGTAGTGTAGTGTAGTGTAGTGTAGTGTAGTGAATGCAATGAGTTTTTGCAAGTTTGTGGCTCTGTGTCCTTGATTATTCACTGGAGAAGTGCAGACAATGAAATGAGGCGGACCATGCTGAAACTGGATGGTGTAACCGATGTTTCCCTAAAGCACTCTTAGGTAACTATGGTCGTAAATTCCATTGAACTATTGGTAACGACAGAACTTGCGACCATAGATGTTTTTGGGAAACTCACTCCTGGACAGTGTGTAGAACCCAGCGAAAAACATTCGTCAGAAGCTGCTATGCTGTAGAACATCTCACCAGAGGTGCAAGCCGATCTCTGACTGCACCTTGACCTGCAGGATCAACCGTCAGCAACCAGCCCCAGTAGGGTCCACTCACTGGAGCACACACCAACCATAGAGAGCAAAGAGTCTATAATAGCATAAGACACAGGCAGAACAAAATCCTCTCAAGGGTCTGCTGGAGGTTTGGAAGTGCACTCATATTGATTGGCACATAAATTGTCTAGAGATGCTAGCGTTATGCCTGGCTCTCAGGAGATTCCTTCTGTACCTATAAGGCTGTCATGTGTTGGTCAGGACAGACAATACATTGAATCGTCAGGGAGGGTTGGACTCTCGGCCCCTGTGCAGGCTTTGTTCATCAGGGCGATTCATGTCCTAGGACATCTGAACCTGGGGGCGGATTTACTCTTGAGGCAGGGGCTGAGGCTCGAAGAATAGAGGTTGCATCCCATTGGTGGTGAGCATGATATTCGGCAGAGATTCGGTTGAGTGGATACTATGTTTTTACAGTGTAATTAAATTAATAGCAGTTGAGTTGTTGAAAGAAATCTGTAATCTAGCCAGCTATGGGGATAACTGGTGCAGTGTTGTGTTGTTGTTGGTTTTGGACTAGACTTATACTAATATCTTGATGTTGATTTTACTAATATAATATATTAGTTTTTTTGCAATAATCTTAATAACATCAAAAACATATTTATATCATAATTATAGCTCCATTTATACTTATTTGTAGAATAGTGTTGCTATTTTATAAATATATTTATAAAGACCCATTGAGACCTACACTGGATTATGAGAACAGTTATTGTTAATTTATATTATTTTTATTATTTAGTAATGCATTTCCTTTTTTAATGTGCATGTTCATAATCCATTATACCCTGATTTATAAGTATGAATTAGTCAGTTGTATGGTTCCATGAATTTATTTATAAAGATGCAACCTGCATTTCTATATTGTTATTATATTATAGTTACAATGACATTTTAGTAATTCTGATTTATTTCTGTCAAATAATTGAATATATTGTTATTAATAGTGTTGTGTTCTTATAAATACTTATTGTGAATGATAATACAGTTACTAACCTCTATAAATGCATCATTGATGGCTTTAAGTAAAACATAGAATGCAATTTTCCTAAAGCAAATGTTAAAAAAATCATGAAGATGTGCTCATTATACATTTTAAGTTGTTTATTTGTAAACGTAGCAAACAATAATTCCTGAAATAAAATAACGAAAAAATAAAAAATAGTTAATTTTTTTAATCTTTTTTTTTTTTTTTTTTTTTTTTTACATAACAGAAAAACACTGTAACAATATTTTAAAGTACAATTTCAGTAAAGTATAACTACTATAAGCAATACCATGAATATGGCTAAGGAGATATCGATTTTTTTTACAGCATGTCAAAATTACCATGCATGACCTCTAATGCAAACATTAGCCATTAAAGACGTTGATAACTAATTGGTACAGCAAACAAGTTTCTCTGTTTGTTTGTTTTTTTGTTTTGTTTTTTTTATATTTATAAATCAATGTATAATGAAAATGTATAATGTGAATTGAAAAAGCAAATGCATGACTTGTAAGCAATTATAAAAATAGCATAAATGTAACTATAACTGCAGTATAGGTCTTAATGAGTCTTTATAAATCTATTTATATAATAGTAATACTTAATACCATATACATGGGGCTTTATAGAAAGTGTTACCAAAATATGTAACTCAATAGAAGATTTATAGTTCCAAACATTAATAAAAAAGAACTGAATGAAATATAGAAAGGCGCATAAAATAAAAATCCCTTGCCTTTGGGTTACCATTCTATATTTTATTAAATGAAACAACACTTTTCAAACTAAAGCTCAGATGTAAAATAAAACATTGCAAAGCTTGTTAAATACTGTTATCTGTCATCTTTTAGACAAATCACTTTGAATCTGAAAGGCTTTTCAGTCCTTACTGAACTAATGGTTACTTATCCTGGAGCTATTGCATGCAGAGCTCTGAGTAAATGACCTATTCAATAGAGCCAGCACGCACCAGCAGACCATGGGTCTCTATGAGCCATTATGAAATAACAGTATACTTCTCCCCACCTCCTAGTTTTCCCATCAGCCCCTTTATGTTGGTTAAAGGACAAGACCTGACCAGAAACATAGGAAAATGCTCTTCATCCATACTAGCATTTTTAAGCATTTTCCAAGTTCCTTGTCCACTCTGAAATGTCAGAAAATGCTTAATTCATCTTACTGTGCATGTGTAAAATATAGAAAAACTCACTAAGATGATACACAGACCAGACATAATCAAGTTCTCATGCTTTTTTTCTGGCACAATAATTTGTATTAGCAAAAAAAACAGCACTTGTGCATCAATCGCCATTCCACGTATGGTATACAACACAATTGCCCTCATGTTTTGATGCAGCACAGCAAGTATGAATACATTTTCACAGGAATATAATATGACGATTATACAAAGTAACTTTTACAGTATCTTTGGCAACACTGTGCAAGTAAACACAGATATCTATGGGTACAATACGTGATTAAACATTCAACAATTTCAAATACCTACTGTCTCAGTGTAGACGGATTATTGTAGACATAGCTAAATACACGAAACCTTGACATTTCTCCTGTTGGACTCAAGGCGTTGTTACATCACAGGAACATTACAACGCATGAAACCACTTTTGTACTGCAGATTTCATACTCATTTCAGCATAGTTAAAATCCAGTAATGGATCCATGCTTTACATATGCTCCAACAACATTGTTGTCTGTCATAAAACCATGATGTTTGCCACATTCTTATAACAAGACTTTTGCAACTACAAGAAAAGGTTCTATATAGAACTTTAAAGGGTTCAGTCAGGTGCTTAGAACCTTTTAGGGGTTCCCTAATGGGATCATTTTATATGGATTTAGCTTTAATTAACAGGGTTTTTTTTTTTCTAAGAATGGTATCATGATAATATGGAAGCTTGTTTCCGCCACAGATAAAAAAAAAAAAAAGAAGGTAATTGCGACTTTTTATCTCACAAATCTGACTTTTTTTCTCACAATTGCAAATTTACGTCTCACAATTCTGACTTTTTATCTTTGAATTGCATGATATAAAGTCACAATTGTGTGTTATAAAGTCAACTTTTTTTGTTTATATCTCGAAATTTTGACTTTATAACATGCAATTGTATGTTTATATCTCACAATTCTGATTTTATATCTCACAATTCTGAGAAATAAAGTCAGAATTGCGAGATGTAAACTCGCAATTATGAGATAATTCTCTTTTAAAATGTTTTATTATGTGGCGGAAACAAGCATGATAACCCTGTCCAAAAATCATGTCTGGTGTGTTTTGGTTTTACAAACTGCAAATGACTAATTGGCCCTTCTTTAAATGATAGTAACACTTAAACATTCATATGGAAGAAAATAAATAAATAAATACTTCAAGTACAGGTGCTGGTCATAAAATTAGAATATCATCAAAAAGTTGATTTATTTCAAGAATTCAACTTAACAGGTGAAACTAATATATTATATAGATTCATTACATGCGAAGTGAGATATTTCAAGCCTTTATTTGTTATAATTTTGATGATTATGGCTTACAGCTTATGAAACCCACGAAATCAAAATCCCAGAAAATTAGAATATTACATGAAATCACACAGTAATTACACAGTAATCCCATGGTCATTGAACCAGGTTTTGGTTCTTTTGGCAGTGTGGGCAGGTGCGAATCCTGCTGGAAAATGAAGTCAGCATCTCCATAAAGCTTGTCTGCTGAAGGAAGCATGAAGTGCTCTGGAAATGTCCTGGTAGACGGCTGCGTTGAGTGGACAGCACAGTGGACCAACACCAGCCGATGACATGGCTCCCCAAACCAACACAGACTGTGGAAACTTCACACTGGACTTCAAGCATCTTGGATTGTGTGCCTCTCCATTCTTCCTCCAGACTCTGGGACCTTGGTTTCCAAATGAGATGCAAAATTTGCTCTCATTAGAAAAGAGGACTTTGGTCCACTGTGCTTTATTAAATCCAGAGTCAACGCAGCCGTCTACCAGAACATTTCCAGAGCACTTCATGCTTCCTTCATTTTCCAGCAGGATTTGCACCTGCCCACACTGCCAAAAGAACCAAGGATGGACTGATGATGTTTACCAAAACTTAATCTGGAAACTGAAAACAAAACAGAGATCTTTATGAAGCTAACTGTTTTTTTGTTTTTTTTTGGATTTCCATGTATTCTCGACAGGCATCACCACAGTGCTAACCATGACCACGCTGAGCATTAGCGCCCGCCATTCGTTACCAAAGGTCTCCTATGCCACCGCCATGGACTGGTTCATCGCTGTCTGCTTCGCATTTGTCTTTTCTGCCCTGATCGAGTTTGCTGCTGTCAACTATTTCTCCACCTTGCAGGCCAATAAGGAACTTCGGCGGGCCAACCTGGCCTGTGCTGCGGCCACAGCAGCGGCCAGAAGTGATGGAGAAGTTGTTTCGGTAATTCTCATCTACATCTTTGTTTCTCCATTCATTCCACCCTCTCTTCTCTCTGCCTTTCATGGCTCACTCTCGTTTTAGCTGATAACAAGCACACTAGACAAAAGGAGACAGCCAGTGGTCTCCCTAGCCCCTAGCCCTAGCTGCTGCAGATTATATAATCAGTTCAATGTAGCAAAACATCCAAGCAAATGCATGCCAGACTCAAAGCGAGGGGATCTATCCTCTGTGTCTTGATCGCTGTAGGGGTAGACACAATGGCTCAGTACGCTTTTGCACTGAGTGAGTAAATTAACATGTAAAGTCACAGTTTGATTTCCATTTCATGTCATTGATGTCACAGGCATGATGACAAAGTATGTGGCTCAGTTTTGTTTGGTACACATTCAGAATTGTAGAAGTGCTTAAGTTCTCTTAACCTTGATCAGCTCAACAACAGATTATATTGGCTTCTATGCAGTGTTAAAGCTCTAGACAAGAATATTTAACCCTAATATAGTTTAGCTCATGACAGAAGTGTCCCATACAAGTGTATTGTACAACAGTGCCAGGTGTACTATTGCAAGATATTGGCTTTTTTCAACAGGCTGAATACTGCCATTAATAGGACAACCTGTAGACTTGCCACAAACACACCCCATTGGTTGAGCCAATCTGTCTATGCTGTCCTGGTTGGTATGCTCAAATGTTTTGATAGCACAGAGTCACACTGTTCACGCTTTTAGGCTGGGGATCAACCTACAAATAGCATTTTACATTAAATTGACTTCGGATATTTCTGCTAAGTGTCTCATATCAGTCTTATTTCATATTTCTGCAAAGGAGTCACATGAACGCACACGTCATGTAGCCATGCACTGAAGACCAACAGCCAAGGTCTGGATTTTTGTTAAATAATACATTAAATTTCATATCATATGTCCCCAAAACACTTGGAATATATAGCACACGTCACTTGGGATCATTCTGCGATACGTATCTTTTTTAAAAAAGCTTAATGCTGGTCGTTATATGGACAAGCATGAGTGGGACATTTTTTTTTAATTCTCCTTTTTTGGTCCATAAAAGAAAGAACGGCATTAGAACAACACCAGGGTGAGTAATTTATGACTTCATTTTAGGGTGAACTATCTATCCCCTTAATGTTTCCTTTGTAAAGGGTTCATAAAGGTGTGCATTAATGACTAATAACTAATTTACAAAGGCTTTATAAGTAGTTGATAAACAGTTATAACTGCATGAATAAAAATTATGATTTTAATGCAATACCTGTCAAATAGTGAGCCATTTTTTTTTTATTCTTATGTTAAAAATGCTTAATAAATATATTTATTCATACTTATTTCACTCAAAACCAGATTCCTGGTTTATTTAATGATGCCGCAAAACAGACTAATATAGTGAGACTGAAGGGTGTTGCATTTCTAGTTTTCTCATTAATATCTCATGTCACTTTTCTTACTATGATGCTTACCAGAAGCTACTATGGGTCTTACCCGTCATACTCTGCAAAAAGGTCATCCACAGCAATGTATAGAAACTATTTCTTGAAAGTATCAATCTTTATTTAAAAAAACAAACAAAAAAAAACAACCATAAATATATGAGAGATTAAAATAATAATAATAATAATAATAATAATATATATAATAATATATATTGTGAACCATTTATTTATGAATTATAAATATTAATAACCTGTGAAAGTGAGGCTTAATGTAAAGTGGACACACAAATTATTTATTTATTAATTAATATTACACAATACACATACAGAAGAGATGATATTTTTCTGGTGAATTTGGTGAAATGTATTTTATTGCTGATGTACTATATCAGTTCAACTTAAAAAAAAAAAAGAAGAAGCCGTCCTTTTACGGCACATTGGAACATTACTGAGTATGAATTCTCATGAAAAGTGGCTTATAAGCAAACTCACAGTAAACAATTTAGAGAAATTTTTCAATTCAGTTTTTTTTTTTTTTTTTTTTTTTTTTTTTATGATAAGGCAGACCAAATACAATAACCTTGGATTTATCATTATTAAATTTCAGAAAGTTTTATGTAACCAAATTCTGGTCAGAAATACAGGCATTTAATGAGTCAAGAGAAAGAACAGTAGCAGAGCAGGCAGAGATGTAAATTTGCAGGTCATCAGCTAAGACCAAGTAAGACCAAGTAAATATTCAAAAGAAAAGGTCCAAGAACAGAGCTTTGAGGGACACCATGAGAGAGAAAACAGGTGGAAGTTTTGATGTTATGGACAGCAATGAATAAGTGTCTATTAGTGAGATAGGATGTAAACCAGGAAAGAGCGCTGCCCATGATGCCTATGGCTGAAAGATGAGAGATAAGTATGTGATGTCAAAAGCTGCTGCTAAATCAAGCATGCAAACAGTAAGATAGGAGAAGGTCATTGGTATTTTTTACCAGTGCAGTTTCAGTCCTATGGCCTGATTGAAAACCAGATTGATAGGGATCAAGAAGATTGTTAACAGAAAGATGAGATTGTAGCTGAGAGGGAACAACTTTTTCTAGCAGTTTAGAATGAAAGATAGATTGGATATAGGTCTGAAATTATTCATAGCAGAAGAATCTAGTACTGATTTCTTCAAAATAGCAGCAGCAGTTTTAATGATAGAGGGACAGACCCAGAGGAGATAGAGCAGTTGATCAGGTGAGCAATAGAAGATGAGACTACAGATAGGCAGCCTTTTAGAAGTGATAAGTGAAGTAACACTGCGATTACACATACAGTATAAACACTTTAAAAAAACATATTCTGTGATGTCACCTCAGTTAGCTTACCCGAAAAATCGGTAAACACGATGTGAGATTAAAATTTTGCTTCAGAGAACGTTGGAACAGTCCTGACAGCGTGACTTCTCATGAAAAGTGACTTTATCGGATGCTCACTAGCGCCAACTACAGGCTTTGGTGATGTGAATCTTTTTTTATTTCCAAAATGTATCAGTGTACACTCACCTAAAGGATTATTAGGAACACCATACTAATACTGTGTTTGACCCCCTTTCGCCTTCAGAACTGCCTTAATTCTACGTGGCATTGATTCAACAAGGTTAGAATTCTTTAGAAATGTTGGCCCATATTGATAGGATAGCATCTTGCAGTTGATGGAGATTTGTGGGATGCACATCCAGGGCACGAATCTCCTGTTCTACCACATCCCAAAGATGCTTTATTGGGTTGAGATCTGGTGACTGTGGGGGATTCGACTGGGGGGATTCGAGCTTTGTGACATGGTGCATTATTCTGCTGGAAGTAGCCATCAGAGGATGGGTACATGGTGGTCATAAAGGGATGGACATGGTCAGAAACAATGCTCAAGGTAGGCCGTGGCATTTAAACGATGCCCAATTGGCACTAAGGGGCCTAAAGTGTGCCAAGAAAACATCCCCCACACCATTACACCACCACCACCAGCCTGCACAGTGGTAACAAGGCATGATGGATCCATGTTCTCATTCTGTTTACGCCAAATTCTGACTCTACCATCTGAATGTCTCAACAGAAATCGAGACTCATTAGACCAGGCAACATTTTTCCAGTCTTCAACTGTCCAATTTTGGTGAGCTCGTGCAAATTGTAGCCTCTTTTTCCTATTTGTAGTGGAGATGAGTGGTACCCGGTGGGGTCTTCTGCTGTTGTAGCCCATCCGCCTCAAGGTTGTGCGTGTTGTGGCTTCACAAATGCTTTGCTGCATACCTCGGTTGTAACGAGTGGTTATTTCAGTCAAAGTTGCTCTTCTATCAGCTTGAATCAGTCGGCCCATTCTCCTCTGACCTCTAGCATCAACAAGGCATTTTCGCCCATAGGACTGCCGCATACTGGATGTTTTTCCCTTTTCACACCATTCTTTGTAAACCCTAGAAATGGTTGTGCGTGAAAATCCCAGTAACTGAGCAGATTGTGAAATACTCAGACCGGCCCGTCTGCCACCAACAACCATGCCACGCTCAAAATTGCTTAAATCACCTTTCTTTCCCATTCTGACATTCAGTTTGGAGTTCAAGAGATTGTCTTGACCAGGACCACAACCCTAAATGCATTAAAGCAACTGCCATGTGATTGGTTGATTAGATAATTGCATTAATGAGAAATTGAACAGGTGTTCCTAATAATCCTTTAGGTGAGTGTATAACAAACAATGCAAAACAAGATACAAATTCTCACATTACAAATGATCAGAAATTATATAATGACATATCATTTACAGGAACTTCCACAGATCTTCCACATTATAATATGTAATGTGCAGTGTATTAATATAATATTGTCACTTCTAGTTTTGTGTTCATCTGCTTAGAGAATCTTGTTTTGATTTTACTGTATTCTCTTGTATTTGTGTTCAGTTCCTGTTTTATTTGGTCCTTGTTTGTTTCTATAGTAACTGATTTGGTTCAACTCATCTTGTTTTGTTGCTCATTTAGTCTTGTGTATTTATAGCCCTGAGTTTTATCTTTGGTTGTCAGATTTCGTCTTCATGTGGATGGATTGTTCTCCTGTATTTTTCCTGAGTTCACTGCTCTTCACAAACAAACAACTGTTACAAATAGGTACAATATGCAATGCATTATTTTTATTAGTAATATTAGTAGGATATACTTTTTTATACTCTTTCAGCTTCACATCACTAAAGCATGTGTGTTCTGGCATGTGACAGGAGTTTGCACAAGTGAGCATCCAATAAAGCCACTTTACATGAGACAAAGTCACGCTGTTAGGACTGTTCCAACGTGCTCTGAAGTAACATTTTTATCTCATATTGTGTTTCTGATTTGAAAGGTAAGATAACTGAGGTGACATTGCAGACTATGTTTTCCAAGTGTTATGTGTAATTGTTGTGTTACTTCAATGTATTAGTACCATACAAATAACCACACTGGCGCTCCCGCTAACAGATCTGTATTGTTCTGTTGAAAGACATTATCTAACTTTCTACATAAATGTTCTGTAATGTGTATTCAGTAATTGATTACAAAACTGTTAAATTAGATCAAATATATATTTTTTAGATTGTCTTTATTTAGCTTGTATTTATCAAATGTTTTTGCCTTATAGATGTGATACTTGATTATCGTTTGGTGGAAGACTTGATTGTTTCCCTGAATTGTTTAATGTGAGTTTACTTGGATAAGCCACTTTTCATATGAAGTCATGCTTAGTAATTTTCCAATGTGCTGTAGAATAAAAGTTTAATCGTTTTTGTTTAAAGTTTACTTATATAGTTTATCAACACTACCCACTACCCACACTAGAAAAAAACACTCTTTTCTGTTTGTGCATTAATAATTAATAAACAAATGCTTCACATGTGTCCACTTTAAGGTTCACTTTCACATGTTACAAGCGTGTATAACTCATGAATAAATGGTTCAAAGGTGTCCACTTTACTTTAAGGTTCACTTTCACATGTTACAAGTGTGTATAACTCATGAATAAATGGTTCAAAGGTGTCCACTTTACTTTAAGGTTCACTTTCACATGTTGTTCATGTTTATAACTCATGAATAGATGGTTCACAGGTGTTTACTCTACATTAAGTTTCACAGGTAACTAATATTGGAACTACATTTTTCATTGTTATTAAGTTATGGTTGTGTTCACAATACAGATTGATACTTTCATCTTGATAAACAAGAAATTAGATTTTATACACTGCTGTGGATATAGGCATCATGAACTATTTGAAGAATATCATGAGTAAGACACAGAGTAGCTTTTGGTAAGCAACATAGTAAGAAAAGTGTCACGAATCGTGAGATATTAAGGAGAAAACTACAAATACAATATCATTCAGTCTCACTATATTAGTCTGTTTTTGCTGCATCATGAAATAAATCAGGAATATGGTTTTACGTGAAAGTATATTTATTAAGCATTTATAACATGTGAGTTACTGTTTTTATTCATGCAATTATAACTGCTCATCAACGACTTATAATGTAATATTTAAATAAGTTATTAGTCATTAATGAACACCTTTATAAACCCTTACAAAGGAAACCTTGATGTAAAGAGTTCCTATTTATTCTTGTATTCCAGTTTAAAAACTCTTGAGGCAGACTTCCTGAAAAGTGGAAACACTGTGGCTTTTGTAAAACAGATAAAACTTCTTCTTGTTCAACCAATGGCAATTATTTTTGGTAACGCTACTGAGAAATAACACACTTCCCCTAAATCTGAAATATATATACAGTACCAGTCAAAAGTTTGGAAACACTACTATTTTTAATGCTTTTGCAAGAAGTCTCTTATGCTCATCAAGCCTGCAGTTAAAAAAAAAAAACACAAAAAAAACAGTAATATTATGAAATATTATTACAATTTAAAATAATGGTTCTCTTTTTTAATATACTTTAAAATGTAATTTATTTTTGTGATGCAAAGCTGAATTTTCATCAGCAAGTACTCCAGTCTTTGGTGTCTTATGATCCTTCAGAAATCATTCTAATATGATGATTTGATACTCAGTTATTATCAATGATGGAAACAGTTGTGCTGTTTAATATATTTTTTTGGAATACTTTTTTCAGGATTCATTGATGAGTAAAACGTTTACAGCATTTATTCATAAAAACAGCATTTATTCAAAATAAAAACATTTCTAACAATATAAATCGTTACCATCACCTTTTATCAATTTAACGCATCCTTGTTGAATTAAAGTACTAATTTCTTAAAAAAAAAATAGTTATTGTTCCCAAACTTTTGAACGGTAGTGTATATTGTTACAAAAGATTTCTATTCTAAATAAATACAGTTCTTTTTAACTTTTTATTCATCAAATAATCCTGAAAAAAGTATCTCAGGTTATAAAAAAATATTAAGCAGCACAACTGTTTCCAACATTGATCATAAATCAGCATATTAGAATGATTTCTGAAGGATCATAAGACACCAAAGACTGGAGTACTTGCTGATGAAAATTCAGCTTTGCATCACAAAAATAAATTACATTTTAAAGTATATTAAAAAAGAGAACCATTATTTTAAATTGTAATAATATTTCATAATATTACTGTTTTTTTTTTGTTTTTTTTTGTTTTTTTAACTGCAGGCTTGATGAGCATAAGAGACTTCTTTCAAAAACATTAAAAATAGTAGTGTTTCCAAACTTTTGACTGGTACTGTATATGACGACTTTTTTGGAGAACAGTGCAATAGTGCACATTTAGAGAATACATATAGAGAGCCAGGCATATGATACAATTGTGTGAATGTCCCATTGCCTTGGATATTTAGCCTGAGTTAGCTGCTGCCTGTTGCGGTGTCAAAAATAGCTGCGGTATTATGGCAGCTTGAGCCAGGTGCTCCCTGGGCGATTTCACATTGCAGTAGGGGCGACACAGTGATCTGCAGCTGACACTCACAGCTTGGAAACCTGTTCACTGATGGAACCGAGTCAAAGCCGTTTTCAATGCCAAAACTTTCGCAAGCCAGAAAGGGCTAGGGCGCTGCAAATAAAAAGCCATAAATAACCTTGTTCACTCAAAGCAAAGACTGATTTAAACTCATTTTACAGATAACATTAATTGTCATTTGTCTGGAGAATTGAATGATTATGACCTGAAAATTACATCATCACAAAAAATAAAAACCTATGTGTCATACAACAGTAATTGGTAACATTGGCGAGTTAGCTTCCAGGATTTTATTTTGTTTAAAGATAAAATAACACAATAAAAATAAAATAAGAGTTCAGGTTTAGATCAGGATGTTAGTAGATACTGAGAATGTAGTCGATTTGGATGAAACAAATAAATTTAGGGTCAAAGACAATTTCCAATGTATATTTAATTGGAAAATGCACATTTTTAATATATCCTTTTTATTAATTTCACTGTATAAATCACGCAACTATTCTACACTAATCAGCATTAGTCAACACTTCTGCAATGAAACTTACAGTTACAATACAAAATTGTATTTTCAACAAAATCTAAATAAATAAACAAAACATATTTTCTTTTTACCATTTTAGCCTTTATTTAGATAGGACAGTATTGATAGTAGACAGGAATCAGAAAGAACAACAAGCCAGGATTTGAACTTGAGCATCCCGAAGTGCAATAACAGTGCATATCAGCGTGCTGCTTGCAAAGCTAAAATGTTTATGCAAGGTTTTCATTCTGTTTTATGGACTTTTAGTTTGTTTCACCTTGTTTTCATGTGCTCTGTTCCTGTTCCTGTAGTTGCTGATTGTTTTCATCACCTTTTTCTAGTTGAGTTGCTCATTATCTGGTTACCCTTGTGTATTTATTCCCCTTAGTTTCTTCAGTTCTTTTTCAGTTATTGTCTTATTTGTTGTGCTTTATCCCCTGACTACTCCTGATTTCTGTGTCCTGTTTATTATCTTGAATGAAGAAGCTGCACTTACTAGATCCTGTCTCAACTACTCCCTGCCACAACGTGACAGAATAACCGATCCAACAAATAGATCTAGCTGCGACATTCACCAGCCGTCATCACAAGGGACTTCCTCTTATTCGTGAGTTTGCTAATTTCTGCAAGTTTAATGATGTCAGTCTGAAGACTATCTATTGGGTCGGCATGCAAAATAGCCAGTAGATGGATTTGCTGGAGATGGGGGATCTGACTTGGAGGGAGTACGTCCTCAACTGTTTGGAGTCTGCCAAACAAGTCAAGTCTCACCGGTGGTGATGGTTTCCTCGGACCCAGAGCCAGAGACCATGCCCATCATGGACCAAGAGCCCATCTAGCCCTTTAACACACCCACTGCAAACACAAAGCTAGAGCCTACCGTAGACCCAGATTGTTTTGGATTAATTGTTTGGACAATTAATTGTTAATGGACTCGCTTGTTCTGCCCAGTCTCCTGTTTCCCTCGTTGCTTCTGGTCCCTCCCAGCCTCCAGTCTCCTTTGTCGCTGCTGGTCGCATCCAGCCTCAAGACTCTTCTGTCGCCACCAGTCTCACACTCCCTCCTCCTCTCACAACGCATTCAGTACCTCGGCCACACCTCCACTGGTTCCCTTCAACCCCTCTGCTCCTTCTTAAGTTGCTCCACCCAGCTACTTGGATCCACATTGTGCTTTTAGGTCTCCAGCTTCACCCTGGTGTGTTGATCCCCTAATTTCACCTCGATCCTCCGAGTCCCGGACTCCACCTCAGCTCTCTGACCCATCGGTTCCACCTTGGATCCCCGCTCCCTCGGTTCCAGCATGTTCCGCCATCCCTCTGGCTTCGCCGGGCTCCCACGTCCTTCTGGCTCTGCCTTGTTCCATTGTCATTCCGGTTTTGCCTCAGACTTCCGGGTCTCCGTTTACCCCTTGACCCTCCACCCCTCTGGCTCTTCTGGGCCCTTCCTTCCCTCTGGTTCCAACATTTTCCACAGTCCCCCTGACTCTATCCCGGTCGTCTTAGTCTCCTGGGCTCCACCTTTGTCTCTCCCACTTATAGTTCCACCTCAGTCAGTCGGACTACTGGCTCCATCATGGCTCCTTCCTCCATTGCCTCCACGTGGCCCTTCGTCCTAATGGCTCTGGGTTGCTTCCTGGCTCATCCCTCTGTCGTCTCCTCCCTGGCTCCTCCCTCTAGCGCCTGCTCCTTGGTCCTTCCCTCTGCCTTCCTCATTTCCCCCCATCGACTCTTCCCCCTGCCTCTCCTCCAAACTTTCGGTTTCTGTTTTTCCCTCTCCATCCACTTATGTGTAGTTTCTGTTTATGGCACGAGGATGTGCCTTCTGGGAGGGGAGGAGTAATCTTAGGTTTTCATTCTGCTTTATTTTAGTTTGTTTAACCTTGTTTTCATGTGTTCTCTTCCTGTTTCCTTTGTTCCCCATGTTTCTAATAGGCTGTTTGGTTGTGTTTTATCATCCTTCATTGTCGCTGTAATTAACCATTATGGTTAATTACAGACTATTAATAATAATAATAATAATAATAATAATAATAATAATTATTATTATTATTATAAACCATAATACCACAATTATTATGGCTTAATTAGCTTATATGTAGAAAGTTAGATAATGTTTTTATGGAACAGTTTAACATTTTAAGGAACACTGAATATGGAATAAGGAACACTTAATATATGACATTTTCGCATTTTCCGTGACCTAATCTAAAATGAGAACTATTTACTCCTAATAATCAATTGAAAATTCCTTTATTACAAGCTAATTAAACTATAATAATTGTCTTAACTACAGTGACATTGAATAAAGAACTCACTATTTGTATTTAGTCAATTGTATTTAATATATGAACAATGTAGATACTACAATATATTAACTATGAATTAATAAACTATGTATGTTCAGTGTGTTGACAGTAGTTTTCATGGACTTTCAGTTTGTTTTAATTTGTCATGTGTCTTCTTTGTTTAGATTCCGGCCACTTGTTTGTCTTTTTGGTTACCGTTATCATTAGTTCATATGTGTCAGCTGTGTGTGATCAATTATCCTCGTTTGTGTTCCTTCTTAAGTTGTTCCCTCACCGTTTGTGTTTACACGCTGTTTCATATGTTGGCTGTTTATTTTGAGAATTATATTAAATATTCTGTCATTGAATCATCGTCTTCATCTTCCTTGGAACCAGTCAAAAAGTTTGATAACTGTTTGCCTGTTCTTATGTCACAAATGAATCTCTCTGTGTCTAGAATCCTCTAGACCCTGGAGGTGTGTTGAAGAAAAGGCTGAACTCCCTCTCCCAAAGAGATGCTCCTGACAGGTTCTCCAGGCCACCTCAGTGTGATTTCCATCAGCATGGTTCCACTTTCCCTGCCAACAACATGCTGATAGGAACTAGTATTATTGACAAGTACTCACGCATCCTCTTTCCTCTGTCGTTTGGGGCCTTCAACTTGGTCTACTGGATTGTCTATCTCACCAAAGACACTATGGAGTCCAGGTATGGATCTGCTCTGTTTGGTAGACCTTGCCTTTTCATTCTTCTAAAGAATATGAAGAGCTATTCGGGGAAAAAATGGAAGTGGGATAGGCTTTGACAGGAAGTTCACAAAATTACTTGAAAAGACCATTTTAAATGTAAAGTTGGTTTCCTGCGTAGTTATCATTTCACAAAAAAATACCTTCTATAATAATAATCATAATTATATGTACTGTATTACATTTATACAATTGATTTATATATCTTCTAATTGTCGGAGCGGATAGTCTCATGGACAGTGCTCCGAGATAAAAAAAAAAATGAAATACTAAATGTGAAAAAAAAAAACATATACAGTGTTTTCCAGAGAAACTTTTATTCATGGACAATGTCAGGACAATCATCCACCTCAAATAAGAGAAGTCAAACTCTATATAAAATAGCTGATTAGAGAGCTTGGAAGTAGGGAAGAAAATATTCAGTGGTTGAAAATTGTTAAAAACAACTTTTACTATGCATACAAATGCAAATTCGAACCAGTTATAAAGAATACATTAAATTCTTGCAATCTCCGAGAAAGATAGGGAGACAGAGAAATATCATGCAGCCTATAATAACTTATAAGGTTTAAAACATCTAAATAGACATATCAAGTATCTAGTGTAGAAATGTCTAGTAGAAAATGTGTATGATTCAGTATCTTAGTTGATATTACTCTTAACAGAGAAATGGCCTCTGCGAAACGGTCAGAGACAGTAACACGGGTGCAGCTATTTGATTTGCGATTGTGCGATTGTGCTTGTTTCATACACCCGTGTATCCTATCATATAAAGCTTAAATCATTTTAAGACATATCAAATTGTAGAAAATGTGTATGATGTAGTATTTTAGTCGTTATTACTCTTGTCAAGCTATGATTTCTGAGAGACACATCTTTTGTAACGAGTTGTCTGGGGTTCAAAACTGGCCAATGTACAACTTTTAGAAAACCAAGCAAAATAGCTACAGCAAAGCAGTGGCTGTACTGTATGTCAGAATCAGAACTCATTTGGTTGCTTTTTGTTTTGTAATTTCACTGAAAGAAGAACAGGTCACAGACTGCGTAGAGTCTGCGTCTGAGTGCTGTCTGCTGGTCTAAAGAACAGTGCCATTCTCGATTAATGTCTCCACTATCAGGGTTTGCTTCTGACTAAAAGGAATCATAATGCTTAATGTAACTTAAATGATTTTTTAAAAGTGTACACTCACTATCGAGATGGAACCTGCGTACTGGCTCAGACAGAAAAGGGCGGGAGTATGTATTGAGGAGTTCCTCCCAAATCCAAAAAGTACATTTATAACAGTGTGCTTTGTTTGATATTACATTGTCATTAAATTACAGAAAACTAGTTAATGCTGCTATGTGAGTGTTACTAAAATGGCCAAAAAAAAAAAAAAAAAAAAAAAGTTTACATGTTTTTCTCTTATGACAGGGTTATAATAATTTCCAGGGTTATGTTTGGTTCTGTTTAGTTTCACTGTGTTTTGGTTTCGGTTTCCCTGTTTTGCCTGAATTCTTTTTACTACTTAGGTCCACTTGTTACTGATTACATTCATCTGTTGTTCAATGAGTTTTCTTCATTCTCTTTGTATATTTAAGTCCTCAGTTTACTGTTCATTGTTCCGTGTCATCAATGTCTTTACACGGTTGTTTTATTTTTATTTTTTTCTGTGTTATCTCCTGTGTATTCCTGCTTTGGATTTTTGAATTAAAGGGCCCTATGCAGTGCCGTGTTTTTCACAAAAAAAAAGAAGTGTTTTTTGCTAGTTTCAGCCCAACGCAGTTATCATTTTCTCGTTCTGTGCCACGTTATTTAAATAGCAAATGCATATGCGCCCATCTGTGCGCCCATGGGCTGCTGGTCTGTAAATCAGGTGTGTTCAGGCGCATTGTTGACTGCGCCATTGACCAACTGAAACCTGGTCTAAAGTCAATGGTGCAATATTTTTTTTTGTTATTTAAAGAGCACGTTAGTAATGTGTGCCTATAGGCGGTTCCACAACGCACGTACACTCTGCTTATTAAACACACAGGGACGCACAGCAGCACATAAACATGCCAAATATAAAAAAAAAAAGCATTACAATGTAAAAGATTATTATTGTGTACATAAAGATATGGTGGAATCCGGCTTGTCCCGTAGATGGTCTGCTTGCACGCTTTAACCTCGTGCACAAGCAGATCCGTTTGCGCTCTGGAGACGGCTTCAGTCTTTCCAGTACCAAATTCTGTCATGTAAATAGCGAATCCGCCATGGCGCGAGCTCAACTGGCATTTAAAGGGAATGGGAGATGAGACTCTGATTGGTTTATTGCACGTAAAGCCCAAAACACACCCATTACTCATTAAGAGAATAGAGACAACCCTTTTAGACCATGCGTCGGGAGTGCCGACCATTTTTCCCGTCGTTAAACTAGCAAAAGTGGATTCAGACACGCCCTAACTGCACTTGCGCCGTGCGCTGTAGACTATTCGCTTTGATCATTGAAATAGGGCCCAAAGCCTGTTCTTTCTTATAGTACTTTTTCTCTTTTGGAAAGTCATACAAATGTTGTCATGAATTTTTTTTTTTTTTTTTTTTTTTGCTATTGGAGCAAATGAAAACGTAAATATATATTTGCTGTAGTTTCCTTTCACCTCTATAGAAGTTTTTCACTTATGATGACTTCCGCTTCTGAGAACCCTGGAAATGTGACAAGGGTCTGTGAGGAGGAAGTAGAATAGCTAATAATTCGCTCCGCTCATTGCCCATGCAAAAAAAGTAATTACATAGCAATCAATCAATCGATAAATAACGTCCCAATTATTTCTAATGGTCAGAAAGGGGTGATGAAAATTAATGCAATTATGGAATTAATATTATTCAGTACTTATTTATACAATTACACAGTAACAAGGGCACCTTAAAATAAAGTGTAACCTAAATTCTGAGCTGTAATCATTATTAAGTTTATTAATGACCTTTATTAATATGTTTATTAATGACTAGGGGTGTAAATCGGACAGTTCATCACGGTACCATATGATATTGATTCTCTCAGCCAGCGATACGACATTTGACGATACCTCAAAAAATTCAGCCTTGTCACCTGACTTGAATACTGCGCGCTGATTCGCTAAAACGGATATATCGGGTTGTGTTCACAAACAACAAGGGTGCTTGTCGGTTTCTGCTGTAAAACATGAACTCGCAATGCCTTGACAGTGGACAATACCGGCTTTTGTGACTAAACGTGTTTAGGGTTCAGTCAATCTTGTCAGGCGTCTATTTCAGCTGAGGAGATTGAGATTGTTGGAGATTTCAGCTGATAACATTAACAAAGACAGTACGTTGGCAGACAGTATGGTGAGTAAACAAAAATGGCTGAAGTGCATAGACGGACGTTATGTGAGGATGTGGAGAGTGTCAAAATAAAGGTACCTCATATCGATATTTTACGTGTGGCATCGATGCATCATAACGTTAAATATTTAATCGCTGCATTGATCCATATCGATATTGTTACACCCCTAGCTAAAGGCACTAGAATTCAGCATACTGTGCCTGCATGCGTGACTGGAGACTGTTGTACATCTGATGTCTTTTAAGTGTGAAGGAGTTGAATTAGTAGTCTCATTGACTGAATAGAATTAAGACACTTATTAATGTTTTTATGTTGCTGAACAGGGAAAAAAAAATGTATGATAGGGCATGTATATTTAATATAAATTTAATTCCTTGCCAATGCTGAGACAAATTTCAGGATTCAATAGGCACATTTGTTTCCTGCTATTTTCTGCTTAACTCCTACTCTCTGTTATCCCTCATGTGTAAAGGGTAGCCTTGTTAGCGTATCCATTAAAGAGTGGCGTGACGCAGAATGAATGAATAAACACAATACTGATTAAATAGAGAGTGAGAACACTATACAAACACCAACGATGTTGATACACTGCACTGAACAGAAGAAACAGAGAGCTTAAATACACAGGGCTAGGTAATTAAGGAGACTTAATTGTGCACTAATCAGAAACCATGGAAACTAAAGGACTAGAGCTCAGGTAAAACAGTGACAGCATGTAACAAAGAAACTAAACAGGACATGGTAATGAAACTATCAATAAAATTACCCACAACCCCAGAAAGCTAGACCTCGCGCTGAAAATTGGAGTCCAAATTGAGGGGAGGGAGGGGGCTCTAGAGGAGGACAAGGAGGCAGAAGGAGACACCAATAAGAAAATGATAATGGGAGTAGCCAGGGAGAATATGATGGTTGGAGGAACCAGGAAGGAGATGATGGTGGCAGGAACCAGGGAGGCTTATGGTGCAATTACGAGTTGAACGCACTTGAACACCACCACAATGTCGTAAATACCAGTGGGGAGCTCGGGATTTTCTTTAAGCCCCGATCTGTACGAGTTGGGGGCGTGTCAGTGAGAAACATGGCGGAATCATGGATGCAACGTCTGTAGTTATATAACAATTATATAATAAGTATATAATTATACAGTTTACATTGGTTAATTAAATAAGTTAATTAAAAACATAAAAAGAAAAACACACCTGATGCGCATTCTTTGTTCTTCATTTTCTATAAGCAGAGTTAACAAACCTTGCTGTATTTTCGTGTAATTCATTAAAAGAAGGTACACCGCCATCTTGCTCTGACGAAACAGACTTGAACGCATCTCACGTCGTAAACACGACTTCCCACCTCGTACATACGAACTTCCCAGGAGGACTTGAACGCACCATTAGCTAATTCACAGCGGCGGTGGAAGTGGGTGGAGCTTGCTGCTCATGGTCACTCACTGGCTCCTCCCATTATCACATCGATTCACTATTCCCTACATTACTCCACTAATATAGTCCACTTGAAGGAGTGAATGAAAACGACTAAGTGAATTCGGACCCTGAGTGTGCCGGAAGGGCTGCTGATTTTGCATAGTTTGTGCTTGATGTTTCATAATCATTTGAAACGTAGCAAACTAGCAGCTACAGTAGTAATGAAACAATTTATCTTGAACTCTGTCATGGAAACTAGCATATAAACCTTAATTAAACAATTTAATAAATTAAAAAGGAGTGTATGATATTATGCTGGACCAGTGCGCTTTGGAAAATGGTTGGATGATTTGATTCAGCTGCAGGCGCCATCTTCTGGTGAGATGCAGGACTTCATTCGGCGCTCGACTCTGCGTTATGGGTATTCTCTAGCCGTTGAGCGTACATCAGTTGTTCACTCATTATTACAGTGCATTGTGGGTTTGAATGAGTGCACTCAGTAACATTCACTATGGTTTTGGACACAGCCATAGATTCAGTTTCCTTTTTTGAATGACAAATGTAGATTGAATGTAGAAATGTAGCCACCTGCTGGTATAGACAGTTATTTCCTCACATGCAGGTGCTCAGACATACAGTATGTGCTAGTTGGCTGTTGTCCATTGTTTCCCGACCCTGTTCCTGGAGGCACAGCAACAGTGTACATTTTGGATGTCTCCCTTATCTGACACATATATTTCTGGTCTTGGTGATGAGTTGAATCAGGTGTGTTTGATTAGAAAGAGTTGTAAATGTGTAGTGTTGGTGTGCCTCTAGGAACATATTTGGGAAACACCGCTATAGTCTTTGCAGAGTGGAATAGACGCAACATGACGAGGGGCGACAACACAGTTACCTTTCGTCGCTGCTAGTTCTTCGATGTCAGTTTATTGTGCATGGCCTTAAAAGCTTTCCTAGTTGTTTTCTTTAGTTTTGATAACAATTTGATTCCAATCTTTTTCTTCCAATAAAATTAGATCCATGACTCCTGAACTCCCTGCAGTTCGTGACAGTGTGTATGGTTGACAGTGTATGTGTGGACTGAAGTAAAAACAGTTGAGAACTACTGATATGATGTTAAATAAAAGTATATATAAAGGTATATCCCACCCTACCTTCAGAGCTCTTTCCAAAGCCATGTCTCCTCTAAAACACGTGAATGTGCGCAGCCAGGGCAGAGTCTGCAAAGCGTCACGAGAGACGTCGTTGGTGGAGGGGGGAACGTGCCTCATGTGTTATTCACTTGTGAGACATTAACTGTATACAAGTTATTTGATTTGTACTGTATTGGTATATCTCAAAGCCTCATAAATTGGATGGATATTTTATAGTCCTGAGACTTCCAGATTTAGATTATTTTAATTACTGATTGCTATCAGGATGTGAAAAGACTTTCAACCAGCATACTTTTTTTATTTATTTTTTTATGAAAAGCATTGCCTACCCTACCTTTAAATGCATTTTAGGTAAACTGACATAAAATTAATTGTAGTTTAAATAACTCAACTGAGCTAATAAATTAAACGTTTTAATGCTGTAGTATTGAAATGTTTCTGAGAACTGATTCATTGTTTTCATAATATACTGGACATAATAATATTACTGTAAGTCATATTAAATGGTCTATTTTGGGAATGGCCTAAATTTGAGAGACTATTGTTCCAACAAATTAATAAACATGAAATTAGGCTTTTCATTCACAAACTTAACAGGTTTAACCTGTCCTTGTGTCCCCTTTCTCTTTTCAAATCCATTAGGGAAAAATAAAGAATGAAAAAAAGGCCTCAAAGCCTCTGATAAAGCTGCCACGGGACAAAAGGAAAATATGAGATATCTCCTCTATCACATACATACACGTTCAGTATGCCGGTGTGTGCTTGACAAAGACATCATAGTAGGCACTGCCAGCCTGCTGGTGACTTTCCCATGAATAGTTCCATTCAGGTCCAGACATTAAGAAGCACATTGTCTGAGTTGACTTGCGTGTGTGAATGCACAGTTTCACAGAAGCTACTGCTGGTGATCGGCTCTTCGCTTGATTGCCCACTGGAGTGCCTGATGTGAGAGGAAGTGCTTTTCTCATAAATCAAAGGCAATGAATGTCAGCACAGCCTGAAATCCCCCATTTTCTCATCTTCACACAGGCCTGTGCCATAACTTTGGTGTAATGACCGTTCAATTACTGCCCAAATATATGTCAGGAAATGTTGGACGTGAGACCCAAAGACCCAGATTTAACATATCTTTATGGATTCACACTCACATAGCACAGTTTAAGGTACCTTTTTGTGTATGTGTGTTTCTGTATGAATCTGTTACATTTAGCACTCCAGGGCATAGGATTATTTCATTGAATGAATTAATGAATGAATGCATACATACATATACACGAAGCAGGGGGATGCAGCAATGCCATTATCTGTAAATGTATCTGTACTCAGCTAGAATTGGATGTGGGTTGGTCTTAAAGGTGAAGTTTGTAAGATTTTTCTATGTTAAAATACATTTGCTTAATCCAGTTTAGTGTTTACTGACTACTACTAGTATGCCATTCATGGGTTTATCTCCCCCAAAAGTGTTAACTTTAGCCGCCTTTCCACCGAAATTACCCGGAAAAATTTGTCCCAGGAACTTTTTCCCCCCAGACCTGTGGCTGTCTGCATTTCCATCTAAAGTACCGTGAAAAAGGCAAGTATCGTAAGCCTAAATTAATCGTAGAGACCACTGATGGCAATTGTTCTACGATCAACTTAGACTTACGATGGTTTTGGTAAACGCAGCCCAGATACATTGGATGGGTTTATTATACAGCGGGGAAAATAAGTATTGAACACGTCATCATTTTTCTCAGTAAATATATTTCCAAAGGTGCTATTGATATGAAATTTTCACCAGATGTTGGTAACAACCCAAGTAAGCCATACATACAAAGAAACAAACAAAAATAAGTTCAGAAATTAAGTTATGTGTAATAATGTGAAATGACACAGGGAAAAAGTATTGAACACATGAAGAAAGGGAGGCGCAAAAAGGCATGGAAAGCCAAGACAACTGCTGAAAACTTACAGTAATTAAAAAGCAATCCAGCCCCCTGTCAGTGGAAATTAATAACAGCTGGTTCAGTCCCAAATGATGGCCTACAAAAAGATCTCATTGCCAAGGTGTCACACAAGACACATCTCATGATGGGTAAAAGCAAAGAGCTGTCTCAAGACCTTCGCAACCTAATTGTTGCAAAACATAATGATGGCATTGGTTATAGGCGCCATTCTAAGCTTCTGAATGGTCCAATGAGCACTTTTGGGGCCATAATACAGAAGTGGAAAGACAATAATTTCACCATAAATTTGCCTCGACCACTGCTCCTCGCAAGATTTCTGATAGAGGAGTGAAAAGAATAATCAGAAGAGTTGTCCAAGAGCCAACACCAAGTTGTATGGTGTTTTTTTAGGGTAATGTGCACTGCCATTTCTCCTCCAAATATGGTGTGTATTATGGCATCCAAACAGTTCAATTTTGCTCTCATGTGACCACACTATATTCTCCCAGTATTTCACTGGCTTTTCCAAATGTTGTGCAGCAAACTTTAAATGAGCTTCAACATGCTTTTTTTTCAGTAATGGAGTTTTGTGTGGTGAGCGTGCATACAGGCCATGGCGGTGGAGTGCATTACTTACTGTTTTCTTTGAGACAACAGTATCTGCTATCTGCAGGTCTTTTTGAAGCTCTCCACAAGTGATCCTTGGCTCTTAGACAACTCTTCTGATTATTCTTTTCACTCCTCTATCAGTAATCTTGCGAGGAGCACTGGTCGAGGCAAATTTATGGTGAAATTATTGTCTTTCCACTTCTGTATTATGGCCCCAAAAGTGCTCACTGGACCATTCAGAAGCTTAGAATGGCGCCTATAACCAATGCCATCATTATGTTTTGCAACAATTAGGTTGCGAAGGTCTTGAGACAGCTCTTTGCTTTTACCCATCATGAGATGTGTCTTGTGTGACACCTTGGCAATGAGACCTTTTTGTAGGCCATCATTTGGGACTGAACCAGCTGTTATTAATTTCCACTGACAGGGGGCTGGATTGCTTTTTAATTACTGTAAGTTTTCAGCAGTTGTCTTGGCTTTCCATGCCTTTTTGCACCTCCCTTTCTTCATGTGTTCAATACTTTTTCCCTGTGTCATTTCACATTATTACACATAACTTAATTTCTGAACTTATTTGTGTTTGTTTCTTTGTATGTATGGCTTACTTGGGTTGTTACCAACATCTGGTGAACATTTCATATCAATAGCACCTTTGGAAATATATTTACTGAGAAAAATGATGACGTGTTCAATATTTATTTCCCCCGCTGTAAGTGAGATGCTCGCGTTCTCTATAGATAAACTGTTAGCCTTCTCAGTTGCTTACTCATCATGACCTTTAGCAACACATCAAAAAGTATTCACAATATGTACTTTATTGAAAACAGCCTAATTTTACCTGTTGGGACATGCTTTCACAAGCACTGTTAGAGCTGTCTGTGATGTTTGAGGGGGTGTCTGTTTTTTGCAAAGTGAGTGACAAACCCAATAATGTCAGCTCACTCATTGTTAAAAGAACAATTATTATCATAGACAATACAGCTGTAACATTTACATATGCACATGCGAATCAGCTTTCTACTGCCGTACTTCTGATGTTTTGTTTTCAGAATTGTCATTGTGTTGTCTGACTTATTTTGTGTTTATAATTTGTTGTTTTGTTTTTTGGATTTTTTATTTTGTTTTCATGATTGTGATTTGTTTTGCACTTCTCAGCCACTATAATATTGTATGTTTCTGTCTCACTAGCTCCCTGAGACGGAAAGCATTTATGTATTCTTTATAATTTGGACAGATTTGCATTTGTATTCATAGTAAAGTTGTTTAAGAAATTTTCAGCCACTGAATATTTTCTTTCAACTTTCATGTTCTCAAATCAGATATTGCATATATAGAGTCCTCTGAGGCTGTGGATGATTGTCTTAACATAACTCTGTAGTTTTCTTGCATGCATGAAATCATGGCTCCAAAATATTGTATTGCCCACCCAATCAGAAATTAAGTGAAGTCAGCAACATTATAGAATTTTGATGTCCTAGTGTCACGCTTGCCATAGCTGGCAGGAACCGGGCCTGCTGCAAAAAAGGTATATATTCAAAATCTGCCAACATGAATAAGCAAACCTATAGCGGTATTCAGAACCTTCTCAGTTGTGATGCATAATCAATATTGTGTATGGAATAAAAGCTGACATTCAGTTAGTTTTTAGTAATAGTTGTCAACACAGTCATTTTCAAAGCATATCAAAGGTGAAATGTGGTTGAAAACCAGGTTTTAGACTATTGAACGGTTATCGGTGTAATGTCATGTTTATGTGTCCATGATGGGTTAGCAAGGACAGCCATATATATATATATATTTAAACCAGTTGTTTGAAGTTCTTGCTTTTCCTCTTTTGGTTTATTTTCCTTTTTTCTTTCTCTTTCAGGGAAGTGTGAGCACTGTTTGAAACGATGGAGAAAGGTGACTGAAGACAATGACCACCTAATAAACTAACGGACGGACGGACGGAGGAATGAGAGAAACGATAAGGGTCAGCTGCTGAAGAGTTAACTGTGATTGTCCTGAGAGGGCTCAATGTTAATCTTCTTCACCTTTGCCCCTTCCCTCTCTGTCGGCCTGAATAGCATGTATTGACCTCTCATTGCTCTGGCATGAAACTATCTGACTACAGAATGATTTTCCTACTCTCTAAAGACATTCAAGTTGCAATAGCACTTGTTGGTACTCTTGTTATTACAGTCTTCCTTCACACATTTATCACAACACAAACAAACTCAGCAGACACTCACAGTATTGTGGAGGTAAAGCATCCCAAGGTGGAATACAAGCAGCAAATACAAGCCTTATAGCAGCCATTTTACTTGTACCTTGAAAAGAAGCATCAGGCAATACTAAATTGAATTAAGGCCATCCTTTGCTATTGTCCATTCATCATTCAGCTTGAGTCCATTCATCGAAGGCTGTCATACAGGTCCAGAACTTTGTGTAACATTCTACAAGAAACCATTTTTGGATCTGTTGGTTGAGAACTCACTGACAATTGTTTGAACTGGTGCATTATAATCTTTGAGCATTAAAACATCATGAAGGATGCACGTGATTTATTCATTCATGTATTTTTATTTTCATGGGTTACACTTGGTCTTGTGAATGGCTCATGTTATTTGTCCCTTGTATGACTCTCCAGACAATCATTGGACCTAGCCAAACCATTACACATCCCCAGTGTGCTGATACATACATTATGGTAATGAGACACATTATGGATTGGATTTTAGGTTCTGATATTTTACTTTTTAGAATTTAGCAACTACTCTGTCTGGTGTCAGTTTTGTCCATCTATGCCTAGGGGAATTTTCGGTTACACTTTATTTTACAGTATGTGCACTTACTATACAGTGTACTTAAGAAAGTACTGAATACAATAAGGTAACTACATGGGTCAGAGTTTTGTTTAGGGGTATGTAACTTATCACACAGTTATTTAAATTTCTAAAATAATAACCACATGTTTTAACATGTAATATTTCACATGTGTATGTACATGTGAAACGGTACCGTAAAATAAAGTGATGGATTTTCCTCTTGGCACATTGAATAAATGTGCAGTTTGTGCAACTGATGCACCTGCAATTTTGGTACTAACTAATTAGCCTTCTTCACCGATATGTTTATTCTTGACAAATATTGTCAGTCAGCTTAATATGTGACCCTGGACCAAAAACCAGATTTATATTATCTTTAAACTGAGATTAGGATAGGACAATATTTGGCCGAGATACAACTATTTGAAAATCTGGAATCTGAGGGTGCAAAAACATCGAAAACATTGAGAAAATCGCCTTTAAAGTTGTCCATTTATATTGGTGATAGTGCTGCATCCACTCACAAAAATACATTTTTGATATATTTAAGGTAGGAAATTTACAAAATATCTTCATGGATCATGATCTTTACTTAATATCTTAATGATTTTTGGCATAAAAGAAAAATCGATAAATTTGACCCATACAATGTATTGTTGGCTATTGCCACAAATACACCCGTGTGACTGGTTTTGTTGTAATCTTTACAACAGCACTTATAGTTTTGTTTTATTTTACGAGTTAAGATGCTTTATTTATTGTGGCTTTGGTCCACCTTCTCTACAAAAGTCTTTCTAGATACTGGAGTCCACCTAGATCAAAGAATGTGTGCTGTTTTCTGACCGTAGCTATTATCTTAAATCATTTTTTCCCACTTTTTTTGCTTCATTGAATTAAGTTTTGGATAAAGGCAGCACTCCTTGGGGACAGCTATGACTATGTACAGTATGCTTAAAATGCTTTGTTTTATTCACACGTTTTTTAAAAAAAGCACACAGATATGTTCTCACTGCTACAGATACGCCCTTTTCAAGACTGCAGGAGTAGATAGATTCAGTGCTGTCCATTTTGGCATTGATAAACTGTTGTTCTTGTACAAGGTGCTATAATAACTGAAGATGATTTATTTGTTGGCCTTCATCAAAGCACATTTTAAAATGTATGTTTAAATACATCGCCACCCAAGTCTGCTTTGGAAGAAACTAATATCTAAAGAGGGTTTCCTGGCAACAATCCATCTGCTATGAAATGAGTTCATTTATTTGTGTGTTTTTTTTAGAACACATTTTTAATTTTTATTTATAAATTGCAATTTATAAGTCATGGCTTGAAATTATGTTCAATTCTCATCTTATTATAAGGGTATACTGACTGCCCATTTTAATGGGGACCCACCCATAAAAATGTTCCCTGGTGTATGTACATGTGTAACTATGGATAATTTATAATATAATGATTAGCAGGTTCTCTGACCTGCTTATATTTGACATTATGCAGTCTTTTATTTTTAAAGAATCATAAGCATACAGTGTGTGTGTGTGTGTGTGTGTGTGTGTGTGTGTGTGTGTGTGTGTGTGTGTGTGTGTGTGTGTGTGTGTGTGTGTGTGTGTACAGATCTGGCTATACTTGGGCCAAATGTCATTATGTCATGCCGACTAGTGAGGACATTTTACTGGTCCTCAGTAGTTAAAAAGGCTTATAAATTGGCCAAAACATGTTTTTATTTAAATCTAGTGTTTTGCATGTTTTTTTGATGGGTATGTTTAGGGGTAAAGGTCTGTTGGGTTAAGCGATAGAAAATATCAATAACCTGATATAGATCAATGGAAATCTATGCAATGTCCTCACTAATATAGTGAAACAAACGCGTGTGTGTGAGAGAGAGATACCAAAATATATGAATCAAAATATAAATATACATAAATATACACATAACATGTACATACAACATAACATAAACTTAACATGTATACACTCATGTATGTAAAGAACTACATTACATACATGTAAGATTTCCCTCATACATTCATTTGTAAAATTCGATCTTTCAATTGAGATAAAACATAATTCAAACTCATATGCTTGACCATATAACAAAATAATGAACACATCTCTTCTATTTTGATACTCATATTACAGGCCATAAAATAAACATTTAATATAAATTCGTAATTCTTCTTTTTTTTTTTTTTTACTAAATTCTTCCAATAATTGAAAAATTGGCTTCAACCTTTCACACTACAAAAAATAAGTGAGACATATCTTCAGACTCAAAACAAAATGGCTCCATGTATTATCCGCCATTGGAGGTCACCAGTTCTCTAATTAATAAGGAGTTTATACAAAGTCATCGCTACCTTAAGGGGATACATCAAATCCCACTAATCCTTGCCATTTAAAGTCTGAAACACTTTTTAATGATTCAAAATGCATCACTTTTACACAAGTATAATACAGTTCTCTCTTTCAAGTATAACAAATTAAGTTCTGGAGTTTTACAATTCAATAACTTTTCTTCATCCTTCAGCCATGTCTCCACAGCTGCCCTTACCCCTAAACTTGGAAACTCAATCATCATATTAATACAATGTTGTTTTGTTTCCTCCTCCTCCACCAGCAACAACAACATTGATGGTATAACAGAAAAAAAATCAGTCCAAAATCTTTCTACACGGGGTGAATTAATACCAAGCGTTACTGCAATATCCCTCGAAGACAACCATTCACCCCTACTTAAGAGATGAGAGACTTTTATAAACTGGGCTTTCACCAAAGCAGCCTTCATTGAAGGAGAGTTCACGAATTTCATAGGTAATGCAGGATTATAAAGAGGTTCCTCTTTGATCCATGATCCACTTACAATACCTTGTCTTATAAAAAGGTGTTAATTCGACTAGTTCCACATCATTTAATTAATTAATAACAATTGCAATCTAGTCCCAGTCATCCTCCTCTCCTCAAAAGACCACAAGTCACATTAGCCCAACTAACATCCTTCCATACAAAAGCCTCAGAGCAGCTAAAAGCAGCAATCCTACATCCTATATCAATTAATCCTTGCCTCCCTTCATGAAGAGACAGGTAAAGTAACGCTGCCAATGCCAATGCTGACCTACAGGGGTAGATTAAGGTTTACACGGGCCCCTAGGTAGACAAGATAGCAACTCCTGCACTAACATTAGAGCCATGACTTAAAACATATGCTCCCTTCCAGCACAATCCCCATTCAAACTCATTGCTCATATTCGTCACGTCTTGAGTATGTTTTTGCTCTGTTTTTCCTGTTCTGTTCTGGCATGTCTTTGTCTAGGTTAGCTTTTTAGTTTGTTAATTAGTTTAGTTCCGTCCTCTCAGTTTTCCCTTCCTGTTTGTGTCTATGGTTACAGGTTGATTTGAGTCCTCATTTTAGGTGTGTTATTTAATTATCTTGTTAGCTCCTTTGTTTGCCCTTCTACTTAAGCCCTCACTTTCTGTTAGTTCATTGTCTTGGATTGTTTGAAGTCAGCGTGTTCGTGGTTGTGTTTCCTCCAAGTTATTCTCCAGTTTATTGTTTTGATTCATGATTTAAATATTTATTTTGAATATCTCCTTCGTCGTGTGCTTAATTTCAGCCACCGACCATGACAATATTACTAAGAAAACCTACTGAAATATTCTTAATGTTTTTTTTAATATTAATATTTAAAGCTTTTTCTTATACCTCAGACATTCACATTTTTAGATACTCCATGAGATAGAAAGAGTAGAAAGAAGAGCAGAAGAAAAGAAAAAAGATGCACAGATATATAGGTTTATTTAGGTTTTCCTCGAACTTTCCTCTCATTCACATTTTTTATCCTGCCTTATTGCCGTTATATACTTATGTCTGAACCGTTTCTGCTGTGATAAAACAGTATGATTGTACGTTTTATGTGCCCACACTACAGAACCTAAACTTATCCTTATCAGGGAAGGAAATCTCCTATGTCTACATTTTTCCTTTTAGTCTCGTCGAAAAAAACAAACAAACATTTGTCCGTTCAACAGAAAAACAAGTCATCACTAGCTTTATAGAGTTCTGACATATTTAACAAACTCCCGTCATCCTATGTGTCGTAATGTCAGAAACCGCATCCACACCACACACTCCACACCACTGACAATTTGCTCTTTTATGACAACAGTACCATTTAAACTGCACTGAAAACATTTTTCGGATGTCGGTATTTCTGGTGCTGCTCTTTCTTGGTTCTCTTCCTATCTCTCTGACAGACAATGCTACATTTCAGTACAAGATTTTCGCTCACCTACTGTCCCCCTGAAGCAAGGTGTCCCCCAGGGATCCGTTCTCGGGCCATTATTATTCATAATTTACATAATATCTCTTGGTCAGATCTTCCACCGTCATGGTTTTAGTTATCATTTTTACGCTGAAGACATCCACCTGCTCTATCTGTCACAACCGACAAAATCTCTGCTTGTGTGCATGAAATAAAAGATTGGCTTCATTCAAATTTTCTAAAACTTAACATGGACAAAACTGAGATTATTTTTACTGGACCTCCGTCACTCACTAGCAAAATGCCTACTAATTTCACCTGTGAGATTGCTGGCTCTCACATCAAACCATCTAGTACTGTTAAAAATCTTGGTGTAATCTTTGACTCCTCTCTCTCTTTCCAGGCTCATATTAATTCTATCACCAAATCAGCATTCTTTCATCTACGTCGCATTGCCCAGCTCCGTCCCTTCATCAGTATTTGTTGTTACTGTTACTGTCCCTTCATTGTTGCCGCAACAATCTACGTCAGGTGACTGTAAATGCACAAAAACTGTTTCCAATGCAGTTTTGCGAAATATTTCTTTTTCGAATTGCCTGAAAAACCACCTCATGCGAGTGTATAAACTTTTTTGCGATAAATGGGAGTTTTTGCGAAATTGACGTGTTTCCACTGGGCGTATTTTCAATTCGCAATTTCAATTTGCGCAATTTGCGCAATTTGAAGGGTAATGGAAACGCGGCTACTGATGTTCTTATAAGATGCTTGACTTTGTTTTTCTTTCCTTTTTTTGCCATTTAATAAATGAGAGCTTTAACGTTTTTTCCCTTTCTGATTGATTGTTAAGTTGTTGTATTTTTTTTTTCCAATAAAATACATTTTAGCATGCTTATGTAATATGTTGTCAAATGTAAATTATGTTAAAGCCTTTTTGTTATCGGTATTCTATGACAAGGCCTGATTACATAGCATGTAGACTGTTCTTCTACATGCTGCTGTGGTATGTAAAGATTTAATTTATTTGGACACATTTAAACTATTTTTCTTTCAATTTTGAAATTGTAATGTTTGTTGCTCTGTTGTATTTTTTTATTTTTATTTATTTTTTTATTTATTTATTTATTTATTTATTTATTTATTTATTTTTTATGGGGACCTTATTGCAACAAGACTGTTTTATTGAGACTGTTTTATTAAAAAAAAAAAGCAATGTGGACTTTACCTGTAATTCATGACTGTGCCATTGTATTCAAGGCCATTTAATTAGGATGAAAATTGTGATGTGTCCATGGACAGAAATTATCAGTATTTGCAAGCACATTTTGCCAACATTAGCTTTATCTATAACTTGTATCTATTTTAAACATCAGTTTTAAAAAGTTCAGTTGCTCATTCACTTGAATTATACATGAATTATGTGCATTATCTGGAAGTTCTCGAATGTATTGTCCTTGGGGATCATGTCTCAGAATGAATGACTTTGTACTGACAGTGTATTGCCCAGTAATATCTACTTACTCTATGCATCTCTGTAATATCTACTTATGTCTCTCCTACAGCCAAAAGGCTTGAGATTATGCAAATAAATTTTAACATTCAAGTCTCCATCCAATTACAGACCCACATCCTCCCGATGCCCAAATGCTCAGGGTTGCCCTTTCTAGTCAAAAAGGGGAGAGTGCCACCTATTGGTACACAGCTTGTAACCTGCCCTATGCACTTACTCCTCCCTTCTTCCTCCACCTGCCTAGTGCCAAGTCAGACGTGTTAATACCAATACCAAGCAGGTATGCAACTAATAAACTTTTGTACCATGCTCAGTTTGTGCTGTTTAGAGATGGCGAGCAGTGCGTTTTGAGGAACAGATGGCTGACAAAGAGGCCCAAAAGGCATCATGGGTTGATTCAGAATCTTCTGTGCATGAAATATTACCATAAAAAAGAACATTCTATTTTTTTTATTTTTTTTTTTACTCTCTTTAATTTCTGCATTTCCCAATCAAGAGTCAGCTACCACAGCAACTTATGACTCCTCGCATATGTTAATTTAGGGATTTAGTCTTTTCCTTTTTTTTTTTTTTTTTTTGCTCTTGTGATGACAATCAGAATGATCTCTTTTTTCATTCAAAACTGCCAAAATTAGCTCTGCTCTGCTCCAACAGCAGACTGACAGATGACACGTGATTCAATCTGCGTTCTGACGTAGTAAAAGCAGAGAAAGAGATCAAAGGGAGAGAGGAGTGAAATTACTCATGCCAAATGACGGCAGACTCTTGTCCCTCAAATGCCAAGCTGTCGTTAAATAAACATGACAGTGGAATCCGGCTCTCTCTAGATCCACACTAGACTACGACTAAACGTGCCCTGATCCATTAGTCTTCAACAATATGGCACTGTTGAATCCCGTTTCAAGCATGTGTGGATATTTATGTTCACATATGTCCTTCCACAAGAAAAGCACATTGCAATCAGGGTTACATATACCTCAGAGGGTATTTAGGCACATTGCAGGGGTACTTTGAAATATTTTGATTTCTTTTTGTTAAAACTGAAAGTATTGTGTTGGTTGTAAGACTGCAAAAGCTCATTAAAGATAGATGAACTAGTTGATGAGTCAGTTGTTCATCCACAGTATCAACTGTTTTGATGAATCATCATAAAGGCACTTTAAAAATATTATACTGTAAATGCTCATAGACAAAATCCTTCCAATTTACCTTTGGTTTTTATTGACCATCTTCCTTTTCTAGTCGGCTCATGAGCTGCAAGCCACACACCGTCATGCGTCCTGCTAACCAACATATTTAAGGTACACGACTGAGGTACTGTGGTCCATACATCCATTCAATGACCATATGATACATACACCATTTAATGTCATTTTGCAATTCTATTGGGGAGAGACAATTGGGGACACGTATAAGGTAGACAAGTGAGTGTTGTAACTTAACCAAATAGCTACAGGTATGAAATCATTATCATATATGACCACCTATTATTAGAAGTTGCTAGACACTGTGTATAAATATAAGGATTTATATATCCTTTAAAAAATTGTGAAAGTTTATAGTTTGGATATAAACGGAATCAAAATGGTACCGATGAAAATAGAGCAAATCCTTTTAAAAGTAAGTTAGTAATTACATCGTTAAGCCACTAGGCAGCGATAAGTTACATAAAATGTATGTCATTGAATCATTCATGCAAGAGATTTGTTTAAAAAAACACTGATTCACCCAGTAATGAAACAAGAATTAATTGTGATTGAGTAATTGAATCAGTCATTGTGTGTGTGTGTGTGTGTGTGTGTGTGTGTGTGTGTGTGTGTGTGTGTGTGTGTGTGTGTGTGTGTGTGTGTGTGTGTGTGTGTGTGTGTATGTGTGTGATTTAATTCCTTATATTTATACGCAAAGTCATACAATGTAAGGATATCAAATATGTTAAAAGAGAGAACTGGTATAACCCAATTCAGCAGATTCTCTTGTTTAATGTTATTGTGTAATATCTGCTTAAACCTTGTGCTGCGTTGAAAACCCTATAACACTTGTGGTGTTCCCGGTAAAAAATTAAAAGTAAAGTAAGGACAGATTTTGTATTTATTTTTGAAACTGAGAAATCATAGGCCTTATTTATCCAAGCTTACGTACCTTGAAAAAAAAAAAAAAAAACATTATTGGTGGATATTTTTGTCAATTTTACATAAAATATGAAAACAAATTGCACTGTTTATCACACTAGTGTTCTTTAATGTTTAACCAGGAAACGTTTCGGCTCTGTCTATTAAACCTTGGCCAATTTATTTATTTATTTATTCATTTATTTATTTATTTATTGTCAAATTTCAATACATAACAAGAGATTTATAAGCTATTTTTTTGTAGGCCAATTTCCTGGTTAAACATTAAAGCACACTAGTGTGATAAACAGTGCATATTTGTTATATATATATATATATATATATATATATATATATATATATATATATATATATATATATATATATATATATATTAAGAGCTCAGATGCAAAAGCCTCTAAGTGCAGTCTGAAATGATAATTTTTATCAAGCTTGTATATTTAAGTTCAGTAATTTCACTTGGATGACAATTAATAGGTAATTTTCATTGCCATTTAAGGGAATTTACTGAACTTAAATATTCGAGCTTGATAAAAAATGATCATTCTAGAAGAAAATTTCAGATGGCACTTAGAGGCTTTTGCATCTGAACTCTTCATATATATATATATATATATATATTATGTAAAATTGACCAAATTATCCACAAATAACGTTTTTTGTTTGTTTTTTTTCACTCAAAAAAACTGAGGTATGTAAGCTCAGATAAATAAGGCCTATGATCGATCAATTCAAAAAAGAAATACAAAACCTGTCCTAATTGATAGAAACCAAGTTGACAAAAATATTGCATCCAATAATTGGTGATGATGTAGCAAAATGAGAGATTTATAATAAATATTTTGTAGGCCAGTCATTTTTGACCGGGAACACCACAAGTGTTACAATGTGGGAAAAAATGCATAAAAAATTACACAAAGTACCAAAAACAATTTGGGCAATTGTAAGACTCTCGGTGAGTAAAGTCTGTAAATTTTAGTCCAATGCAATAACATTAACTAGCATTTTCGGGTACGGGAAAATCCTCACCGGGTCAAAATGACCCGAACACAACAGAAAATCTTTCACCTAAATTCTAAATGCTATTCTATATATTTGTTCAATATTTTTTGTTTGCATATAACTTATGCACTATATTTGTTCATTCAATTGTTTTGAAGCCATGTAATAGATTCACTAGAAATCTCAAAGATGAGAGAAGATACTTATTGTTTTATTTTTTTGTGCGCCACTAAAGGTCATGGGTATGGAATATCATGAAAAGTCTGTAAATGATGACAATTATATTTTTGAGTGAATGATTTAATTGCAAACAACAGGTCTCCTCTATAGCTGAAAATAATGTATTTACTTTTTATGTAAATTACTGCTTTCTAATATTAAGTAAAAACCCACCTCTGTCTTAGCGTCTTAATAAGTACATTCTTTTTTTGTTTCATTTTAGAAAGAAAGGCATGTGCTAATAATACAAAAAAAAAAAAAAAAAACCTCTTGAGTTTTAGCTAAAACATATTACTAAGATCATTTAAAATTTACCTTGAATGATGTGTTCTCATTTTAGCTGTACTGTTTTAAACTGCAGAGAAAAAGATAGATAGATTATGGAGTGTGGCAAAGTGTCTGGAGTTGATGGGCTACCAGTTAACTTTTACAAGTCTTTTTGGCCCATAAATTGCCGCAGAGCAGTTCTCACTTTGTTGCCATAAAAGAGAGACTTAAATGATATTAAATGAGATTAAAAACTGGAGTCTGGTGAGTTTGCTGTGCAGTGATTATAAACTGCTCTCTAAGGCTCTGCCTTATAGATTGGGCAAAGTTATCCATCCTGACCAGACTTATTGTGTACCTGGTAGACACATGTTTGATAGCATTTCTTTTATTGGGGATGTTTTAGACATTGACAAGAGTCTCAACTTAGATTCTGGTCTAGTCAATAGACCAAGAGAAGGCTTTTGATTGAGTTTAGCATATTTGTTTTTATGGCATGTCTTAGCAGTGTGTTTGGCTTTAGTCCCAATTTTATTTCTATGATACAGGTTTTGTACAGTGACGTTGAGAGTATATTGGAAGTTAATTGTGACTTATGTCCTCCTTTTAAAGGTTTTAGAGGTGTTAGACAAGGGTGTACCTTGTCTGATATGCTCTAAGTTGTATCAATAGAGCCTCTTTGTATGGATTTTATATTTCAAATTGTTCAAATGTTTAAGTTATCTGCATATGCTGATGATGTTGTTACTTTAATAAGTTGTGAGAGAGATGTGAAATTGTTGCAAAAATATGAATAGATTTTAAAGTGTTTTCTTCTACACAAGTACATTGGTCTAAAACCGAAGGAGCTGCCTGGTTGGGAGCTGGTTAAAAGGAGAAGGTTTTTTTTTTTTTGAAGTAGTTGTTGAAAAACTAAAAGGTCCCCTTGACAAGTGGAAATATTTGCTTCCAAAAATGTCATATAGTACATTGATCATCAATAACTTTGTAGCATCTTCTCTCTGGCATCTGCTAATTTGTGTTGATTCTCCACCAGAATTTTTGTTAGAAATTTAGTCAATTCTAACGAATAAAGCTGTTTGTATAGCCCAAGGAAGAGGGAGGACATGAAATCATACATTTACAGAGCAGAACAGCAGCTTTTCGGCTTCAATTTGCACAAAGACTTCTGACTGGACCTGTGGACTCAAGCTGGAATCTTACTATTTTGCAAGCCTTTTTTTCTGGTTAAATCCTTAAAAAGATAGACTTGTCCAAGTTACCAACTTTTTATCATAATTGTTTTTAAAGTCTGGACTTTGTTTATTGTACAAATACTCTAATACAGGTTCCTTGCACTGGTAAGTTCCTTGCAAGAACTTTTGATTCATGGATCAAGCTTGGATATATCACATGAAGGCCCACCCTGCACTTGAAGGAATTCTTCTCAGTTCTGGAGTAACAACCCTAGGACATCTATCATGGCTAGCAGGAACAGGCTTTAAGAATGTTGAATGATAGCTGACCATTTGGGCGTTCCATCAAAGTGCATAGTGGGTAAACTTCTTGAAAAGTGGAGGTCTGCTCTCACAATGGAAGAATTCAAACTGCTGGAGGACTATTTGGAGGAATTAATTATTCCAGTGTATGCAGGCAGTAAGATGAAGACACCGAAGAGTAATGTTCCAAAACAAAGTTTACTTATCATATAATCATATAATCCCAACAGGTAACAATCTGAAAAGGTAGCAGGTTAACACATACACTGACCGGACAAGGAGTGCAGGTGAAGGAACAACTTTAGTAAACACAAATGAGGATAATTAATCAAACACAGCTGACACATACAAACTAATAATGACGGTAACCAAGGAGACAGAGAGGCGGTAATCTGAACAAAGAAGACGTGACAAATGAAAACAAATTGAAAGTCCATGAAAACGAAACTAAGCTGAACAGAATGGTGACATAACGCCCCCTCCGGCAAGGAGCGACCTTGTGCCGTAACAGAACGAAGACCGAGGGAGGTATGGAGGGGGTTCCAGAAGATGTGGCGAAGGGATGGTGATGGCAGGACGACGAGACCCAGATGGTACAGGTGGAGGAAGTCTGATAGCGCAGACCCAGAGCTCCACAGAGCCGACAGTCCACGGCGTCGACAAAGGTTGGAATAGCCAATGTGTGGTAGGTGTGGCTGCCGTTAGCAGTTAGCATTTCCCAGATCACATATTGCACCTTTAAGCTGGATGCACACTGTACGATTTATAATAGCCCTTTACGATTGTTGCTTGTCGGACTGTACGAACATGATCATCGCTTTAAGCCATGTCACACTGTACTATCTCAGTTGTCATTAATGTCAGACTCTACGACAGTCAAGACACGTTATAAATGGACACACACAAGAAAACTCGACTGGAGTTTTACATCATCAATCAAACAAACGTTTAGTGACAGTGAGCTGCATTACACGCGGGATTGAAACGGTGGCTACATAGAAATTTCCTACATTAATTTTGTTCGTGGCTTGTTTTGAAAAACGAAGACAATATGACAGTCATCGCAGGAGAAGTCAGACTATTCAGAGGAATCTTTTAGGATTTATTAGAAAAATATATTAAACCACAAAAAATACTCAATTTACTGAGGGTTATTTACACTCCCAAATGCAAGGGCTGTATCTGAAATCGCATACTTCCCTACTATATAGTAAGCGAAAAACAGTATGTCACAAAAGAAATGTCCGAATTCAGACAATTTTGTATTTAAAAATCTTTTACTATGGGGAGACCTTTAATTTGGGGCAAGAGTAACAGGGGGAGTGACCTTATTGTGTCAGAGATGGGTCACTTTGCTCACAGCTGACTGGTCCAATTTCAGTTTGAGTTCTCTTACACAGAACATGCCCCAGAGCAGGTTAGCCGTGGACCGCAAGTTACTGTGGCGATGAACACCACAAAAAGCTAAGCCACTTTCATGGTGCCTAAAACCCAGGCTTGGCACAAACTAACCTGAAACATACCTGGCTAGCCACCTAAACCGGCTTCATGGTACAGGTATGGAGAATACCATGGGTCCGTATACTGCTGAAATGATACAAATTTGGATGTACGTTACTGACGTATTCTTCCGTGCAATGGCCATTTGTTGCCATGGCAAGTAATCCCCTTAAAACTTTTTTTTTCAGGGGACATTAACACCTTTGTGACACTCTGCGGTCTTCTTTTGGTCATTCATGTTAAAGTGAATTGGTTGATTTGAGGCTAAACCCACCCCCAAACCAGACAGCTATTGGGCCACTGGGTACACAGACTTTCCTCAAAAGCCATTTTATTAGCGGCTTTGCAGCCTTGGCTAAATTAAGTATACACAAGACTAGATAAGGATCTGAGATGTCACCGCTCTGCTGCAGAATTTCAACAGCATCAACATTGATTCCATGTGATAATATTAGATCTAGAGTATGATTACGACAATGAGTAGGTCCTGACACGTGTTGTCTAACTCCAATAGAGTTCAGAATGTCTTTAAATGCCAATCCCAATGCATCTTTTTTTGTTATCTACATGTATATTAAAATCACCAACAATTAGGACTTTATCTGCAGCCAGTACTAACTGTGATAAAACGTCAGCAAATTCTTTGATAAAGTCTGTATGGTGCCCTGGTGGCATGTATACAGTAGCCAGCACAAATCTCAAACGTGATTTATCATTTACACTAGATATTGTTACATTAAGCACCAACACTTCAAAAGAATTATATTTGAAACTAGTCATCTTAGTAATTCTGAAGATATTACTATAAATTATAGCAACACCTCCCCCTTTGCCTTTCAGACGAGGTTCATGTTTACACTCACCTAAAGGATTATTAGGAACACCTGTTCAATTTCTCATTAATGCAATTATCTAATCAACCAATCACATGGCAGTTGCTTCAATGCATTTAGGGGTGTGGTCCTGGTCAAGACAATCTCCTGAACTCCAAACTGAATGTCAGAATGGGAAAGAAAGGTGATTTAAGCAATTTTGAGCGTGGCATGGTTGTTGGTGCCAGACGGGCCGGTCTGAGTATTTCACAATCTGAAAAGTATCGCACAACCATTTCTAGGGTTTACAATGAATGGTGTGAAAGGGAAAAACATCCAGTATGCGGCAGTCCTGTGGGCGAAAATGCCTTGCTAGAGGTCAGAGGAGAATGGGCCGACTGATTCAAGCTGATAGAAGAGCAACTTTGACTGAAATAACAACTCATTACAACCGAGGTATGCAGCAAAGCATTTGTGAAGCCACAACACGCACAACCTTGAGGCGGATGGGCTACAACAGCAGAAGACCCCACCGGGTACCACTCATCTCCACTACAAATATGAAAAAGAGGCTACAATTTGCACGAGCTCACCAAAATTGGACAGTTGAAGACTGGAAAAATGTTGCCTGGTCTGATGAGTCTCGATTTCTGTTGAGACATTCAGATGGTAGAGTCAGAATTTGGCGTAAACAGAATGAGAACATGGATCCATCATGCCTTGTTACCACTGTGCAGGCTGGTGGTGGTGGTGTAATGGTGTGGGGGATGTTTTTTTGGCACACTTTAGGCCCCTTAGTGCCAATTGGGCATCGTTTAAATGCCACGGCCTACCTGAGCATTGTTTCTGACCATGTCCATCCCTTTATGACCACCATGTACCTATCTGATGGCTACTTCCAACAGGATAATGCACCATGTCACAAAGCTCGAATCATTTCAAATTGGTTTCTTGAACATGACAATGAGTTCACTGTACTAAAATGGCCCCCACAGTCACCAGATCTCAACCCAATAGAGCATCTTTGGGATGTGGTGAAACGGGAGCTTCGTGCCCTGGATGTGCATCCCACAAATCTCCATCAACTGCAAGATGCTATCCTATCAATATGGGCCAACATTTCTAAAGAATGCTTTCAGCACCTTGTTGAATCAATGTCACGTAGAATTAAGGCAGTTCTGAAGGCGAAAGGGGGTCAAACACAGTATTAGTATGGTGTTCCTAATAATCCTTTAGGTGAGTGTATAAAAGTAATCTTGAGGGGTGGACTCATTTAAAGTCATGTAATTGTTTGGTTTTAGCCAGGTTTCTGTCAAACACAGCACATCTAGGTTATAGTCTGTAATCATATCATTAACAATAAGTGCTTTTGAAGTAAGGGAACGGATATTCAGCAACCCGAGCTTTATCATTTGTTCATCTGTATTATATCTGTTTTTTGTTTGTTAAACATCAATTAAATTATTTATTACCCTTTAATGGGTTTGGGAGTTTTTTGTATTTCCTAATTCGGGGAACAGACACAGTCTCTATATGATGATATCTAGGTGAAATAGTCTCTATGTGATGGGATTTATCTGACCTCAGTGATGTGAGACAGCTAGCAGACGGTCGGTTTAGCCAGTCTGTCTGCTTCAACTTTGTTGTTACAGCCAAACTGTACAACAATTTTGAATTGAGACTCCATGGAAGATGTTCTGTTATCATGTCCTCTTATGGTGTTTTCACACTTGGGTCCTCTTTAAAAGAACCAAACTCAGACCCCTTTAAGTGGACCAAAAGGTGCACCAAGTGAAAAAGGACCAAGTTCTCTTTACGTTCACACTGTACCTGTCCCTAGAAGAGGACTCTTTTGGAATGTTTTAGTCCACTTAAGCACTAATGGGGTCTCAGACCTCTTTGTGTTCATACTATTTCGTTTTGGGTCCTAGTCCTCTTGCAATGCTGTGCATTGTGGGTACAGCAAAATTGTGCAAGATGGCTGACTCTAAACACATGCTAATTTTCCTGTACAACATGTTTTTAAAATTAAAAGAGAAAAATAGCGAACACTTTAAAAAAAAAAAAAAAAAAAAAAAAAAACAGAAAACAAATCACAACAAACAAATGCAGAGGATAAGGAGAAGAAAAACATGCCAAACAAAACTCCTGCTGAAGCAGCATTGTTTATCTATGGGACTTCACCTTATGCTGACTTCAGTGATGCTGACAATCAAGCTATCTCCTCAATAGTTCGTTTTCTCACTTGATATCATACCTTTCATTTGAACATCGTAATATTTTCTGTTTTTACAATATGACTCCACTTACTGTTGAATATTTTAAAGATCCTGTTGGACCAGAAACCGATCACGCATTTGGTGAGAGAGCACTGAGTCTTGGTCTGACTTTGACTGGAACAGAAACTTTAGGATGAGCAGGGAGACATTCCTGTTTATATGCCATGAACTAAGACCTCATCTTGAACGGACGACGACACACTACAGAAAACCTTTAACAGTGGAGAATCGGGTTGCAGTGGCTTTATGGAGACCATCTACTAACACAGAGTATTGGACCATCTCTCACCTGTTTGGGATAGGAATCTCTACAGTGTGCATAATTACAAGAGCAGTTGTGCAAGAAATTGTACAAAATCTAATGCCACAGTTTATTAAAGTACCACACAGAAATGATTTGAGAGATATTGTTAATGGTTTCCGAGACAAATGCGGTTTCCTCCAGTGTGCTGGTGCCATTGATGATACTCATGTGCTCATCATTGAACCTCGTCAAACAAAGGCAGATTTCTACAATGGCAAGGGTTATTATTCAGTGCTGCTGCAGGCTGTCATGGACCATAAGCTACAGTTTTAGAATATTAATGTTGGATGGCCTGGAAAGGTACATGATGCATGTGTTTTTGCAAATAATAGCCTTTTTAGAAAAGGTCAATCTAGGAGGGTTTTTCCAGCATGGACTGAAGATTTTCAGGGTGTACCTGTCCTTTAACAATAATAGGTTATGCTGCTTTTACCCCCTTTTGCCATGGTTACATATACCATTTGCAAAGGTACAAGGTTTCACTCAAGCCCAGTACAACTACAGATTAACCCACGCAAGAATGTGCTCTGACTGGGTTTTTCAAAGACTAAAAGCTTGCTGGTGGTGTTTGCTCAAAAGGAACAATCACAGCACCATCATCATCATCAACGCAGTAATTGCTTCTTGTTGCACTGCACAATATATGTGAGAGCAGTGGTGAAGAGCTGGAACCAAATCTTATTGAAGTTGAAACAGAAGTAGCGATCAAAGAAGTGGATGAACCTATTGCAGATGACATTACAGGACAGGACAAGACATACACACAGCACTTGCTCTGTATTTTTCTCAACTCAAACACACACTGTGTAGCAGAGGTCGCTTTAGACTTCTGCATTGTCTGTAATTTTGACGGACAGGGTCTTAAATATTCCATCATGATCTATTATGCATTTATTTATTTATTTATGAAGAGAAAGTTCAACAGAGACTGTGTGTCACTTTTCAAGTTTCATCATGAATGTTCGTCCAATAAATCACAATAAGCTTTGTGCTTTGTTACTTTTGAAATGGAACGAAGTCTCAGCTTTCAAATTCTGTCTATTTTATCACAACATTCAAACAATAAATACCGTTTTGGCGCTCTTTGATGTGGCGCTAGAGATCACTGTAGTGCCTGAGTTCAAGCGAAGCAGAGCACGAGTGAAGGCGATCAATTCCTTCCTCTTTACTACGTTACAGTATAACGTTCAGCCATTAAGGTTGAGATTACAAAAGTTAAAATGGGGTCAGATTTTACTGTGTGAGGAATCGGGTGTTAAAAGAATGAGACAAAACTGAGGTTAAAGTGGATAAGAATGGTGTATTTACAATCTTCACAAGAGACTTTAAAACAACACAATAAAACCAGGAAAACTCAGGCTGTTAAAAGCATAGAGTCCATCGCACCATACCCTAAAACAGTCCATAAGAATCCTTGGTTGTTGAAGCGTCCCAATGTGAGTGTCCACCAGTGTATATACAGTCCAAAAGAAGTGATAATCCAAAAGCTTAAAGTGGCGTCTGGAAAGGTGAGCCCGCAAAAGGTAACTCCACACTCCAGTAAAGTGATTTGGTATCTATTGTGAACCCTGTATGGTTGCCATGCTGCTCTCTTTATACAAGTGTAGTTTCTGCTTCCTATCATATGATCCCTCACATGACAGGCCAATCATACATTTCTTAAAGACATACACACTTAAAATGTTAAGAGGAATAAAGTGGACTAAAAAACATGTAGACCAATACTTGTACGGAATAGAGCAGTAAAACATGTCTCTTATGTGACAGTGTCACAACAGAATGAAATAAACATCAAAAAATATGTTGAAAGACACAGTCCAACTTACCGAAATCCGTATCAAGTCTCTTATGTAATCGCTCAATCAGTGTTTCAACCACAGAAAGACGTCAATAAAACAGCTTCTAAACACTGTCACATATCTCATGAGAAGTTACGAACAAAATGATGGACGGCTTTCAGATTGTTTCGTCACTGCTAAACCTCTTGATATAGTGTGTGTGTGTGTGTGTGTGTAGTATATATACATAGTGTGTGTGTGTGTGTGTGTGTAGTATATATACATAGTGTGTGTGTGTGTGTGTGTGTGTGTGTGTGTGTGTGTGTGGTTAGTATATGTGTGTAGTCAGTTTCTGAAATGTTTCTGAGTGTGTTGGACACATGCATGTGGCTCTACAGTTCCTTAGGCGAAACACAATAGGCAAAGTTAAATGCTAGATGTAATATGTGAAGCATATTTTGTCCTACTGATAAACATTTTTTTTTTTTTTTTTTTTTTAAATAAATGCAGGTACAAACAATTTAAACTGTTGGTAAGCACTTTATTGTCAGTGTGTTGTAAAACTGCCACACGTCAACAAATAATTTTTCAAATTACTGCTCATCACAAAATACAAAAATATTTTTCAAAATTGGTCCCTTTTTTAACTGCAAATATAATTGAATCAAGTATTAATCAGCAATAATGGTCTTGCTCTCATAAAACATAACTGAAAATTATGAAATGAAAACAATATTAGCTGGTTTATTACCTGTCCGCATAAAGGTCCCATACATTTGAACTGTAACCAGTCAGAATTGTGGTAAGCCGCATTACTAATAATTCAGCAAACAAAAATAACACACTAGCAAATGTTAATAATTGCAGCTATACAAATCTGCTACAAACTGGCAGTTTTCTGTTCAAACTGGAATTGCATTATTTATCAGAACTGCTCAACTCATGCAAGATAGAAGACAGTGTCTGCACACTACTGCTGGTACTACTGACTCCTTGACCAGTAACTGAAGCACTTGGTTGGTGTATGACAGTCAAAGTGTAATAAAATGGTTATTCAGTTGGATGGGTTTGAGAGACCAATTCACTGGGGTACAAAGGTGTGTTCATAGGAGGAAAAGTGTTAGTTACAGCTGAGCTCATCACTTGAAACGGCATCCTCATCATAGCCTGATCATGTTCCATCTGTGCACAGTGTCGCCTCTCTTCCACTTCCATTTGGAGCTTGTAACGCTCTCGTTCCAACTCTAATTCCCTCTGGTGCCTTTCCTCTTGTTTTCAGAAAAAAAAAAAAAAAAAAAAAATTATATATATATATATATATAAAAAAAATGATAGTCTTTCTTCTGCTATTCAATGACTGATGAAATCAAAGTGGTAATTTGTTGTAGAGAGCTTTTCTCCTCCTTTTCTCTGGGTTGGATTTCCTAGCCTTTCTCTTTGCTTCAACTGGATGACTGCTTGAAATCCCCTCATCACTGATTTCTACTAAAGATCCAGTAGGAGGTGTGGAGCTGTCATCAGAACTGATGCTGTTGTTGTTGTTGTCATCGGTTGCTAATGAAAGATGATGGGAACAACATGTAGGGCAAAATGTTAGTAATAAAAAATATATTTGATAGGACTTAATGCTACCACATCTATTTCAAGGCTGCTTTAATGAATATTCCTGGTTCAATACAAGTTCCATTTACTGAACAGCATTTATGGCATAATGTTGATTAAATTATAGACATAATTTCGATTCGTCCTCCCTTTAACCCTTATGCGCTATTCAGGGTTTTTTTGACCCCAAATTACATTTAGAATAAAGGAACTTTTTTTTTTTTCAGCAAATGGCATGAGACTTGGTGTCATGCTTGCTAGCTCTACAAACAAAACAAAAAATCTGAATGATATGGTTGTATGTTAGCGTGAAAAAAATAAATAAAAATCACACTCAGGATGTTTGGGGTCTCCCGAGACCCCAGAAAATAAAATGTGATTTTGTAAAATAATAATGTTTTTTTTTTTTTTTTTTTTTACTCATTACTTCTTTTTACATTTGTGCAGTGTTGGGGGATTAATTAAATTTAAAATAATAGGTTGAATGGGGAAATTAAATAATCAATACTTTTTTATATTTGTCAAATAAAAAAAAAACTAAACCAGCCACAACACAGGACACAAATACACCAAAGTGAAATGGCAACCCTTATAGCACATCCACAATGTGTAACGCTCACACACAAATACACCGCTCCACCCCCCACAAACAGCCCCACCCCCAAAAATCATGGGAGACGATAAAACATTTTTTTTTGTTACATAATTTGTCAAAAAAATGCAGTTAAATTACAGAAAACACACAACAAATGAAGGGGCAATACCACAACACATCCCTGATGGAGTAAACACACACAACACCAAAAAAAAAAAACACCCACTAAACGTTGTTGTAATAATTATGTTATGTTAGAATGTCTAAACATAATGAAAAAAAAAATGAAAAAAAACTTGTGAAAATATGGCAATGGAAATGGCAAATGAGCCACTGAGTAATGCTTTGAAGCCATCTACTGGCTGTAGTTGAAATTGATGCTATTTTAATTTTAAAAGACACCCGAATATTGCTAGTGTACATTAAAAATGAATAGTGCATAAAACCCATAAGATGAAAACAACATGTGTTTAATTTCAGTTTCATAAAATTCTGTATACTTCATTATTAAAGATGTAATACTGTAAACTCTGTTCCCTTTCGAGGGAACTCGCACTGCGTCAAAGACGCTTTTGGAATGCCTCTGCGTGATTGAGTCTGAAGCACGTGTGTGAACTCAGTCCAATGGCATGACGGAACGTCACAGGTGGGGTGACGTCAGGACCAGGAAGCTAAGTGCACACAGAACAAACATTGTCAGCTTCTGTGCCCTCAGCAAGCACTCTGTGTGAAATTGTCTCGGTCTATTTGGGCCCTATCTTGCACCCAGCACAATTGACTTTGTACACCGACGCATGTATCATTCCTATTTTGCACCCGCGCAAAGCAGACTTTTCCCTCCACAGACGCACGTCGGTTAACTAAAAAATACACTTGCGCTTGGACGGTTCAGCGCAAAGAGGAGGCGTGTTCCGGCGCAAACGTTCCCTCATGCTATTTTGCAGGTTTAGAAAACAATTCCGCCACTGGCCGAAAAAAAAACAGTTTAAAGTCAGTGGCGCGTTGCGCATGTTATTCATATGCTATTTTAAGGGCCATAATCAATGTAGCGTGTGCTCAACGCGCATACACTTTGATTCTCTCATCTACACACAGACGCAGCAGTTATCATTTTTGCAAATCATACATTATTACGATAGATAGATAGATAGATAGATAGATAGATAGATAGATAGATAGATAGATAGATTATTATAAAAGCATACATCTAGCTTACACATTTACCCAAATTATCATACGCCTGTTTAACCGAAGTTAATTTGGGTGCGTTTCTCCATACCCAATGTCACTTCTCTGTGTTTTACGGCCCTGACGAGAACGTCGGTCTCCTCGGCTGTGAACCGCTCCTGGCGTGCACCTGGCAAATCCGCCGTTATAATAGGAATCCGCTATAGAACAAGCGCTACTGCTCTTAAAGGGAATGTGAGATGACGCTCTGATTGGTTTATTTCACGTTACGCCCAAACCACACCTATGAATAATTAAGCTACTTCAGACCAACCCATTTTAGATTTGCGTCGGGCACAAGAGTCATTTATCCCGCCGGTATAATAGCAACAGCGCCGAAGACCCGCCCACAAAGTTACTTGCGTTTTGCTCTTGAAACTTACGTTTCAGATCGTTAAAATAGGGCCCTTTATGTTTGTCGCAAAAACTATATATATATATATAGACAGGAGTATAATGGCGAGCAAACAGCAATTTGAATCGTGTGTCTCTCCCTGCCCTAGCTACATTACGAGTGGGGATACACACGATTTATGTGTTTGGGGGCAGAGCATGGCATGTCAGCTCCCAAGGGGGCTGACTGTGTTCATTCCTAAAGTGTCTATTTCAACAGGGTTTTACCACTGTGGTGGGCCCTGAGCAGGCTCTGGTAATGGAACAGGAAGTAAAAACTCTCTTTGGCTAGGAGGCCATAGAATGTATTCCTCCACCCGAGACAGAATCCAGTTTCTATAGCTGGTTCTTCATCGTTCCAAAGGACGATGAGGGGTTGCGTCCTATATTAGATCTTCGTCATCTGAATCGTTCAGTCAAGAAGCTCAAGATGTTGATTTTGAAACAGATTGTGACTCAAATCAGATCCGAGGACTGGTTTGTCACGATAGATCAAAAGGATGCATACTTCCATGTCTTCATCCTTCCACAACACAGGAAATGCCTGAGGTTTGCTTTTGGGGCCATTCACAAAATGCGTGGATGCTCCGTAAAAGTTCTGCCGCCACTCAGACTGCAAGGAATTCGCATTCTGAACTATAGACAATGGTGGTTCAGATCGAGATGTCATTCTCGCCCACATGCAAAAGTTGTGGTTGAGATTGAATGCCAAGAAGATTGTGCTTTCTCCAGTATAGAGGACCACCTTTCTTGGTGTGGTGTGGGATTCAGTGACAATGCAGGCCATCTTATCGCCTGCTCGTGTTGCTGCTATCCTCACAGTCATAAAAGAGATAAAGCTAGGCCAGTCACTCGCTGTGAAATAGTTTCAGAGACTGTTGGGTCTAACAGCAGCTGCATCCAACGTGATACCTTTTGGCCTGCTGTACATGAGGCCCTTGCAGTGGTGGCTCAAGACCAAGGGGTTTTCCCCAAGGGGGAACCCACTTTGTATGATCAAGGTCACACGCAGGTGTCTTTGCACCTTGGTTATATGGAGGAAGCCTTGGTTCTTGTCCCAGGGTCCTGTGTTAGAAGCTTATTGTCATTGAGACATGCTCATGACATATGCTTCTCTCAGGGGCTGGGGAGCAGAAATGGAAGGCTGCTTAACATTTACATTTTCTGGAGATGATAGCTGTCTTCATGGCATTGAAACACATCCTCCCAGACCTAAGAGGCCATTGTGTGCTTGTCCGCACAGACAACACATCGCTGGTCTCTTACATAAATCACCAGGGGGACTGGGTTCGCGACCACTGAGCAAACTAGCGCACCAGATCCTCTCGAGGTCCCTAGGGAAGATGCTCTCCCTGAGATCAGTGTACATCAGGGGTACCAAAACGTACGTTTTGTTGTGCAGACAGGCTGAGGCCCGGGGAATGGAGACTTCACGCCATGATGGCGGAGCGTATGTGGAAGGTTTACGGCCAAGCGGAAGTGGATCTGTTTGCGTCTCAGAATACAACACACTGTCCACTTGTAACGGTGGTATCGCCCAATAAAGAAAAAAAAACTGAAAAAAAATAATAATAATAATAATAATATTTAAGGCAAGAATCAAACCCAGATCTCCTGCATGGTAACGCGGAGTCCTACCCGCTAGACCACAGTGCTGATCTTTCTTTCAGCGGTCAGCAACAGTCCTACATTGACTCTAAGTCCCAAAGCCTCAAGAAAAAAAAAAAAACAATCATTAATGTTCGGGCGCCAGACAAGTATACACTTGCCACAAAGATTATCGTCCCGGATAGCTATACCAACCACCCGTTACATACAAAAAGAGAAAAAAAAAGAAAAAAAAAAACTACATAAGAAAATTATATACAACTGTGTTTAATAAGAATAAACAAGTTTTTCTTTTCTTTTTTATCAACACAGTGTACTTCAAAAATAATACAAGAATAAACAAGAGAAAAAATCAACACTCTTTAAATCACGGTAGCAATGTATATTCAAGTTCAAAAAAAATCGAGAGAGAGAGGAAAAGAAGGAAAGAAAAAAAACAAGAAAAAAATAGCACTCGTTAAATCTGCGGCACGGAGTGCTGTGTGTGTGTGTGTGTGTGTGTGTGTACGAATTAATTTCGTGTTTGGGAATATAGCAACACTGACCAAGATGGCAGCACGGGTAGTCAAAAGTGGAACATCGGCAACGTCAGCCCGTCTTGCGTCAGTCTTTTTCCCCGCTCCACCAAGCCACTGGTTTAGGAGTACGGTGCAAAACTCCAGTCCGATTTAAAACTTGAGAAAGACTTGAGAAAGCATTCTTAGGCCAAAGAACACATCCGCTAGCGAGAGGCTAACCAAGTAGCACTATCTCCTCTCCATGATGCCCAAAAACACACTTCTTCTTGAGAAATCCACCTGCAATGACTGCCTCCCATGGGAATGTAATGCGCACACACCTTGTCAGTTGAACCTGACCATGACTGCTCTATACTCTTTAAACCATGCCCCTAATACTCATTTCCGGTGTTAATTTCCTCTCCTCCAATCCTGCCAGAGTATAGTTTTGGGAGGACGTGACAGAAAATGAAAGTACTTAAAGGGGCAGTACAGAAAATATCTGTATTGCTACACACTTTGGTTCTCCCTCACACACCCAGTTCACCTGGGGCTAGACGCCATGGTACAGACATTGCAGAGGCTACGTTTATATGCTTTTCCCGATTGCTCTGCTCCCAGGAGTTCTTGAGAAGGTCTGCCAGGACAGAATAAGTCTACTACTAGTAGTGCCGTACTGGCCGAGCCTAATATGGATCTCGTTCCTAGTGTCCCTCCTCGGCAGCTCTCCCTTGGAGATACAGGTCAGCAGGGACCTTCTGTCTCAAGCGGGAGGCATGATCCTTAACCCTCGCCCAGAGATATGGAACCTGTGTATTTGGCCTCTGAGGGGTCCAACTCATATACCGAGTTCTCTCAACCAAGGTTGTGGAGAACATACTTTACTCCAGAGGTCCATGTACAAGGAAACTTTATGCTCTGAAGGGGAGAGTCTGCGTTTCTTGGTGCAGAAAGCAAGAGAGGGATCCAGTTAACCTGCATGGTTGGTTCAGTGCTAGAGTTTCTGTAAGATCGTTTTCTGCAGTGATTCACACAGACAGGCACTTGAAAGCTTGGCATTTTGGTATTGTCATTCCCAAAGCATCCCTCGAAAGGGAATGTCTCGGGTTCCAACTGTAACCCCCGTTCCCTAAGAAGGGAACGAGAAGCTGCGTCTCGATGCCATACTCCCTGTGTCCCTGTGATCGCCTCACTTCGGCCTATTAGAAGCTGACAATGTTTGGACTCTGTACGCTTTATAGTTTCCTGGTCCTGACGTCACCCCACCTGTAATGTTCCTATAGAGTTCACACACGTGCTTATGACGCAATCATGCAGAGGCGTTCCCAAAGCATCCTGTCATGGTGCTTTGGAAAATAGTCAAGGATTCAGATGCGAGTGAATAAGTATTTATTATAGTCAAAAAGAGAAGACAAGAGGCTCAATTTTACAGGCAGCATTCACAGGAATCACTCAGTGTAGAAATAGCAGATAATTCTCATGTGAGCTCAGTATAGAATAAACAGATGATCCTCAGGCAAACTCAGAGTCGGAGTGGCAGACGATCCTCAGGCAAACTCGGGCAGACTCGGTAACGCAGGGACTCAGTGGGCGGAATGCAGATCCACGTGGAAACGAAGATCCTCTGTGAATCGTCGTAGAAACAGGACTGGAAACAGGAGAAAAATCGCACAGACCCAGGAGAACCCAGCGATTGGCCTTAGCCTTGGTGCGCGCCCCCACTTGGAGCAGAGTCTCACAGGCTCTGGTCCATGTGCGGTGACACCTCTGGACGAACGCGTGAGCGGAGGGGACCGCGACTTCGGATTCCAGACTGGGAAAAATTGGTGGCTGGTAACCTAAACTACATTCAAACGGAGATAGGCCCGTGAATGACACTTGTAATGCATTGTGGGCGTACTCCACCATAGAGATATGTTGGCTCCAAGAGGAAGGATTCCTGGCAGCCAAACAACGCAACACTCTCTCCAAATCCTGGTTGGCTCTCTCGGTCTGGCCATTGCTCTGGGGGTGAAACCCTGAGGACAGACTAACGGTCGCTCCCAGTAATCTACAAAACTCTCGCCAAAATTTGGACACAAATTGGGGTCCTCTGTCGGAAACCACGTCTATCGGGAGGCCATGTAAGCGAAAGACGTGATCTACAATGGTCACCGCTGTCTCCTTGGGCTGAGGGTAATTTGGGCAAGGGAATAAAGTGAGCCGCCTTCGAGAATCGGTCCACCACGGTCAAAACTACCGTGTACCCTTGAGAGGGTGGGAGGGCGGTGATAAAATCTAGCGCAATGTGGGACCAGGGTCTCGAAGGGACAGGCAGCGGTTGGAGTAACCCATCTGGGGGTCGATTGGAAGTCTTACCAGTGGCACAGACAGAACAAGCCAAAACAAAACTGTGAATGTCTCATGCCATAAGTGGCCACCAGAATCGTTGCTTGACCATAAAACTGGTGCGATTAACTCCTGGATGGCAAGCTACGTTGAAACAATGCCCCCACTGAATAACGTCTGACCGTAATCCCTCCGGCACAAATAAACGTTTCGGTGGGCAACCGGGCGGAGGCGTTACCCCTTCTAAGGCCGTCTTGACCTTCGATTCGACCTCCCATGTGAGTGTGGAGACAAATAGGGTCTCGGGTAAAATGCACTCTGGAGTAGACGGGCGTTCGGAACGGTCAAAAATACGCGACAAAGAATCGGGTTTGATGTTTTTGGAACCCGGGCGGTACGAGAGAGAAAAATCAAAACGTCCGAAAAAAAGTGCCCACCGAGCCTGCCTGGAGTTCAATCTTTTGGCGGTTCTGATATATTCCAGGTTCTTGTGATCGGTCCAGACGATAAAAGGTACCCCCGACCCTTCTAACCAATGACGCCATTCTTCCAACGCTAACTTCACTGCCAACAATTCTCTGTTACCAATGTCATAGTTACGTTCGGCAGGAGATAAACGACGAGCCAAAAACGCACAGGGATGCATCTTGTCGTCCGAGAGAGAACGCTGGGAAAGCACTGCTCCTACCCCCACCTCTGATGCGTCGACCTCCACCACAAACTGAAGTGAAGAATCAGGGGCTATCAAGATGGGAGCTGAAACAAAGCAGCCTTTCAGTTTGGCAAACACAGCCTCAGCTGTGTCTGATCACCTGAACGCAGTTCTGGGGGAGGTCAAGGCGGTCAGAGGTGCGGCTAGTTGGCTGAAATTGCGAATGAAACGCCGGTAGAAGTTGGCGAACCCCAGAAACCTCTGTAGGGCCTTACGGGAATCTGGACTTGGCCACTCCACCACAGCCTTAACCTTCTCAGGATCCATGCGTACTCCCTCAGACGAAATGATGTACCCAAGGAAAGGAACAGACTGTGCATGAAAAGCGCATTTCTCCGCCTTGACAAAAAGCCCATTCTCTAGCAACCTCTGAAGCACTCGTCTGACGTGTTGAACGTGCTCCTGGAGAGACGAAGAAAAAATCAATATGTCATCCAGGTAAACATATATGAACTGATCAACCATGTCTCTCAACACGTCATTGACGAGTGCCTGGAAGACCGCTGGGGAGTTCGATAAACCGAATGGCATAACCGAATATTCAAAGTGACCCCTGGGGGTATTGAAACCGGTCTTCCACTCATCCCCCTTCCTGATGCGAACCAAATGATATGCATTACGTAAATCCAATTTTGTGAAGATAGATGCTCCCTGCAACCTCTCGAAAGCTGAAGACATCAACGGCAAAGGATAAGTATTCTTAACCGTGATGTTGTTCAACCCCCGGTAATCAACACAAGGTCGCAGAGAACCATCCTTCTTCCCCACAAAAAAGAATCCCACCCCCGCTGGAGAAGAGGAAGGGCGGATGAACCCAGTAGCTAGAGAATCAGAAATATATTTCTCCATAGCCTCCCTTTCTGGAGCAGAAAGTGAATATAACTTGCCCTTAGGCGGAGACATACCTGGCAGTAAATCTATTGCACAGTCATAGGGACGATGAGGAGGGAGAGAAGCAGCCCCAGACTTACTGAACACCTCCTTCAGGTCGCGGTACTCCGGCGGCACGTTAGACAGATTCACTGACTCCTCCTGCAACACAGAACGAGAAACAGACGGAACGGCAGACGAAAGACATGAGGCATAACAGTCATCACTCCAAGCTGAAACAGAGTTTTGACCCCACTCTATCCTGGGTCCGTGCTTCACCAACCACGGGTGACCCAGGACAATAGGAGCGTGGGGTGACTGCGTGAGGTAGAGTGAAGTCCTTTCAGTGTGATTCCCCAAGGTGATCAGTGTGATAAGTCCAGTGGAGTGAGTAATACCCGGGAGTTCTTGCCCATTGAGTGCGTTGATGGTGATAGTGTTCTCTAAAGCAGTGATGGGGAGGTGAAGTTTACGTGCCAGTGAGAAGTCCATAAGGTTTCCCTCCGCTCCCGAATCCACCAACGCTTGGCAGCTGAAGGAGTGTTCTGCCCACTGGAGTCTAACCGGGAGGAGGGTGGCGCTCGAGGGTCCGATCATGGAGAGCCCGCCCGACAGTAGCCGCCGTCCTACCGCCGGGCTTGGCCTTTTAAAGGACAGGTGTTGATGAAATGGCCGGGCTCCCCGCAGTAGAGACATAGACCCCTCGAGCGGCGGTGTTCTCTCTCCTCCCGGGAAAGCCGAGCTCGACCTACCTGCATGGGTTCAGGATCGTTAGAGGGACTGACCGCGTTCATACTCCGGGCACTGGAACTCATGGTGAAATCGGCCGCAGGCATCCGGTACGGTCGGCTCTCTCTCTGTTGAAGACGTGCATCGACTCGTAATGCTAGCTCGATCAGTCCATCCAGTGTCTTGGGCAGCTCCAAGGTATAAATTTCCCTCTGAACGCGGTCAGCCAACCCATGCAGGAACATGTCCCACTGCGCCTCCTCGTTCCATTTGCACTCGGCCGCCAATGTCCGGAACTCTATGGAATAGTCAGAGACTGACTGTTGGTCCTGGCGAAGGTCAGCGAGTTGGCGGGCCGCCTCGCGTCCAGCGACGGCGCGGTCGAACACTCGGGTCATCTCTAGCTCGAGTGCCTGGAACGAGGAGCAGCACTGATGTTTGTTCTGCCACACCGCTGTTCCCCACTGAGCCGCACGACCAGAAAGTAGTGTCATCACCAGGGCTACCCTCGACTCCTCAGAAGCAAATGTCACAGGTTGAAGCGAGAAGTAAATTGAGCACTTGGTTAGAAACGTTCTGCAAAGATTGGGTTCGCCCGAATACCTCTCTGGTGCTGGGATGCGCGGCTCTGGTGCGATGGTGCGCGGCTCTGGTTGATGGAAAATCCCTTGGAGAACAGGCGGGGGCGGTGCTGGCGCAGTGGGAGCTCTCAGGCGTTGGAATTGAGAGGTGAGCTCGGACACCTGCGTTACCAAAGCCTGTATCGCCCGTCCCGAAGCTCTGATCTGCTCGTCCTGGCGATCCATCCGGGCGTGGTTTCCGGTGAACATCTGCTCAATTCCGGGAGCACTCACTGAATCCATGAGAAGTTGGTCAGATGGTTCTGTCATGGTGCGTTGGAAAATAGCCAAGGATTCAGATGCGAGTGAATAAGTATTTATTATAGTCAAAAAGAGAAGACAAGAGGCTCAATTTGACAGGCAGCATTCACAGGAATCACTCAGTGTAGAAATAGCAGATAATTCTCATGTGAGCTCAGTGTAGAATAAACAGATGATCCTCAGGCAAACTCAGAGTCGGAGTGGTAGACGATCCTCAGGCAAACTCGGGCAGACTCGGTAACGCAGGGACTCAGTGGGCGGAATGCAGATCCACGTGGAAACGAAGATCCTCTGTGAATCGTCGTAGAAACAGGACTGGAAACAGGAGAACAATCGCACAGACCCAGAAGAACCTCCACAACCATCTGACAAAGACAAGACGAGTGAGCAAACAATATATAGGACATCCTCATTCAGAACAGCTGGCGCTGATCGGCTCATCAGTGGATAACGAGCCAGCTGATGAGCCACGCCCATTCACTCAACATGCACACACATAGCGAGAGAGAGTCAATGAATCCATGAACCGTGACACATCCTTGATGCAGAGTCTAGCTCCCTTAGAACAAGAGACGTTATCCCGGTAAACAATTAAAATAACAACTTTAAAAACAATTTAAACAACTAAAAATAACGTTTAAACATCATGCTTCAAATGCTGTTAATTGAGCTCAACTTGTTTTGAACATGGAATATTTGCACGAAAATAACTTTTGTTGCAAAACTGAATTAGTACTGAAACATACCTACAGTATCTGTTAACTTGTTTTCCTAGAATTATGTTTATTTATTGTCATTCCTATGATTTGTGTTTTTTGTCCATTTTAAGTGTTGGCTTTGTAAAAATGTCATTAAGCCAACTTTATCTTTGAAGATAACTGTATAATGGGTCTATGGCAGATTAATATGAACAGGTAAACAGGTCTGAAATGAACATACCATTCTCGTCCTCATCATCCATGTCAAAAATTCCTCCCTCTATGACATTGATTGTGTTTGCGCAGGAGCTTGTCCCAAGGATTTTGTCTAACAAATCGTAGAGAGGCCACTCGACATCGGCTAATTGCCCGCTACACCGTAGTTTATCTTGGATATGGCCATATATTTCTGGCGTATTTTTTTTTACTTTAACTCGACACTGAAAAGGGGGTTCGGTTAAATCCTCTGTCTTTCATTTTTGTGTAAAACTTCTGCATTACTCTGGGTGGTTGATAGTTGTTGCATTATTTAGTCTTCCTCCCAAATTTGGAGAAGTTCTGTAGTTTCCCCATTTGTCAATAACTCTTTCAGCAGCAGCCATGATGAATAGTACAATTTGTATGGAGGTGTGTTATAACCAAATTAATAAAAATACACGAATGGAAAAATCAAGTGAGCATGGGGAGGTTTTTGATCAAATAGCGTGTTTTCAGCAAACCATACCATAAGATAAAAGCGAACCGTACTCAGACCACCTCCTGAGATGGTGAAAAAGGAACAAGAGTGAAAACACCCCTTACTCTTTTCACTGTATCACCGTTTCTATTCCCGATCCATTACTATTTTCCTTCTTACACTTAAAAGTAACCTTTTAGTAACCTTCATTCCATGTCCCTTTCAAAATCCCAACCATCATCCTCAGATCCTGAAGCCATTCAATTACATTCACAATATAACTGCTGTAACTCACCACCCATCCATCCGCCTTTCTGATTCCGGCTGCCTGACAGCAATTTCACCCCCAGCTGACTTCTTCATGTAACCATGCTGTATAAATACCCTTCTTAGAGGTAGGTTAATGCCCACTAATGGTGAGGAGAAATATAACCGTTGCCATAATTAACTACTCTCTCTGTCCTGGCACAACTAACTTGTCCATCTTTAGCTGCTAGATTCCTTTTTGTCTGACTTTAACACCGCCACTGCCAATGGGAAGAACATCCATGTGCGACTGGTCAACCTGTAGACAAACACACACTAAACAGTTCACTCTCTGGTTCTTTATTAATCATGCACAGCATGGATCTAGTGGAGCTTGGAATGTGACTTTGTCATTTAAAACTTCCCAATATTAGTTATATCCAGAATGATAATCTATGAGCGAATGTTCCTCACTGTAAATGCAAACATGGTATTTAATTAAAAATAGTAAATTGACCTTAATCATTTTTTTTCAACCTGCTATTAACACTCGCTTTTAGTAAGTTACTTGTACTTTGAGGTTGAAAAATCTTACCAGCTCAGTCTACTTGAGCTGGATTCATTTAGAAAAAGTAAGTTTATGACCTGTGGGCATGCGCAGATCAGTACTCTCTACGCTGGACGGCGATATATGGCCACGCCAAGACTCGCCCTTCAATAGCTAGTATTGGCTGAAGGTGAAAACCGTAATTTTAAGCCACCATTGTGGTGATTAGTGTTTGTTTTAGTTGGGCTCTTGACCCTTATATCATTAATTTAACATTTTGTTTGGCTGCTGTACCTGAGTTATAACAGCCAGATGAACAAATAGAAAAGGTGATCTGATGGTGATGGTTGTGTTTTAACATAATCGTTATTTCACAATCATTTGACCTGATTCACTGAACTCATATAGAGCCCAATTTCTGAGTTAGGTTTACATTATTAAATAGCAGCTCTGTCCTGGTACAGTATAATATTTTTAGCCATTTCAATGAAATCCAAATAATCAAATAAATAATAAAAAAAACTTCATTTATTTTTATTTTTATGTAGGCACACACAGACATCAAGAATTAGCATATGAATCTCAACAATGGTGACAAACAGATCACCCCTGATCATAAGCTCATTATTTATTCATGCAGCAATGCTTGATGGGAGCCATGAATGAGTTTTGATTGGTTGCACCCAGAATGAGTGAGCAGAACTAAAAGTGTTAAGTTGTAGGTATTTAGTAATTCTAAGTGGGGTTAAATTTATATCAAGCAATCCACACAAAATGAAAAAACTAAGTTAACACTAATCATGGCTATTAAGTTACATGAACATAAAAAAACGTGCTAGTGGTACTAATTGATTTAGTACTGCACGCTTAGAATAAACAAGCTTTTCTAACTCACTAATCTTAAGATTACTTTGCTTAATTTTTTTGAGGCAACGAGTTTGCATACGTTTTTTAAGTAAGGTCAACTAATTACATTTTAAATAAATGAAGCAATATCCTAACTAAAAACAAATAAACCACCAGGCCCAGATTTACATCAGAATGATTTCCGCCTCATGGCAAGAGAAAGTTATTTCTGTAATATACAGGATTGAATTTACAAGACCTTTTGAAAGATTTAAAATAAATAGTGATCTGACAAAGATGTCCATACTGAAAAGGGGCACAAGACAAGGGTGTCCTTTGTCCCCTCTTCAAAAAAATAAAAGGAAATAACATAAAGGACGATAAGCATTAAATAGCGCAATTTGCGGACGATGTGTTAAAATACCTAAAGGATCCTTTGGAGTTGCTTGCAAAGCTTAAGGTAACATTTAAAATTTTTTGATCTCTTTCTGATTTTCAATTGAATAAATGAAGTATATAGGCCAAATATGCTTACATTTTTTTTTTTTTTTTGTAAACTTGTCATCAAGTTCTAACCTGATTTTTAAAGGATTAGTTCACTTCAGAATTAAAATTTCCTGATAATTTACTTACCCCCACGTCATCCAAGATGTCCATGCCTTTCTTTCTTCAGTGGAAAAGAAATAAAGGTTTTTGAGGAAAACATTCCAGGATTTTTCTCCATATGGTAGACTTCAATGGGGTACAACAGTTTGAAGGTACAAATTGCAGTTTTAATGCAGCTTCAAAGTCTCTACACGATCCCAGCCAAAGATTAAGGGTCTTATCTAGCGAAATGATCGGTCCTTTAAAAAAAAAAAATATATATATATATATATATATATATATATATATACACTTTTAACCACAAATGCTCATCTTGCACTAGATGCGATTCGCCACACATTACGTAGTCATGTTGAAAGGTCTTCCGGTTCAAAAAGGTAGGGTAGGGCGAAGAACTCCATCTCATTTTCTCCTCCAACTTCAAAATCATCTGCCATCATTGTTTTACCTATTATTTATTTATTTATTTATTCATTTATATTATTAGTAAATGGCATTTGACTCGTTCACTTTGTAAACACTAGGTCGGTACTTCCGCCTATGTCACGCGTGACCTTTCAAAGTGATTTCCCGGTTGAGAAAGACTGTTCTAAAGTTATATCAATCCACAGCTGCTAATAACTTAAAGACCTTGAAAGACAATGCTAAAACGGCAAGGGATATCTCTTGATGTAAGCACCTGAAAGTTTTATCTTATCTGTGCATATCTGTCTAAAGTGATGGATATGGGCATGATAAAGAATCACACTTTTTTACTATGCCAAAATTGCTGAAGATATAAAACAGATACCAAACACTTTTCTATTATAATCTGGATTGCAGTATTTATATCTATAACTACCCATATATCAAAAGGAGCCACTGCCTCTGATGTTCCTTATTTTCCCTATACACAAACATTTGCATATTTCTGATTGATGGCACCTTGAGTATGCTGGACAGAAGCTATGCTAATGTAGATGAACATACCCTTGGGTTATTTGTGTAAGTGTGACACAAAAACACATTTAGCTTAAGTCTGTGAGAGTAAGTGTGATGTGTCTGTGTTGCAAAGGAAATGATAAATGCTACACGAAAACAAGGTTAACTTCACATTACCATGGAAACACACTGGTGCCGAGCTGGTTCCATATGCTCAAGCCAACTTTCTGTAAAACCTCTACCACCTGTCACCAGCTGTTATTGCTATTTGAACCTCTGCTAGTAGAGCCACATGGAGAATAAAGTAGGGTCAAATATGTATTAAAATAACACAGTATACTACTATATCTTCATTAATTCAAGCATTATTTCATGCATCACGGAATGCAAAATACCAATGAAAAATATTTCATCTAAACAGCCTCCAGTTGTTATATGCTGATTATGGTAATGACTAGGGGTGGAGCCGAACCCGAATACGGTATTCGGAAAGGCACAAATAATGTGTTTTTTTACTAATACTTATTTCGAACAAATACTTTTAAAAATATTTGTATGGAACAAGAAAAACTTTATATCAAAAAGCTGCGTTTCCTCATGAGACATGGCGACCGGCGGTGCTGCTGATGTGGTGGCTGAAATATTTTGGATTAGGCTAATGTCACGTTGTCATAAGGGGTAGTTCACATAGCGCGTTTTTTGCGCGTGCAGATTTCAAATGTAAGCGCGCGGCAAGCGCGCTTATAATAGAAGCGAGCGGCGCGCTGCATAGCAACGACAGACGCCACGGGAGGGCAAGCGCTTGTGGAAAGGAGAAAACGGTGCGAACTGCGCTCTTCATGATGACGAGGAAGTATCAGCAAATAATTAATTGATTTCTAGCCCTTGCATTAGCTTTAGATATATTTATGGAGATGAGAAATGAAATAAAAAGCCGTCATTATGTCATTAATATCAGTCCGTCAGAAAAGCAGTTCTAGGCTTATTCTTGGCTGGATAACTCTTAGCAGGTTTAAAAAGCTCTTTTAAAATTAAATATGAATGCAGTTTTGGATTAAATAAAAGTACAGTCAAGTCAAATAAAACACGTTTTATCTCCTGTTTGGTAACACTACAATAAGATACCATTCATTAACGTTACTTAATGCGCATCTAACATCAACGCATTGAGTGAACAATATATTTTTACAACATTAATTAATGTTTGTGAATGTTATTTAATACAAATACTTGATTGGTCATGTTTGTTCACTTCATTCATTGTGCATTAAATAATGTTAACATAAATAATGTTAACTTTTGATTTTAAAAATGTATTTTTAAATTAACCCCAAGGAGAATAATTGCGACAGTATATAGCCTAACTATTGTTTATTGTTAGGTCATTTTATCTAATGTTATCTAACAAATGGAATCTTATTGTAAAGTGTGTTTAATACTACAGTTTCCATCTTTGTAACCGTGATATACACTTTATATATGTAAATTTAATCTAAATTAAGCTTTGGTACCGAAATTGTTACCGAGAACCGTGGATTTTCACAGGTAGGCTATTGGTACCGAATACTGAAATTTTGGTACCGTGACAACACTAGTAGCTCTGTTAGCTCGGTAATTTAGACAATAGGCTGTTGACAGAGTAACGTTAACGTAGGTAATGGCTGTTATGTTATTTTCTTTTCAATGACGTTCCTTGTTACATGTTCATTGCTGGATTTATGGAAAAACATCAACCAATATTGCATATCCATAATTATTATAATGGATATAATTAAAGAATACTTACACTATAACGTAAATTAGAAGTGTAACGCAAAAAAACTGGATTTTTACACCTATTTTGAATTTTACTCGAATACAAATACAAATACAAATACTTTTCCCCTCTCAACAAATACAAATACAGATACAAATACCGGCTGCTTTGCACACCCCTAGTAATGACATAGACAATGATCCCATGGGTGATTGTCAGTTTGGCAGAAGAAACTTACTGTAAAACATTTTGCACTTAACCCTGTTGCAACATAATTTTCCCCATTAAAAGAATGTTACAAGTAACATTCCTTAAATTTATGACACCCAGGATGTGACAACTCCTTTTGCATCACATAGGACAAGTAAATGAAAAGTAATTCCATCTTCTCAATTTTTACACAATTAAAGACTTGACTGTATTCTTCAAATTCAACCACATTTTTGTAGTAAGAAAAACAGAGCAAACTTTTCTCTTTTTTTTTAATTTGTGGTAATACATTTTAATTGTGTGTGTACATGTACATTGTGAAGACCGGCCAGCAGTTCCCATGAGGGAAATGGATTAATAAACATAATACAATAAATTATGTTTAATCTCAAAATGTAAAGGTTTACAGGTTTAGGAGGGATATGGGGTAGAGTTAGGGTTAGGGAATGGTATTGTCATGAATTATGTGACTGTTGTTCCTTTTTTTGGCCATGTGAGGTCCTCCGTGTTTTTTGTTTGATGCCTGTCACACGTTCTCATTATTGATTTGTTAGTTATACCTGAAACTTGTTAAGCTGCCTATTTAAAAACCCTGTCGTCTTGAATTCTTTGCTCAGTCTTTAGTTGACACCGGTGCAGTCCTGTTGACTAAACCTGTCTGTGAGTTATTCTTAAAGTATCTTCTTCTTCTTCTTCTTCTTCTTCTTCTTCTTCTTCTTCTTGTTTCTTGGATTACAAGTTTGCCTCCTGCTTCTGGATTATTCACTGATTCTGACTGATATATTGTACTTTGACCTTTGCCTGGATTGTTACCTTTGATTTTGCCTGTTCCCTGTTGGATACTTTTGCTCCATCCTTCAAGTAAAGCCCTTGAACTGAGTTATTGTCTTTGTCTCTGAATTCTGAGTTGAAACACACCACCTTGTGGCACCGAGGTAGAGCTCCCACCTGCTACAGGAGAACCGAGTTCGATTTCCAGTTGGACATAACAGGTATAAAACCAATAGAAGCCTATGGCAAGTCCCCATGATTATAGTAAAATATATGTGTTTTGTGTATAATTTTAATGTTTACTGCTAGAAAAACGATCTTAAAATGTAATATTTATTAATATTTTAAGAGTTTCAAGCCATACCCTTTCGATAAAAGCACTTACAATACTATCATCTTACAACAGAGTTTGATCAATTAGTGATTATAGGTTTAGGAAATAGTGCATAAATTGTGTTTATGCTCTCACAGTCACTCTGGTTGAAATAGTCGGGCTTCTTACAAATAATGCTTTTTCAGTCTAGATGAACCTTTGTCTAACCTGCTAAACTCTTGACCTTCATCAGTTTCCTCCCTTTGAAGACTGGCAGAGAAGGCTTAATCTTGATTATAGACCTTGTGTGAGGGTAGTAATTACTATGTCTTTAAAGCATCTTTTCCCAATGATCGCTAGGATATATATATATATATTTTTTTTTTTTTTTTGCTGTGCTTCATTGTTATTCTTGTATTAAACATTTTGTAATGTTTCCCAATGGCATCTGTATCTCTAAATAAGTGTTATATGCACATATATATATATACAATTTTTGTATTATTATTTTTAAATGAGATCCATTTTGGATCTGGGCATAGTGAAAAATTATTTTAAATTAAACAAGCTTAAATACCTTTAAATATATGTGACTCTTTTATACAGTAAAAGCAATTTTATGTAGATTCATGATGTCTAAAACATCCAGGTAATAAAATTCAACCAAATGTCTTTTTTTTTACATTAAATATATCCATGAAAATCCATGTAAGCTGTTTATTTTAGACACAGACCTCCATATAAGCACAAGCCAACAGTCACTCAGCATCTGGCCTAGGAAACAAACTCTTTACCTGCTCTACTTACCTTGGTGGTTGGCTCTTAAGTCTCCAGCGATCTCCTTTGTTAAATCCAGCAATCCCCTGGTAACCTCTGTGTTTTGTATTACTCGCCCTTATACTCACAGTGTGTGTGTGCTAACTTCTCAACTGCTCTGCTGTGTGCGAATCATCCGATACCCTGATAAAGGAAAGAGAGCATTGTTATTTATCCCTTTTCTCATCATTGAACTGTATATCTCTCATTTACTTACCTGCATTGATTCCTCTGCCATTGTGTAAATAAACGCCAGCATTTGGGTTTAACTAACTGTCTCTAAGTCTGGTATATCCTGACAGAAGGCCAGAATAAGCATGAGCCCAGTGGGACCAGACCCATTCAAAGATCTTGTGGTCTCCTCTGCTGTGCATTTACCACACCAGAAAACACTTTTGCACCAGACACCTCTGTCACACCAGCTCTCCTTCACAACCAATCTACACAGTGTTCAGAGCTGTCCATGCCAGTATCAGCGTTGCCCCTGGCAACCACAATTATGCATGTCTAGAGGCAGAGGAAACACAAACAATGAACCACCTGATTGCAATCTCAACAGCCTGATAAAAAAAGGCCACACTACAGACCCATGAACTGAGTTGCCGCCTTTATACCCACGCTTGAGCCAAACTTTTGAGCCCCAATTCCCGACAGAGAACGGAAACAACAGGACTTTTCTCTCACCATCTATGTACGTTGAAGGTTTCGTGTGTTCACTCTATGATAAAAGCCAACTGTATAAGTTACATCAGGAAAAAAACTAAATAACTAACTAGGCTCTGAAGATTCGTACCCTGCAGTATCCAGTGGGTGGAATGAACCAGAAACCTAAAAAAAAAAAAAGGCTCAGCGAATCCTGCTTCAAAGTCCACTCCATAATAGAAAAACCCCTCAGCCATGGCAGTGTCCGTTATTTGGTGTGTCCCATCCAACTACATGTGAGCTTCCTTCATACTAAGAACATTGTCTTCCTGAACCTTTAGAGAAGTCAACAGTCAATGTCATTTTAGAGCGCCCATGGCTCATGGAACATAATCCCATCCTGTCCTGGTCCAATGGCAACATCTTTAAGTGGGGCTCCCAGTGCTTTCCTGACTGCTTCCCAGACTGGCCCATAGAGGAGTATTGTGGAAAAGGCCCTCCAGTAAGCATACATCCATCCACTTCCCCTGCAGCTTCCAAATTTTTCTTCATGACAAAGAAGGATGGAGGCTTGTGGCCCTGCATCAATTACTGGTCTCTCAATAAGATCACCATCAAATTTCATTATCCACTTCACTCATCCCAGCCGCCTTGGAACTACTTTGTGGAACCACATTCTTCACCAAGCTGGACCTCAAAAGCGCATACAACCTCAATCAGATATGGAAGGGGGACAAGTGGAAGACAGCCTATGTTACACATACTGGGCACTATGACAACATCCTTGTATACTCCCAGAACCTGGCCGAACATCTCCAACATTTTGTGCCAGTCCTTGAAAAGCTTTGGAAATGTCACCTGTATCTCAATGTGGAGAAGTGCACATTCCACCAAGCCTCCACCCAGTTCCTCGGATATCACATCAGCGCTGAAGGTATTAAGATGGATGAGGGGAAAGTGGAAGCATTGCTATCCTGGTTCATTCCAACCACCATTAAAGAGGTCCAACTCTTCATGAGTTTTGCCAGCTGATTGATCAGATGGTTGGTTGTAAGTTGGGGCCAGCTTGCCCTGTGGGGTCCACGGACCATAATCCAGAAACGAAGATGAAGAGACCGTCAAGAAGCGAAGAGAGGGAGGAACTTGCGTGGATGCTCTATAAAGTCTGATAAAAGTCATACCTCTCAGGGTTGGGCTAAACAATGGGAAAGGTGCAATTTTCCAGAGGGAAAAGTTCCTTTGTTTGGAAGCTGACGTATTTGCATATATAGATGGATTGGGTGTTGATGCGAAAACTAGTAAAGATTCTTTTAATGCTAATATGTTGCATAGGTATCAACTAGGGATGTGCCCGAAGCCAAATATCTTATTTGGAAAGGTATCGATAATGGCTTCAAAACAAATAACTAATAATTCTGCACTCCTTGTTCGTTGGATAACAGGTGAGCCAGGGGAAAGCACAACATTATACATAAACCTCCCAAATTACCACGCTATAATGAGTGTTTAACTTTATGAATTAATTGAGTGCAGATCAAATAGCTTGCTGCTGTTGCCTCTCCATGTGTCTTGCAGAAATCAGAGCTCGGCAACTAAAATACTACATCATATTTAAATGGTTTAAACCTTGTACGATATGATACACAAATTAATGGAGTAAGCAAAGCAAGATCACAAATCAAACAGCCACGTTCCATCTCTGCGAGTCTCTCAGAAACCAGACCAGCTCTCTTGGCATCGGGGAGTTTATATGCAGTAGGGAGACAAACAGGTTAGTGACAGTTCAATAAATCAGTGATGACTTAACTTTGGGTAATTGTAATGTCTTTGCAGATTTGTCAGTGTCTGAAATATTGATAAGAACCACACGAGAAATACAGTGAGGAAAACACAACAATGGAGACAAAGAGCAGGAGATACAATGAAGTACTTACAGGTAAATTCAGGGAGTTCAGTGCAGTATCTGAGTTTGTTAGTTAAAGATTATGTGTATTTAGGGGCCAAGCGGCAAAGGTATGTAGGCACCTATTGTAAGGATTAGTGTTATTTTTTTTTCATTATTATTCTCATTCTTCTTCGTCCACAGTAAATTGAGTCTCTAACTCATTCCTATGGAAGTAAAATAATGTCAAATGTTTTTTTTTAAATAAAAAGCCTGTTGAATTGCACTACTTGGAAAAAAAATAGGCATTGCATTAACCATGCTTGCATTTTAATGCATTGTATTTTTAGGGCTTGCATTTTTATGGGCTGAAATTCAACATGGTTGAATATTTAAGCTGTGAATATTTCAATTAAAAACATTTCAAACACCTTTTCATTATTAAAAATTCAATAAACCATATTCACCATTCATATTTCACTTCCAAAATATTCAAACTGTTTAAAAATACAACATATAATATTCAACAGGCAATTTTCGGTCCATTTTATTTTGCTTTGCAAATTCGCTTCCACAAATTCAGTGGTTCAAATTCGACAGTAAATTCAACATTGACGTCCAGAAACTGCAGGAAAAGCAGTAGATTGCCGAGCATACTCTCCATCTGCTGTTAGTCAACCTCACCAGCAGGTGGTGCAAAAGCGCGTGTGGTTGACGAAGACCAGCAAAATTAGAGCAAGTCATTCATTCATAAAACTAATTTACAGCAATGTAAGTGTATTTGTGATTATTATGACGGCTGTTTTATGTTAAATTCAATGCCTTCACGGTTACTTTTCCTGTGTAGCCTACATGCATCTTTCTCTACCGTGAACGAGATTATAATGTTATTCCCCGATGCGGATATACAGATCCAATGTTACATTTTTGAGGTTGACATATATTTCTCTTGGTTGTTTAGTTGCTTTAACTTTATATTGTGGCGGTGTGCTGCATGCAGGCTATTAGGGTTTCCCTCAATACTTCAGGATTCCCCTGCTGGACATATACAACGCTTAACGTAGCTTAATGGACTACACTGATGTAAAAGACCAAACTCGCAGGCAAGCAGATGGACTCAGAATAACGCGCAAAGCTTAATGCTGAGCTTTTCCCAGTGATAGACTGGCATAAAGATTGCTTGATGTTGGACGTTCGCACATTTAGGGACCGTCTCTAAAGTGTATACAACTTTGGTATACACGTTTCCAGTGTTGGGCAAGTTACTTCGAAACTGTAATGCATTATTTATTACTTGTTACTGTCATTTCAAAGTAATTCGTTACATTACTGTATTTAAAATGTAAGGCATTACACTACTATTGCATTACTTTTAAGTTACTCTCACCAAAATAACTGCAAATATGGATTTGGCAATCTAAATGTAGCGTATGATGCTCAATTAGCTCATTACACATCCAGTAGAAGGTGATGTGGTATCCGACTGAGCTTGGACCCATAAGAAATTTTACCATGATGTACTATAGTACATACCATGGTATACCATAGTAGTACCATGGTAGTACCATGGTACCTTAAATCTAACCATGGTACATACTATATAGTACTTCAGATATTATCATGGTACCATGGTACATTGCATGGTACTGTAGATGTTACTATGGTACATAGTATGGTACCTCAGATTTACCATAGTACCTCAGATATAACCATGGTACATACTTTATAGTACTTCAGATATTATCATGGTACCATGATAATATCTGAAGTACTATACTGTACAGTATGTTACTATGGTACATAGTATGGTACCTCAGATTTACCATGGTACATGCCCTAGTACCTCAGATATAACCATGGTACATTCTGCCGTACATATTACCATGGTACATACTACCTCAGATATAACCATGGTACCTCAAATATTACCATGGTGACTGCAGTAGTGTGGGCATAGGCCATTTGGTCTATGAACGAGTCATAGATCTCCAAAATCAGTTTTAAATGTATAATTTAATATTAATGAGATTTTTATTTAAGTAATGTTCTAATTCTAGATGTTTGTAAATGCTGCATGATTTTGACGTGGTTTAATCAATGGCCGTGCGCGTGAACTTTGAACATTCATGTCGCTTTCAAACACTGGAGCGGCCGTGGCGCAGAGTTGCCATGGAAACGGCGCTGGACCACTGCGACTGGTAAGCAGGAAACTCTCTCTCTCGCTGTTGAGAATGTACTATCCGCTGCAGGCTCACTCATCTCGGCTCTGTCTGATTAACGTACAGGAAGTGAAACATTTTGCGCGGACGTTTCTCCTCTGCTGATCTCGCGGTGATTTTGGCGAATTTGTATGAAGAAAAAACTAACTAACACTTTATTCCAGGTTAACTAACAATGCTTGTAACGCGCGTTACTGACATTTGTACCGAGTAAAATATTACTTTTTTTCCCCCTGTAATGCCTTACATTACCGCGTTACAGCAAAAAGCAATGCATTACAGTAATTAATTACTTTTGTAACGCGTTACTCCCAACACTGCACGTTTCTAACTCCGATAGCATTTGAATAGAACGACTTACAGTCATAAAACCATATGTAAAGTGTTCATGTAGTGTCAGGCATAATGCACACCCTTTGGATTTTTGATATTTATTCAAATAAATTTAAGTTTGCTATTGAAGTTAGAAACGTGTATGCCAATGTTGTATGCAACTTTAGAGACGGTCCCTAAATGTGCGAATGTCCAATGTCAAGCCAATTTTACATTTAGTCATTTAGCAGATGCTTTTATCCAAAGCGATTTACAATAGGACTAACAATAGGACAACAATATGCAAGTGCTATGACAGTTTAAGCTAATGCAATATATATATATATATATACAGTGAGGAAAATAAGTATTTGAACACCCTGCTATTTTGCAAGTTCTCCCACTTGGAAATCATGGAGGGGTCTGAAATTGTCATCGTAGGTACATGTCCACTGTGAGAGACATAATCTAAAAAAAAAAATCCAGAAATCACAATGTATGATTTATTAACTATTTATTTATATGATACAGCTGCAAATAAGTATTTGAACACCTGAGAAAATCAATGTTAATATTTGGTACAGTAGCCTTTGTTTGCAATTACAGAGGTCAAACGTTTCCTGTAGTTTTTCACCAGGTTTACACACACTGCAGGAGGGGTTTTGGCCCACTCCTCCACACAGATCTTCTCTAGATCAGTCAGGTTTCTGGGCTGTCGCTGAGAAACACGGAGTTTGAGCTCCCTCCAAAGATTCTCTATTGGGTTTAGGTCTGGAGACTGGCTAGGCCACACCAGAACCTTGATATGCTTCTTACAGAGCCACTCCTTGGTTATCCTGGCTGTGTGCTTCGGGTCATTGTCATGTTGGAAGACCCAGCCTCAACCCATCTTCAATGCTCTAACTGAGGGAAGGAGGTTGTTCCCCAAAATCTCGCAATACATGGCCCCGGTCATCCTCTCCTTAATACAGTGCAGTCGCCCTGTCCCATGTGCAGAAAAACACCCCCAAAGCATGATGCTACCACCCCCATGCTTCACAGTAGGGATGGTGTTCTTGGGATGGTACTCATCATTCTTCTTCCGCCAAACACGTTTAGTGGAATTATGACAAAAAAGTTCTATTTTGTCTCATCTGACCACATGACTTTCTCCCATGACTCCTCTGGATCATCCAAATGGTCATTGGCAAACTTAAGACGGGCCTTGACATGTGCTGGTTTAAGCAGGGGAACCTTCCGTGCCATGCATGATTTCAAACCATGACGTCTTAATGTATTACCAACAGTAACCTTGGAAACGGTGGTCCCAGCTCTTTTCAGGTCATTGACCAGCTCCTCCCGTGTAGTTCTGGGCTGATTTCTCACCTTTCTTAGGATCATTGAGACCCCACGAGGTGAGATCTTGCATGGAGCCCCAGTGCGAGGGAGATTGACAGTCATGTTTAGCTTCTTCCATTTTCTAATAATTGCTCCAACAGTGGACCTTTTTTCACCAAGCTGCTTGGCAATTTCCCCGTAGCCCTTTCCAGCCTTGTGGAGGTGTACAATTTTGTCTCTAGTGTCTTTGGACAGCTCTTTGGTCTTGGCCATGTTAGTAGTTGGATTCTTACTGATTGTATGGGGTGGACAGGTGTCTTTATGCAGCTAACGACCTCAAACAGGTGCATCTAATTTAGGATAATAAATGGAGTGGAGGTGGACATTTTGAAGGCAGACTAACAGGTCTTTGAGGGTCAGAATTCTAGCTGATAGACAGGTGTTCAAATACTTATTTGCAGCTGTATCATACAAATAAATAGTTAAAAAAATCATATATTGTGATTTCTGGATTTTTTTTTTAGATTATGTCTCTCACAGTGGACATGCACCTACGATGACAATTTCAGACCCCTCCATGATTTCCAAGTGGGAGAACTTGCAAAATAGCAGGGTGTTCAAATACTTATTTTCCTCACTGTATATATATATATATATATATATATATATATATATATATATATAGAGAGAGAGAGAGAGAGAGAGAGAGAGAGAATAGAATAGAATAGAAGAGAAAGTGTTAGTATTAATTGATCAAGTGTTGATTTTATGCCAGTATATCACGAAACGCTCAGCATGAAACTTTGCGCGTTAAGTTCATATTCTGAGTCCATCTTCTTGCCTGTAGTCTATATAGTAGCCTACAGCCTACTTCCCCAATAAGGTGCAAGATTGGTCTTTCATATCACTGTATTAGTCCATTAAGCTGTCCCAACGGAAGGGGAATCCTTGAGTATGAGGTATTGGTGGGAAACCGATTATAATCCTGTTCATGGTAGAGAAAGCTGATGACATGTAGGCTACACAGGGATAGTAACAATGAAGTTATTGAATGAAACATAAACACAGCTTTGGTGTGTTTATCATCTTTTCAGCATATACTGACACAGATAATCATTTACATTTTATGAATGAATGTCTTCGTCAACAACACGCGCTTTTGCACCACCTGCTGGTGAGGTTGACTAACAGCAGATGGAGAGTATGCTCGGCAATCTATTGCTTTTCCTGCAGTTCCTGGACGTCAATGTTGAATTTACTGTCGAATTTGAACCACTGAATTTGTGGAAGCGAATTTGCAAAGCGAAATAAAATGGACCGAAAATTGCCTGTTGAATATTATAGGTTGTATATTTAAACAGTTTGAATATTTTGGAAGTGAAATATGAAAGGCGAATATGGATTATTGAATTTTTAATAATGAAAAGGTGTTTGAAATGTTTTTAATTGAAATATTCACAGCTTAAATATTCAACCATGTTGAATTTCAGCCATAAAAATGCAAGCCCTAAAAATACAATGCATTAAAATGCAAGCATTGTTAATGCAATGCCTTTTTTTTTTTTCAAGTAGTGCAATTCAACAGGCTTTTTATTTAAAAAAAAAATTTGACATTATTTTACTTCCATACATTCCCTTCTAGCACCACCAACTGTCCAAAGATGCACTCATGTTTATGCTAATAACTTTTGAACCACAAGGGCAAGAAAAAGACGATTTGATTCATCATCTTCCGGCATCTTTTTTAAACTTGTTCTAGACAAGTTGTCTTATTTTCACCAAAATTGCCTCAAATCACCCTCAGAAAATGCTGGCAAAAAGATATTAAGAAGATTTTTTTTTTATAGACCCAACCATTTTATAATAACGTGCAAACGGATGTGAGGCTAAATCTCTCCCCTCCTTGAACTGCAACCTTATTGTGGTGGAGGGGTTTGAGTACACAAATGATCTAAGGAGCTGTGTTGTCCGGGGCTATATGCCCCTGGTAGGGTCTCCCAAGGCAAACAGGTCCTAGGTGACCGGTCAGACTCAGAAGCCCATTATGAGACACAATCTATCAAGGACCGAGACGTCGCCCGGCATGGCGCAGCCGGGGCCTCACCCTGGTGGCCGGGCCTCTCCCAATGGGGCCCGGCTGGGCTCAGCCCGAACAAGTGACATGGGGCCTCCCTCGCATGGGCTCACCACCTGCAGGAGGGACCATAAGGGGCCGGTGCATAGTGGATCGGGCGGCAGTCGAAGACGAGGGCCCTGACGACCGGATCTCTGGACACGGAAACGGGCTTTAGGGACGTGGAACGTTACCTCGCTGGCGGGGAAGGAGCCTGAGCTTGTGCGGGAGGTTGAGAGCAACCGATTAGAGATAGTCGGGCTCACCTCCACACACAGCTTGGGCTCTGGAACCACACTCCTTGAGAGAGGCTGGTCTCTCTGCCACTCTGGAGTTGCCCGTGGTGAGAGACGGCGGGCTGATGTGGGTTTGCTTATAGCCCCCCAGCTCAGCCGCCATGTGTTGGAGTTCACCCTGGTGAACGAGAGGGTCGCATCTCTGTGCCTTCGGGTCGGGGACAGGTCTCTCACTGTCGTGTGTGCCTACGGGCCGAACGGCAGTGCAGAGTACCCGGCCCTCTTGGAGTCTCTGGGAGTGGTGCTGGAAAGTTCTCCAACTGGGGACTCTGTAGTTCTACTGGGGGACTTCATCAGCGCCCACGTGGGCAGTGACAGTGACACCTGGAGGGGCATGATTGGGAGGAACGGCCCCCCTGATCTGAACCCGAACGGTGTTCTGTTATTGCGAACACCATGTTCAAGCATAAAGGTGTCCATCAGTGCACATGGCACCAGGGAGGAAGCTGGACACACTCGGCAGACCCAAACGTACTGTGAGGGTCTGTTGGGAACGTTTGGCCGAGTCCCCTGTCAGAGAGATCTTCAAGTCCCACCTCCGGTGGAGCTTCAACCGGATCCCGAGGGAGTCTGGAGACATTGAGCCTGAGTGGACCATGTTCTCCACCTCCATTGTCGAAGCGGCCACTCGGAGCTGTGGCCGTAAGGTCTCCGGTGCCTGTCGAGGTGGCAATCCCCGAACCCAGTGGTGGACACCGGAAGTAAGGTATGCCGTCAAGCTGAAGAAGAAGCCCAATCAGGCCTGGCTGGCTTGTGGGACTCCTGAGGCAGCTGACGGGTAGCGGAGTATGGGAGTATGGGGTCCGGGGCCCTCTGTGAAGGGCTGTCCAGTCCCTGTACGACCGGAGAAGGAGCTTGGTTCGCATTGCCGGCAGTAAGTCAGACTTGTTACCGGTGAAAGTTGGACTCCGGCAGGGCTGCCCTTTGTCACCGGTTCTGTTCATAATTTTTATGGACAGAATTTCTAGGTGCAGCCAGGGGCCGGAGGGTTTCCGGATTGGGGACCACATGATTTCGTCTCTGCTTTTTGCGGATGATGTTGTCATGTTGGCCTCATGAGAACAGGACCTTCAGCGTGCACTGGGATGGTTTGCAACTGAGTGTGAAGCGGCTGGGATGAGAATCAGCACCTCCAAGTCCGAGGCCATTGTTCTCAATCGGAAAAGGCTGGCTTGCTCGCTTCAGGTTGGTGGAGAGTTCCTGCCTCAAGTGGAGGAGTTTAAGTATCTTGGGGTCTTGTTCACGAGTAAGGGAAGGATGGAACAGGAGATCGACAGACGGATTCGTGCAGCTTCTGCAGTAATGTGGTCGATGTACCGGTCTGTCGTGGTGAAGAAGGAGCTGAGCTGCAAGGCGAAGCTCCCGATTTACCGGTCGATCTACGTTCCTACTCTCACCTATGGTCTTGAGCTGTAGGTCATGACCGAAAGGACAAGATCCCGGATACAGGCGGCCGAAATGAGCTTTCTCCGCCGGGTGGCTGGGCGCTCCCTTAGAGAGGAGCTCAGTCACTCAGGAGGAGCTCAGAGTAGAGCCGCTGCTCCTCCACATTGAGACGCCTGGACGCCTTCCCGGGGAGGTGTTCCGGGCGCGTCCCACCGGGAGGAGACCCTGGGAAAGACCTAGGACACACTGGGGGGATTACGTCTCTCGGCTGGCCTAGGAACGTCTCGGTATTCCCCTGGAAGAGCTGGAGGAAGTGTCTAGGGAGAGGAAAGTCTGGGTGTCTCTGCTTAGACTGCTGCCCCCGCGACCCGGGCCCGGATAAGCGGAAGAAGATGGATGGATGGCTAAATATCTGCAACTCTTCAGCGTATTAAGACAAATCTTGGTACAAGTCATCATAAGAGGCTGCTTGCAGCATTTCATTACAGTGCCACCAACTGGTCAATAGATATGAAAATTGTTTCTTTTTGATTATACCTTCTGAATGGTTTGCCCAAAAAAATCATTGATTCAGTGCAACATAATGGTCGAATGGTAACCCGTTTTCCCATGACAACCATTTTGAGCATCAACCATTTTGAATTTTGTTGTAAAATGCAAATCGGTATGTGTCATCGTCACCATTTCATAAAGGTACTCAAAAAGTTGAGACAGCACCACCTTGTAGTCAAAAATGATAAAAATGAATAAAAGAAAAATGCTAATAGCTTTTGATTCATTAAGGTTATTTCAATCCCTGCGGAAAAGTCCAGCATCGCTGTGTCACAGTTATGTTTAGGAAGATTATTTTCATGGACTTTCAGTTTGTTTTTATACATCACATGTTTTCTTTTGTTCTAGGTCCAGCCATTCATCAGTCACCATGGACACTAATCATCACAGCTTTTCATCTTTTAGTTAATCATCACTGTGCATTTAGTTTCTCCCTTCATTCTGTTCATTATCCGGCATTGTTTGTGTTCAACACACTGTCTCGCATGTTGTATTGGCTATTGTTTAATTAAACTTGGATTATTATCATCATCATTTTCGTCTTCTGTGGATATTAGCGTTACAGAATACCGGACTCATGGATTATGCAGCAAAGTTTGCGGCAAATTTGTTTGCCTTTTCTGATTAGTTTTATCGTCTTGCTGTCACCTGCCCTTTCAATGACGAGACCCTGATGTCATTGTTCTGGATTGGGGCTAATAACCATCACCCCGTTGACCTCCCAGACAAGATTGGAAAGAAGCTATCATCCGTTGTCTGGAGAACGTCCTTCCCCGATCCAGGACACAGCCAGACCCAGAGCCCGAATCACCACCTTCGACCGCAGAGATCTCGTATGTATTCCCGGCAGACGGAGAGCTACCACCTGCTGCGTCGCGTCAGCCAGAGCCCGAGAGAAAGGGGACCGATGCTTGCCCCGGAAGTGGAGCTCCACTATGACTCTGACCAGGGGTGTGAGCCCATGACATCAGCGGACGAGGGAGAAGTGACTATGGACAATGAGGACTGGCTGAAAAACTTCAGTGAGAAGCTAGCAACTCCCACCCTATCCCACCCGGTACTTTCATCATCACTGTTTCTAGACAGCACCATGAACCATGACTTATTTTCATCGACCTGCATTGACTGTGTTATATTTACCATGATTCTGTCAAGATTTCTGTTGCCGCCATCCAGCCCTGCTGCTGCTGGAGGTTTACAGCCCTGCGCCGTCTCCGTGGAAGTCTCCTGCTATGACGATGAGTCGCAGAACTTGCAGCTCCACCGGGTTCCCTCACCCTGCTGGCTCCCTCTTGGTCAGTCATCACACCACTTCCGCCACGGACTCCCTCCTCCCCTACGGCTGCAGAGGGTAACTCCTTCCCCTTTGCGTCACCTCTGTCCTCCATCACACCGGCTCCACCTCAGCCCTCGGGTACTCTGGCTCCGCCTTCTATGTCCGTCGCCACGGCATCGCCTTGATCTCCAGTGTCAGCGATGTTACTCAATTCCATTGACTCTCCTTCTGTTCCTGTAGATCCATCAGCCTCGTTTCCGTCAGTCGTCCCCTAGTTGTCGTCAGCCTCCATACCATCTTGGCTCCTCCCTCCCTCTACTCCACCGTGGGCTATCTGCACTGGCAAGCTCTGGGTCTGTGCTAGCGGACTTTCTCCACCATTGCCGCCAGGGGATCGTCATCCTGCCATCACCATGCCTATGCCTCATCCTGCCATCACCACACATTCACCACGTCCTGCCATCACCATTGCTTTACCTCGTCCTGCCATCACCACCCATTCGCCACCAAAACAGATTTGAAACAGGTGATAATTTCTTTGATGCTTTGAAATGTTTAACCAGTTTAACAGTGACATCGGTTAATAATATGATCATAACTAAAACAATCAAGACTTTAAATTCTACTTTAAGAAGAGGGAGCAAAAAAATTACAAATTTATAATCAGAATCAGAATACAGTTATACAAGATAAACAACACTGCTATCATACAGACAGCTGTCCTACTCACATTAAACCAGCAAGACCTGATGAACCTTTCAGGGTTGGGGTGAAGGGATGAGGCGAGTACTCAAGATGCAAGAAAACAATGGACTTTTTATAAAAAATAATAATAATAATAATTTACAAAAAAACTACCCAAGGGGGAAAACAGGACTTGGCTTTGACTTGACTTGACTTGACTTGACTTGACTTGACAGAAAGCAGGGAAACACACATAAGGGGACATGTGATGGGTAGACATACAACGACAATCTGGTATACAACTGCAAACATAAATAGGGAATAAATAGGTAGCAAACAAGGCAGGTACACAGAACATAACAACACGGACAGACAGAACTCGAAACCGCACGCTCACACAACAAGACAGAACGTATGAGACAGAAACACACAGAACATGAATGTCCAAATCCTGACACAGAACCGAAACCAAACTAGCCGGGAACCAAACACCACGCCCCGCACACAAGACAACTCATGCCTAAATGGATTTGCAATGTTCACTTTGTTGCATCCAGTGTAGACAAGAAAATATGACAAGGCATATATCGTCCTTGGATTCAAACAGTACAACGGTAAGTAATGAAGAGAGACCACAGTGTGTTGCATGCCTCAAAATATTAGGTTCTGACAGTATAAAGCTGAAGAAGTTAAGATGCCACTCAGAGACTTCACATCACGAACACAAAGAGAAGCCTGTTGAAGTTAAGAAGTTGTAGTACTGTATTGATTATAATGTTTCAAATAAATCCTATTGTCAGGAAACGCAGACTCGCAGAAGTAGTGAGTAACAATAAGCAAGTTTATTCTACACAGGTAAAAAGTATATTGCAGGCAGACAACAACCAGGAAGACAATGATGAAGATGAAGCAGTAGAACACAGGTATGTTGCACCACAAGCACCCAACACACCAATATAATGCTACGTATAGAACTAAGGAGATGATTTCCTCTTACAGGGAGTTGTAGAACTGGAGACTGGAGACATGCAGGATTGGAGATAAGGAGAAGAATACAGAGGTAGCTATCTCAGGTAAGGAATATCCACAACTTGGGTGAATCCTAGTTGAGACCAGACAATGATAGTGTGTGTGGTGCAAGAGTGGAGCTGATGAAGGTGATTGATAGCAGGTGCAGGAGATGGTGGAGTGTGTGCAGGTGGGAGCCAGGAAGCATTGTGCATTGTGTGTAACACTGAGGAGACTGAATTTTGACAGTGCTCCCCCCTCCTAGAAGGCGTGACCTCACAGCAAACCGAATACACCCAGGGAGGGAGGGAGGGAGGGAGGGAGGGAGGGAGGGCGGAAATGGAGCAGGTGACAATGGGTGGTGCCGGTAGGAGGAGAATGAACTTGACAATCTCACTCACTGGAGTTGATTCAGGGATTTCCTTCTATGGAACAGACTCGGGGACTTCATTCTCAGGAATGGGATTGTGGATTTTAATTTCTGAGACAGACTTGAGGATTATTTTCTCAGGAACAGACACAAGAAAGTTACTTCATGGAACAGATTCTGGGATAATCCTTTCTGAAACAGATTTGAGGATTTTATACACTGGAATGGACTCGAGAATTTCTCTCACTGGAAAGGACTCGGGAATCTCTCTCACTGGAATGGACTTAGGAATTTCTCTCACTGGAACGGAGAGAAAATTATTTTTCTCAATCACACTGGACTGTGCACAGTGGGTGGAGTCAACACTGGACAGCACTGGGCTGAGCTCTGGGATGAGAACAGGCACTGGGCTGAGCTCTGGGAAGTGAGCAAGCTCCTGGATAAGTTTGGGGAAGTGAGCAGGCTCCTTGCTGAGTTTGGGGAAGTGAGTGGGCTTCTGGTGTGCTCAGAGTAGTGAGCAGATTCCGGACCAGACTCTTGACTGAACTCTGGAGCATGAGCAGGCTCGTGAGCTAACTCATGGGTTAGAGTAGACTCTGGAGCGAACACTTGGTCTGGGGAAAATTATCGATCTGATTCTAGGACTGGGGCAAATTTTGGAGTTAACTCACAGGAGAGAGAATATATTGCTCCAATGTGCAGCCATACACATCCCACGGCACCCTAGAATGCAGTGGCTTGTCCAAACCTCCATGGAAAATGTACAGGAGCATATCATCCTCCAGGTAAACTGTAGAAGCCAGCTCCAGGAAATCCTCAGCATACTCCTCAACTGGATGGCCATTTTGAGTGAGCTGATCAATCAGGCGGTGAAGTATGCTCATGCTGCAATCAGTTAGGTCTGGTCTTCTGTCAGGAAACACAGACTTGCAGAAGTAGTGAGTAACAATAAGCTAGTTTATTCTACACAGGTTAATGGAAAGTATATTGCAGGTAGACAACAACCAGGAAGAAGATGATGAAGATGAAGCAGTAGAACACAGGTATGTTGCACCACAAGCATCCAACACACCAGTATAATACTCAGTATAGAACTAAGGAGATGACTCAGGTAAGGAACATCCACAACTTAGAGTCCTAGTTGAGACTAGACAATGATAGTGCGTGTGGTGCAGGCTTTTAAGGAGTGGAGCTGATGAGGGTGATTGATTGCAGGTGCAGGTGATGGTGGAGTGTGTGCAGGTGGGAGTCAGGAAAGATTGTGAAGTGTAGTGCTGAGGAGACCGGTGAATCGTGACACCTATAGGATTTTGCAAGCAAGGTCATGTCTGAGAGTGTCTATATGTGGGTGCAAGAAAATAGTTTTGCTCTCAGTAAAAGGTGGGTCCGGTAAAAACCTGGGTACCACTGAATCTATGGAGGTAGATTTGTGTCTTTATTATTCAATCAAAAAAAAGGTTGCTTCAATCAAAAAATATATTTTCAATCAAAAAAACCCGTTTCAATCAAAGAAAAAAAGTGTTTGAATGCAAAAATATATTTGAGACTCAAAAAAATGCATTTGAACACTATTTTTTTTTGCTTGAAAATGTTTTTTTTGATAGAAGTGAAGGTTTTTTTGTTTGAAGCAACTTTTTTGATTGAAGTATTGTTGTTTTGTGTTTGGGCCATATTATGGGTAGGACATTTGTGTCTTTATAATTCAATCAAAAAAGAAGTTGCTTCAAACAAACAAAACATATTTTCAATAAAAAAATCACTTCAATCAAAAAATAAACCTTTTCAATCATAGAAAAAATGTTTTTGAATGCAAAAAAATATTTGAGACTCAAAAAATTGCACTTGAACACTTTTTTTTTGATTGAAAATGTTTTCTTTGATTGAAGTAATCTTTTTTGTGTTTGGACCATGTTATGGGTAGGACATTTGTGTCTTAATTATTCAATCCCAAAAAAGTTGCTTCAATCAAAAAAAAACATTTTCAATAAAAAAAAAAATAATTTCAATCAAAGAAAAAACTGTTTAAATGCAAAAAAAAAAAAATCATTTGAAGTGTTTTTTTTTATTGAACTTTCTTTTTTTTTGAATGAAGTGAAAAAAGTTTTGAAGTCGTTTTTTTTAAAAATCATTTTGACACAAACGTACCGCAGTGGGGGCGGGTGCTTCCCCATTGGTCAGACATGTTTGAGTGACAAGTGTCTACACCAACGACGTCTTTCTGACAAGCAAGTCATGGTCGCCACTCGCCAGCGAGCCAGGAAGCAGTGGTGGAGTTGTTGGTAAGTAGATAAAACCGTATTAAAATGATTGGTGTCACGTTATTAGCCTACTCTGTTTGATATTTCGATTAAACATACAGCTTGCTAACTTAGCTCACGTTGACTAATTTGTGTGATGGTGTTAGATATCTGACGCCTCATATTGTCAGGCAGGCTAGCAGGGTGCGCTAACGGCTAATTGAATTGTTTATTTCACTTAAGTAACGTTACAGAGGCTTGCTATGTGCTTGTGCTATATTGTGTTATAATACGTAACGTCATTAGTGGTCAAACAACAGTCCACAGGCCAACTGTTGCCCACAGCGCTGCCTGTTTAGCAGCAACAGGTCATGCAGAGCCTGAGTCTATCTTCTCACACAGCCCACAGGATTACAGCTATTTGACCGTCCCGCTCTCTCTCTCGCTCACGGGTAGTGGTCTCCCCACCATCACAGTCAAATGCTCGCAGACACAGAGGCAGATGCTGTTATTTTGAGAGCGGGGCTTACATATGCCGTCCCGTACGGAAAATAATGTTGCATACCACCGGTAACATGAATATATATTCCGTTGCTCGGTGCGCAAACTAGCTGTGTCAGGCATTATTTATAAGTAGCCTAATGTCCTGCACAACTCCACATGGAAAACTGGCAGTTCAATGAAGTGATGCTTATTGTCTGACATAGTGTACAAGTAGTTACTAGCTTAAAGTATTGTGCCAATAATGATCCTTCTGGTAAATTTGGCATTCAGTTGAGACACAAAAGCTCTTAGTTATGCTGTGTGAGAAGATAGACTCAGGCTCTGCATGACCTGTTGCTGCTAAACAGGCAGCGCTGTGGGCAACAGTTGCGCACCCTGCTAGCCTGCCTGACAATATGAGGCGTCAGATATCTAACACCATCACACAAATTAGTCAACGTGAGCTAAGTTAGCAAGCTGTATGTTTAATCGAAATATCAAACAGAGTAGGCTAATAACGTGACACCAATCATTTTAATACGGTTTTATCTACTTACCAACAACTCCACCACTGCTTCCTGGCTCGCTGGCGAGTGGCGACCATGACTTGCTTGTCAGAAAGACGTCGTTGGTGTAGACACTTGTCACTCAAGCATGTCTGACCAATGGGGAAGCACCCGCCCCCACTGCGGTACGTTTGTGTCAAAATGATTTAAAAAAAAAACGACTTCAAAACTTTTTTCACTTCATTCAAAAAAAAAGAAAGTTCAATAAAAAAAAAAACACTTCAAATGATTTTTTTTTTTTTTTGCATTTAAACAGTTTTTTCTTTGATTGAAAATATTTTTTTTTGATTGAAAATGTTTTTTTTTTGATTGAAGCAACTTTTTTGGGATTGAATAATTAAGACACAAATGTCCTACCCATAACATGGTCCAAACACAAAAAAGATTACTTCAATCAAAGAAAACATTTTCAATCAAAAAAAAAGTGTTCAAGTGCAATTTTTTGAGTCTCAAATATTTTTTTGCATTCAAAAACATTTTTTCTATGATTGAAAAGGTTTATTTTTTGATTGAAGTGATTTTTTTATTGAAAATATGTTTTGTTTGTTTGAAGCAACTTCTTTTTTGATTGAATTATAAAGACACAAATGTCCTACCCATAATATGGCCCAAACACAAAACAACAATACTTCAATCAAAAAAGTTGCTTCAAACAAAAAAACCTTCACTTCTATCAAAAAAAACATTTTCAAGCAAAAAAAAATAGTGTTCAAATGCATTTTTTTGAGTCTCAAATATATTTTTGCATTCAAACACTTTTTTTCTTTGATTGAAACGGGTTTTTTTGATTGAAAATATATTTTTTGATTGAAGCAACCTTTTTTTTGATTGAATAATAAAGACACAAATCTACCTCCATATGAATCAGACTATATTTAATATAATATGTAGAATCTTTTTTTTTTTCTTTTCAAACCTTCTCTCACTTTGACCATCATTTTGAATTTATTTTTGAGCTGGTTACAATGCTTTGTGAAGGAAGTCTTACAAAATAATTATGCTACCTATTATCTTTTTTTTTTTTTTAACACACTTTGTAGAGCTCCACACCAGTATTATCAGTATTATCTTATGTAATCTTAAAATTTTACACCATAACTTTATTTTCTCTTAATAAAATACTCATTATAATGGTTATACAGTAGCATCACAGTTTTAGAATAATGTTCATTGCCAAATATGTATTAGATAGGGCCTGTAAGCCTAATCAATTTAATTCCATCATCCATATAGTAACTTCTTTAGAGAGAAAATCTATCTATATATATATATATATATATATATATATATATATATATATATATATATATATATATATATATACTCCAGATTCTATATTTTATCATATTTCTCTATCTTGTCTCCGAATTAATTCCATGTGTTGGTGTCCTGACTGATGACATTCACACCTGGTTTGGCAGGCAAGTGCCTACTGACACTTTTTCTGCCTGTCATGTGATTAAATGTGCACCTCATTGTATCTCGTGCTTCAGAAACCAGGAAGCCTAGTTGCCGGTCCTCCCAAAATAGTGACAAAATCTGGCAGCCTTGAACAGTTGAGGTGCATAGGTGTTGATTATGTCACTTCTTCCAGCTTTTCATTCACAGGCGAGAATAATCTAAGATTCGTCCTTCTCTTCCTATTTCAAGCGTGGGTTGACAGTTACTGTCATAGCCTCAGGCCAATTCTAGTGACACATACTCAGAATTGAAAATCAGACATTTACTTTTCTCTTGAACAAGCTGAAACTTTTTGAAACTTTGGTATTCTGTAATAAATAGTGTTATTTTAACTTAATAGTAAATTTACCTATTTAGACTAACACTGAAAACTGTTTAAAGGGCACCTATTATGCCTCTTTTTACAAGATTTAATATAAGCCTCAGGTATCCCCAGAATGTGTCCACAAGTTTCAGCTCAAAATACCCCACAGATCATTTATTATACCATGTTGTAAATGCCCATTTTTGAGTTGAAGGAAAAACATGACGTTTTTGTGCATGTGTCTTTAAATGCAAATAAGCTGCTACTCTCCATCCATGTTTCCAGAAAAGGGTGGAGCCTGTACAGCTCTTGCCTCTGACACTCTGCAAAAAAAAAAACGAACAAAACGTCTGTTTAGTTTTAATTATCATCTTTATCGTGGCCATGTGCACACAACATTGCAGTTATTCATCATCATATTATCTGCATGCGTTTCAAAACCATTTTAGTCTAAACTTCTGATATACCGTTTTCTGAGTGCACACATCTGAAGCACGCGCACAGATAGCTTGCTGTCAGGCAATCTAACATATCTCTTTCAGGTCTTAATATTGCACTTAAACTGTCAAATACACACAAGGTTATATAAAAAACACACAAAGTTCACATAAAACACTCAGTTTATGCCTGTGAACAGCAAGTAAAGATTAGATCTGTGTATTAAAGTTAAAGCAGCGTAATATACAGTACCTACTGCTATACATGCTGTTAATATGAATCAAACAACAAAATAAAAACAGAAAATCACTCACTGCTCTTGATTGATTTTACTGTATTAGCTTTAATTAGAATAAACTTCTTGAATGCTGCTGTTAAATGCTCTGGTGAGCAGATAAACATGGCGGACTGTGTACTGCTCACTCAGGGCAGGGTCTATGCTAATAGGGCAGAGTCCGTCAGGAGCTGTGAAATCACAAAAGCTACAATCTGCTAACGGCTTGTTTTGAGACACTGCTTGTAATTTATAGGGATTAAAAAAAGAAGAGTGGGTGTATTTTTACCATTACAGGGTGGTTGTTAACACACACTGCCGACACACATTTATGTTCAAACACCATGTAAAAAAGAATTTTGGATAATAGGTCCCCTTAAATGTGTATTAAAGAATATTAAACATTAAAGAAGGCAAGCAAGAGGTGAAACAGATGGCCTGAGAAGTATTAATATGTGCAGTGGTTTACTAAACCCCGAGCTTGTAATCACTGTTACATAAACTGCTCACTGCTCACTGCACACAAAGGTTTCTGGTTGTGGTGGTGGTAGGAAGGATGTGTTAAAATATGTGGAAATATGTTGAAACAGTAGCTGTAGCTGTAACTAAATATTGTACACTGTAAAAAAAAAGTGTAATTTTACAGGTAATTGTCTGTATTTTTTTACAGAATTTTACCGTTTTGTCATTATACAGCAAATATCTGTAAAATAAAAGGCATTTGCTGTAATTTAAAGGTCCATTGTTAAATTTACAGGTAATTGCTTGTATTTTGGTTTTACAGCAATTTTACGTTTTTTAAAAGGAACTTGTCTGTATTTTTACAGAGTTATGTGTAATTTTACAGAAATTATTAAGTAATATTTTACAGATTTTTTCTGTGAAATTAGAAAACAAAGAAAAGAAGGTATAACTGCGGAAATCGGCATCTATTCAATATGTTTTCCTTACAGATTATTAAGCATGTGGGGGTTAAAGTGAGTTTTTTTTAAGGTTAAATAAAAGTATTTGTAGGCCCTACCATAGACTGCGATTTGTACATACAGTACCCTACATAGACTACAGTAGGCCTGAATTATTTTTTATTTCACATTTTATTTTATACTCATTTTGATCATTATTTCATTGTCTTATTCTCCCATAATTTCATGTATATTTTATGAATATTTTTCCAAATCTCCGTTGCTGCACATTCAGGGCTTTGTGTGTTTGTGTGTGTGTGTGTGTTTGAGTGCGCGCGCGCGATGACGCAGGTTCAAATTCATTTCCGCTGTTTACTCCCGCCCACAACGGTTAACGTTAGCTGTAGCTGATCAGTCGAGTTTGGGCAAGCGGGAGATTTGAATTCAGTCTACTCTCGTGAAGTGGATTGTGAGATCAACAGGGGTTCAAAGCAATCGTATTCGTCAAGAGCAGCCGTGAGCAGGAGCTCTGTTTTTAGTCAGTCCGTTTGGATTCTTCGGAAATAACGCCCTTTTCAGTGAGCCTTGTTCGTCACAGCGGACATCATGCCAACCGATCACCGGCTGAGGTAAGAGTCTCATTATACTAAGTTACATGTGAACGATATTTTATAGTACATTTGTGTTAAGTTTACAGTTTTCAAGCTAACGTTAGCATTCTTAAATGATGTTCAGTTAACTGGCGAGAGCTGGAGGGCAAAACACTAAAAATGTAGCATGCGTCTTTACATTTTCCATCTGTTTTAAAGGAGTCATAATGTAGAAATTTCACTTTTCCACGAGAATCAATGTATGTTATGATTGCATAATGATTGTACACTGGCCGGGAAGCCGATATTTAAAAGTGAAGCGTTTGTTTACCTCAGGGTTTGTAAAATAGGCCACGTGCACGCGCACGAAAAAACAAGATTTTGATTTCTTCCCCCTCTTGACGTCAAGACGGGGGAGGATATACCAAATATGGACACGTCAAACCTATGCCGCGGGAAGCCCGCCCCTCTCCCCCTCAGATTCAGTTTAGTCGACTCGAGAAAGATGGAGAAACGAGTGCACACCTGAGATGCTCTGTGGGTGACTGCCACAAACAACATGCAAATGTGTTTTATCTACCAAAAACGGACGAAACTATCAGGGAACTGTGGAGGAAATTCATTTTTAATGACGCTGTCCCAACAACTCGTTCAAGTGGCGTATCGTTAGGTGTGTGTGCTAAACATTTTACACCGGAATCATTTACAAATTTGGGGCAAAATCAGGCGAACTTGGCCTCGAAGCTCCGTTTGGGAAAAGGTGCCATCCCAACCATCAGGGACTTGCCAGAAATTGAAAAGGTATTGTGTTTTTATTGCTCTACTGTGGTTAACAAATAGCAGCTAAATGCTAATGCGGCTATTGTATGTAACGTTATCTTCGAGGTAAACACGGGGAATGGACTCTACGAATGCTAGCCACATCTTTCCACTTTGTTTTACACTAGCAGCTACAGTAGTGACGGTACAGGAGTCCATGCTCAGTGGCTAAAACTGTTTAAATGCAAGTATAACATCACGTTGCATGTCTAAAGAAGAAAAATATTGAATGTCTAAATAACCACAACGTGAAACAAGGCAAAAACACCACATGATAGTAAACGTCTATCTCAAAACCACTGTAAGCTGATAAAAAAAAAAAAAAAACCTACATCTCCGTTAATGTAATCTACATTAAATAAAAGGTAAATTTATGTGGGAGAAAATAGCAACACACGTTTTTGCTCGTTACTGATGTTAATGTATGTCTCAGTCAAAATGATTGTCTTTACCATTCAGAGACATCTTGATGTAGACGTCCTTTCATCGACTCTACATCTTCACTTTCCAGCTCTGGTTCAGAGTCCGGCTCAAACATGTACGGTTGAATCCCATATGTCGCGGCCGGGTCGGGTTCATTGACAACTTTTGTGCCATGATGTCAGTTTGTAATGATATGCTAAAGAGTTACCTGCGGTGTCAACCCCCCTCCTTCCTGCAACCAATCAACGCGCCCCTCATTTGCATTATTATAATGACCGTCCACGACAGCGAAAACATCGCATCAGATCTCGCGAGACAATAATGCCTTTAGAAATAAGGGTCTGAGGGGCTCTGTGTTGATTTTTTTCCCACTTTTCTTTTTTAGAAGTGCCTGAAAGACTATAATAGAGCATTGGGTACCAAAGTTAAAACAACATTATGACTCCTTTAAGAAAGATCAGTTGAACCCACACCTCAAAAGACCTAAAACGAGCTTTCGTAGACTTGTTATACATATCAAAGTCCGTTTAATTGTATATAAAATCTTCGTTAATACGCGATAGTATCTGTCAGTAAATCAATCTCTTAAATGGCGGGACAATTTGAAACACTGCCTGGAAGCTGAAAACTCTTCTCTTAAAAAATATCCTTGGTTTTAATTATAGTAAAATTATAGTAACCACGTTTTTGGCGGATTTTTATTACTATTTTTAATAACCACAGTTATACTACAAATAGGCCTACCATGTTTGTTTGTTTTTTTGTTTGTTTCTTTGTGGTTAAACCATAGTTAATTTTCGTAAGGGTTGACGTGGCTATCTAAGTTAGACTGTTAAGAAAACGAATTCAGTAAATACTGTAACTTACTTGATACAGGAAAGCACATGAGACTAGAATATGAACACAACATGATAAATTGCATATTCTGGCTGCATCTGCTTGCTAACACGTAACGTTAGCTATAGAATGCATACATGTGCATATATTAGGCTTATAAAATAAAAGTTGATAGAATGTTTGTGTTCTGATGAAGAAATTAACTTATCTACATTTTGGATGAACTGGGTTCATCATAGTAGCCTTTTTCATATGATACTTTTGATCATTGGTTATGAAAATTGCATTGATCAAGATGAACAGAAAGTTAACTTACACCCCTAGGTGTCTCAGCTCAAACCTTCACTATTAGCCTTTCCTGCTCAGCTTCCAGATCATAGTCAGTTGAGGTTTTGCATTGTCCCAGTGGAACATATTCTGACATGTGTAAATGTAATACTGAGTTGTTAATTTTTTTTTTTTTTGTGATTTCAGGTCAAGTGGAAAGCAGAATGATCATGGCAAACAAGGTATAGGAAGAAGTAATTTAAAATATTGTTATGGCTGAGTCATCTGATTCCATATGATTGCACTAAAAGTGGCAGAACATTTAATTTGTTTTATACTGTATTTTCCCATATGAATATTCATTTGATCCTTTGTCAGGCCACTGTAGCTGCACAAGGTTTGGTTTTACTACAGTAAGACCACGATTGTGTTAGATTCCACCCATCTATTTATTTATTATTATTATTATTATTATTTATTTATTTATTTTTTTTGTAGTGTAACTAGGCTCTGTCATTTAGAAACATGACTTTTTCTATCACTTAATGACACATATCTCTACCTTTCATTCCAGCCAGAGGATCTGATGGTTGCTGCTCGCATCTCAGCCTACCTGATGGAAAATTCTTGCTGGATGAATGACCTTCACCTTCAACTCAACCTTGCCAAGACAGACCTGCTTATGGTTTCAGCCAAACCATCCTTGCTGTGTGATCCTGCTGATTTGCCTTATACAACACCAGAAAGATCCGGCCCTTCCTATCGGAGCCACACAACTCCTTGTCTAAGCTCTTGTTCTATCCAGACTGGACTATTGTAATGCTCTCCTGGCAGCTCTTCCAGCATCAGTCAAACCTCTGCAACTGATACAGATGCTGCAGCAAGACCTAAACTCACTGCTTCAGATCTATGTGTGTCTCCAGAAGCTTGTATTCTGCAAGTGTACGGCGCCTTGTGGTGCCATCATCCCAAAGAGACAAAATCACTTTCACTGACCTTTCCCTGGACTGTTCCCTGCTGGTGGGATGAACGGCGCAACTCAACACATTTTCAAGAAACTGCTAAAGATCCATCTTTTCATAAACACTTGACCCAATAATACTAAATCTTTGTTTTAATAAAAAATAAATAAAATTGTGCACTGTGCTACACTAACTGTGACTTGTCACTGCACTTGTTGCTTCTATTGTTCTCTTAATATAAATATAAAGTCTTTTAATGTGGATATTTTTACATGTTCTAAATTATATACTAAGCCTGTATTTCCTATCATTCACGTATCTTGATGTTCAGTGTTTGTTTAATGAGTAATACTGTAAATGTGCTGGTATTCCGTACTTGTACATTTAGTTAATTTAACAGAAATTGACTGTAAATTTGCTATTATTAAGTACTTAATTAGAGATTGGTCAAAGTTGTGAAACTGGATCTGCAAAAAAATAAAAACTGTAAATATACAAACTTTGTATTTGAATTTATGGACTTATTACATTTTTATACATAACTTCATAGTTATTTTACACAGAAAAACTATATATTAAAAGATAATTACTGTAGATAGACAGAGCATTATTATAAAATAACTTTATAAAACCCTAAATTTACAGTTTAACCTTAAAGTTAAATGTTCTTTTTATGTAATTTGACATAATTTATCTGTTTTTCCACGGTTTAATAAGCCATTATTAACAGTAATGTACTGTAATTTAATTAATTTTGACCGTAAAGTCAATTCTGTATTTTTACGGTTTTTGCCTGTAATTTTGTGAAATGGTAATTTGCTGTAATTTAACAGAACCCGTCTGGAAACTTTGCTGCCAGAGATTTACCGTTTTTTTACGGGATTTTTTTTTACAGTGTAGCTGAACATTAATTTATATCTTAACATGTCCAAAAAATGGTATTTCTGGGTAAAATGTTGGACAGATAGTTGCAAAACGTCGAAATATTGAAAAAGTGTTAAAGACATGAATGAGACAACGTACTGTGCATTTAGGGAAGGCTATACATTTTAATCAATATGTTAACAGAAAAGCAGGACAATTGTGTCCATGTATTTTACTTATGATGTCTGTGGAGCATTTTTAACCTAAATATTGACCTTGCACAGAAAATGATGCACATGCATCTAGTGTTCTTGAGTGTACTCAGGACCGGTCTTGGTTTTACAACCATTTTTTTGAAGATCTTGGTCTTGCCTCGGTCTCGAACCGCTTTTGTACTTGGTCTCGTCTCAGTCTCAGATTAAGAGGACTTGGGATTTTATTTCAAGACCGGTCAAGACCACAACTGCAGGCATATCATTAAATTGCCAGTGCATTATGATTTGTAAACATCATTAATGCGATTGGATATAAAACTTCCTGCCTCAGATGCAATCAATAACTTATTTCTAGTTTGGTTTCTTTTGTGCAAAAATGTCACCAAAATTAATACAAATGCCCACAAAATTCAACTTGAACAAGATCTTGTCACATGCCTGTCCTGTCTTGTGTTGCACATGGGTGTTTTGTTATTTTGGGCCATGTGCTCATGTCATTGTCTGATCCCTCCCCCTTGTTATCTGATTATTGTTTGAGTTCTTCCACCTGTTCCCTCTTGATTAGTTCCCTTTATAAGTCCCCTCTTGTTTGCAGTCTGTGTTGGTTCGTTGTCTAATGTGTCCTGTTCCCTGTGATTCCCCAGTAAGTTCTTGTTCAGTTTTTGATTTTGTATTTTCTGGTTATGTTTTCCCCCCTTGTGGGTTTTGTTTTGTATTTGTTTTTCTTTTATAAATAAATATAATTTCTCTGCACTTGAGTCCTCGCACCTTTTTGTATTTATCCTGTCGTGACAGATCTTGTTTAGTATATTACTGTATAACATATGATACAATTAAGCAATATCACAAGAGCAAGAGAGCTGTCTTCACGAATATGAGCATGATTGCAAATGTGATATTGATTTTACACAAACGTTCAAAAACAAAAAAAAACTAAAAAAAAATTAAAACAATCTCAACATTATTTATGCAGTTGTAATTTTACAATTCAGATGAAATTTCTGTGCGCCATCTGCATGATTTAATTTGATTAACAGCTCTATAGTGTCTTTTTATGCTAATTGTTTTTATTGTTTAAATATAAGACATTTATCAGGCAGTAAATGTGGAATTTTCTGAAGAATTTGAGGAGTTCTGGTCTTGGTCTTGACTCAGTCTCGCGTCTCTCGCCCTGCCTTGGTTTTGGTCTTGTCTTGGTCTGAACACACACTGGTCTTGGTCTTGGTTTGGTCTTGACAACAACATTACATGCAACCATGGTCAGTAATATTAATAAAATATTATTAAAATGTGTGTCATCAAGATGACGTGCAGTTACTTCAGAAAGAACAAAGAGACAATAATTAAACTAAACTAAAGTGATATTGTTAAATTATTCGAAAAGGAGACAAAAAGCAAACAAAATGCTACCGAACAAAATCAGCAATGCAGTTGAGGAAGAGTTGGAGGAGATTCGAAAATCTTTAAACTTCATGTCGGATGAGTTGAGCAAAGTTGCTAAACAAACACGCTATGCTACTTGATCTGTTGGATGAAGTTAAACAACTGAAGAACCTTGTGAAAGAGAAGGATAAGAAAATTGAAGGATTGGAGAGAAGGATTGATGATTTGGAACAATATACAATAATGGAGGATTTAATTATAATTGGATTGGAAACAACACATCGAACGTATGCCAGTACTGTGACCAGAGACAAAGTCTGTGAAGACGCCCTGCCAGAGGAACTTCAAACGCTGGAAAAACAAGTCAAAGTTCTTTGAAAGTAAGAATATGAACATTCAGAGTGATAATGTTGTGGCCTGTCATACCCTTCCCCGAAGGAACAGTGGAGCAAAGCCTGTCATAGTTGTTCGGTTTGTGAATCGGAAACCCCATACCGAGTTACTGAGGCAAGCTGAGAAGTTGAAGGGTACAGGGGTGTATCTGAATGAACATCTTACCAAGAAGAACGCCGATATTGCTAGATGCGCATGCATTCTGAGGAAATAGAACAAGATACAAGTTACATGGACAAGGAATTGCAAAGTGATGATACGGTTAAATGGAACACCTGAAGAAGCCAAAGTACTCACAATAAGAGAACTCAAAGAACTGGACCAGTATGGATAAGTGAAGACTACTGTATGTGGAGGAATATCCATGATTAACAACAACTGTGGATTGTGTTACAAGTGAGGACTATCATGTGGAGGAATATCATATGGACTCATATATCACCAAAATAAATGATGGACATTGAAAAGGATTTTTTTGTTCCCATTCAGAGATATTGATGATGGGGAGTTTGTTAATATTCATAAGGACTGTGTGTCTGACCACTTATTAACTCAATACTGTAAGTACGAAAACTTGACACGATTTTAAAACTTTCAATCACACAGATTATAAAATGTATGATATTGAAAATGATAATTGACCCGGAAAATGATCATCATTATCATCATCATCTTCCGCTTATCCGGGGCCGGGTCGCGGGGGCAGCAGTCTAAGCAGAGATGCCCAGACTTCCCTCTCCCCAGACACTTCTTCCAGCTCTTCAGGGGAGACACCGAGGCGTTCCCAGGCCAGCCGGGAGACATAATCCCTCCAGCGACACGTCTTCCCCGGGGTCTCCTCACGGTAGGACATGCCCGGAACACCTTCCCGGGAAGGAGTCTAGGAGGCATCCGGAACAGATGCCCGAGCCACCTCAGCTGGCCCCTCTCGATGTGGAGGAGCAGTGGCTTTACTCTGAGCTCCTCCCGAGTGACCGAGCTTCTCACCCTATCTCTAAGGGATCGCCCACCCACCCTGCGGAGAAAGCTCATTTCGGCCGCCTGTATCCGCGATCTTGTTCTTTCGGTCATGACCCACAGCTCATGACCATAGGTGAGAGTAGGAACGTAGATCGACCGGTAAATCGAGATCTTCGCTTTGCAGCTCAGCTCCTTCTTCACCACGACAGACCGGTACAGGGACCGCATTACTGCAGAAGCTGCACCGATCCGTCTGTCAATCTCCCGTTCCATCCTTCCCTCACTCGTGAACAAGACCCCAAGATACTTGAACTCCTCCACTTGAGGCAGGAACTCTCCACCAACCTGAAGTGGGCAAGCCAGCCTCTTCTGACTGAGAACCATGGTCTCGGATTTGGAGGTACTGATTCTCATCCCAGCCGCTTCACACTCACATGCCGGGGGGCCGGTTGCATAAACATAGCCACAATGTTAAGACAGTGTCTTAAGTTCTAGTATGACCTACTAGCAGTTAGTCAGGGGCAGTCAGTCTTAGTTTTCGTCATCAAAGTAGGCTTATCTATGTTTTTATGTAACTGATTTAAAAAAGCTATGAACCATCTTAAAGAAAATAAATTGATGTCTAACTTGTAAGACTAGTCTTAGAGGTTTATGCAACCGGCCCAGGGGTCTCATGGGGCCAGCAAGACAACATCATCTGCAAAAAAGCAGAGACGAAAACATGTGGTTCCCAAACCGAACACCCTCCGGCCCCTGGCTGCGCCTAGAAATTCCATCCATAAAAATTATGAACAGAACCGGTGACAAAGGGCAGCCCTGCCGGAGTCCAACATGCACTGGGAACAAGTCTGACTTACTTAGGGGAGCTGATGAGATGGAAATACTAGACATTGTTAATAACTGTAAGAATAAAAAATTCTACTGATTGTAATGATATTGTCATGTCATTATTAAAAAAATATTATAGAATATATAGTAAAACCATGTTTGTAATCAACATGTAATCCTAGATTTAAAAAAAAGCTTTTGACACTATTGGTCACAGTTTATTAATGAGGAAATTGGAGAGATATGGCATAAGAGGAAAAGCCTTCTCTTGGTTAAGAAGTTACCTTGAGGATAGATATCAGTTTGTACAAATAAATAATATTAAATCTGATCTTATGAAAGTTACTTGTGGAGTTCCACTAGGTTCGGTGTTACGTCCCAAATTGTTTGTATTGTATATAGATGATATTTGTAAAGTGTCTAAAATATAAAAAATGGTATTGTTTGCTGATGACACAAATTTATACTGTTCGGGAAAAAAAATTGGAACATCTTCTAAATACAGTCGAAATTGAATTGATGGTCTTAAAAAGATGATTTGATGAGTATCGACTTTCACTGAATTTGAGTAAAAAAAAAGTTCATAATATTTAGCAATCGACAAAGTAATAACAAAACTAAAATTAGGATTAGCAATGAGGAAATAGAAAGAGTTTATGAATATACATTTCTGGGTGTTATAATAGATCATAAATTATGCTGGAAATCACATATAAATAATGTAAAAACAAAAATGTCTAAATCCATTGCAATATTAAATAAAATAAAACATTTTGAACGAAAAATCATTATTGTATTGTTCACTCATTAGTTCCATACATTACTTATTGTGTGGAGGTGTGGGGTCATACATATAAAACTAATACAAATTCAATATATATGTTACAAAAGAAAGCACTGACTATTATGAACCAACAAATATATTATTTATTAATTTACAAGCTTTAAAAATTGATGATTTAGTTGACTTTTATACTGCACAGATTATGTATATAAAGTATATAATAATTTTCTTCCAAATTGTGTTAGAGGCTGTTCGAAATAAGAGAAAGTCAGTATAAACTGAGATTAATGTATGTTTAAAAAAGTAAGAGCAAAAACTAATACAAAAAAAATAGATGTATATCTGTTAAAGGGGTAAACATCAAGCATTGCGTTAGCTCGCATCTGCTGATCTGCCAATCCAGTGTCGACATCTATCACAGCGGCACATATAAACTCCCATTCCTTCAGCATTTCCTCCATAGCATCGCTGCTCGCATTTAAACTCCACCCAACCAAACCTGTCATTCATAGTCATTCTGACTATTTTGTTTTTCCCATACAGTTCAATACATTGCAAGGTTTTCTATCATGTATTTGTATTTTCACAACTAATGTAATTGAGAATTGTAATTATGTATGCATATACTGGTTCTGTTCTGTTCCCCAGGGTGGTTTGACTTGCTGCTCTCCCCGCTCTATCCAGGCAGAGCTGCATGGACAGGAGTAGGAGTTTTGCCCAGAACAGAACCATACTGTATGCTATAATGTTAATAAATGTATATACTTGGCGAAGTGGTCCTGACTGAACTATGGAATAATTAAAATTGTGTACTTCACTCTGTAAATTCAAGAAAATGTTTAAAAACAAGGTGATAAATAATTATATAACTCAATATGAATAATTTGTGTACGTCATATGTAAACTATTGAAATAATATCTGATATGTGTACCTTTGTTATCATGTATGTATCTTGAAAATTGTCTTATGTAACTGTTTGTTTATTTTTAATGGATCAAATCCAGAGAGGAAAGTGACGCTCATTAAATAACTATGTATAAAGTGTAGGCATATTAAGCATAGGCTTCAGCCTATTATGTATAAATATATATTTTTTTCTTCTTTACTTTGGAAAATTATGTGTGAGGACCGAAATAAATGTTTGTTGTTGTTGTTGTTGTTGTTGTTGTTGTTGTTGTTGTTGTTGTTGTAAAATGATTGACACTTTCATTGATTTATTTATTTGGAAACAACATGATGACTTATATCCAATACCATGCTTAATCAGTGATTCAGAGGTTTCATCAAGTAGACCTCTGCTGTGCAAAAGCCTCCAGTGCACGTGCTTGCTGTAAGAAACCTCATCTGGAGAGCTTTTTAAAGCTTTCTGTTGTCTCGTGGCTGTCCATGGTGCTGAAGCGAAACGGGCAAAGTCATACGGATCATGCATTAGAATTAATGCCACTCTCTAAATGTGAATCATTTATAAGTTACTTATTAGATGAAGGGTACGCTCGGCAAATAAAAACTTTCCTGATGCACATGACACCATCTGCACAGTCACGTGCGAAACGTGATACTCGAGATCCGACTTCTATGCTCAGGTATTCCCAGGATGAGAACACGGTGACTTTAAGATACAAGACATTATAAACTGGCATTCTGTTTAAAACTTTAAAACTAGAAGTGTTTGCGTTGCAGCTGTTGCTCGCACTGCATCAGGTTTAAGTTGAACTATAGTCTGCTAATGACAGCGAGCGCGAGCTACTGCTCATCGTTTATTGGGATAAATCCTGTCTCGCGCATGCATGAACATGCACATGTACATGAACGTCAAGACGCTGTGGAGTTTGTATGAATGCTTTCTTAATGTTTCAATCCGTACCGTCATCGCTCTCTAAACACTCAGCAGATTGAAATGGAAGCTCGCGACGTGGCCTCTAATAAGATGCGCTATTTTCCTCGTTAATGTCACGTTTAAAACACCCTCCGGTTTTTAGTTTGTGTGCTCACTACGCAAATTATCAAAAAAGCTCCTCTGCAGATGCGCTGTAAGGACTGCGGATCTTCCTTAAGCGTTTGTTTAAAAATATCAGTGCAATATTCCAGGCGGTGGGTGAGTCAGTGAGAAGAGGGTTTGTAGAGACTGCTTCGAGGTGATTTTTTTGGGAGAAAGATTCGAGTCATCGGGATTTTTCGGTGAGAAATGCATGCATTCCACTTTATTTTGGGTGTATGCATGCATGCACTGCGGTTTGGCATGCATATTTTTGCATGCATGTCTGACATGCCTTTTACGTGGCAGTGCTCAATATCGTTGGTGTAATAATTAATAGCATGCTAATTGTGATGGAGATGATGCGCTTTGTGTTATTGTTCCAACGCAATGGAAGAGAGCGAGAAAGAGGCGAAATCCGGGTAAAATGTAAGAGGATTTGATCCCCAACCACTGAAAGAGATTAAGTCGACAGCAGTGCAAGTGAAATTGTGCTGCATATAAAAATAGGACGGATTGGTCTTTCGATGTGAGATTGGTACCTTCCATTCTGTAACACAATCGCCATGTACTCAAGTGATCTCATTTCAGGGCATAGCACAGTTGCTGCTCTGCTATAGTAAAGCTTTATTGTTGTGGATTTGGGTCTGGTATATGACTAATTTGCTGTAAACCGGGAAGAGTTTCGATGAAGAGTGCGCGAGAGCTGCGCGCGCTCAGCATCATCATCATCAGCAGCAGTAGCAGCAGCCTCGAGCTCAAATTCAGAACAGCTCGCATCTCAGAGCATCATCTCCTCGCATCCAGACATAAAAGACGTTTGCAAAAGTTTGACGATAAGGTGCAATCTATTTGACGTAAGTGTAGCCTATATGACTTGATGGTTGTGTCTTGGAAATTGTAAAAACCAGTGGTTGGGGGATCACGACGGCATTAAAAGGTAGTGCCATATTCCTGGAAATTTAAAATTGATTATGAGCTACTTTTATATGTAGGATGTTTATGGTGTGCATGTTTGCTGCGAACTTGGCTATAGTAGCGCACTGTTTGCTTAATTACTCCAATTTAATTACTACACGTTTAGGAAGAACCCCGTGGCGCACGCCCAATACTAATTCTGAGATACCTTGAGAGACATGCTTTTGACGACGCGCTCTCGCGACAGAACTCTAAAAGTGTGAATGTTATGGACGGTGTACGCATTATAATCCATGTGAAGTCAGGTAATTTTGCCCAGATATATCACGTACAGTTTTAATGTGTGCATCATGGAAGTGTGATCAAGGTTTTTGCATTAAGCTGTAAATCATTTTGCATGATGTTTATGTAGGATTAGAGCACCGATCGTGTGTGTAATGATTTGCGTAAATGCGTAGCGCCGACCGTCGGAATGAAAGCACACTGCTCTTGCCTATATTTTAAAGCCTATGTATAGAACTCTGTTCATATGATGCACAGCCTTATATGTGTATGAGCACAAAATGATAGTCTAAAAGGTGTAAGTGCGATTAAACATTTAGTATTTGCGTAGAGGGCTTGTGGCTTCTTCATGTGCGGAATGACTGCCGTATTTTGCCATGCACAACTTTGATATTTATCTAATCATTATCCGGATAATGCATATAATTGCTGTAGTATTAATCTACGCTACATAAGCTGTAACGGGGGCTTGGACCACCACAAAGCACCGATTCACATGAACGCGCAGTATTTATGAATATGCTCAGGCTTTAAATTAGATAGAGGGTTAAAACGAGGAAATATGAACATTTTGTTCAGTACTTGTTAAACTACCTTTAAGGATATTGTGCAATTAAAGGATTTGCTTTTAGATTATTGGTAAGACTTAAGGTCAAATTAGTTAACATTAGTTACTACTTCGAGTTGTTAAGAATGAATAATACTTCTACGGCATTTATTAATCTAAATTAATGTTAATTTCAACATTTACTAATACATGATTAAAATCAAAGGTTGTATTTGTTAACTTTAGTTTGTTCACCGTGAACTAACATGAGCAAACAGTGAATTACTGTATTTATATTCACTAAAATTAACAGATGAATAAATGCTGTAACAAATGTTTTGTTCATTGTTAGTTCATGTTAGTGAACTAATGTTAACTAATGAAACCTTATTGTAAAGTGTTACCAGATAATGTTATATGCAGCATGTCAAATTACCTTGTTGTGAATCAACAAATCACATAACAAAGTTGCTGCCCATAGACAGACTTTGATTGTTAACTGTGAGTTACGCTAAAGATCTACTTTGAAATAACATTTTTTGTTTTGTTTTTTGTCTACAAATTTAATCAGATTTTTAAGCATGTTCCAAATGAAAATTTATGCACTCCATATAATCACAAAGCTTTGCTTTTTATGAAGCAGATTATTACCTTAACTTTGTATTTTCTCTTCTTTAGTGAGGATTCATCCTTTGGAGAATGATGTGGGGTGGAAGGGGAGCAGCTTGGCTTTGGATTCAGGCCTGTTTACTGGTGACCAGTGTTCTGGCTGGAAAAAGGTATGTTAATGCACTTGATTTTGGTACATATTGTACTCATATCTTGGAATGATTAACATATTCTCTACTTTTGCTTTTTTATATGTAATGACTTTGATCTAAATCTAGGTCTTTGATCTAACCTACGATGTTAACTTAGACCAAGGATCAGAACCTCCGACTTCAAAGAGGATGTTATGCTAATGAAGCTTTCATTAATATTTTCATCCTGCTGTTACTTGCCTTTACTGTTATATTGCGTGGCTCATGGTGTGTTATTTTTTTCTGACATACATTGTGAAGTAAGAAAACAAGATTATACGTGAGTCCATCATCCTTAAGCAATACCACTGAATTAGTTTATTTAGTTGGAACAAGACAAAAACATATAGTAAGATTTTTTTTTTTTTTAAAGCTTCTTTAAATATTAAGGATAAATGCAGAGGTTTGTAATAAAACCTCTGGGAGGATGTGGCTTCAACGAGTGTACGTCCTGTTCGATTTGATCGAGTTTTTATTTTAAATTTACTGTTACATTTTTATCAATGCTGCTTGGATTTTTCTGTACTATTAGCAGAGAATTATGCTGCGGTTTAGGAAAAACAACGACAACAAAAACAGTGTTTTAATGATGCATATAATTCCATTTTTTGCACAGATCAGTAATCATGATTGTAAAATAATCACTGCAACTCAAATGTCATGCCACGTTTTGCTTGCCTTAGATATATGTTATACGTTTAGACAGGTGACAGTCACAGTATTGTATTCATTCCCATTCATATTTTATAACAATACTTTAAAAATGCCATAGGCATACAATGTCTTATTTGTAAGTGTGTGTGAGAGCAGAGAGCACTGTTGCTGTCTATATGACCTGTAGATGGGGTTGCTGTACAATGTTTAATGGAGATCTGTTTTCTGCTCATAAGCACATGGATTTTACATTGTGTTATTCATCACTGCATGGTTTCTCATTCACCCAATTACCACCAAATGTACCAATATATATATACACACACATAGTTGTCTGCTGCGATTTTTCTCTGATTTTTCTTATTATTATTATTATTATTATTATTATTATTAACAGAGATAACAGCGGATATGTAATTTTAGGTCAGGCTGACATTACCAGTATGCTGTGAGTGTTGTATGCGTAATATATGAGACTACGTTTTCCTCTCATGACCCCTTTTCAGTGTCGCTCATAGAGTCTGTGTGCATGTGCGTGTATGTCTCTCTGCGCCGATGGGGGAAGGGTGGAAGTATTCTCATTTTAATTTTCTCGTTGTTTTTGTGGCAGTCTGTTGTTGAATTCAGTGAGTTCCAAAGCTGAGAAAAAAAAAACTCTATTTTGCATTTTTATAATAGATTAAAAGGTTAACACATTATTTTAGGCGACATGGTTACATTATTACATGTTCTTATTATAGTAATAACAGTAAATTAAATTAGATAAACCAAACCATAACCCTAATTGTATGGTAAGTACATGTAGTTAATATTACTCAGCACTTATTTAAGTACAATGTAACTACGTCACCTTAAAATAAAATGTAACCGAATAAAATGAAAACAGGAGAAAAGAATCAGAATTTAATACCAAAATATTGAGAGAATACTGTTTGTATAAACCAGCATGATTTTAAAATGTTTGCTGTAATTGAAGCAATGAAATAGTGATTAAAATGGTCAGTATTGACCAGTCATAACCAATCATAATGTTTCTTTGAAAACAGTTAAAATCCCAGATTTTCAAAGTGAAACTGTTCAGACTTTCAAAGTTCAGACTTTTAAACCGCATAGACCTCATAAAATACGTTCTTTGTGACAAAGGAAATTCTGCTTGAGATGAGTACATAAAACAAGTGCACGACGTGCGCACTCTTCTTCTCAGCTAATTTTATTTGACTGCTTTGAATCGATAGTTATCATTTGTCTATGTAGGTTTAGTGGAATATTCCTAGTGAAATAACAGATATGAAACAACGAGATACAAGGATAACCTGCATTACAATGCGTGTGATGTCTCTCTTTTTTGGGGTCTCTGTTTCTTTCTTTCTGCCGTGCTCTCTCCCTCTATCTTTGCCATGTCAAAACACTCCGATCCGTGGTCCATCACTAATCATGATGACCTCATCCTCTACTAGAAATCTGTTTCCATGCCAAGCTTATTTTTGAAACACCGAACAGTCTGCAGCCGCACTTGTCGTCCAGTACCTTTTAGCAGGAAAAGAATGTCAATGATTACCAAAAAAGCAAGCAATTACGTATGAACGGCCACCGGTGATGGTTTTTAGGGGATGATAAATTGTTCACCATCCTTACAAGCTCTTAATCATAAAATACCATTTTACACTATATGATTAAACTGCATTTTGCTCATAATCATTTGTCTGAAATACTTATGGGCAAAGATGTTAACAGAGTTCATTCTTTTTGCAGTCATAAGAGTGTCTTTAACATTTGGCTTCATGATGCCAGAACTCAGAATATCCACATGGAAATTTGCATATAAAACAGTATTTTAGCTAATTAATAATGCATTGTTCCTCTGAATATACCCCTTTGCTCCTAAGATGGAAGGAGACTTGTTTTTTGTCTTCAGGCTAATACATTGCAAATTCTCTTTAAACTGGCTGGATGTTTGAGAATTGCCCCGAGGAGGGTGTCTGATTTTACACAACAGGGTGTGTTCTAGCCACCCTTTGCTGTTGATTATTGCTTTTGTTGGGTTTTGAATTAAACATCTGCTGTTTTGCATTGTCAGCTCCAATCAGAATACAGATGAGCAGAAAGACAACACCACAGTTTTCACCAGGATTCTGGACAGCCTCCTCGATGGCTATGACAACCGTCTTAGGCCTGGTCTAGGAGGTAGGTACAGGAGTTTCACTAATGCTTTATACATATGTCCCAGTTTTCAGCCTTGTAGGAGTTCTTTGGTTTTAACGGTAAAAAGAAAATGGCTTTCCAGATAATCTTCTGGTGGTAAATGTAGTCTAGGGGAAAAAGTTTCCACAAACACATACCGTTCACTTTTTATCTCTCTGATTTGATGCACTCACGTCAGCGAGGGTGTCATGATCTTGACTTGTTTAGTTTAATAGTTTCATTGTCATGTTCTGTTTAATTTGATTTCCATGGTTCTCCCTGGTCCTATTTGCTTGAGTTCTTGTTTCTAGTTTGTTTCCATGGTTTTATTAGTTACACACCTGTTATCTGTTTCTTTAATTTTCTATGTGTATTTAAGCCTTCTGTTTTCTTATATCTCTGTTCCACGTTAAAGTTGATGTTAGATTTGCTTTCACATATCGTTCTCTGTGTTTATTAAAGTTTCTTGTTTCATAATCATTCTGCGTCACGCATCTCATCTTTGGATTTAGGTACATGCTACCCATGACAGAGGGTCACGCTGTTATTATTTTATTAGGATTTAAACCATGTACGTTTTTCTAAGTTATTTGTTGTACCAAAAAACACTTCAAATTTTTCACTGGCCAGTAGCTCAATTTTATTTACTTGCCAAATGCATTTTTTGTATCACAATTAAATCATGATAAGAGACTTTTTAAAGTGGCAAACATGCCCTTTATACTAGGGGTGTGCAGTGAAACCAATATCTGTATCTGTTACAATCTCAAAATTATTTGTATCTGTATCCGGATAAAACCTAGACATGGACAGAGCTTTAAACGGATTTCGTTAAATTACTTGACTGTTTTAATTGTAATTCTGTTCCCTTCATAGTAATCATTTAACAAATATGCCTTGTATAACTCATAAATATATAGTTAGTCAAGCTCACATCAGTGACTCTCAACTGATCCACATCTACCTATAGGAATACGACGTTAAATACAACGTCATATTCCTATAGGTAGATTATATTTCAAAAAATTAAAAAAAAAAAAAAAAAAAAAAAAGTTAATTAAAAAAATATTTATTGTATTTGGACTCTATAAAATACCTGATTAGAGAACATTCAAGTTGATAGAAGATATTCAGTAGTTGAAAATTGCTAAAACAAATTTTAATATTCATTTAGTATTCTTCTAATTATCGGAATCGATAGTCTCGTTAGCTGTACTACGACATGTAGTGTGGTTGTGCTTTGGGTGACCAAAGCGGACTTTTCCCGATCCCGATAAATAAATATTTAAATGTCTTCTAGTTAAAACAATAATAATAAATGAATAAACAATAATTTATAAATGAATAAAAGAACATTCAAGTTGATAGATGTTGTTCAGTAGTTGAAAATTGCTAAAACAAATTTTAATATTCATACAAAATGCAAATCTTTACAAATTAAAGGCCTAAAGAATACATAAATGCTTGCCATTACCGGGAGAGAGTGAGACAAATACACACATCATGTGTCTCATTGTGCAAGGTTTAAAACATTTAAATAGGCATATAGTGTATTTGTATGATGTAGTATTTTAGCTTATATTACACATGGCTATTATCTGCAATCGTGCAGTGCTTATTGTATTCAGTTTACACTCATTCACTTCACACACTCATTATTGCATAGTGATGTTAGAGGTTTATGTATAATTTTGTGCTATCCCCAGCCGAAAATATTTTTCCTATTATTCGATAGAATTCATTATTTGTTTTGAAGCCATTATCCGTGCCTTTATTCATTATCGGAAGGTATTCGGCTTCAGGCACATCCATACTTCATACTATGGTAATTGGTTTTAATTGTTTAGGTTCAATTTTCACAAGCAAATGGTACATTTTCAAAACTCTTAGTACTAATCTTACAAAATATCATCAAAAATGATGTTTTTCACCAAGCATTTAAACATTTTCTATAATGTCTAAATCTATAAAAAGTATCATTTTTACTACACATAGGTGTTTCATCTATGTAAATCTTTCATTCAAAACTGCCTTTCATTATGCCATTACTATCAAATGTTTCATTTGCATGTCTTCTTGTTCAGTTTAATACTATTATAATACTATTATTAATGCATTGTACCATTAACAGATTATCAAAAGATGTTTATAGATGTAGGTGCTATAGAACTGGTTTGCAATTTCCTAAACAGAAAACCAAATAAAATATAAATAGTATAAGCAATTTATCTCAGATAATTACCACGGTGTTCCGAAGTGGAACTTCGACGCTGCGTCATGGTGTTGATGATATGTGGGAACACTCCGGTGTACCGGTGCCTAAAATATGTGTGTATACATGGCAATTTTGATTGACTACGGCAGTTGGGTGACATCACAGGCACACCGACAGGCTATAAGAAAATTTCATCAGCTCTTTTGTCTTCAGGAAGCCACTTTGTATGAGTGTGCGCATGGGAAATCTGAACCCGTGTTTCTCTGTGTTTGAAAAGTGTCATGCAGCATGAAAAGAAAAATTGGGTTAGAAAATGTATCATGCCCTGACCTCGTTTCATTACAAGTAGAGGATACACACGAGATGTGTGTCATCTGTCTTGGAGCGGAGCATTTGCACGGTCAGCTCTCAAAGGGGGCTGGCTGTGTTCACTGTAACTGTTTTACAGTGATGAAGCTTTACTTCCACCTGGCTTTCTTTAAGGGGGATAAGAGCCAGGTGTCTGCACCCCGTGGTTCCTGTCCTGTTGCTGCCGAGGCGGCGCAGTGACTTAGATCATGGGTTTTGCTAATGGAACTTGTGGAGGAGTTAGAGACAGGTCTATCCCTTTCTCCAACTTCACCCACTAGCTTAGCCGCTTTCATGCCTGATCTGGAAGCTCGCTTGGCCACTTCTTCCGATCTGGCAGAGAGCTCCTTATTGTTCTAATGAGTTAGACCAAAGACTATATAGAAAGACGGTTCACTTCTATTACTTATGAATTGGAGAAACTGCAACGCGCAATATGGCAGAATACGTCCTGCCTTCTAAGTAAAAGAGACAATTTCTGATTGATAAAGTAATTGCGTCACTACAGCTGCCGTTAGAAGACTCGCACTTAGGACTGCACGCTCATTGGCTGGTCTAGCCTAAAAATTATGATTATTTGAGCATAAGAAACAACATTTATGAGACAGGTCATGTCAGATTTTGTTGCTGATTTGAAATATGTTATTTAATTGTGAGTTCGGCAAGCAGTTTTTGAGATTTCAGGATTCAAATAGATAAGACTTGGTCTTGGATGCCTGAAATAGCTGCCCGTAGGTATTGCAAATATTGCCGCCGAGTGAACAGACTTTTCTTGAAAGGGACTTTGGTTAGACGTGACGGGAGTTGAGACGGATGTTTTAAGTGAGCCCGTCATCTCCCTCAACCCAGAGAAAAGGAGGAATGTGCTCCAGGCAGATTAGATGAGCGATTCCTTCCAGGACAAAAAAACGCTTTCCTCCCATGGGCCTTCCGTTTCTTCCTGATCTCCACGATGAGGTGTTGCGAGCTATCGCTCTCCTGGCGTGGCATCCTCCTGGAAGGCTTCCACCTTGCCATCTAAGCCCCGCCAAGCTACATTGCAGCTCGTAGGCATGGCACATCCATGGACGTGTCGCAAGACTACCAAGCCAACTTATTGAAGGACATCAATTAAGGCAAGGGGATGTGTCCAGATGAAGTCCTGGAGATCCTTCCTTGAGACAGTGCAGAAGTTCAGGGAGGCGAAAGTTAAATCAGTGGCATTGGAGAAATACATCCCCCGCTAAAAAGCTAAAATATTTAGCGCTTTTTAAAAGAGGAGGTGTTATTCAGATAGGTAGATCAGGTAAATGAGCTGTCTTATACTTCTCTGTCAGAACGCATCATGAGATGTCGAAGCGTTATGGTTGAGGTTGAGGTTGAGTGTTGTGCTCTCTTCGGAACACTTCTTCCCACCCCTCCAGAATTAAAGAAAAATGTTTATTGTCTGGTACAGGGGTTGGTTCTCATTCATGCTATATCGAGCAAGGTTCTTATGAGAACTTATGAAGCAAATAAAGGAAAATAATGCATTAACGTTCTCTCCAGCATTGTGCAGCTAGGAAATTAAAGAATAGACATTACTATGTCTGTTCCCTTCTCTGGAGGAGAATATTACTATTACTATAGAATATTACCATCCGACTATTGCAGTGGTGTTGGATCAGGGAATTGGAACAGTTTTTCTTCTCCTGTTGGAGATGTGATTTTTCCCTGATGCAGGGAAGCGTTTAATACTATCTAGAGATAGATGCAGTTGCTCCTGTTCTCTCTCATCGTTTGCCCCTCCTTCTGAGTGTGGAGGTATTACGATTGTGTTTTCTTTATAACACACGCAAAGAACTGCTTCAGTTGAAACAGTTGGCAGTGGAAAAAGCCCCCACAAACTCCAGGAAAAGCCCTTCTCAGGAGTACATCAGTAGAGATTATGTTCTTCACTTGTAATCACATCTCATAACCATACACTATAGGCTTTAATGAAAAGAAAGTGGCCTCATTTGCATCACTGCCCCACTGTTCTTATATGTTGCCTTCTTCATTTATATGATGGAGACATTACAAGTGTGTTCTCAGATGACAAAGCGGATTTTATCGCTATAAGCATTCCGCTCCATCGTCTCTCCAGGACTAGGAATTTGGAGTTGGTATTGATGTGCTTCCCTTCTACCACATATTTATGGTGGGTACAAATTAAAAGATTGGGCAGTGCCGCCACTTGCGTTCCACTCTTTTATTTGTCATGATCTTCAGTACACAAGGTATGGAGGCAGTATCCTCCCTATTTTTCTATTGCGAATAGGTCGGCTAATGCAAAGAAGGAGAGTGACCAATTCCGCCACTTGCGTCCCTCTCCTTTGTCTGTCGGTATTAGGAGCAATTACGGTATTAGGGCAATACCGACACTCAGGTCCCACTTCATCATCTGTCGCCCTCTCCAGTACTGGAAGTATGGAGGTGGAAGCAATGTGCTCCCTTTGTAATCACATATAAATGGGCTGTTAAAGAGGAGGTGAAAGGTCAATACCACCACTCGCATCCCACTTCCTCATCTGCCGCCCTCTCTGGCACTTGGAGTATGGAGGAAGCGTCAATGGGCTTCCTATGGAATCACATTCATATGGCCAATACATGGAGTGTGGAAACAGTATGTTTGCACTTCGCCATATGATGTGCGAGGGAAGGGGCTGTTCACAGAGTAGGAAGAGTGGGCATGACCGCTAGTAGCGTCCTACTTCCATCTGCTGCCCCCTCTGATGCAGTGGATACAGAGGTTGCATTAATGTGCTTCCTCATGTAATCACATAAGAATGGCCTGTACAGAAGAGGAGTTTCACTCCCTCATCTGTCGTACCTCCACCATGAACCTGGAGGTGATAATGTGGACATAGTGGTGGAGCTGTTAACACATTTCCTAACTGTTCGTGAGGAGTAATGGAATGATGCTGCATAAATACGTGGACAGAGTCCACTGTCCTCCCCTTCAGCACTTTGGCCAGAGGTGGATATGCATCCAAGCCTCCTCGCTAGAACTGTAAGCATGGGCAACCAATAGCCGTTGAGGGCCAGTAGAGAGTAGTTGAGAGTGGCGCTATAGCTCACTAGCCTCCTTCCGGTTTACATTGGATGTTGTAGCTTGATGGGAATACATTGGCTTATTTCCTAGGAGACCTGACTAACAGGTAGAGTGCTTCTCTTGGGGTTCAGCGGTGACATTCTTTCAGTAATAGGGCACTTCAGAGAAATCGCAGTGGGTGTCGCTCCTACTGTGTGGCCCTCTCTAGCCGCGGAAGTAGCAGGCGGCGACTAACTTTGTCAACATGATTCTTTGATGATCGGCAATGGAGAGCATGGAAGTGTGGAGCTGGCGTATGGGTTCCACTCTAGGTGCTCTCTCGCCAGATCTCCCAAGGGTACTTTTGCAATTTCTCCTTGAAGAGACTTGAGGGTAGAGCAAACAGTTGAGATTGCGCTGCTCTCTCCTGAGGCCTCTTCTAATCCTTAAGGACGGGATGCTTAATTACATGCTCCCTTTGGTTAGGTTGCCCTTTAGAGCTTATAGCCGAGGGATTGTTATGGTCGGAGTGGCAGTAGTTTAGTCTGCCCTCTTCCAGTTTGGAGTTGCTGGCGGACGCAGTGAAGCTGCTGCCTCCCTAGCTAGCTCGGCGCCCGGGACAGTTATACAGGTAAGTAAGGAAGGGAGGGTATTGAGCTGTGGACCCCGCACCTAAGGCACCTAAGCTCTTGGTCACTCAGTGCGCTGTATGGTAGCTTTTGGCTACAGCCAAGCTCGCTTGGTTAATTTCACAGCACAGTGATCGGGCATTTGTTCATACCCCCTTTAATTTTTTCATACCCCCTTTAGTAACATTTTATAATAAGTTTACAGTAATAAAGTGTTTACAAATCATTTGCAAACTATTAGTTTATATTTAATTAATAGTTTACAAACTATAGTTAATGCATTAATAGACTATATACAAACAATGAGTTCTTCATACATTGTCACTGTAATTAACAAATTATTATTGTTTAATTAGCTCATATATAAATAATTAAATCATGCTGTGTTTTAAAATTAATTAAGTGCTTTAAACCTATGTTGAAAATCAAGCTTTTAATGTTGTTTATATGTATATGTGGTGTTTTAATATGCTTTAAAACAAACCATGTGCAAATGCATGAGTCAACACCATTTTATATGTCAACACCTGAGTATGTTCTCCTTAAAACTGCAGTGAACCAAAAACAGTCTCAAAAACACGTTTTGAAATCGCTGGTGTTTCTGACGTCATAAACTACCTTGTAATTCTTGGATCTCTGAGCTGGTGTGAGTGAGTGGAGGCGGGGCTCATTTGCATATTCACAGAACTGTGTATAGTAATTGAGGCAAGGGTGTAGAGTTACATTCAAGCTATTTTAAGGCATGAAGAAATTTTTTTCCAAGGAAAAAACTTTTAAATGTAATTTTTGTGATCAAAGATTAGTTTTAAGGGATACAGTTATTGACTACAGGGGGACTTTAAGGTTGTTAAAGGTTGGTAAAGTTGTTGACAAAGCATTATCTAACTCTTTACAAATGAGCTAATTAAACAATAATACTTTGTTAATTACAGTGACAATGAATGAAGACCTTATTATTTGTATATAGTCTATTAATGTACAAACTACAGATTATAAACCATTAATTATTTATATATAATTTCATATATATATATATATATATATATATATATATATATATATATATATATATATATATATATTATTTTTTTATTTTTATTTAGATGTAATGTTTAGGATTGGAGATAGAGTTAAGGGATCTCATATATATATATATATATATATATATATATATATATATATATATATGGTGTTGATATATGAAGGTTTATGTATAAAGTAAAATAATTGTGTATTTGAATTTTTAAATAAATTTTGTATTTTCAATTATCTAATTTAAAGTGGGATATATTTACTCTGAATTATCATTGACAAATCCTTTACAACAAGTTTAAAATTTAACTGCATGATAGATATTAATAACAAGATTTTAATAAAGCATTTAAAAACATCATGGACTCTTTACATATGAGTGTATTAAACAATAATAATTAGTTAATTACAGTGACATTGAATGAAGAACTCACTATTTTGCTGTTATTATAATAACAATGTAGAGACCACAATTTATAAAATATTAGTTAACTATAAACTAATTGTTTGCAAATGATTTATACATTTTTTTTTCTTTTCTTTTTTTGTTACTATATACTTATTATAAAGTGTCATCAAACCTTTTGATAACACACTGGATAGATACTTTTACAAACATTATAAATTGTGTGTCAATTATTTCACTAAATGTAATTGTATTGTCTAATCTGACAACTGTACTCTAGTACTGTACCATCTTTAATTCACAAACAATGTGATTTTAAACATGTAACTTGCTTTGTTTGCAAATGAATGAACTGATTGTTAAAGGTACTATAATTGAAAGAAGATTACACTGTTGTGTTTTGGTGATTAAACCGAATGTACTCATTACATATTGCAAATTAGGTGAAATAGCTGTGTTCCAAATGTGATCCGCTTGGATTTTTGTACTAAGAGTTTGGAAAATGTACAACTTGTGAAAACAGTACCAAAAAAAAGTACTGGAACATCTTTATTTCAAAAACAGGGGTCATTTGAAACATATCTTGCATTGTTTGCTATTGAATGAACAATGTTAAAAGTACAAAAAGGAGAAATAAAATCACATTGCTGTGTACTGTGGTGATAAACCAAATGTTCTTATTAATAAATATGTAACATATTAAAAATATATGCATAACTGTAATGAAAGCATGCAATCAGGGTTGGATTTTTTTTAGCTATGATACAAGTATCATCACTTTAGATTTAAAAACATCAGATATTGAATGCAGAAACATTCCTTGTCAAAAATGTCATGAATTAGCTTTGAACAGAACTGACTAATTAGTTAAGTTGGCAAGAATGTCTTCACACATGTGGCATATATTTTTTAATTTTCAATGTGTTTGTTTGGCCTTACTCCCAATACCTGATAGACTAACAACTTCCATCAACATCAGTCATTATTACATTATTACATTTTTCTTGGAGGCAAGATAGTAAGGTTAATTTCTGCATAAACAACACCAAACTATGTATGCAGAACGTTATAGTGAGGTTTTTACTTGATGTGATTTTAAATTTAAGTACTTTTGTGAAAAGAAAAGAAAACTGGACCAAAATATCCCAGGAATCATAGAGAGATACTGTAGAACTCATGCAGTTTGAGTGTGGAGAGTTTGCTGAACCTCGATTAGATCAAAGACAGGCAGGTTGAACCTCTGGATTAAAGGGTTGTTTAAACTAATGACCAACTCTGATTGACACTCAAACTCCTAATTTCTTGCTTCAACAGAGCGTGTAACTGAAGTCAAGACTGACATTTTCGTGACGAGTATTGGACCAGTATCGGACCATGACATGGTAAAACCTCTTTTTTCTTTCTTTCTTTAAAAGTCACAAACATTTAACCCTCCAGCTGGGATATGGCTCTAAATGTTATTATTTTGTCTTTATCATACTTACTGATGACTTTCTATTCACACTGTTTTAATACTTAATTTCTTTGATAAAACTTCATCATTTCACCTTCTTTGACTTGTATCAAATGTCCTTATAAAAAAAAACATTCCATTGATATTTACTTTTCAAAAATATTCATAAAACATAATGATCAGAGGTCAAAAATTGAAGCTTGAGTCTTAGACCTTTTTATTGATGTATTGTTTTTGCCAACTATGATATTATTTTGCTTTAAACTTACAGTAACTTTGAACTAATGTAAACAAAGAACGCTTCAGGATGCCGGCATCCTCCCACGGGTTAACAGCTTAATATGATTATGTGTCACTCTAGGGTTGCAGCAAGGATTAGTAGAGGCTGAATCTAATCGCAAGCAGTTGATTTTTAATAAAACATAAATAAACTCAAAATAGCACTTCTCAGATTCTCAGAATACAAAAAGTCGGCAAACAGAACAACCACTAATACAGACAAGATCAGGCAAAGAACACTAGAAACACAAGGCTGTATATACAAAGGATAATCAAAGAGAGGAAACAAGAAACAGGTGTGGCAACTTAATCAAACAATGAACAACCATAGCAACAAATGCAAACACAGGAAACTGAACAGGAAACAGTGCAAAACCAACTCAGAAAACATCTCAAACAAAACTCAAACTCAAACGTGACATTATGGGAATGTACTGTTTTTTTAATTATTAGTTGCATAATATATTTTGCAGAATTAAAAATCCTGCAGGTGTACAGTATCAGATATTAAGTACTAAAAATGCTAAATCTTTAATATTAGATATTAAAAGATATTATCATATCACATTTCTCCTTTCAAAGTTCCTTCAGAAAGCAATTCTGCATATTGTCCATGCATGCCTGTAAATCAGGTCTAATTTCCTTCTTCTTTTTTTTTTCTTTTTTTTATTCATCCAGTTATGCAAGTTTACCTAGAAAAACTGGCTGTACCAGTATCAGTTTTAGGTGTAATGCATTCCTAAGTAATTAATTTCTATAATATAATTGCTTTTCCCTTGAAAAAGTAAAGTAAGGGATTACTCTTAATTCCCTATAATTTAATTACAGTTACTTCTGATGTAATTACATTAAATACTGCATAGGCTATAAAACAATTCTAAAAGCAATAGTGGATTTAACATCAGAATTTAACGTCTAATGTTAAAAATGTTTGTTATTAATGAAACCTTCACGTTTTAAATACTTTGGTCAGTTCAAGAATAATTTATGCAATTTTATATTATTTATTTGAAAGAATTAAAAGAGCAATTTCATGTCTATTCTTGTTCAACTGGTCAAAGTTGATATGTTATTTAGAAAGTAAATTAGTAACGCAATACTTTTTAGACAGAGTAATTAGTACAGTAATCTAAATACAGTGTTGAAATTAGTAGCAATTAATTAATATTTTTTTTGAGTAACTTACTCAACACTAATCAGTGTCATAATGGATGATCATGTGGAAAAAAAGGGAGGGGGGGGGGGGGTGCCCGCCCGCCCGCCCGCAGCTATGACAATCAGTAGTTGTTAGAATGATTCATGCCACTAATTATAGCCACCAATGCTTCAGAAAGCTCATGGCTCCTCCTGTGACTGCAGTTTTACCAAAATTACTGCACAGCAGCTACTCTACAAGTATCAATTAGAATCCTTTAAAGTATTTGAGAAGAAGCTTGTTTTGTCACATTCAGTGACAAGAGTGTAACAATTTTTTGAACAAAATACTGTTACTAACTAATTATTTATTGAAACTAAAACTACACATGGATTTAAGATAAATTTGAAAATATTATCAAAATGAAACTGAAAATATGTGGTCTTGCAGGAGTACACCATAGATGTGTTCTTCAGGCAGAGCTGGAAGGATGAGAGGCTGAAATTCAAAGGTCCCATGGCAGTGCTTCGTCTCAACAATCTCATGGCTAGTAAAATCTGGACCCCCGACACATTTTTCCACAATGGCAAGAAGTCAGTCGCCCATAATATGACCATGCCTAACAAACTTCTACGGATCACAGAGGAAGGAACTCTGCTTTACACCATGAGGTGAAGCTGCTACTTGTTTTTCATCTGCTTAGCAAGAACAGAAGGTGCATTTGGTGACCTTTTCATGCTATTTACTTTAAATGTTGGTGTTTTATCTCAAGTGATTGCACTTGAGAACCGAGCAGTAGTAATTTATATCTATATGGGTGGGTGGCCTGACTGTCCAGGATGTTTCCCTGTCTGTGGCTTGACCCTACAGAGGATAAGCTGTTTGGGAATGAATAGGATAGATGGATGGATATAAATATTTATTTATATTTAAAAATATATATTAAATATTAAAACAACAACAAAGGTGTATATATTAAATAACATTGTGGTAATGCCAATTTTTGGATAATCTAGTGAAATATATTAAACACAAAAAGTGAAATGTATCGATGTGTACATCTCTAAATTCGGAATGGATGAGCAGTGACTGCATCAGGTGAATTCCATATCAATGCATCTAATTACACTGCTTAATAACAGATACATACAAATAATACCAACTGTATTTTTATCATTTTGAAAGAGTATGTGTTAACTGGGTAAAATTGTAATTAACTGTCAAGGGGTCTAAATATTGTATCCCACCTTCTCCCTTGTGTCTCAGGCTTACAGTCAGAGCTGAATGTCCGATGCACTTAGAGGACTTCCCAATGGATGCCCATGCTTGCCCTCTCAAATTCGGCAGTTGTAAGTGCTGTGCTTTTTTACATTTTTGTTCCGTAGAAAGTTCAGATCCTACACAAAGTCTCTTAACTGAGTACCTGTGAGCAAACGGTGACTTTCTCATAGGTCAACAGAGTGTAGAGATCATCTCTGACATAGCACCTCACATAACTGAGTTCAAACAACCAGCCGGACAGATTTAGCCAGCTCTACCCTGACCCAACTAATCATTGAAAAGAAACAACAGATGTGTCTATGCCGGAGAAAGAATCAGGAGGAAAAGAAACATGAATAAAAAACAAGCTTGAGACTCAAAGCCACAAGGCTCTAAATATTTCAGTGTCTGCTGCGTCTCTGCTGTGCTTGAGAATCCACTGCAGTATATGACCCCAGGAAGCACTGACAGCTGACAAGTGACTTCTTCACTTTAAACAGTTTATTTTGTGTTTTGTTTGTTTGCACCAGATGCATACACAAGAGCTGAAGTGGTGTATGTATGGACACGAGGGGCAGCGCAATCTGTGGTTGTGGCTGATGACGGCTCACGCCTCAACCAGTATGACTTGATGGGACAGACTGTCGACTCGGGTGTGGTGCAATCCAGCACTGGTGCGTTTTATACCCTTAAATTAAGTTAAATAATATTACTTTTTTCATTCTGTGGTTTTATTTTTGCAAGTTTACTTCAAAGTATCATGCCCATAATTTTTATTGTTGATTTATTCTGTTGTCTTTTTTATTGGCCATTTGATCAGAATTCATATACATTCTAAATCATAAACATCTGAATGTTGTTCTAATATGAACTGTGAACAGTTTTACACATGAGCAAATGCTCTACATATCACAGCTTCCAGATGAAAACACATAGCAGATAGATTTCTTGCCAACATATGAGCAAAAAGTGGTTATTTGTTCCCATGAGCGAAATTCAGGTGCAAAATAGCAGCATCAAACATAAAGTGCATAAAGCAACATTGTTTTCTATACACAATAATATGGACAATCCATGACAAAACATGAAACAAAAAAGTGTAGAATTGAATGAACAATGCATAATCTACCATAAATATAAACACTTTGTAATATTTAGCTTCAGTTTATGTTCAGTTCTGTTCAGTTTCTGAGAACCTGGGGTTGAATCTAAACTGTAAAACCTGATGAATATTTGCCGAGAGGACCAACCTGATGCAGCACATATATCGTGAAGTGATGCACCCTCAGCAAAGGCCTTGGAAGACTCTTAGTGAAGTGACCCCTGACCTCTACAGGTGAAGGCATACCACACGCCTTGTAGGAGAGGGTGATAGCATCAGTAAACCAATGCAAGATGCACTGCTTGGTGACCGTATTTCCTCCACTGTGACCACCGAAAGAAACTAGAAGCACAGAGGATCAATTCCACGAGCCTGAGCGGTGGACATACATTGCGTCTTATGAGCTGGAGGGAAGAAAGCCTGCAAGACAACTGGCTAACCAGCCATAGAAGGAACGTTTGTGATATAGTCCGGTCTAGGGTGTAGTATAGCTCTGACATCACCTGAAGCAAGGTCTCCTACTCTCTGGAGTAATGTCTGGGACTGATTCCAAGGCCTCAAACTGTTAACTCTGTTAAGGCTCCCAGGACCAATTCTAGGTACAAGGATGGAACTCTTGACCAACAGATAGGCAGCATCCATCTGGCACCATGCAAGAACTGAGAAACTATGGGGTGCCTGCCCACAGAAGATCCGTTCAGAGATGTGTGGCTAGTGGAAATGGCTGCTACATACACCTTTAAGGTAGCAGGAGCCATCCCTGCTGCAAGATCATCTTGAAGGAACTCCAGTCCTGGACCAACAGGGCAGTTAAGTGTTCTCTGCCCAGAGCAGGATCTGCTGCACCTGCCTGAAAATGGGTCCCGAACGCAGCCTGCCCTGGTGATTGCCCTCATCTCAAGGCAGTTGATGTGCCATGTATGAGGGCCCTCCCAAAGGCCACGGGCTGGTCGGCCATTGAGAACTGCACCTCAGCCTGTGGGAGACCTATTGGCCTACCTTGATAGTCTCTCACAGTTAGGATTGAATTTACATGTGCAGGTGACAGATGTATTTGCATTATGGTCGATTCTCACACTATTCCTAGAAAAGTGGTTCTCTGTTTTGGAGCACACTCTTCTTGAGGTTCAGCCTGAGCCCCAAATGCTTCATATGAACGAGCACAAGATCTCGAGGTCGTGTTGCTAGCTCTTCCGACTGGGCTGATATCATCCAGTCGTCGATATAATTGAGTACACGGATATCCTGGAGTCGCAGCGGAGCAAGAGCAGGATCCATGCCCTTGGTGAACGTGTGGGGACAGAGCTAGGCTGAAAGGAAGTTCTCGATATTGGTAATCTTCGTCCCCGAAAGTAAACCTGAGAAACGTCCTGTGTTCTGGCATGATCTTGATGTGAAAAAATGCATCCTTTTAATCTATAGTCGCAAATCAATCCTCAAATTTCATCGTTAGCATCTTGCACCTGTATGTCTGAATAGTACAGTTCCTTTCTTGGAGGGGTGCATGTTCTATGGCCCCTTTCACCAGAGCACAGTTCTTGTTTGAGGAAGACTTTGTCTCCTTCCTGGCGCACTTTCGTTACCATTACTCTTTGGAAACGAGGTGGACGGTAGACAAACTGAATACGGTAACCTTTTGTTTCAGACCTTGGGCAGAAGTTGCCACACTGTCACAAAGTCTGACAGAGGAATCTTTTTTCAATAGAATTGGTCTGTTCGGTGCCCTGAAGCAGCGGACTGGCAGGGAACACCCGGACTGACCACAAGAAGGATTTGCTTGTGAGCAAAGATGGGGCGAGAAGGTTGATGACGCTTGCTTATGAACATGAGCGGAGGATGGATCCTTCCACAATCTTGACACCTCAGTGTGAAGATCGGGAAAGAATGTGATATGGCGGTGAGGAGGCTGTACTCGCGTTGATATGAGGAAGTGGTCACCCAGTTTACATCCATTTTCTCTCATCGGGCCAATCCAGATTTCATTTGGCCACTGCACAGGTAACAACCTCAAGCAGCTCTTCAAAAGTGTCAAACTGAGGAATCTGCTCTGTTGAAGCACTCGGCTGCTTATCCACATCCAGTCCCTCAGGATCAGATGCAGAAAGCATGAGTTCCACGTTTTGGTCTGAAGAATTCGCAGAGAAAACTTCCACTTGTCTGTGGAGAGTGTGTCTCAAACTCTGTTTCTGCCAACTCAACCTGCGATCCCCATGACCGGAGTTGCCACGCTGCAGTTGAACCGAGCAGAACTGGTGCGAGTCCTGACTGACAAATCCTGACTGATTTCACAGACACAAAACACAATGGAGGATTGCAGACACACATTCAAAAAAACAAACGGCTTCTGTTCAGATTAATTATAATTAATCATGCATATCAATAATTGCAGAGAAAAGTCCCTAAAATATATTTCAAATGTATTGTTATAGATGTTAAGATGAGTAAATCATTGAATAGTCACATAATTACCTTTGAGGTAAATTGATTGTTTTTCCTCTATCACTGTCTATCACTGGGCTATAGTCCACAGATTTCCATCTTACAGTTGAGTTTGTCAGTTTTAAAATGATTTTTAATATCAAACTTAAATTATTTTAAGTCTTCTTGGAAGTTTGCTGAGCTCCCCTAGTGGACCACGGCCCCCTGATTGAGAACCAATGGTGCAATTTGATTAAACTTTTAGACTCAAACATGAAAGTAGCTCTTCAAGCTTGATTTTTTTCAGGGGATACGGAAATCCCTTATAACGACTTATGTATGGATCAGGGTGCATGATTAATTGCATTCATTTCATGTTCATTTCTTTATAGTAACCCATGGTAAAATAACATGTTAAATTGACTGTTCTAATATACACACCAATTCATGTTTATAGTCCTTCTTTCAAAACTTTCTTACTTCAATCTCTTTCTCTGCACTTTCAGGAGAGTATGTTGTCATGAAAACACATTTCCATCTCAAAAGGAAGATTGGTTACTTTGTCATCCAGACGTATTTGCCATGTATCATGACCGTGATCCTGTCCCAGGTGTCCTTCTGGCTAAACAGGGAATCTGTCCCTGCCAGAACTGTGTTTGGTGAGTGTCCAAATTGTTATTTAAGTTAACCATTCAATGTTACCATCACTCTACAGCAGTATCCAACTCTTCAACAGCTCTTTTCCCAAATCTTCAAATCTAGTGAGCTGTTTTACTGTCTACGTAGCTACTTTCTAAATCAGCATTCTGCATGAAATGGAATCTCATAAATTGTTGCTTTTGAATAATCTACTGCCCCTTTCACACAGAGATTCCGGAAAATACACAGATAATGTGTCTTTTGATTTTGGTTCATTCTGTGAGTGCGTTCACACACATCCCGTAAAAATCCCGTAAAGACACGTGGCGTCAGGATGTCATTGCGATGGCTGTCAAAATGGCTAAAAAGCTAAATTCGAATTTCTTTCTTAAATATTAGCAAAATTTGAATTACATTCGAATTCTAAAGACAATACTTGACGTTAGAGGAAAAAAGTACTGTATTGTCTCCTACGCTCACAAGAGGACGCAAGCGAGTGCAATAAACAAATATAGCCTAAACCAAATCAAGCATCGCATCTATTATTGAAATTAAATTATATTCACTTTTTAAAGTGCATTAACTTTTCAAACAATTGTTCTTAAATAAAATATAATTTCCTTAAGGACAATGTGCATGCAAGGACAATTAGGCTACAATAGTGCATAAAACTGTGTTTGAGCATCAGTAACTGAGAAAACATGCTTCAACAGACTGAACTACCTCAACACAAAATAGCAAACTGCCATTCAGAAACAATCCACTTGCACTCACTACATCTACATGTTGTTCGTCAAAAACACCAGAAGCTCAACTTGATCTGCAGCGAGTGCTGAGCGCTTTTTGTTGACAATGTTTCCAGCTGATGAAAACACATGCTCAGCTCTGACCGGTGCCAGGTGTGGTCAAGTATGTCTTTGCCAGCCGCGCAATATGTGCATACGTACCGCACGATTTTTGCCCTAAGAGGGGTTTCGTCAGCAGGAAGCCTTTTCCCTAGCCTGGGAAAACCCAGACTACTTCCGGCGAATTTTAATTCTCTCTCCAGGATAGTCTGGAGAAGAGCCCATTCAAACTCATTACTGTGCCGCTGAAATCGCGGCACCAATCAGAAACGTTGGGGGAGGGATTTACATGATGACGACAGCGCAGCGACGCTGAAGGAGATTTCATTACAAAGATGGATGCCGCCGTGGAACATCTCTCGTTCGAATCTATTATCGCGTCTGTTTTGAGTGATTTAAACTTACCGTTTTCGTTAAAACCGGAGCAAAGAACAACAGATGTTTCTCCGTCGCTCTGCATACGTCATCTCATTCATCGATCTGATTGGTTTTAAGACTATCCAATTGCGCCCAGAGGAATTTGAGCTACGTCGTTTGGTGACGCCCCTTTGGAAATGATTTGTCTACATAGCTTCCCCAGACCCTACACTCAGTTTCAACTGAGAAGGGTCTGGTTTTAACCAGGCTACCTTTTCCCACCATTTATCAAATAAACAACGCAACCGCACCGCGCTGTGTACTACTGTATAAGCTAACAGAAAAAACGTTTTTTGCATTCAAATGTGTTTTTTTTTTTTTTTGGTGAAAATTCGAAATTCTAATTTTTTTTTTTGACAGCCCTAACGTGCGTCATCACTGTGACACACCCCTTACGGCATTGGTCCTGGCTTTTGTTCACACTGGGCACGTTCCGGGACTGATCCCTGCAATGTTACTAGGTCCCCATCCTGGCATCGATCCCGGCATCAATCCCGGATCGTGTTTGCATTCACACAGAAGGCACTCTAGCAATTTTACAGCAATTTCCCGGGATCAACGCGCTGTGTGAAAGGGGCTTACCTAGGTGTACAGCAAAGTACCTTTGCATCTGTATCTGTTGCAATGGCAAAATGATTTAATTATTCATACAATAATTATTTTTTAACAATAATACTAAATGGTAAATAAAAAGGGGGGAAAGTTCTTTAGTAGAGTACTTAGGTTTCATTTGTGTGTGGGGTGGGTGGGACATGTCCCCACAATTGTTTGATATGATTTTGTCTCTATCACTTTTTGAAAGCCATGACCAAAATAGCTTGAATCCATGTACAGCACACAGAAATAGCACCAATCCCACATTCTCATAATTTAATTCATACATGTAAAACAAAATACATTTGCACCAGAGTCAGTCAAATTGTCGGCCAGTTTAAACAGATCTGATGTGCAACTGCTGCCTTGATCATGTGTGTGTGAGAACAGGCGTGTAACAGTATGCTCCTATATGTACACCTTATTGAATGAGGCTAATTGCATATCTCTATGCTTCTAGCTACATTTTCAGTGCTGCCCTTGTAGTAAATCAGTGTAAATGTATCTGGTTGCCATGACAAATTAATAAGCTTGCTGTTGCACATCATAAACTGTAACATGGCTATTTGATCACGCTGTGCTCATTTTCATTCATAGAAATTTTACCCATTAATTTTATGCACTCAGTATTGCATTGTAATTTTAGATGTTTCTAAAACATTGTGCCGTCACCTGGCTCACCTGTTATCCAGCAAGCACAAAGAGTGACTGCATCTAATGTTTTTTTATTATTATTATTATTATTATTATTATTATTAATAAAAATAATAATATTTATTATTAATAATAATACTTAATTAGAAATTGCTATTTGTTTTGAAGTCATTATCAATTCCTTTTTTAATAAGGTATTCAACTTTTGCAAGTTCCCAATAATTGTGCCACATACTTTTTGAAACAGACTTTGAGTAGAAAGCATGACTATGGTGGCCTAAAATGCTGTCTATGTTGGCAGCTCACCAGGTAGGCAGGTTTCGAAAATGGAACAGGGTTTGGGGTTCTTGCTATAATTTTGCATCAAAAAATCAAACATCTTTCTATTTCTTATTTGGTCTTGAAAAGTACTTCATTTTTAATAACATGTTTTAGTCAAATTCTTAAGTTTTGTTCTCAATAGTTTTAAATACTTTATTAAAAGGTTGCATGCATTGGTTGTTAGTTCTTTTAGGAGAAGCCTGCAAACTGCAAAATCATAAATCCTTAATTTAGCAGTGATTCAAAGTTTTAAACTGTGCCAGGGGAATTCTGTGTGTGTAATGTATTATATAACACATATCAGAAAGGAAAGATTTTGCTCTTCTGTCAGCTTGTTGGGCTACCCTTGCTTGAAGTCTCCTGACTGGGCACTCTGAATTCCCAAGCGTTTACATCTCAGACAAACAAAAAGTTGCATCTGAGAGCTGTCTGTGCCTTACTTCTTGCTGGGTAGCTTTACAGCAGCCTTGGAAAACTATATTTGTGTTCTCAATTTAATGAACTTGTATTCTACAAATGCTCTTTTGATTGAAAAATGACTAATGGGTCAAATATGCAACACTCAGTTTTGTGTTTGGACCTATAAAAAAAAAAAAAAAAAATTGCCTATTTCTGTCAGAACCACTATTGTCAAATACGATTGACAATTAGCATACAGTTAGGATTTGCGGTATGGTTCTGTTCTGGGCAAGAACTCCCTGCGCATTCCATGCAGTCTAGCATGGATAAGAGCAGCAATAACCCCCCTTAGGGTAAACAGAACAAAACCAACAAGAATGTATTGCAGATATCATTAATTAAATATTTTAATTTATAACATAATTCGAGAATTTAGTCTGATTCAGGGGGAATCAGACTGCCAAATCCTGACTGGCGAGAGGAGGAGCTGGGGAGGGAGGAGGGTAATTCGCTCCTGAGAAACGCGGTAGCTGCTGATAATAATGAAGGAGCATATATATGAATACAGTGATAGGCGTCGTATTCCTATAGGTAGACGTGTATCAGCTGAGAGTCAGCTTACGCGAGTTGACTAACGTGACCTGCCAGAACTGACGCTACGCTTAATTTTGTTGACAAAAACTACTTGCACTAACTTCACCCACCATTGTCTGGGTGAGCCAGATAGAATTACAAAAGAAACCAAGCTGGTAACTGGAACTTTCATGTGGAGAGTAAGAATGGGCCCTATCCCAATCCTTTTCTTTTTCCTTTTATGAATCACATATCAGTTCTGAGACACATTTATTTTAATTAAGAAATTCTGAAAATATCAAAAAGTGGAAAATTGCTTGATATGTTTTTAATAGTTGGAATAAAGTGTTAAACTTGTATTCAGTAGGCCTATAGTTGAAATAGGATGTGGCATTCCACTGTCCCCTCGTTGATGGGACAGGTTGACACTAACGCTCATATTTATACGACGCTCATATTGTTACAACGCTCAAATCATGCAGGGCTTCCTTTTCTAGTCCATTGAGGACACCTTTATTGATCAGCAGGTTCAATATACTGTAGTTAGGTAGTAAGGGTTGGGGTAGTGTTAATAGTGTTGCTTATTAATTACAGTATGGCTACAAGCTGTCAGAACTATTAATACAACTCCCACCCCACCATACACACATTGTAATAACTTGAGCTTCCCTTTAACGACATAAAGACAAATGACATGAAACTGACATTTCCTAAAAAAAATTCTAGCAGCTCAAATGTCTCGGTCAAGTATGTAATGAGGGAATGTCAGACGTGATCTGACGAATTGGGATCTTGCCCTTGCAGCGTTGATCGCTGCAAACCAATCTCAGGAACGGATGCATTTGAAAATGCATTTCTTCCTTAGCATCTTGAACGGGAGCCAGTGAAGGGCCCAGCTCAAAACTCGCAGTGCAACTGATGCACCCCCATACCATGACAGATGTTTTTGCATCAGTCGCTGATGAAAGTCTGGATGGTCCTTTTCATCTTTGGGTCTGAGAACTCATTGTCCATTTTTTCCCCAAAAAACAAGTTGAAATGTGGACTCATCTGACCTTGAATCTGATTTTTAAATTGTTTGACAATTCTGACATGAAATTTGGCACAAAGTAGTGAGCAATGACTCATTTATGCTTGCAAAAGTCTGTGCTTTTGGTGGATGTTCTTTTCTGTTCACGATACCTTTACCTATTACCAATTCACCTGCTAATTGTGGACTGTTTCTAAACGTTTAAAAGTTTAATCAATATTTTCACTTTTATTTTGCCTCTGTCCCAACTTTTTTGGAGTGTGTGCAGCCATCACAATCAAAATTTGTTTATTTGTAAAAAAAACTTTGGTCAGTGAAAAAATTTGACTTTTTTCTTTATACTTTTGTCAGTTAAATAAGGGTTCAAGAGAATTCTCCAAGTAGATATTGACTTTGCTTACTACTTTGTGCTTCAAACAAAATTCTAAATCTCTAAAGAAGCTACTAACCTAGAAAACAAATCCAGCAATCAATTTAATAGTATTTAAACACTATTTTGTTTTCTGGCAGACTGATAAAAACCTGACATATACTTGCTTAATGCAGGTGCTTTCCATATGTTTTTTCTTTGCAGGAGTGACCACTGTCCTTACCATGACTACCCTAAGTATCAGCGCAAGAAACTCTCTACCCAAGGTGGCATATGCCACAGCCATGGACTGGTTCATTGCTGTTTGTTATGCCTTTGTCTTCTCGGCTCTCATAGAGTTTGCCACGGTTAACTACTTCACAAAGAGGGGTTACGCTTGGGATGGGAAAAGTGTGGTGCCAGAAAAGGTAAAGCCTTTCAGTTTTCAAATAAAAGGAAAACAAAAAACTTTTACACAAATAGAGATAAATGTAATTAAAGGAGAAAAAAAAAAAGAAAATTCTGTCATAATTTTCTCACTCATGTTACTGTGTTTCATATGATATTTTAAAGATGTTGTTTTCCATACACTGAAAGTGTTTTATACTTTTGATACACTGAAAAATTTTCTCAACTTGTGTTCATTTTGCAATGCTAGAGGAAGACGTTATCTGAACATATTGTTTGCCAAGCCTCATTATTTTTAATTTGCTGCGCTTGAGTTGTTAGTTGATCACTCATACCTGATGATCATCGGCTCCACTTGTTTGTGACCCTACATTAATTTGTGCTGCTCTTGATAGATTGTTTTGCTCATAATGGAAATGAGCTGGCTGTGTCAGTAGATCACCCGCAGAACTTTTCACTTGCATTGGCACTTTTATGAGATTACAGGCTCACGCTAATTTGGTTTGTAAATTTGGCCCTTTGAAAAAAAAAAATCTAATTTTTGCTTTTGCATATTAAAACACTTTTACATGTGTTGCATCCAAGGGGTCAAAGTTTGGCTATTTTGAATTGTCCAGTTTAGCTGTTTTGCATGGTCCAGTTAGCTCAGTTAGCTGAGAGATTTCATAACTACACTGTATACCTTTTGGCTGCGAAAAGTCTTTCTCCATTTACGGGCATTCACTAATGTTTAATGTGATGGAATCAATCTAAATGCCATCTAACCATCTATTTACGGGAATTCACTAATGTGTAATGTGATGAAATCAATTATTTCGATGCTCAGATAATTGATAGTGAATGGTCTAGGACTGTACATGTTCATGTTCAGCATCAGCATTGTCATGACATACATTTGTTAAGGCCCAGGAATCATTAGTTAGATGCCATTTAGATTCAAGCTTGAAAAGAAAAACGTCTCGGTTACATATGTAACCTTCGTTCCCTGATGGAGGGAACGAGACGCGATGTTGCACTTGGGAGCCCCAAACACCTCTGATATTTCAGAAAAGGCCAGTGAGAATAGGCGAGTGGAATTTGCATTCACCACTCCCCCAGACATACGGGTATAAAAGAGGCATTTTATACCTGCCCAGGGAACGGAGGTTACAACAGTAACAAGACATTCCCTATCTGTCAGTCACTATGACGTGGCTTCGATGTGATAACACTAGGGGTCCCTATGGAAAACTCCACAATGAGGTCCTGGTGATGCAGATGTCGTCAAACAACTGTGTGCCGGTAACAGGTGCACTTGTGACAATGTAACCTACCCAGCGCCCCACATAAGCTATCTAGTCCGTTGTACCACTCAGGGATCGAAAGGAGAGTAGTTACAATGGGAATAGGTCACTTCAGCTGGATTTCCTTTTGACCTTTTCTGTTTTTCAGTTTTGTTTTGTTTTCAAGGAAAAATCTACAGAATCTTCAGAAAGATTCCTCCCAGGTGGGAGAAAGAACACTACGGAGGCCACATCCTGCCCAAAGGGAGGTTCACATGTGGAAAATACATCACATGGACTTACCTTCCAGGAAATACCACACGTAGACAGAAGTCCTTGCGGTAGGACTACTACAAACACAGCGATTGGCGGCATAGACGGAGCTCTGCCAAGGAGAAGACACAGGTTTAACATCAGGAAATCCATATCATGGGCAATACATTATATGGAATTACCATTAGGAAATCACAACATATGGAGCAACAGGCATAGTATACAGACTGACCTGAAAGACCTGAAAAGGCATACATCATGAGTCAGGCCTGGCGTTGAATTCCTCAGCTGAATTTGACTGCCTCAGGGGCTGAAAGGCGAAATACATCAAGGGCTCAGCGTTCTAGGAAACTCACATGGACAAAAAAAGTGCAAGTTATCACCTCAGGGAGGGAAAAGGTGCTGTGTGCTGCTCCTTTGATGCCAAGTGGTACACCCGGGAAGTTGCCCGCAGTTTTACCTGCTCGTACCTGACAACACACGGGAAGAAACTGGCTCAACCAGGAGATTGTAAAATCTTGCAATGGTGTTAGGTGTCGCCCAGCCCATGGCTCTGCAGATGTCTGTTAGAGAGGCGCCTTTGACTAATTCCCAGGACGACGCAACACTCCTAATAAAGTGTGCTTGTACACCAAAGGGGCATGGCACACCTTGTGCTTGATATTCCAAGGCTATAGCATCCACGATCCAGTGGGCCAACCTCTGTTTGGTGACAGCTATCCTCATAACAAAGAGCTACTCAGAGCTTATGAAGCTCTGCGTGTGGTCCAGATGAATGTGCAGGGCGCGTACTGCCACAGCAACTATATGACTGGTCTCCCTCTTTTCTAATTCACCACTTGGTCCCTAAAAGGGGCAGTGGGAAATTTGGGCACAAAGCCCAGCCAGGGTCTCACGATCTGAGAGTATGCCGCCCCGGACTCAAGGCACGTTTTGCTGACAGAGAATGCCTGCAGGTCCCCGACCCTCTTGATGGAGGTAAGTGTGGTCAGGAGTGCCGTCTTCAGTGAGAGGGCATCCAGCTAGACTACAGAGAGATCTCATGAGGGAATAAACCAAGGCGTTGGAGGATTCAACCTCCTGGTTCCTCTAAGGAACCTGATGATCAAGTCGTATTTCCCTAACGACCTACCATCTACTGCATCGTGTTGTGCTGCTATAGTGGCCACATAAACTTTAAAGATGGAAGGGGACAGCCGACCCTCCAGCCATTCCTTCAAGAAGGAAAGCACTGACCCAGATTGCACATCTTTGAGGGTCTTTCCTTCGTGAAGCACACCAGTTACTGAACAGACACTGTTGACTCCGGAGGAGATGCCATATGCCCCAGGAGCCTCTGAAATTGCTTCAGTGGAACCACTTTTCTCCCGCTGAACGTCTTCAGACAGTTTAGCACTGACTGGGCACATCTGTTCGTAAGATGTGCTGTCATGTTCAACTCCATTCTGAGAAAAGAGATGTTCTGCACTGAAATGAGCTTTCTCTTTTCCTGGTTGACCTGAAGCCCCAAACAGCTGAGGCGTCTGAGCACCAGGTCCCTGTGTGCACACAATAAATCTCGAGAGTGCATTAGGATTAGTCAATCATCGAGATGGGGCAAGGGCAGCCTCTGCGACTTTCTTGAAGATGCGAGGTGACAGCGACAGTCTGAAAGGGAGTACCTCGCACTGATATGCCTGACCCTCAAAAGCAAACCAAAGAAACAGTCTGTGTCGAGGTAGAATCGAGACATGGAAGTAGAGGAACCTTCAGGTCTATCACCGTGAACCAATTCTGTCGGAAAGCGCATATCAAAAATGCATTTCTGCATCTACATCTTGAACGGGAGCCTGTGTAGGGCCCGATTTAGAACACGCAGGTCTAGGATTGGTCTCAACCCACCGCTTCCTTCACCAAGAGGACTGCAATCTCTTCATACAGGACAGGAGCATCTTTCTCATAGTGTCCCAGATCTGTGAATGTTGGTGCATATAGGCACCTACCTTGCTTTGTGTATCCCACTGCAATTGGGATATGACTGTAACAGACCGTTGAACATGAGGTGGTGGGGTACTTGCGTCAGGCATGCTCATGCCACGAACTGTGTAACCCAGTGAAGGAGGAAACTGCTGCACACTGATACCTGGAAAATAACAGTCTCTTCCATCCCTGGGTTGCCATCCCTCTTGTTCTGTAGGTGGCACTGGAGTTGCACCGAGGCAGGATGTGTTTAATAGCCTTTGTCTGCTTCTTGACTGCAGAGAACTGCTGGGCAAAGTCCTCGACTGTGTCGCTGAAGAGGCCACCCTGCGAGATAGGGGCATAGAGGAAGGCAATATAGTAGGTATGTGGACAAAGGCCCATCCAAATAGGTTGCCATTGTACGCATAGGAGGTGCAATAGATCGCAGGCCAAAAAATGACCATTTTTACCAATTATTTAGTCTCCAAATGGGCACTTTAACTTTACCCCTAGTTCAAAGCAAATTTTGTCGCCGTCCCTCATCTCAGCAAGGTTAAAGCAGAGATGGTGTTCCACCATGATGGACATCGCCTGGCCGAGAGCCCGCACCATGACTTTAGTCACTCTGAGAGCGAAATCAGTTGCCAAACGGAGTTACTGCATTAATCCTGGCTCAGAACTAACCCAAACAACTAACTGCAATGCAGAGGTGGCCTGTCGGTCACTAGGGATGAAGTTAACTTCCAGAACCTGGATGAGAGTCGGGGACGATTTTTCCAGGTGCCAGTGTTCTGCGGGCATAAATGCACCGCAATTTTCCGCTCCACCTGGGGAAACTCCATGTACCCCGTCTGTCCCACTGTCGCAAAGCGGGACAGGGCAGACCTCCAGGAAGAAAGGCACTGTGAGTTGCGGTCCGAGCCCAGATACCAATCATCCATTCGCGAGCGCTCAGGACAGGGCGAAGGATTCCACTCTAGTCCAATGCTCACGTTGGCCTGGGCAAGGATGGCTGCCAACTCAGAACGTTAGATCCCAGCCGAGTCTTCAGCATCATAAGGTGAAAGCCCACCCCAAAATTCTGCTATTGAAACATCGCCCTCATGAGAGCCCCAAATGAGAACACAATCGGAAATGCATCTTTAAAGAGACACTTTCCCCCAGCGTTTTGCTCTTTTAGAGTTCTGAAACGGTTCTTTTGCTGAAGCGCCCAGGGGAAACTTGCTATATTTATCCATGCGTGGGATGGAGAGACCGCTGCAATGTGGCGTAAATTTCCCTGAAAAGCATGTAGAGTGAATGGAAATGAGTGTTTGTCTGCTGACATCCGCTTGGCTCTGACGAACAAATGTGAAAGAAAGGATGTGCACTGCCTCCTTTATACCCGTATGTCCGGGGGAGTGGCACATGCAAATGTCACCCACCAATTCTCATTGGCCTTTTCTGAAGTATCAGAGGTGTTTGGGGCTCCCAAGTGTGACCCCTAGTGTCACCACATTTACTCACGTCGACGTGACTAACCAAGAGGGAAGCCTATTTCTGCCACAGTTGAGTAGAAAAATATGATTATTTCTGAAACTTTCTAATACTTCTAACTTGGTATCTCATAATACTGAGAAACTTCCTCATAATTATGGGAAAGATGTCTGTTCTTCACATAAAATCACTAACTCGGAATATACTGCACTATAATTGATTTTAGGGTGTTTTGTTGTTGTTTTTACTTATTGAGCTAAGCAGTTAATTCTTTTGATGACAGATTTTTCATTTTTTTAACTTCTTTAAAAACCTGGGTGTAGTAGACAAATAATACGTATATGAAGAAGTATCTTAAATACTCTACAGTTGGGTTTAGAGCAATACCCAGTGGTAGTAACAGCTGATGACATACTTCCTGTTGACCTCCTTTACAGCAAAAGAAGAAGAAGGAGTCATTGCTGAAAAAGAACAACACCTACACTGCTGCAACAGCAACAGCTTTTGCTCCAAACATTGCCAGAGACCCTGGTTTGGCAACTATTGCTAAAAGTGCCCCCCCTCCCCCAACTGAGCCCAAGGAAGAGCCAAAACCCAAAGCTCCTGAGGCAAAAAAGACCTTCAACAGCGTGAGCAAGATCGATAGGATTGCCAGAATAGCCTTCCCGTTGCTATTCGGAACCTTTAACTTAGTGTATTGGGCAACTTACTTGAATAAAAAACCCAAATTACAGGGTGCCGTGCAACCACACTAAGTCTATCTCCTCTATCTTTTTTTCTCCTTTTGTTTCTAAACAATTACAAAAAAGTGAAAAGAAACAATTTGTCTCAAATTTGTTTCAATGTTAGTCAAGTTCCCACTTTCAAGTTTGTGTCAACATATGTAACATACTGTATATTCCTATATGATTGCAAAGTTACTTATTGTTAGTAGAGTGTTTAAAATGGACCATCGAAATAGTGTAACAGAATAATAGTTTAAAACTAATTTCCTTAAGGAATAGTTCACCCATAAATACATTTTCTGTGATTATGTACTCTTCTCCATGTTGTTCCAATGTATGATCTTGTAGAACACAAAATGAGACACTTTGTTCTTTTTGTTATAATGGCAGTTTAGTGACTATGTCTGTCGAGACCTGAAAAGGACAAAAACACCAATAACAAGCACCATAAAAGTGAAAATATACCATACACTTTATTCCAAGTCTTCTAAAGTCCCATTCTTCACATGACACTACCATATGGCTTTAGAAGATTTACAGTATAGATTTTGTATAGAATATTTTTATGGTGTTTTTTTTTTTTTTTTTTTTTTTTTTAATGTGGTGACTATGTAGGTGTACGTGCAAAATAAAAAATAAATAAATAAAATATTCTACTTCTGTGTTCCAGAAAAAAAAGCCTACAGTTTGAGTAAATTGGGTGAACTATTCTTTAGATGTTTATTTCAACATTTAAATACTATGTTTTTGCATTGCATTAGCAATGTACATGGAATAAGTTTGCATGGGTGAAGCTTTTCTATACCCAATCAACAGCTTGATTTAAAAGAGTCATGTGTTTCTCTGTTTTCTTTAGCCTGTGTTTTGAACCTTTTGTTATTTGACTTTATATTCTACTAGGGTTCCATTAACAGCAATAAAACATGTCTCAGTGGAGAAAAAAAAATACTCATGGATATAAAAAATTGAAGAGAACTTAAAAAAGATTAATGTGTATATCATAAAGCATACTATTTATTTAGTTTTCATGTAAATATAAAGTGTTAGAGATGTCAATATTAATTTTGAGCTTTGCTAAATGTAACTACAAGGTACAAACTCAGTGCTTGCCAGAAAGAGAGCTTTGTGTTTCGATTTGTGCAGATCATTGATAAAATTTGGGTATGGATTTTTTTTTTCTTCCCCTAGATCTACTAGACACTAGTTTGGATTTACTTTTTCATGATAATAACATATAAATGAAAGTATATGTGTGCAGTTGCACAGTTTATAATGAGTTTAAGAGGAGAGACTACAGTAGATACTTAGAAAAAAAAAATGTAAACTTCTGTTGATGTCAGAATGCAATTTTATAATAACATTTAAATACTCTTTAGTCTTTATTTTGGTAGATGGTTTTTGAAACATTGTGGGTGGTGCACAATTATGACACTAGGGTTATCACTTGTGTGCAGTTACTTGCTAACATCACTTTAGTGTGATCAAGTCAGAATGGTTCAAGAGTAGTGCCTTGTATATATTTGCAAGTTGAAAGGGTACTTTCTTAGAATGTGGTCTACTTATTTGTTTTAATTTTATGGGCAACCTTTTAAAAACATCACTGAAGAAAGTATCAGCCACACTGCCTTTTGTCTCACATGTCATAGTAAGCATATAAACATAATCCAACATAATCCATTACAGACATGTTTGTCCCTGCTTGTTAATGCAAACTAAAAGAAAACATTTCTAGATATTATCCATGTATGCGAATACACTGTTCTACATATAAATATGTCTTGCAATGCTATAACAATGCCACATTTTTTATGTTTGTGGCATGTCAGTTGCTCAAGCACCTATTTAAAAAAAAAAAAAAAAAAAAAAAAACTTATCAAGGAGTATACTCTCTATTTTTGGATTGAGAGAGAGAGAGAAAAGTTCTTTCAAATGAGGAACTTGGACATAATCATACTTTACTTTGATGTAGCAATATAGATTAGTAAGGGCTTTTTTGTGATTGAAGTGATAAAAGGCACACCTTTATAATCAATTTGAATTGCTATTCTTGGTATTTTAATGTATGCCTAAATTGGCAGTGCTCCTCGGTTTTGTCAATTTGTTACTTTCTTTTTTTTTTTAAATATACTTTTTTTCTTTTTCAAAATTTTTGAATGGATGTTGTTGGTGTATGTCACTGAATAAGTATATTTCTGACACATTATCTGCACTTGATGATGTAGATAAATGTCATGTTACCCCAATTTAAAAACCTTTTTGATAGTACCTGGGAATTTGCTGAGTTTGTGCCAGATCAAGCAAAGACCGAAAGTTTACTCTGGGATATGTGTGGAAACAGTATGCACATGCAAAGTTATGGTGTCCTATGGAGCCAGACTTTTGTGAATGCGGTAAATTTAATTAAGTTAATTGAGGTTTCAACTCAATATCTTGAATTGATGTTTAATATCATGTTGAAACAGTATATATAAAACGATATCCATGATGATACTTCTAAAGATGCAGCGTTTTATTTGTACCAACCTGTTGTTATGCATTTTGCACATTATAGGCATATTTGATATTTATGTAGTCAGCTTTGTGCTATGCAAGGATAGCTTTAAACCATATTAATTAGCTTCCCATCCCTCATCACTGTCGTTTTCAATATATATATTGTAAAAAGTCAGTTATAAACTGTGCACCCTATTTAGCTGTAGGACTGTTTGTCATTCAGAAAATCTAAAAATGGGTTGTTCAGTTTTGGAATAAACAAATTCAAAGATATGGTAATGTTGCAATAAAAAATATGGATTAAAAACAATTCAGTTAGTGTATTTATATTATTTACACATCAATTAATAGATACATTTGGATTGTTTTGTTGCATCTAATAATATATATTTTTAATGTGTTATGAATTAAAAATTTGTATTTTTTTTATGGGAGATTATAGCATTTCATATGCATACCAGATTATGAACGTGGTTTTATTTTTGATTTTGCAGTGTACTGGAGAAATTCAAAACATGCTGTAATTAAAAAAAAATTAAAAAATAAATACATTTGTGCTTGGCAAAAGTTGAAGCAACTACTAACTTTAAAGGATGAACTTGTGCATACATGGTCATTGGCACAAACAACTTTGTCAAGAGGGAAGAATGATTTATTCTGCACTGTATACTGGGAAATGGCTATTGTCTTCGTAAAGGTTTGCTGTCTTAATGTTATAGCCCTGTATAATTTGATTATCTTCATTAGCCATACAATAAAATAAAATAAAAGAAATCCATAGATTGTCATTTTTGTTTGCTTAATCTATATTTTTGTCTTGTTTTCCAATACAAATATTAGTACATTAATTGAAATCACAATACAATTAATACAAACCAAAATTCACTTTAAAGAAAAGCTTTCCAAAAGAAACAAAGTCAAATGAAGTGATCAAAAATGCATCTATATGCACCCATTCCATGTCTCGCAGCATTTTTTTGCTGTTCACTCCATTAGCCGCAGCCTCATGACATATCAATCATGGTCTAATTTCATAATTAACATACATTTAAATAAATGGAATGTTAAACAAATAATATTTAAATATTTAAACATCAATACTAAACTATGTATGTTTTCTTTAATGGCTACAACACACCTGTCACGGGTGGTTGCAGGAAGGCAGACGGAGACGAGTATGTAATTCCAAAATGAAGGTTCATTGGTTATTAAACACGACGGCAGAACAAGCAGCAACATGCACTAAATATAACTGAGATCGGACGAATACTGACAGAACAGACAGAACTTAAATACAAACACAGATTACACTGATTAACAGAACACAGGTGATAAAGATGACGATGATGATTAAACAGGTGATACAACTGAACTGATGATGACAGTAACCATGGAAACGAAGGAGTGGCGGGAAAAGAACAAAGGAAAACAGGAACATATCAAAACAGGGGGCTCAGGAGGAGAACGAAGAGCAATTGAAGGGCAGACAGAAGACAGGAGGGACCAGGGCGGAGCAGACGGTGCAGGCGGCCAGGGTAGAGTAGGCTGTACAGGAGGCCAGGGCATAGCAGGCGGAGGGCGGAGCCAAGGCGATGCTGAGGATCCCAAGGGACATGGCGATGTCGACGGCTCTGAAGACTGAGGTGCAGGCGGGGATCCAGAAGGCCGCACTGGAGCCGGAGTGACAGATGACCAAGGTGGAGCTGGAGGGAGTGAGGAGCCCAACGGAGCCAGAGGGACGAAGGGACAAGGCAAAGCCAGAGGAGTGTAGTCCCGAGGCGAGGGCCGGGGGGATGAGGGAGCCCGGCGGAGCTGGTAGACTGATGGGCCATGATGGAGATGAGGGAGGTAGGAGCCAAGGTTGAGCTGATGGATCAACGGGCTGAGGTGGAGTCCTAGTCGCGGAGGTTGGAGGTAGAGATTGGGGATCCACCGACCATGCTGGAGCTGAACACTGGTAGACCCGTGTAGAGCTCACCTCACTGAAGGTGGAATGTGGGCAAGCTGTGGGGCTAGCAGGGGGTGGTGACAGCATGGTTGAGGAACGGACGATGGGAGGAGGTGGGAGAGGGAGGCTGGGTGGGAGTTCAGGAACAGGCTCAGGAACCATCTCAGGCTCAGGCTCAGGAACAGATTCAGGCTCAGGAACAGATTCAGACTCAGGCTCGGGAACAGATTCAGGCCCGGGAACAGATACAGGCTCGGGAACAGATACAAGCTCAGGAACAGATCTAGGGACAGGAACAGGCTCTGACGTGGTGGCGGCCATCCTGGATGAAGGCTCAGGCGGTGTGGCGTCAGGGCCATCCTGGCTGAAGACTCGCCCTTACCAGACTCTGGAAGGGCGGTCTCGGCGGGACGAGACTCTGGAAGGGCGGTCTCGGCGGGACGAGACTCTGGAAGGGTGATCTCGTCGGCTGCTGGTGATGGTGGTTGTTCTCTGGATCAAGACGCGACGCTCACCAAACACCTGCTGATGGCTTCCCTCCAATTCAGTCCATCTGTGTTTGGGAGGTCGATGGCCTGGTGGAAATTGGCCCCGATCCAGAAAAGCAGCTTGAGGGTTTTGTTGTCAAGGGGCTAGTGACGGCTCGACGAATAAAGTTCTCCATGAAGGAGAAAAACTCTGTGCTCTCTTGAGCAATAGCGACAAATGAAGCCCTGTCATCCATATGGGCTGGTCCAATCTTCTATCATGGGTGGTTGCAGGAAGGCAGACAGAGACGAGGATATAATTCCAAAACGAAGGTTTATTGATAATTAAACACAGGATGGCAGAACAGGTAGCAACACACACTAAATATAACTGAGATCAGACAAAGACTGACAGAACAGACAGAACTTAAATACAAAAATAGATTACACTGATTAACAGAACACAGGTGATACAGATGACAATAATGACTAAAGAGGTGATACAACTGAACTGATAATGACAGTAACCTTGGAAACGAAGGAGTGATGGGGAAAGAACAAAGGAAAACAGGAACAAATCAAAACACTAAGGCCCCGTTCACACTGCAGGCAAAAGTGGCCCAAATCTGATTTTTTTGGGGTCAAGTGTCCAGGTCAGACTTCTTCAGAGGTAGTGTGAACACTCAAATCTAGCCCAGATCTGATTTTTTCACATCAGATTTAGACCACATACATATGTGGTACTGAATCAGATCCAGATCTGATTTTTTTCAATGCGGCTGCAGTGTGAACAGCCAAGGCGGATTTGATGCGACTTTTATGTCAATCTACGTCGACAAGTCACAATTATGCATCGGCGATGAAGCCCTAGACACAACAGACATAGACAGTACTCTAACATTAAAAACTTGAGAGTGAGGTGTTAGACCTAATTAGTATATGGGAAGATACTTTAATTCAAGCTAAACTAGAAGGATCCTACCGTAACCGCTCTGTTTTTTGAAAGAATTGCACACGAAATGGAAGAACGGGGACACAGGAGAACGTGGCTGCAGTGTCAAACTACGCATCCACACAGACCTTTGTAGTGAATTTGCAGCCATAAACCCGCAAAAGGCAAAAATAGCCAATTCTGCTCTCTTTCTCTTCGTTCTTCTCCTCCTCAGCACCTGCTAATGTTAATGTTATGGCTTCCATTACACAAACATTTTTAAATAAATGTGATGTGAATATGCTTACTTCCTCCATAACCTCCCGAACTTTAGTGCAACCGCGTGCTGTATCTGATGTCATTGTTATTGTTCTTTTGCGCATGCGGGTTAGTTTGAAACCTCAAACAGTTCACACTGCAATCAGATATAGGTCACATTTTAAAAGGTAATGTGAACAGCCAATCAAAAAATCGGATCTGAGCAAAAAATCAGAATTGAGCATTAAGACTTGCGGTGTGAACGGGGCCAAACTGAAAGTCCAAACATACACTGACACGTGACAACACTGGCCCTGCTGTTTTACAATCAGTTGCAACATATCATAAGTAGCATAATAATTAAAGGGCCTATATGCAACTTTTTCCCCAAAATAAACGTAACAATAGCCTTTTTATTTGACTATGTATGACTCAAACATCTCCTGATGAGCATACTGACACCTTGTCAGCTCACAGCGGGTGCACCTATAAGTCTGTATCCTATTTTTCCTATTTTCTGTCGGGTCGGATTTTTCGCGCGCTGTCTGCGGATGTGACGTCAAGCGCGTTCATGTTAAACGTTTCAGATCACTCTGCCACCACCGCTAGTCAGCAAACAAACTTAGTTTCTCAAACAATATATGTATTTGACTGTTCTTACCTCTGTAAACATAATGTAGACTTCTTTGCAGCGGATGACTTGTGAAGTGTGCACGTACGAGAGCGAGCAGAAAGGAAGAGCAGTTCCGTTTTTTGGCCACAGGTGTCAGTCGCGAGTTTAAATTTCAGAAAAAAGCATATAGCCCCTTTAAAGGTGAACTAAAGTCATCAATATACTTTAATTGAAGCTCATAGACCACTGTATTTCATTACCATTTACAGTCCATTCAAAAGGTCATAAGTCAAGTCACTATTAATAGATCTCTTTAAAGCTTTACAGTGATAACAGGAAATGTATGCATTTCGGCTGTTGTTCAGCTGAAGTCAGTTCAGTGTTGATTCAGTTCCACTGTAAAGATCATCAATTATTAAATTAGTTATATCTATAATATAATCTATAAATTTATAAAGTAATATCTATAAAGCAGTTCTGAAAAAAAAGAAATTATGTCATCGTCCAGCTCAGTTCAGTTCTTATACAAAAGCGTCAGTACAGTCAGATCAATAATATTGTTGAATATTAACCCTCTGGAGTCTGAGGTGTTTTTGGGGCCCTTGAGATGTTTTGACATGACCTGACATTTGTGCTTATTTCAGCTACTTACAACATACTATTGGCCAACATGTAATTTTGTTGTATTCAGCACAAACTCTGCTACAATAATATGTGAGCAAAATGGATGTACATGTTTGCATTTTATAGAAAAAAAATATTATGCGTGGTTAGTATGTTTTGGGAAAAACATTGTCACTGCAATAAGGCCATTTAACACATACTGAATAGTTTTCCATAAGACTTTGGAATTACTATTCTTGTAGGCTAGAATTTTTTCTACAAAATGAGGTGAAAATCATTCTGACCACTCTTTCACAAACAACAATATAACGATTTTAATTTTGCATGTCAGTTTTTGTGCCAGCACTGCTGTATGCGTGGGCCATGAATATTAATGTGATTCACACCAGGGGTGTGACTAAAGACACTCCCCCCATGGCTAATGGGCCATCAAGGTGCTGTGAGGCAGCCTGAACAAAGAATGATGACCTAAGAATGATTCACTGATGAATAAAAAGTTAAAAAGAACAGCATTTATTCAAAATAGAAATCTTTTCTAACAATGGAAAGACTTAAAGTTATTACTATCACTTAATACATCCTTTCCAAAAAAGAAAGACCAAACTTTTGTTTTTTCATAAAAAAATATTTTTATTCAAAGAATCCTGAAAAAACTATTACAGGTTATAAAAAATATATATTAAGCAGCACAACGGTTTCCAACACTGATTTAAAACTCATTGCCGTTTTCTGTGACACACCACAGAGCTCTGATATAAGTTGCTCCATAAACTCTTTATGGGACAAGTTACCATGTAGCTCTTTGTGCACAATGAAAGAGTTGGTGGAAGCAATGTCCAAGAAGTGTAGAAAAATCTTACTGTACCACTTCATGGTTATGTGCTGTGTTGTGTAGTACTGTAACAGCTGATCAGACAGGTCAACACCCCCCATGTGTTTGTTGTAGGCAGTCACAGGTGCAGGACATGGAAATGTCTTTGTCCTCCATGTATCTTGTGTTTTCACCCTCATCTGCGCAGTGTCTCCTGTATAAGCAGAATGGATGTTTTTTGTCATTTCACACAAGAATAGGTAGGCTACTTTTATATTATGACGATGTAAACACAATTAGGCTACATTTCATCTGTAAAATATTACGTCTATGCACTTACTCGGTATGATTTCTCGATCGCACTGAGAACTGAAGGTTCACATTCCTAAAAAACAACATCAAAATAAAACTTTTAGCATACATTATACAAAGTAAACTGCTGAGCAAGTGATGGTTATGGACAAAAAATGTATAGTTGATGGGCCATAGAACGGAGAAATATCTATTTATGGGCCATAGACCGCGTCACCGCGAGTATCTGTTGATGGGTATCCGCACGCATTTAGTGACACACGCAATGAACGGATCGTTCGCGAACGACACACATCACTACATTTCAAACATTTACACCTGTATTCACAAACATCTGTGCATAAGGCAGTATTGAAGCGTGTCTTAGGCTAACCAAAATCAAGCATTTATATAAAAATATAATGTAGACAGTAGGCTATATCACATATTTTACCGGAGGCTGAAACATATTTGCACTAAATCACATTAGTAGATATTCGCAAACAAGCTACATTACGCATAAAGAAGTATTTTAGCATTATTTCAGTGTCATAAGCTAATCAAAACTGAGTGAAATATATATGAAGCAGGCCTATATAAATTTAGCACTGAAAGGTTGCCTACCAGTCTAGTTCACATTTTAACATGTTTCTGTCTATTTATAGATGCATATACATGTACGATATTAGGCTTAGTTCATGTTTTTACTCCAAACTCATTTCATAACATACATTTTAATCTGGCACGACCAGTTTAACATGTCTTACCTTAAAAATCTTCTCATCTTCAAATCGCGTTCTTCTGAGGTAAATCCAAGGTAAACAGCACAGCACAGCACAAGGTAAACAGCACAGCACATCTTCAAACTCGATGAAAAGCAGAGAGGAGTAAGTTACCGAAGTCTCTTATTCTTTGTTTTGAGGTGATGAGGGCGTTTACAGGTCAAAAAAAACGAGCCTATCACGCCGGCGCGATAGCCGACCTCAGGGGGTTAAGTGTCCCCAACTAAGCAAGCCAGAGGCCACAGTTGCAAGGAACCCAAACTCCATCAGGTGACAGAAGGGAGAAAAAACATCTTGGGAGAAACTAGGCTCAGTCAGGGGGCCAGCTCTGGCAAACGAACGAACATGGTGTGATTATGATTCAGGCTTCATCACAAGTCAGAATTCAGATCAGGATTAGTAGCATTCAAATATTCATCCAGTTACTTTTGCTTGAAGATTGGATTCATCATGCCGGTATGGAGTCGAAGCTGGCCATAGGGCTGTGAGGGCTGTTTCTGCTGACATTCAGGGTAGCGATGTGGTTGTGTCTAGGTGCAGGTCCATCGATGATCTGGGTATGAACCAGATCCGACTGACTACGGTAACCTTGGGATAAGTATGAGATAGACAGACTAATATTAGCGTAGATGCCATTCTTCTTGCAATGTAACAAGTATAATTGGTGTTATAGGAGGTGTTCCCGGTTCTGGTTGACCTAATTTATGCAGCCTAACAATTATTTAACTGATTTGAATAGTAGAAATTGATAATGTGTTATGTGTATGCCTGGTTAAACAAATGTGTTTTAGTCTAGATTTAAACGTACAATGTGTCTGCTTCTCGAAAAAGACTAGGAAGACTGTTCCAGAGTATCAACTGGCCAGAAATGCGTTAAGAACTTGCTCAAGTTCTGAGGAGTTAAACCTCTTAGTGTTTTATAAGTAATTATTAAGATATTAAAATGTATACAATGTTCAATAGGGAGCCAATGCAGTGTTGACAGAACCAGGCTAATATGGTCATACTTCCTGGTTCTAGTAAGAACTCTAACTAGCATGCAGGGTAACCACCCAGGTAGAGCATTACCATAATCTAGCCTTGAGGTCATGAACACATGAACTAACTTTTCTGCATGTGTCATTGAGAGCAAATGTCATAATTTAGATATATATGATGGAAGAATGTGGTTTTACAGATGCTAGAAATGTGGTTTTCAAATGAAAGATTGGTATCAAAGAGCACACCCAGGTTCCTAACTGAAGACAAAGACTTGACAGAGCAGTCATTAATTGTTAGACAGTATTCTAGTTTATTACGTGCTGTGGTTTTTGGTCCAATAATTAGAATCTCTAGGAAATTCTAGAAAATCTAGTAGGAAATTACTAGTCATCCCATTTTTTATGTCAACTATGCATTCCGTTAATTTTGTCTTTATGTATGTTCCATCAGGGCACAAAGAAATATAGAGCTGAGTATCAACAGCGTAACAGTAAAAATAACTCTAGAATGGCCTCCTCGGCAAACATAGAACATACACATATTTCTGACTCGATTCTCTTAGCCAAGTCGGGGAACATTATAACAATGAGTTCAGAGGTGAACGGCAAAGCGATGGATACACTGATGGCCTTACTGGACATAACTGGACCAACAGGGGATTCATGCACGGATACTGCTGCTTCAAAGGGATCTGAAATAGATTCATCACCTCAGTGGAAACTGGAAAAGTTTGTGCAGCCCAAACACACATATTGGAAGTAGCCATCACTGATAGAGTAGACGACAGAAGCAATTACTCTCTGCTGATCTTTAGGGCTAGAACAAACTCTGAGATGGATTTGAGAATTGTTACTCACTTGAACAGACACTGGACTGTGCTCAGGGGCTGGAGCCATCTGGTAACTCTGCTAACGAACCTGTTCGCTCATGGATGCCAAGGGGAATACATAGACCATGCCCCTCTGGTAAGTGGAGCCTCATTTACTGTTGGAATTGAGGATAAGGAGACCCGCAATCCTACAGTACCCATCTCACCAGAGTGTCTCCATGCCCCTACTGTCATGTCAGGAGTTATTCACATCATGCCTGTCAAGCCAGAGCCTGTTCACGTCTTGTCTACCAAGCTAGGACCTGTTCAAGTCATTTATACCAAGCTAGAGCCTCTTCACATCATGGCCGCCCAGCCTGAGCCTCTCCACGTCATGGATGCCAAGCTTGAATCTCTTTACGATATGGCCGCCAAGCCTGAGTCTCTAGCCAAGATGGCCGCCACACCAAGGTCTTCAGCCAAGATGGCCGCCACACCTGAGTCCTCAGCCAAAGATGGCCGCCACGCCTGAGTCCTCAGCCAAGATGGCCGCCGCGCCTTAAAACGGCCACGGAGGTCGTACCTGAAGTTATGTCACGTGGTTTTGTGTTTTGTTTCATGTTTAGAGTTTAATGTCTTTTATTTTGAAATTCTCATAGTCTTATTTCCTGGTTTCATGTAATGTGCTTCCCTTGATCCTCATGTTGGCAGTGTACGAAAACTTAGGCAGCTGACTTGTTGCCTTGCTGCCCTATTAGGCAATGACTTTGCAGGCTTGTTGTTCACAGGTGTTCCTTGTTTGGTCATTAGTCTCTGTATAAATTGCCCTCATGTTTCATTGTTCCTTTGTTTCCTGTATACCACTACTGGTGAGTTTGTTATGTCCATGTCCATGTCCGTTTCAAGTCAAGTCAGGTCTTTGTTTATTTTGTATTTTGTTCAAGTTTATGTTAAATGAACTGCACATGGGTTCTCAACTACAACTCGCTTCAGGGGGCTTCGTTACAGTGGTCCTCCAACAGCAATTCTACTGACTATAAGTAACGTTGCAAGTACATGTCAACTTATTCTAACCCTAACCCTACCAGTCTACTAATACTCTAATAACACTTTAATGAGAGTTAGTAGACATGTAGGTGCAACTTTACTTAGAGTCAACAGAATGTGTTAAAGGGACCATCACAATAAAGTGAAACCAAAATTTCAATATATTATGTAATTAACTTTAAAAAAAAATATTAAAGATTACAGATTGAACTATTATTACAATTACTTGATGATTCTGTATTATTAAAAAATGGACAAGTACTTGGACTTTGTGTTCGGCAGTAGATCCTAAGATATAAATTATCTTCCACATGCTCAAGAAATGTATGCATGTCCTGCATAAATGTAAAAACAAACATCAGTTGTTCTACAGCATCATGCTCTCTGAACTCTGCACTGAATAACTGTTCCAGAGCCTCAGCAGCTTCTTCATTCTCCATGCAAAGGACACGAGAAACCTGAACTTCTCTCAGATACATCACACACATAAGAAATAACACAATACAAAAGAGGATAAATAAAAATATACAATAATGACAACAAAAATGAAATGTTAAAAAGCACAAAACAAATCAAATATTACTTGGCCTGATGCACCATCTCAAACAAAACTACTTTTTGTGAACCACTGAACCACTGAACCACTGCCTTCTCCAGTGCAAGCTCCAGGGGTGAAATATTTGTTTCACCTGCCTAAAAAAACAAATATGAATTTTCAGTTTGAGCCGGTTACCTTTAGTACTACCTTTTTTGAGGTAACTGTCACTTTTCCTGACGAGCTACTATACAGTCGCAGGGAAAGTTTGGAAAGGTTCTTCCTCTTTGTGGAAAAAATACAGCATAAGTTTACCTAGTGTCATTATAACATGCTATTTTTAACCATCTGATTCCCAAATATATGCTTTTACCTGAGAGATTTCTTCAAACCTCCTTTTTTGCCACCTAAATACAGGCTGCAGATCACCTCCCAGGATGGCTTTGGACTCCTTGAGTGTGATAGAATATAAAAGTGTTACATAACATTTCTCATTACAGCTTTACATATTTAAAAAAAAATAAAAAAAAAAATCTGTACCTATCCAGTCCACAATTCTCAATTAACATCACACACCAATATTTCCTCAGCTCTGCCATGTCCAACTGCTCACAACATAAAAGTTAATGCCCTTTATAAATTACATTCTGAAAGTGGTTAACACTTTATTTTAATGTGTCCTCGCAGTGCAATTATACATTTAAGTACTGAGTAATAGTGATTAATTACATGTACTTACTATATGGTCCGGGTAGGTATAGGGTTTGGTTTAGGGCTATTTATAGTTATTAGTAAATACACTGCAAAAAAAACATGTAATACATTTTAACACTCTTCTAAATGAACAGATCAGGTTGAATGGGTACAGTAGCATGACACTATACTGAACGTCTAAGTTCTTAAGGAGGATTTGAGACAGCAATTTCACTACAACTTGTATAGAAGACAATGCATTGTATTGGTACTATCAAATGAAAATAAGCTGAAAGTCTGCAAACATAGTCAATAGAACCAAGAGGAAATCCAATCAGGCCTGTTGATATGAGAAATAAAATAAATGTTTCCCCAAACACAGTTCAGAAGTCTTTTCCTTATGTTTTTGTTTGTCCTTTTATGAAGTCTGATCCTTACGAAAAAAAAAAAAAAAAAATAGAAGTAGAAGTAGAAAAATAGAAGAAGTAGAAGAAGTCACATGACAGAAGAAAGATTTACCTTAAACTCTGTTTCACTTAAGGCATCCGAAGTGTATGGTGTTGTATTCTCTTATCTGTTTCCAGGGATTGAAGACAGATTAAGGCTACTGAATTAGCTCCAGAGAAAGACGCGTTGCGACATCAATTAGACACTGTTGGCTCACCGTTTACTATAGTCCAAGGTCGACTCAAGAAGTATGCATCAACAGAAAAAAAAGAAAAAAAAACCCTGCATAATGGAGAGAACTTATCACTCATTCACATTATCTGATTTGACAACAGATATAATCACATGACATTTCAGATCTCTTTCTCTTTTCTTTCTTCAACTGCATAACTTATTTTACAAAGAAAATCCTGGGAGAGTATACCCACCTAATTAACTTTAAACAGAGCTTATATTATTATTGTATGACTCAAATACAAAATAAAACAACTGTACAGTATCTCATACATACATGTCATCAAATAATCACATAGTCTGATTCTTTTTTTTTAACAGTATATCATCCAGAGTTGATTATTAATATCAAACTATCAAAAAAATACTCAGTTTGCATGAACCAATGCACATTAACTAGCATGTTACGCAGATGATTTTAACATTACATTTGATTCAACACTGATTGGTTTTATGACAAAACTATCCTTTATCTCTGTCACAACATGTATATTTCAATATTTATTCATCATCACTTAGTTATCAAATTATATTTCTTACTATAAATAATTAATTGACCACATATGAGCAATTACAGAGCAACACTCACCAGAGTTCCTCAAAAAAAGATGTTCCCTTTCGTAAAGGGAACTCCCGCTGCATCGATACTCGATACTTTGGGGAATGTCTTCGGCATGACACATCTGAAGTCTGTAATGGAACTACTCCAATCTTGATTGGTGCTGTGTCTTTCGTCACTCGTGACGTTGCATGTGACGGTGATCCGGAAGCTATATAAGGACAACGGAACATAGCCGCGTCAGCTTTCTGTCTTCAGCAAGCGTTCTGTGTGACTGTATGTCTTATTTGGTGTTGTTTGTCTATCTCAATATATATGGCGAATATAGAGAAACGACTCAGACGGTGTGCGTTCCCTTGCTCACGCTGTTCGAGCGAGGATGACGCGCTCTCGTTCTGTGTTGTTTGTCTGGGAGTGAAGCATGCACTAGCAGTGCTCGAGGGCGCTGTCTGTGCAAACTGTTTTCAGTTATCAAATCTCCACTCCCGTTTGAGCCTGTTCGATCTATTAGATCAGGCTCGCGTTCCCAGTGCATCAGGTCCCGCGTCTGTTGAGGCAGCGCGCCGCTTGTATGCATGGGATTCACACGTGGGGCTGGCATATAACACTGAGACGGTTGCGACCCTTTCTCAGTGTTTATTAACCAGCTCCACTGGTCTCGCGCAGGGTTCGGAAGCCCACGCTGCGGCTTCTTCCGATCACGTGGATAGGGGTATTCGCCACCCCATATTCACATTATTGAGGAGTTGCTGGAGGTTGTAACCAGGGCAGTGGCTAAATTAAATGTGAAAATAAATGGCCATTTAATAAGCAGGAAGCGAGTAAGAAAAATAAAATGGAAAATGAGCGCTTCCTGCAGACCCAGTCACAATCTTCGTGTCAGAGCCTTCCCTTTTTCACTGATCTCAATACTGAGGTATCGAGATCATGGAAAAATCCATGTTCATCTCAATTATTTTCCCCCTCATGTATATATTTTTTTATCCATTAGGGAATCTAATGAGAATGGTTATGAGGTGATGCCTCGGGTTGAGGAATATTTTGCGAAATATTTTCTCCCCGACATTGCGTCACCCCTGATAGCTCAGACACTTCCCTCCAAATCTCGTACATCGAATTTGTTAGGGAAAGCATGGTGGTGGGTCGTGCCGGTGCATGCCTACACACGATGGGGTATTACAGGCATACCAGGCTGACCTCCTCAAGAGGTGGATGATAACTGGGAGGTCTCACTCGTCGGTATCACTAAATTTCGTAGAGTGGTTGACTTTTCTCTCCGTATTATTAAGAGACGGCCCATGCCATTGGCCGTTCCATGGCAGCACGAGTCGTCTCAGAGAGACATTTATGGCTAATCGCTTGGGGATCGGGCAGAAGGTCAGGGCCTTCCCTCTCGATGCCCCCCTTACGCCTTCTGGCCTCTTTGGTGACACGGCAAGGACCGTTGTCGAGAGGCTTCAGGAGGCAGAGCGACAAGCTATCCCCGGTTGTCAGTCCAGGTCTCATGGGGTTGCTGCCAGGGGGCAGCCTCATGGGACAGCCACCAGCTCCTCATTCCTTGAGAAGGTTGCCTCTCGTGCCCCCCCTCCGTATAAGGCTTGGGGTCAGAGGAAACATTCTCGCACGAAGCCCTCCATACAGAAGACAGGTCTGAGGACTGTCTCACGGGTTAAGAGGGTTTCGACTAAGAGGTCTTGACGTAACACGCGGACCCTTATGGGCGTTCCCCCAGGAGAGCGAGTACAGGAGTCTCGCCCCATTATGCAGCCCTTAGGAAATCGATGTCTGCCTTCCGCCGCCGATGGCGCTTCGGGACACATCAGCTTCCAGCGAACACAAATCGCAGTGTCTGCCCGAGGACGTTGCGGCCCTGTCGAATTTGCCGCCTCTCAGGAGGTCTGTAGAGAGCATATTTCGGTTAGTTCCTGCCAGTTAGCTGCTTCTGGTCACCGAAGCCATTTGGGAATTTATAGCCGAGGCCAGTCTCGAGGGACTGATCCCTATAATGGCAAATTTAGACACCCCCAGGGGTCTTCAGAAAATAGCTTAGGGGGTCCTGCTTACAGTGGAGCTAATATACAAATATTATCTACTAGGGGTGGTTCTCATGTTGGCCAGCCCCGAGCAGGGTCGGTTCTTGGAACAGGAAGTCTAGTCCCTCTTAACACAGGAAACCTCAAAGTGGGCTCTTCCTTGGTTACGGGAGCCCGGGTTCTACAGCTGGCACTTCATAGTTCCTATGAGGGGGGAGGAGTTAGGCTTTGTTTGGATCTCAGGGTACTGGATCAACCTCTGAGGGGGTTCAGATTCAAGATACCAACTGTCAGTCAGACCAGCTCCGAGGACTGGTCTGTCGTGATAGATCCACAAGCTCCTTAACTCCTCGTTTCCTTCTAACCCCATCACAGGAAGTTTCCAAGATCCGCTTTTGGGGGAAAAGCGCATCGGTTCCGGATTCTTCCAGTCGGCCTAGCCTTATCCCTTCGCACCTTCACTAAATGTATGGACGCAGCCCTTGCTCCATTGAGACTTCAGGGGGTCCGTATCTTATATTATATAGATGACTGGCTCATTTTGGCTCAGTCGAAAGAACTAGCAATTCATCATCGAGATGTTGTTTTGCGTCATCTGAGGTGCTTGGGGTTGAGACTCAATGTGAAGAAAAAGTTCCTTAACTCCTCTTCAGAGGACTACGTTCCTGGGAGTAGAGTGAGACTCAGTTACGATGCGGACACAATTGTCTTCTGCTCGTATTAATAATATCTTAAACACAATGAAGAGTATTAGGTTAGGCCAGGCTATCACTGTCAAACACTTTCAAAGGGTTTTGGGTGTTATGGCTGTAGCTTCCATGGTAGCACCCTTTGGTCTGCTCCATAGGATGATCAGAGTTACGCGCAGATGCCTTCGTTCTCTTGTTATGTGGAAGAAACCATGGTTCCTGTCTTAAGGCCCGGTTTTGGGAGCACCATGTCAGAGAAAGACTTTGACTGCGGATGCGTCCCTCACGGGCTGGGGTGCAGTTATGGAGGGCCGTTACACCCGAGGTACTTAGGAAGGAATATCATCTCACATTGCTTATTAATCGCTTGGAGATGTTGGCCGTATTTTTTGCCCTGAGGCACTTCCTTGTAGACCTCAGAGGCCATCATGTTCTTGTTAGGACAGACAATATGTCGGTGGTCTCTTATATCAACCGCTAAGGAGGTTTGAGATCTCGCCCTCTTTGTTGACTGGCGCATCAAATTCTTCTTTGGTCCCAGGACAAATTTCTCTCTGTCAGATCTATTTATATTCCTGGGGTTGAAAATATGGGAGCAGACATCCTGTCGAGGCAGGGGCTGAGGCCCGGGGAATGGCGGCTCCACCCTGAAGCGGTTGAGCTTATATGGAGAGAGTTTGGCCGGGCGGAGGTTGACCTGTTCGCTTCTTATGAGAACTCTCATTGCCCGCTCTGGTACTCTCTCTCACATCCAGCTCCTTTGGGTTTGGATGCCATGGTGCAGATGTGGCCGAGGTCACATCTGTACGCTTTTCCCCCGATCGCTCTGCTCCCTGGAGTTCTAGAAAGGGTCAGGAGGTACGGAGTGAGACTACTCCTTGTAGCTCCGTACTGGCCGGCCCGAATTTGGTTTTCGGACCTTATTAGTCTCTTGTAGAGTCCTCCATGGAAAAATCCTGTTAGGAGAGATCTTCTGTCTCAGGCTGATGGTACATTATTTCATCCCCGACCAGAGTTTTGGAGACTATGGGTCTGGCCCCTGAGGGGGTCCCACCCATAATTAGGTTGCCCTTTCCACCGAGGTGGTCAGGACATCCATACTAGAACCCCACTCTACTAGGAACTAAACAATTAGGTTAGGGAGGGCATTGAACCCAGTTTATTACTGCCCACTGGCTTCAGTACTGGTGTTCCATCCCGCTCTCTAACAGGATCTCCTGTTTCATGCTTAGGGCCTCTGTGGCGGCCTCAGTGCCCTCTGCAAACCTCTAAGGGTGTTCTCGAAAGGACGTTCCCACTGAAACTCCATGTTCCTGTAGATTGGAGGATGGATCCTTTTCATCCAGCCTATTGGCATCAGGCTGATGGGTTATCCCTGGCACCCATCATGTCCTGTGGGTGAGGTATACGAATATATATTTGAGATATATAAGTATATGTAGGAGAATCTATTGAGTCTGCTTCCTGCTCGTCTTACTCCCTGGAAGAGCGGTGGTGCTACCCCCTCTTACTTGCTAGTGTGGGAGCCACTCAACGTTATTGTTGCCCGGTACTGAGGTACCTGTAGGCAATGTTAAGATTCTTCGGGTATTCCATCCTCCATCGCATGTGTCGGATGGTCAAGGTCATAGCCTTTGAGGTTCCTACATTAGGCCTCAGGCTGAGAGGAGTCAGTCCATCTAGTTATGCATCAAGGGTTAGGAGTTATTCCCTTTATTAAGACTACAGTTGGTTATCTAAAACCACTCATATTTGAAGTACAAGGTGCGCTTTTGCCTTCACCTCTCATCTAATATTTTCTACTGTCTGGGGCTCCCATCCATGAGGTCAGTGGAGCCTCCGGCTCCAGACCTCCCCTTCTTGCACCAAATCTTATGACAAGCTAGTTTGGAGTTACTCATTCTATCGTCCGTGAGTATACCAGATGCTTTATACCAGGGCGTTTTTTCTCTCAGTGTGGCGGCGTGGGTATTCGTTCCCCAAAGTATCGAGTATCGATGCAGCGGGAGTTCCCTTTACGAAAGGGAATGTCTCGGGTTACGTATGTAACCCTCATTCCCTGAGTAGGGAACGAGACGCTGCATCCCTCGGCCACACTTTTCGCGCCCCTGAGAACGACTTGCTTTGACCCTTCGAAAGCTGACGCGGCTATGTTCCGTTGTCCTTATATAGCTTCCGGATCACCGTCACATGCAACGTCACGAGTGACGAAAGACACAGCACCAATCAAGATTGGAGTAGTTCCATTACAGACTTCAGATGCGTCATGCCGAAGGCATTCCCCAAAGTATCGAGTATCGATGCAGCGTCTCGTTCCCTACTCATACGTAACCCGAGACGTTTTTTCCCCCAGATTTGATTGGAAAAGAACTTAAAACTCTTTATTTTCACTCTATTTTCACTCTATTTCACTCTTTTAAAATGTTTATGTTTTAAATCAAAAGCTCTCTCCTTTATAAAATGGCTGCTTCCTTTTTTCTTAATTTTTTCACTTCTAACGGAGAAATGATGCATTTGTTTCACATTAAAACTACCCGTTTGTGCACAGGAAATTACTGTATACAAGTTCACAGTAGAATACTGTGTATTTAGTCCAAAATTGCAGTAATGAAAGACTGTGATAGTCACAGTAATCAGCAATGTAAAAGAACAAATAATCCGTTAGTAATCGGATTGATGGCTCAATCGGACTGAAAAGCCTTCATGTAAACCCCTTAATCGATGCGATTGAGCTCGAGCCGAATGAAATAGGGGTGGTTTATTCCTTTGCTAATCCGATAGAAACATGTAAACACTTGATCGGATTGAAAACCGAAACTGAAAGCACTGTGCATGTGCAATGATGTATGTCACGTGGAATGAGCTGTTCTTCCTGTTAAATAAAGTGTCATATAAAATTAGTGTCCCGTCATTCTAAAATTCTCCTTTTACTCAGTCTCTGTGAAGTGGAGCAGGACAACGTCCCACCAGTCCTTGTTTCAGATTCTCATCCACAGACGACTGGTTTTGGGCATGGGGAGGGGCATTTTTACTGCATGATAAATATAAGTAGCACAGGACAACGGTTCATATGCTCATTGTCTCACAATTATGACCAGAAATAGATTATTAATATATAGAATATTAAGTCTGCTGTTTAAAATGAATAAAGAACCAATGTAGGAGAATGGTTAGTATGTGCAAACAGCGGGAAACTCCATCCAAGTTAGTGCAACTGAGGGAACAAACAAGCACACATTAGGAAACTAGAGCTGCGTCCAAAATCAAATACTCTCTGGAGTAGATCTTATTTTGAATAAGCAATTACTTCACTATCGGTTAAAAAAGTATGTTCAATAAAGTATGAGTGTGCGTAGTATGAATGTAATCTGGACGTACTACATTCGTCATGTTGCCCTTATCATGTGACCTACCAGTGTCAGTTACGTCACTTCACTGCCATTCACAAATCCTCTCCCGTGGCCTTATGGGATAGTAAAGTGTCCATCGTATGCACACTTCAGAATCTCACCGCAAGAAGTAGGTCATTTGAGTACTTTTTGCCTACTCTTTTATGAGTAGTGTGAATTCGGACATACTTCTTTTGTCACTGTTTTTCGCCTACTATATAATGTAGGAGAGATGCTTGCTAATGCTACCAACAGCTCTGTGTGAGAGGAACAAGCTGAGGCTACAGTTGGCCAATTTTTTGATATTTATACTTGGGGTGCTTCTCAATATCCCTCCTCGTTTCCTCGCTTCTCCGTCATCCATCCTATGACCCGGAAACCGATTGAGCTCAGCCATCTTGAACATCTCAATTCTTTAATTGCACCGCGAGGAATAAGGAGTGAGGAAGCTTCCAGAGGAGTTATTAGCGGGTGTATCCTATGCAGAAGCTTCCAGAGGAGTTATGAGCAGGTGTATCCTATGCAGAAGTCTTTCTTGTTGAGAAACCTGACGTACGAATAAATTCTCCTCCCCCTTCACGTCACAATAATTTTAATTTATGCTTTACCTTTGCAGTTTAAATAAATGATATATCACACATATCAAGAGGGTATCTGTATTATTTATCAATTTCTTAAATAACCAAACTTTAACAACATAAGGGCAGATCATTTGAGCACAGCTGACGATGCAGTAAAGTGAGGCTTGAGTGATCAAGAATATTCCAAGTAATAAGGCACGATTTCTAAATTGAGGAAAGAAATTAGTAAATCGTGCACACAAATTAGCTTACTATTTTTTTCCTGCATGTCATGTGCGGGGCTCCGTAGATATGAAATATACCTGAGTCTTGCCTATAACTTCACAAATAGAGAGGGGCAGAGATTTTGGCTGAACTGAATTTTCAAAACCAAGCTGACAGATTACATTTTGGATTGTGGTGCTTTGATATTAGACAGTTTTTAGTTTGAATAAACATAAGCAATCACAAATGTAACCAGTAGTATGTGCCCATTACATATGTTTAACAATGTCCTTCAGTATCTAAATGAGAAACCATAATGGTTCTTCCATGCTCATCTGCAACACAAAGTGTTACATTTTATTCATAAACTTCCATAGCCTGCATAGGAGTAGGTCTCGTCTAGGAGAAAACATAAATCATGAGTACTTCCACCTGCTCACCCTACAAAACGTGGCCAAGGATAGCCTATGGAGATCACAATAAAACCAGGAACCTTGTTGCACTCAAGTTTGGTTTGTTCTGGGTACATATTGTCTAGAATGAAGTGCTGAACATGAGGATGGCCCAGAGTGTGACTGGCTGAAGAGAGTGAAGCCTATGTAATCACTGCTAACTCTTCTGCAAAGTCTTGCCTTTTTCCTGTCTTATCTTTACTTTTGAAGGTGGAATAGTTTTGGTTTAGGCATGTGGAAGGAAAACCGGGAAGAACCTCGGTTCAACATTTACTTCCTTCTCATGTTTTTTGTTTAAATTAAAGATTTTTGTTAACCATATTCCACCATCTCTGGTGTTTTGAGGCAGCTTAAAACCTCTCTTTGCACTGGAGGCGTGTCACAAAGTCTCCTATAATCATACTGTGTGTGGTTGCCATGGTATGCTCACCCATTAAGGACAAGAAAAATGTTTGCTTGCTATTGTTCAGCAATTAAGAATAAATAGTATTGTTTGCTGCCTTTCTGCAGTTATTGTTGTTTTGTTTTGAGCCGGAGGGTGCTGGCTGTGCAGACTGTGAACAGCTTCCACTAAGGATGCTCCGCTTTCGCCTGGCGTTTTTTGAGGAAAGTGCTCAGGCTCGCATTCCCCACAGTTCTAATCATGGGGATCACAAATGGATCTTTCAGAGGGCTTCGACACGGGCCTAGCCTTATCTCAGCCCTCACCTGATAGATCCAGTGCCTTTTCCCAGTGTCAGAAAGCATGCGCTGCGGGTCCCTCACTGGGTGAGGCACCTGTGCTTCATATATCCAGCTCTGAGGAGTTGGATATTGAAAGCATTGACACAGGAGAGGCTGAGGACTCACTACCTCACTCTTCAGCATATGAAGAACAGGTGGAGGTTGTCTCTCGCGTTGTCGCCAGATTAAACATTGACTGGCCAGCTGAGAAGCAGGACGTTCGTCCCAAAAGTAAATTAGATGATCGCTGCCTGCCTTCACAAGCACAACCTCCATGTCGGGGCCTTCTGTTTTTTCCCCGATTTCCACACAGAGGTGTCGAGATTGTGGAAGAAACCGGTCTCCTTTAGAGTACACAGTGCACAGACATCACACTACTCCTCTATAGTTGCCCGTAAAGAACATGGTTATGGAGCGATGCTAGACGCTAGCCAGCTATCTCTCCCCTTAGTCTGCATTGTCCCTAAAGGCCCTGACACTGCCCACCAAGCTGGTCAGAACCACTTCGGCTTTGGTGGGCAAAGCATATTCTACGTCTGGTCAGGCAGCAGCATATTTGCATACTATGGGCTACCAGGCGGACGTGTTCGGAGACCTGAATGAGGACGGGGGAATGAGGATTGGCCCTGATGCAGTTGCAGAGCTGTGTTGGGCCACAGATCTTTCTTCCCAGGCCACCAAGGAGACGGCCAGATGCATCGGTCGTGCTATGGCAGCCCTGGTGGCCACAGAGACGCACCTTTGGTTAAATCTAAGAGCCATTAAGGAAAAAGATAAGAGCTTCCTCATGGACACCCCGCTATCGCCCCCGGGCCTCTTTGGCGAAAGAAGGGGGATAAAGGAGGCGCTCTCAACCGCAGCCTTCAAGGGATAAGATGGATCTGAGGACCATCCTTATCGCTAAGAAGGCTACGGGATAGAGGTCCAGATGCCTATGGCGCCAGACCTCTGAGGGAAGTCCCCTCTAGAGGGAAGTGGTCAACACCTCAGTATACATGTCCATTTCCCTTCGGTGCTTCAGTACGCAGTGGTCTCTGGCAACGGAAACGTAGCAGCACTGGGATGCTTGCCCCCTCTGAGGAGGGTCCCAGAGCTACCAGTTCGGTTGTTCCCTGCCGGTGCACCACTTCAGGGCACCGAATTGGTTGCTCGAAAAACACCAGAGGCCAGCCTCGAGAGGCTGGTTTCTTTAGTAGATTTTCTGGCGGCGTGGAGGCTACTACCAAATGTATCTCTATGGGTCCTACACACAATCGAAAAGGGTTACACACTATTCAGTTCCGGGTCTCGCTCACCCAGATTTATCAGGGTCCTACCCACAGTGGTGGGCCCTGAGCAGGCTCTGGTTATGGAACAGGAGACAAAAACTCTGCTGGGGAAAGAGGCCATAGAACGTGTACCTCCTCCCAACAGAGAGACCAGTTTCTACAGCCGGTATTTTATTTGAAGAAGAATGGAGGATCTGCGTCTTCTGAATCAGTCAGCTCAAATTCTAAATGTTAACCTCGAGACAAATCGTACCACAGATCAGATCCGAGGACTGGTTTGTTACGATAGATCTCAAGGTCGCATACTTCCATGTATCCATCCTTCCACAACACAGGATGTTCCTGAGGTTCGCATTCGGGGGCGAAGCATACCAGTATTGGGTTCTTTCAATTGGCCTATCTTTATCACCCCACACTTTCACCAAATGCGTGGATGCAGCACTAGCACCACTGCGTCTGCAAGGCATCCACATTCTGAGCTACATCGACAATTGGTTGATTTTAGCGCAGTCGCATCAGCTAGCGTTTCGGCATCAAGATGTCGTTCTCGCGCACATGGAAAGATTGGGATTCATGGGAAATTTTTCTCGCTCCACAAACTGTATGCCCTGTATGCCCTGAAGTGGAGAGTGTTCACTTCTTGGTGCAGTGGTCATCAGCTGGACCCAGTTAACTGCCCTGTTGGTACAGTGCTGGATTTCCTGCAAGACAAATTTGCTGCAGGGTTATCCCTGTCCAATTTAAAGGTTTATGTGGCGGCCATAGTTGCTTACCACATTCCTTTGGGTGGTATGTCTTTAAAGAGAGACCCCTTGGTAATACATTTCCACCGTGGCAATTTGAGGCTGAGGCTTGTAATACGCACTAGGGTACCAGCATGGCATTTGCCCATGGTGCTCCAAGGCCTATCCCTGGCTCCCTTTTGCCTATTGAGGAGGTTCCAGTCAAGTTTCTGACTCTCAAGACAATGTTCTTCCTAGCTATCACATCTCCTAAAAGGCCAGGAGATTTTCAAGCTCTGTCGTTTGCCCCTTCGTGCTTGGATTTTGCACCCAGCTTGGTAAAGTCATTGCTTCACCCTAGACCAGGGTACATTCCTAAGGTCCCCTCTAATGTGGCTAGATCTATTGTTTAGAGGCCTTCTGACCTCCTCCATTCCAGGATTCTGAGCAGGAAATAAATAATCTGCTTTGTCCAGTTATGGCATTAGATGCCTATGTCCACAGAGCTACCCTGCGGTGTAGATCTGAAGAACTGTTTGTGTGTTTTGGATCCCCTAACAAAGGGTCCCCAGCATCTAAGCAGAGGATGAGCAAATGGATAGTCAAGGCAAACTCTCTTGCTTATGAAGTCGACCAGATTGGCAGTCCGGGCCCTTTCTACTAGGAGTATGGTAAGCCTCTAAGGCTCTAGTGTAAGGAATTTCACTTCAAGATGTTTGTGATGCGGCAGGCTTGTCCTCACACTACACATTCGTGAGTTTTTATGACCTGGACTTGAGCTCTACACCTGGGGCTCAGGTGCTCTTGTCTTAGTGCTTTCTTCACAATTCACACTAGACAGACACTGGTCATTATGGCAGCAAGGGTATACGTTCCTACAGTGTCAATCGACGCAGTGCAAGTTCTCTTGAAAGTGTCAGCCTATTAGAAGCTAGCGTTACATTGTTTGGGCAGGCTTTTTAGTTTCCTGGTTAGTGACGTCACCCGCCTCTAACGTTTCGTCACACCATTGGACTGATTTCACACGTGTTTCACTACACAATCACGCAAAGCTTTCCCACAGTGTCAATCACGCAGCATCTCGTTCCCCCTTTAGGGAACCAAGGTTTCAGTTGTAACTGAGGCGTTACATTACTGGCACTGTAACTTAAAATCAGAAATAAACTCAGAAATAACTGTATTTTATTGTAAAGTTAAAACACTACTGCTATAACCAAAAATACACTATTTGGAAATTACTGTTTTATTTTACAGGGAAACACTATTAACATTAAAAAAGCAGTACTTGCAAATTAGTATGTTTTACTTTACAGTAACATGGTTGTTACTGTAAATGAAAACAGCAAAATTATGATTATTTCTTCTACAGTGAGTTACTTGACAATTGTTGCCAGTTAAATACTGTGAATATTTTACAGTGTTACTTGTCACTTGCTTCCAGTTAGTTACTGTGAATTTCACAGTCAATTTCTTACAGTGTACATGTAACAGACACATTAAAATAAAGTATTACCCAGACTATAAATGAAAAACAAGACCGTATTAGGGGAAAATAATTTTAATTAACCACAAATATACTGTGCATCTTACCATCAACAAAACAGTACCACAGTCATTTCCATACAGTTGTCCTGGAAAACCCTTAAATATAGTGAAAAAGTAATGAGCTCAATATTGAAATGACCTTGGTTATTTGAAAGATTCAGTGTGTATATTAAACACTGTTAAATGACACCTCGTACACTAAACACTAATTACATGCAGTCTACTTTATTTCTTATGTCAAATGCAGTGTTGATATAGTGCAAGTCAACTGCAAACTTCCCTGTCACTTTTCAAAGCAATAGCCTAAATCACAGAGCCAGTAAAACAGTACATTTTTTCACCATCAATACAAAATGATGAATCTAGATGGTTTATATATATTCTTCTCTAATGAAGGTAACATGCATGAACAGGTACCCAGTTAGCAGTGACGCAATATATCAAATAGATATCAGGATAATTTTTGCTAACATCATGAAAACATTATCTCATATTTTAAAACACTGTTACTTTAACTCATTCATGTATGAATATGTCATGTTTTTGGGATAATTCAACCTTCCCTGTTTGCCACTGGAGGGCACTCCAGACTGAATGTTGTTTTGCAGATGCTGAAAAGTATTGATGTTTTATTGACAAAGTATGGGAGGAGCACATTCAGTTAATCAACTCAGTTAGTTCGACAGGAGGTACTGTATATACACAGCAGACTTACCTCTGTCTCACGGAAGTTTTCCAGCATCCCTCCACTACCTGGAATTTGGAATTTTGGCCCGACCCCGGAGCACTCCCCTCGAACAGCACGCCAAATATGCATAAGCTTTACTCTATCTGATGACATGTAAGTGTGAACTCGTGAAATAAATGAAGTTGTTTTCCCAATTTTCGTGGTGTTGTGTGTCTTCCTGAAAAGGAATGGATATAAATAGTGTTATACTAGCATATTGCTACAAACATAACAGATTGGCAATGAGCTCAAAATTCCCACTGCCATTATTAAAGCTCCAGTATGTGATTTTTTTTGACCACAAGAGGGCGCAGTTTCCAACAATAACAAAGGCGAAGCTTGATGACGCTATGAAGGAGGTGACGATGGGAGATGTCGTTTTTAATGCGTTTTCACCATCTAGCGATGTATCTAAATGAAATTAATGAATCATGATCACGGATGAGGTAATTTATTCGTTTTTGTATTACCTGTATGTCTGATCGTATTATTTTATGTCATCATAATTAATGAACTGCAAGGAACGTGAAATGTTATGCTATATTATCCCGTTACAACTTACAGCTATTTGTCAAATGATTTGTTGGGTTAATGTTGTGCAGTTTTACGTTTTTATGGTTAATGCCATGTTGTTTAACGTGTTCAAACCAATATCTAAAAGTAAATTTGAACGAACATATTTTTTTAACAACACATATCCGATTGTATTTAATTGTACTGCCATAATCTCGGTCACCACACGTGATAAAAAGCCTTACCGAAGTACAAAGAGCAATATAACTTTGTTTATAAGTGCTATTATTGACAGTTGCATGTCTTACCTGTCTATCAATACACTCGCAAGAGCAGAGTCTCTGTCAAGTCCAAGATAGTCGCGCAGCTCTCTCCATCTCGAAAACGCCTGGCCGATATTTATCCAGGTTTTATTCCTTCGTTTGTCACACAGTCTGCGTGTATCAGAATATGGACGCTTTCGTTTTGTTGGCACTTCAATACTCGCCAAAGAATAATCGTGATCCATAACAGCAATAACCATCTATAACCACCACTTCCGCATTTGACCATGTGATATTCCGGTGTGGTGGGTCATATTTTTTATTTTACTTATTTTTCTTCTTTGTCAGACGTCGTTATTGTTTATTGTGATAAGAAAAAAAAACTCAAAGTTGTTGTAAAAAAATAAATAAATAAAACGGTGTGGTGGAATATCCGATCACATGGTCCACACTGGAAAACAAGGATAGAGCGGACATTGCGTCACTGAGAGGCGACGTTTCTTTTCGTTCATAAAAAATCTTTGGAGACTTTTGAAATATTGTAAGTACACAACTGGAGGAAATAAATCACACTGTGCAAGTTATTTTCGGAAATTTTATTACAAAATTCCTACATATTGGAGCTTTAAGCTGTCGATCAAGTGTACAGAATGGCTGCAATCATCAGACATGTCGAAGCATTCGACGAAGCAAGACAGAGAATCGTTCATTCCAAAGCCAGTGCTGCTGGATAAACAGCAAGCGTGCGTGCGGCAGTAAGCTAAATTATTTACGAGAGTGGTAATGGACAATTCCGCTTCCAACCTGTAGGGCGACCGAAGAGGAAAAGTTCTTTAGTGTTGCTTTAATGCAGAAAGAAGTGACGATGACACAACCTCAGATACTTATACTGTGTTGACACTGCAGAAAATGACTGCGGTACTTAATGGTACTACACGAGTGAGTATAATGCAAAACTAAACTAATTAAATGTCATCAGTGATGAAAGTGAAACCTAAAATTTAAGGGCTGGTGACAGACATGGAAGTGGATAAGGGAGCAGCGGTTTCCCTCATTTTGAGAGAACTGTACAGAGCTTAACTGAGCCATATTCGATTGTGCCACACAAGTATTGTCCTTAATACACGGGCAAAGTGATTTCTGCAGAGGGTGTCATCAAAGTGCGCGTTAAGTTAAACATACAAAACGTTTGACTACCCCTGTATATAGTAAAAGGTGATGAAGCACCACTTTTTGTACAAGAATGGCTCTGCAGAATTCAACTTAATTGGCGTGAAATCAACACTGTGAGAGCAGTACACCAGACAAATGAAGAGACTCTGGAATCTCTTAAAAAAAATATTCAAAAGTTTTCTGTGATGACTTAGCGGTTTCAGAGGGCATTTACACCTGGTCTTTTCACAATCGGATAGCCATCCGATCACAGAAAACGCATGAAGTGACCAGGTGTAAACAGCCCCTATATTAAATCTGTTTATCATATAAAGTGATCATGACTCTTCAGAAAATTTTGGACTAAACCACTAGATTCATATGGGTTAGTTTTACGATCTCTAGGAATTTTTTGGAAACGTCAAAGTTGTAGTTGTGTAGCTGTCTAGGGATGGACTGATAGCTCTCATATTTCATCAAAAAGATATTCATTTGTATTCCAAAAATAAACAAAAGTCTTACAGGTTTGGAACAACACAAGGCTGAGTGATTAATCACAGAATTTTTATTTTTGGGTGAACTATCCCCTTAAATCTGAAACCAGGACAACAGCCAAAATTCTTCCAAGCATGTGTTGTGCCATATGCAATCAGACCTAACACCAGTGGAGTTAGACCACCTGTTGAAACAAGGAATTATTTCACCTGTTCAGTTCAGTGAATGGGCAACCCCTATTGTGCCAGTAGTCCAGAAAGGTGGCAATGTGAGAATTTGCGGAGACTTCAAACTAAAAATAAATCCAGCATTGTGGGTGGAATATTATCGATTACCACGGATTGAGGATTTATTTTCTTCACTGGCCAGAGGGCAGAAATTTAGCAAGCTAGATCTCTTACACGCTTACCTGCAAGTGCCATTTAATAAGATACCTCAAATACCTCAAAATAACCACTCATAAGGGCATGTTCTAATATAATAGATTATCCTTTGGAATAACATTGGCATCATCCATATTCCGAAGAGTGATGGAGCGAGTACTGCAAGGGCTACCGTACGTCTGTTTCCTGGATGATATCCTGGTCACAGGAAAATATGATCATCACCTGACAAACCTGAAGGAGGTACTGAGTCGGTTAGAAGTTTGGCCTTCATGTGAGACCAGAGTAAAGTGAGTTTTATAAGAGTTCGCTGAAGTATATGGGACACGTGATTGACGCAGCAGGGCTTCACAAGTCCCGAGACAAGCTGCGTGCTCTTGCACAGTTGCCAGTTCCAGTTAATGTTAGCCAGCTTTGATCTTTTCTGGGACTAGTAAATTATAATAAAAAAAAAAATTAAAATTGTTCTGAACCTGGCTTCAATTCTTCATCCATCATAAAATGGAACTGGTCTCCGAAGTGTGAGAAAGCTTTCCAGGAGGCTAAAGCTCAGTTGTTGTAGTGTGCTCACCCACTGTGGTCAAAAACAAAAAGAGTTTGTTTAGCTTGTGATGCTTCACCCCTGTGGGATATGAGCTGTGTTTCCCAGGAGAGACCAATAGTGTTTGCGTCTCAAACTTTGAGCAAGTCTGAGTAAAACTATGCACAGTTCGAACATAAAGCCTTTGGAATAATTTTTGGAGTCAGGAAATTTCATGCTTACCTTTACGGACGCCATTTTACCGTATTGACCGACCACCGTCTACTTACTACCATCCTCAGCCCTAGCACAGCCCGAGACTCCAGAGTTCGGCTCTTTTAATTGCAGCGCACAATTACACAATCCAGTATAGAATTGGCCCAGTATTTACTCTCAAAATGAAGAGAAATCAAAGACCTGCTTGTTATACCAGCAAAACCAAAAATCCCTGTCTCTCAACTTTACATACTTTATATTCAGCGTATTCACATCAAATTTGCTGGTCCATTTAAGGGGTGGATGTTCCTGGTGGTTGTCAATGGTCACTCAAAATGGCCAGAGGTCCACATAATGGACTATATGGCATCGTCTAAGACCATTCAAGTACTGAGACGCTTATTCAGTCATTACAGCATACCTGAAACTCTGGTAAGCGGCAAAGGCCCACAATTTACATCAGATGAGTTTGGCTCTTTTTTAAAAGCTAATGGTGTGAAAAATGTGCACTCTGCCCCATTTCACCCTCCCACAAATTTTCTGGTGGTGCATTTTGAGCAGACATTTAAACATTCTCTGAAATCCTCTAATAGCATTGCAACAGAGAATGGATGCCTTCTTGCTACAGTACCAAAATATCCAACACAGCACAACAAGAGAAAGCCCTGCTATGCTGTTCTTTCATCGCAAATTGCTCAAAAGGCCTGGTGTTCTTACTGATCTATGTAGTCGACACAGAGAGTTTGATGTTGTTGACACAGTGCTGGTCCGGGATTATCGCGCGGAGAGGAAAACTGGTACTGCTTCCTCTTAGACAGGACCAGTGTCCTATACTGTCATGTTGGGAAATTAGCAACTCTGGAAAAGACACGTCTTACCTGTCTTGAGACGTGCTTTTGAGATGTGATGCAATAACAGAAATAGCCAAACAGCAGAATAGATAACTACTAGTTTTGACATTGAAAAAAAGAAAATCTCACTGGCTATAGCATTTGACCTTGATACCTCAGGACAGAGATCTGTTTGATTCACCCAATCCTCCGACACCCTCCATTAAAACAGTTGCCATGCTTACCTGCTACTGTAAACAAAAGCTTGCAATTCTTGAGCTGCCTCCGGGGTCCTATGATTGTTCCACTGTTTTGGAACTGAAATTGATGAGCGGCAGTGCGTGTAAAAGTTGAAATTCTTTTAACTTGACACGCCGTCTTAAAAACAAGGCCCTCTTGTGCAAGATGCGAGCGTAACGATCATACATGTCTGTCTAGCGCAGTGGTTCTTGATCCTGGGGACCCACAGCTCTGCACATTTTATATGTCTCCTTTATCTGACACACCCAGTTCAGTTCATAGAGCTCTCTCCTAACGAGCTGATGGTCTGAATCAGGTGTGTTAAACGAGGGAGACATACAAACTGTGCAGAGATGTGGGAAAAACAATGGAAAAGTAGCGCATTGAACTGGAAAAACGCGCTCTGTGTGAATGGCCACTTACTCTCCAAACACCCTTTTGATAACTTCTGAGGCCATTACATTAAACATTTCCATCACAGGATCACATAGAACCCTGTGGAATTTAATTATTGGGTTGCCAATATTGTTCATTGCAACAAGTGTGAAGTGTCTGCAGAGTGACAAAGAACATGAGTGGGAAGTTTGTACCATTTTGTTTTGCCGGCCTCATAACACAAAGTAAATCATCTGACCAAGCAAAGCATCTGACTCTGAACTCTTCAAACATATAAATAATGAAATATTTAACAATTATGAAACGTTTATGCCAAAAACACTGACACATGCACATTATTTAATTCTGAAATGAAAGATTTAACTTATAATCTATATCTCTATATCTCTATCTATCTATCTATCTATCTATCTTATCTATATATATGACGTAGTTAAAGGGATAGTTCACTTTGAAATTAATTTTTGATATGTTTTAGCTTACCTCAAGGGCATCCAAGATGTAGGTGTCTTTGTTTCCGCAGTAGTTTAAATTTTGATATTTTTAGGTCAAACCATTCTTGTCTGTCAGTCATATAATGCAGGTCTATGGTCACTGTCTCAAAGAGCATGCACAAAGTCCAAATTAAAACAATTCCCCATCGTCCAAATTAAACAATTCCCCATCGTAAGTACACATTGATGGCCTAAGACACGAAACGAGCGGTTTGTGTGAGAAAACGAACAGTATTTATATTGTTGTTATCTCTTGAAAACAGCACACGTCCAAATGATCTGACGGCGCGGGCGGGTATGGATATATACACTAGACGTCACCTTGGCTACTGCAGTTCATTGGAACGAAACCGTAGCCAAGCGACATCTAGTGTATATATCTATACCTGCCCGCAGGCGGGTATAGATGTATACACTAGATGTCGCCTTCGCTACTGCAGTTCATTGGGACGAAACCGTAGCCAAGGCGGAATCTATGTATATCTATACCCGCCCGCGCCGTCAGATCATTTGGACGTGTGCTGTTTTCAAGAGATAACAACAATATAAATACTGTTCGTTTTCTCACACAAACCGCTCGTTTCGTGTCTTAGGCCATCAATGTGTACTTACGATGGGGAATTGTTTCATTTGGACGATGGGGAATTGTTTTAATTTGGACTCTGTGCTTGTGTTTTGAGACAGTGACCATCGACCTGCATTATATGACTGACAGACAAGAACGGTTTGACCTAAAAATATCAAAATTGAAACTACTGTGGAAACAAAGACACCTACATCTTGGATGCTCTTGAGGTAAGCTAAAACATAGCAAAAATTAATTTCAAAGTGAACTATCCCTTTAATGTGGTTCATTTCTTCTTTTTTTTTTTCTTTTTTTTTTTTTGGCTAATAGAAGTTCTGAATGGCCAGTAACTTAAAATGTACTAGCCAAATTGGTGAGTGAAAAAGTTCATTTCAAACCCTGGTCCTACACGAGTCTAGGGGTTTAAGCGGACGCAATAATATTAAAGGATTTAAAGAGCTCTAGCCTGTGCCCTGAAGCTGCCACAGCACCACAAACGCATCCACCTTCCTACTGCTTCCACAAGGAATAAACAAACATAATCAAGATAATAACAGGCTTAAGTTGTAAGCTTTAACCACTTGTTAATAAACCCATAAGCCTGCATTTAAAGGTATAACAAGATAAGCATTGCAGTCACTATCACAGTAAAGTAGTTACATTAGCTCAATCCAAACATATACTCCGATTCAACCATAAGCATATAAAACAGTTCAACACAATAATTTGGGCAGGACACAAGCCAAGTTTCCATGCACTTTCTTCTCTTTTTTCTGTTATGGACAAAGTGAATATGCGTTAAAAAAAAGCTTTCAAATTAGCTGTCTCCAGCCTGTTTCCATCCAATTGGCCTTTTACTGATAAAATGCTGTGCGTAATGATGTTATCCCTAATATGTTGTCCCGCAAGTTTTGTTTTATTGTATCGCAAAAAAAAAGTTAAAAAAAAAAATCTGCCCTCGAGTCGTATCGCAAATTATATTGCTGATTATATACTGACGTCACATTTCGAATATTTGTAAAATGCAGAGAGTAATCAGACAATTGGAATTCACCAGTTTACTGCTTACTATTTTCACAAATAATTAGCCTATTACTAAATTAGGAAATAAAAAATCATGGAGTAGTGAGACAGCTTGTCTGACAGGACTGCATGTAATAGTGTTTATTTGACGAACCCCATGGGTTTGGACACAGGGCAGCTAAGTTGTCCAGTAGCCTATGCTAAATTTTGGGATCCAGTTAAGCCAGTCGCGGTTTGACGTGACCGAGAACATATTCAGATCATTCAAACTAAAAAAGTTATTTTTTCTGGTTTCAGAGTTCAGTAACATCAAATCGATCAAAAACATCATATTGCTGCTGTTTTTTTTGTTTGTTTGTTTGTTTGTTTGTTTGTTTTCAGAGACAGATGCAGCTTTTATTTGTGTAGACAGGCCTATATTTAATCTTTTTAAATGGTCCATTGTTTAACTGATGCCTTCTTAATTCTAAAATTCATTTAGAGGTTTTTGGATTCAATTCACTTCATATTCCTAATTTGTTTGATTTAAAATTATATTGCATATTAATAAATTGTATTTATAAAATAGTTTTATTAACAAGTATCATGTTTGTGATTTTCATTCGTCAAATAGCCAACTTCAGACCATAAAATCGTGATTTTATGACATTTATTTTATTTATTCAGAAACAGAAGTAACGTGTTTTTGAGTAACATGTTGTGTTTTTTACCTTTATTTTTGTCAGCTTTGGAAACTCCAACAGCCAACAAATAAGTTTTTCCACGTCATTTGAAGTGTGTCACGGTCGGTTGCAGCAGAGAGGAAGCAGGATCTAGGTGCAGCAGTCTTTATTTAGAAACACACTCAAATGTTCAAATCACACTCAAGAACAGGAGTACCAGTAACAGGAACAGAACAACCAACTTAAAATGACATAGAACTGAAAGAAATACAAGGCTTAAATAGACAGCAAACATAATGAGACTAATTAACGAGACACACCTGAACAGAAACTCAAATCAAATCAGTATCCATGGCTACAAACAGGCAGGAGACAGAGAAAGACTGAACTAAACACACTGGCCCTCATTTATCATTCTTGCGTAGAAACGGGCGTATATGTTGGCGTAAGATTATGCTTACACTCCTCTCACTGCCTGATTTATGAAGCTGTGCGTACCTTTGAAATCCAGGTGTACGCGATACCTGCCCTTGATAAATGCCGCGGCTGAAAACGATCGTCATTAGAATAACACGCCCCTATATATTCAAGTCTCCGCTTCCCCCACGCCCTCATTTTACGCCATGGACACACGGAAGACGGCAAAGAAGAGAAACTTCTCCGACGTGGAGATCGAGACCATCACCAGGGAAGTGGAAAGAAACAAAATTGTTTTATTTGGGAGTTTAAAGAGTGGGATTAAAGGCGCCCACAAAAACAAAATATGGACCCAAATTACGAGTTCTGTTAACAGTGTGGGGGTTGAGCACTCCAGCAGAGGTAAGAATGTTTTATTGCTTAATATAGACCAGTTTAAGGTCTATAAATCCAGTTTAAATAGCTGTTTGGATGAGCAAATGACTTATCACAATGCATTATTTTACAGCACGTGTTTTGAAACAATTAGCATTTAATTTCGTATCATGTCACATATATTGGGGTGTACAATAGTGATGATGATGTGATGTGGAGTACCATTCATTCACATTAATAATTGCATGACAATTTGTAATATTCGTATTATTATTATTATTATTATTATTATTAATGACACTTATTGTTATTTAGAAGAAGAATGTCGTTATTATTATTATTTGTATTATTATTATTATTATTATTATTATTATTTAAAAGAAGAAGAATGTCATTTTTATTATTTTGTCAGTCTGAATTATTTTTTGGTCATTGAAAGCCTTTCATTACTGAACCCAGTCCGTGCGCACCTGCCGGGCCAAACCCTGAAACGTCAGGTAAAGCGCACAGGCTCGCAACTGAAGGAATACATATGCCTACAAATCAAATGCTTTGGTAAAGTCACACAAATTAAACACTGAAGTCCATGTTGCACAAAAATAAACACTGAAGTTTATAATTACTATGTTGTTGTTTTTTTACAGTGGGTCATAATATATCATATCTTTTAGTTTGTCAGTGCGTTTTGTGGTGTTAGGAATTGTTTTTCTGCGCATTTCCGCACTAACTCAAAACGTGCGTACACCACCTCCTGAGCTGGCGTAGGATTTGAGTGCTGTATGCCAATGTCCATATTGATAAATCTCAAAGTGACCATGGTTTTGGGTGTACGCCAGGTGTACGCTGGAAATTTGGTGTACGCACTTTTGATAAATGAGGGCCACTGACAGCAAAACACTGTAAATTGCATTTATTTTATGTGCCAACCAAGCATTTGTGTGATGCATGCATGCATAGGTTGTTTATCCAAATTCGACCAATCAAATGGGGCCTTACTATCTTTATACCCGCCTCCCCAGTAGGTGCTATTATGCTATTGGCTAGATCGGGCCCAAAGGGGAACCTAGTGGCTCAGAGCAGAGAGTGGAAAATAAAAACTAATGGCAGGAGTAGAGACAAGCGAGGAAAATGACAACAGCGAAGAACCTGTGCCTAAAAAGAACTGTACGTCTGAAATATGGCAATATTTTGGATTCAATAGAGAAGACGTGTCATAAATGCAGGTACTGTGAAAGGGGCCATTCACATCCATTCACATATCGCGGCTAAAAACGCATGGAAAGCACGGCGGCGCCGCTATCTCCTTCTTTCCACAAGCGCTTGCGTCTGTTGTTGCTATGCAACCATGACCTGCGTGAGCTTGCGGAATTCTGAAAAGTTGAGATGTTCTCATCTCGTCGCGGCACAAAAATGTGCTTCCATTTTGAGCACACTTGCTATGCGCCTGCATTTGAAATAACGAATTTGCACGCGCAAAAAAACGCGATATGTGAACATAAGTGACGGTGTCACTAAGTCGTGCCGAAAAATGTTGGCCACGTCGAGAGGAAACTAATCTCCACAGTCATCTGGAACGCAATCTCAGGGAGCTATATGAAGACTTCAAAAAGTGTAAGGCCAAATCTACCAAAACTGCTAACAAAATGCCAAGTAACAATAACAGTCTCACAGACAACCATTAATCAAAGTGTTGCATGTGTAACGTGTAAGTCCTTATGAAAAAACTGAGAAATTCTTCTGAGGATCAGAAGAATATCTATTAGCCTACCTGTTTATTTTAGTATGATCATTACATATATAAATGATAAAAAAAAAAACTTAATAAAAATAGCATTTCTCTAGGGAAATGTTATATCGCAAGAAATATCATTATCGCAATACTCAAGAACAATATCGCATATCGCATATTTTCCCAGTATCGTGCAGCCCTAGTGGACACATAAAAAATAGACATTTAACAGTTTATTTTTTCATATTTCTTAAGTCTGTATGACCATAAATGACAGAGTATTGTAAGTCTATTTTGCTGCTATGTGAAAAAATCCAGCAAAACGCGCCGGCGCGTTTGTCGACCCCAGAGGATTAACTTTAGCCTAATAGGAAGGAACATAAATTGTGACTAAAAATATATGGTCACTCACATCAAGACGCCGCTGCAGTGAAGGAGTCCATGCAGGAGGAGCAGCGTTTGGCACTGCGTCGCTTTTCAGCGCGAGCTGTTTGGAGAAGTTAAATAACTATATAAATGCTATGCTAACTAGATGCTAATATACGCTATCCTGATCAATTTCAATACTCTCTATTCCAGTGGTTATGACGAAACAAGATGTTTTTATACCAGGGGCTGCCAAGGGCGTGGTAAACTGGTACCTGTTTACGTCATGCAGTACCACAACAGTAGCCACCGTTCAACCTGAAGAGGGCAGCACTCAGACGTTTTTACACCATATATTGTAGAATTAAAACACTTTATACCCAAATGTCAAAAAATTTACTTGAATCAATGAACAGCACTAATAAAGCCCCAGTCTTACAAATCATTAACTAAAAAAAAGTTGTTTTAGGGTTTAGTTACCCTTTAAGGCAGGCATACACTATGAGATGTCTGTGTGATTTCAGCAAGGTTACCTACTCACACTGTACGAGTAGATCGTATGCGATGTAAAGCCAAAGTTCAGGATTTATGTGCTCTCACTATACGATCTGAACGTCGAGCTGCGACTTCACTGCTCACACTATAGAGCTGGTAAGTCCCGCCCATCCGTAAAACCCCAAGTGGACCTTTCGGTTGAAAAATCGTCAATGCAAGTGAATGTGAGAAAATAATTATTTGGTCCCGTTTGAATTGTGCCATGAATGTGAACATATGTTGTCTGTGAATTTTTTATATAATTTTTCATGTTACGAGTTTGACAGTATATTGTATGATATGGGGTTAGCGGAAGGGGCGGGACTTACCAGCTCTATACACAGGGGCGTTGGACTGGGGGTAAAACCAGTACTGATTACCAGGGCCCTTGAAAAGTCTGGAATATATTTTATTTTACCTGGATATTTTCATTTCCTAATTAAATTTCATAATGAATGTAAAGTTAGTGTACTGGCTGAATAACTTGGTTGATTGACTAACTACATTTTGTATACAAAAAAGTAAAGACTATCTAAGGTCTCACGGTCCCACCCCTTGCTAATGCGCCAAATGGTTTAGTCCATCTGCACGCAATTTGTTTATGTTAGTTAGTTAGTTGAGCATCTGATGGAGCGCAAACTTCTGCTGTAGAAATGTCTTTCTCAAAGACAGCCAAATCAGGCCACCAAAAAAGAAGGGAAAGACAGGAGAAGGAAAGAAAACAAAATGAGGGGAAACAATTGGTAACTGACTTCTTTTCATCAAACTAGAACACGAAATCTACACTAAAATGAACTGAGACAACCCATTGAAAGGGCAGAACATATACTTTCAGATGATAATTTGGTTATACATGTAATCTGAGCTAAAGGCTAAATAAATAAACTGTACACTAACAATGCTATTTGCATACAACACACCATTATAATAGCCTAATTTGAAACATGTTTAATTTTAAATTACTATAATATCTAAAATGAGCAATAATAGGCTAATCAGTGTCATATGTACAGTAGCTTGGTAGCTCATCGGTAGCTATCATGTCAACATTATATTTATGTCAGATTTAGTAGAAGCAGATCTTAACATTGTGAAACACATGGCCCTCAGTTTCAGAAACTGTCACATCAGGGAGTGTAGCAACAGACCCTTCATCCTCCTCTTTGGATTTGAGTAACATGGGGCCCCATCAGGACTGCCTATGCATAGGGCCCGGGATCTTGTGCTACGCCCCTGACTGTACGTGTGAAATAAGTGCAATAAACCCCTGTGCCGGGTAGCGCCAATAGACCATGATATCATGTAGAGCAAGCATCAGCTATCAAAATCAAGAGGATTTAGCATTTCCAATGTATTTATTAAATTATTATTAGGATTATTTTAATATTATTGGGGAATGCCTACTTTTATTATTAAATAGGCCATAATACATTGGCCACGCAATAATTTCATAGCTCATCATCGGACAACCGATGCGCTGTGAGGATAATTGAAAATGATTTAGGCCGAAACATTTAGATCGATTTTACAATGAACTATAGGCCTATAATTCTGAACACTGCAATAATCAGTCAGCAATAAAAATTAAAAACAGCTTTATTTCAAAAACAGCTACATGAACATTGTTTAACGGTGTCACTACAGAAGATGTGGGTAATATGGTTTATCCATTTTGCAACACGAACTGGAGGTAAGCAACAGTAATTTGCAGCTATTTGATACCTACAGAACTTAAAGATCTCCCTCTTCGTTTTCTTTCTTGCTGCATTAAAGATAAAATGGTTCAGCTTCTGTTTTTGCGCAGGCGCAGTGAGGGGTTTAGGGCAATCGTTCGTAGCTCTGCTTCAACAGTGCGATATAGTCACGAGGAGTGACCAAAATTTCTGACGTGCCAGAAATTCATCCGACCATCCGATTGTGAGAGGTTTATCGCCTCTCGTTTTCCTCTGTACACTGCACGAACACTGCACGACAAAGCTGAAAATCGGCCCGACCCAAAAAAGAGTCCGAATTCGGCTCAAAATCGGACGAAAATCACACAGTGTATGTCCGCCTTTAGAGTTTCTCCTCTGCTTTTATGTTCCTCCACTCCTAAGCAGGCACAGCTGGGGACAATCAGCTGCCTGCCAGAGGTCCTGTTTACACCTGGTATTAAGATGCGTTTTGGTCGAGCGGATCACAAGTAGACGAGGGAGACACATATCCATTTACACCTGGTATTTTAATCAGTCTCTTTTGTCCTCTTTCAACCACTTCTGTTCTTATTTCTTCGAGGGCAGGGTCTATGAGCGGGTAAATGAATGGGCTTTTTCAGATCTTTCCATCTAAAGGAAATAATACAATTTACATATAAACACGACTGAAGAAAACAAAAAACAAAAAACACCTGTTTACACCTGTATTTAGTGTCGTCCACCAAAACGCATCTTAATACCAGGTTTAAACAGGGCCAGAGAAAATGAGTGGGAGGAGCCAAAGAAGACCAGAAAAAAAAAGAAAAAAGAAAAAAAAACGGAAAAACACACCATAGCACAGTTCTTTAACAACAACGATACTGCTGACAAAGTCAATAACTCACCCATAACAATAATTAAAGGTTAACACTTGAGAATACTGTTCCGTCATTAATGAATAACAACACAGGAACAAATGAGTAGCGCATTATTAACACTAACTACTATTAACTAACAAGAAACTCTGATTAACAAATTAATAAGTATTAGAGCTCAGTTAAATGTGGTAGTTCACTATTAGCTAATCAATTACTACTATTTTTCATACCTCCCCTAGAACTACAAAGAACTATTTACAAGTTCTTAATTAATGAGAATGGTGCATGATGTATAATTAATTCTGAAGTGAAGACCGTGGTAACCCACTGGTAATGACTCAAGTGTTACCAAATCCTTCTTTTGTAAGTATTTGGATAGTAAACCATAGTGGGGTGAGGGGTGCTATAGTGACTGGGGTCTACTGTCATGTAGAGATGAGCAATTTGTTGTTTGTGTTGTGGATATTTAATAAAAAAGTTTGCATTAACTATTGGCTTTACATCATCAAGTCAGCTGTCACTTTACTTTGGCTCGAGGTCCTGTGCGGTTGCAGACTTGGCTCAGCCCTTGCGACAGCTCTGCTTGAGTCATTACTATCCAATACTTTACAAAAACATCAAAAGCTCATTACTAGAGAGTTATCATGTTTTTCACTTTAGAATACTGATCCAAATAATTATGGATGCCCCGAAATTTCGGCCGCCGAAAATTATCGGTAGAAAATGGCATTTTATTTTTTTAGGCCGAAAGAGAAACAAGTAATAAAAACTCAGTGAGTGTTTTAGCGCAATTTTCTGACGTCATGGGATCACAACACTAAGAGATAGTAAATCTTTTCCTGGATTTTTTTTGGGCGTTCCCGAGATTAGACCTTCCTTAACATAATGCCGAAAACCTGAAGTCTCTAGGTGGTCTGGTTGAGGAGTAGATAGAAGTGCAAGATTGGTGCGCACAGACAGAACAGAAATCACGAGTTAACAATCGCAATTTTGTCCGGTGGAAAATTGCGCTAAAAAGGCAGAAAATATGCCGCCCCGCCCCACAGCATGTTTTGTAACTTTGCTAGCAGCTCTGCTTCTGATGATGCACAACTTGGAAGCGACTGCTCAGGCTGCGTCCCAATTCGCCTACTTATACTACGCCCTAAAAGTATGTACTCTTTTTGTGAAGAACTGTGTATACTTTGAGTGTGTAGCAAAAAAAGTAGGCAAGCTTTGAGACATACTACTTCGTCAGTAAAATTATTGAATTTAATAAATAAGTCTAATAATAATAATACAATTATACAAAAAAAAATTTGTAGAATTTTTGGTTTCGGCCCAAAATGTTTATTACTACTGTAAATCAAATCAAATTTGATTATTTAATAAATGTAAATTTAATTTAAATTAAATTGTTCTGGCTACAGATCAACTCAAAACTTGTGAAGTAAAAAAAATAATAATAATGATAGTTTCAGTTTCCCAGAAAATAGCTCAAACAACCGATACACAAAATGAATGCCTTCCTATACCCGCAATAACATAGAATGACACACATTCACAGATTGAAGGGTTTCAGTCAAAAATTGTTATTTAGGAAAACATTTTACACCAAAAAAAAACAGTTACACGAAGTTAAATTTTCACACAGAGTTTGTATTTTTTTCTTTGCCTCACATGACAAATGAATTAATGAAAACAAACAGTAAGGAGATTGCTGCTCAAGTTCAGTTCAAGTTAGATTTCACCCAACAACAACAAAAAGAGAGTTCTTGATTCACCAATGTCTTAAAGTTATTATTTTTTTCAAACTCAGTTTTTCGTGTTCAATTTCAACCATAAGAAAGAAGGGTTAAAAAAAAAAAAAGAAAGAAAGAAAAATAAATAATCAAACAAGTGTTTTGTGTGTGTGCGTGTGTGTGTGTGCGTGTGTGTGTGCGTGTGTGCGTGTGTGTGTGTGTGTGTGTGTGTGTGTGTGTGTGTGTGTGTGTGTGTGTGTGTGTGTGTGTGTGTTGACTGCATGTAGCAGTCTGTGTAGCGGCCGCAAATTCAGGGCGGGGGAAAGAGTTTGGACACTTGGTGTGGGGTTAAAAGACGATGGACATCAAGACTAATCCCTGAGGCAGGCGAACCATAGTCCCCTGCTCACTCCAAAGTCCCACTTGAATTCAAGGGCTCTGCTGTCTGCCCTTCTAAGGGAGTAGGGCATAGTGATGTTCACAAGCAATAAGCACGTCCCAGCCAGGTTCGTCACTTATTTGGTTCCCCTGGAAACATTTCCGCTGTGGTCTGTGTTATTTGCAGCGCTTTTCTGTATTTGGTTGTGTTGTGAGTATTTGGAGCACACGTGTGTTGTGAAACTGATGAAGATGTTTTCTTAATTTGCGGGTGTTTTTTTCTATTTGCATGTGTTTTCTTTAGTTGCTGCGCGTTGAGCTCTCTCAGCCACCGTAGACAATGAGCAATTTAAACTTACAGAGCAGGCACAGGCAAAGTCAGTTTCAGGATAACTGCCTCGATGTGTCTTTTTATTAAGCTATAAATATTGTAATGTATTTAAAGGTTTTACATAAAAGTGTTTAATCGATTGAAGAGTTCAAATCAAGTGTTCAATTGGCTTTAGATTTATAAATGGTGTGTTTTGATTGTCAACAATTTTATAGCCTATTATCTAAATGTAACCCACTGAATAGGAGTGGGCTAATAACTGGCCACAGAGTATAGTGAAAGCTTTATCGCTTGTACAAGCAGTTTTATTACAGGTCACAAATACCAAATTGTGCATGAAGCAATAAATGTCTGAAACACTAATACAGGTCTCATTCAGAGAGAAAGAGAGAAACAAAACAAATTTATGACAGACCGCAGGGCTCCAACAGGGCACAACCATAGGTGTGGAGACAAATATACAACCACTACTTGCAATTCACATTCCAAATGCAGCACAGAATTCACGGCACTCAAAAGGAAGAACAAATCACCAGGAACCAAAGAAGAATCCCCATCACCTCACCAGTGCCAGTCTCACCCTTGGAGGAGACCCTGCGGCTGCCTCGGAATCAGGACTAAAGAAGAAGAAAAGAAAGAAAAACAGAATCAATCAAAAATCATTGATATACTATGCCCACAGAAAACTGAGGTAATTCACCACAAAATAAAAGATAGCAACAATAGTAGTGCTAATTCTGCAAAAAAATAAAAACCCATTATAAATACCTTGAATAAACATTTACATTAATAAATTATTTAAACTAGTCACATACCTTTAAAATAACTGGATTTAAGAAAGAGAGGAATTAACAATCAACCGGATAGTTCTTCTTTAAAAGAGACATACAAAACACATTTTTATGAAAACAACCATCTTTATAAATCTAAATAAGTAAGAGACTTGACAATACTTGTGACCCCTAAGTATACTGTAATTTGCTCACAAATCATTCAATACTCTGAAGGCTGTCACCAGGCAGATCACCATTAATACACACGGGGATCTGAAACGCAACAACAAAATAAGACTGCATTCTTTCTTCACATAAACCCATTACCTCAATGATAAAAACTCATACATGGAGCTACCTCAAGCCCACATTTTAATTACGTGAAGGAGACCTAGACACACAAACAATTCTAAGCATGAGCAGCATACAACAATTTACATAGAAGTCTCTTTGCTTAAACAGGAATAGCCCTCTCGATTAAAATGCATCCATTAAAATTACTATTAAAACACAACTGTGCATAAATTACCTGATGCTAGCTAACGCTTGTTTGCAGAATCAATGAATGAATGAGACGAGTGTGCGCTACACTACTGTGCGTCTATTTATAGTACGTGCAGACGTAATACACTACTCCACAGACTTATGGGAAGTGTAGTCCATAACTCATAGGTCACCCTGTTATGATAAGAGTCATGATAAACCTTTTCATTATTTGATCGGACACGTTGGGCAGCAGCAGCTTGCAGGTGGGCTCTAGCACATTTGTTCCAAATTCTCTCTATGTTGTACTATCCAAGGTTCTCCAGTAGGATCAAGATTATTCTGCCCCAAAATGAAATCAATTGCCAACTGAGGCTCCTCTCCAAACATAAGAACATATGGAGAATAACCGGTAGACTGATGTTCTGTAGTGTTGTAATCAAACACAACTTCTGGCCAATAATACTTCTTTTCAGCAGGAAGGGTTCACAATAAGTCATGCATTGTCCTATTGAATCTCTCGCAGTGACCATTTCCTTGGGGCCTATATGGTATTGTATGAGTTTTGACAATGCAATTAATTTGACACAATTCCTGGATAATTCTGCCCTCAAAACATCGACCTTGGTCAGAGTAAATTTACCTTGGCAACCCAAACAAATAAAACCGACGCTGAACCAATACTCGTGCCACGGTCTGCACTGTCTGATCTTTTGTTGGTATTGCTTGGGTAAACTTTGAAAGGCATCCGTCATGACCAAAACATTTTCATCATCCATTGGATGATGATTCCAATAATGTGAAGTCAATGGCCAGAATGTCTAATGGCCTTTCTGCTCTGAGATGACCCATAAAGTTCGAACTTCCTTTGCTATAGTACTGTTACATGACGTCCTAGTGTTGTGTGGGTGTGTTTTATTTTTCTCTCTCCCCGCTTCTCTTGATACTTTCTTCTTAGGGACCCGTGATTGGTTCAGTATTCTGTCAATCTTCATCAGCCGCTGATGTCATCCATCCTGTATATCGCCAATGGGAAAAGACCACCTCAGAAAAAAAGAGCATGCCAGACCTCTCTCTTGCCACCAAGCTGCTTTGTGTTGATTTCTGTTATTTGCCCAAATTATCCTATTTATTGTTGTATACCCTTTTGTTTGTGTTGCTTGGCTTCGAGTGTATGTTTAAAGTCATTTTTATTAGTTTCTTCCGCTTTGTATGTAACATATTTTGTAAAGTGTTCACAATGTATGTTACTAGGGCTGGAAAAGCGGACAGGAAAGAATGTCACGTGATATACACTGCAACACGTAGGGGGTTTCAATTTGTGTTAGTACATTACGTTAGGTGCGAGGGCCACCCCATGTGCTTTTGATATTTGGAGCAGTGAATATAGATCAGTTAGGGCGTCACGGATGCTGAAGACTTTTTCTTTTCTTTCTTAATTTTTCTTTAAGTTTATAGGTTATTTAAAAGTTAGACTTTGTTTGGTTTTGTTATTTTCTTTTCTTTGTTGCCACCCGCATCCCCTCTTCCTCCCTGTGGTAGTATCGTTCGTCTTACGAAATACTGTAAATACTGTACATATATTTACATTCTTCACGTATGTTTTTTGTTTCACTCTTACCTATATTATCTTTTGTACTTAATAAATGTATCCGCTTGTTGCATGGTACTTATCTGGACTTGTGGTTTTTTGTACAGCACATTCGTTTTTTTTTTTATATCAATTTTAAATGTTAGACCCCTGTATGCCTAGACTATCTTGGGGGTCGTCCGGGATAAAAAACACCCATCCCAAGACACTGAAGAGGATATATATATATATATATATATATATATATATATATATATATATATATATATATATATAACTTGTTTTGGTGGCAAAGCGACCTTGATTTCCATGTATTGGATTGTGCTAGACGCGGTTTTGCTGGGAGATGCGTGGTATTGTGCTGACTGTGGTTTACCTGGTAACATTAGTAAACATGGCCTTGTTTGATTTACATCGTCGTTTATTGATCATCCATCCATAGCAGTTTGATAGTTGCAGAAAGATGATTTACTGAAGATTGTTTACCATTATACAATCTGTGGTTAGGCAAGCTCTTAAGAAAAATATTAAGAGTGCTATCTTTGCAGAAAGATGATTTACTGAGGATTGTTTACCATTATACAATTTCTGTGGTTAGGCAAGCTCTTAAGAAAAATATTAAGAGTGCTATCTTCGAAAGGTTGGTTGAGTTAAACATATTTTTGATGCCTGGCGTTGAGGCTGGAGAGACGGGCACTTGGTGCTGGTGTGCAGGCTTCTAGTGTCGGGGTGTCGGACGAAGAGCAAAGCGAGACAGCTGCCGAGGTTGACACGGAGTCCGACTTGAACTAGAGGCATTAAAAGCGGCCCCTGGATCGTCTGTGCGGCCCACCGGTGCTGAGGCTTCCGTTGCGGCTCCGATGGTAGATCCATCCTCAACAATCTTCGATGTTAGCAAGCATAGTGCTTTAGTGCCTCCATTTAGGAAAACAGAGGTAGATACATGTTTTAGCGCTTTCAAGCGTATTGCATCTTCCCTCCGTTGGCCGAAAGATGTGTGGTCCCTTTTACTTCAGTGTAAACTGATTGGCAAGGCTCAGGAGGTTTGTTCGACACTTTCCTTAGAAGAAAGCTTGAAATATGACACAGTTAAATCTGCCATTCTCCATGCTTATGAGCTGGTACCTGAAGCATACAGACAGCGGTTTAGAAATCACAAAAACCTCCCCAGTCAGACCTTTGTTGAGTTTTTCTAAACAATGTTTGAGTTACAATTCTTATCATTTGACGTCTGATTTCACGTACCAATTCAGACGGGATCTCTGTGTTTATGATAGATGCACACGGTTTATGTTTTGTTTGTTTGGGAGTGGAGCGGAACATGCACGGTCAACTCTACAGGGGTCTGACTGTGTTCACTCTTAAAATGTCCCGACGTGTAAAGGAAAGATGCACTATTGGGCATTTTAGCTCCATCCATGTTGACTATCTTCTTGAAGGAAGAAAGTCTTATGCAATAAAGAATCTTGTGTCTCAGATCTTGCCTGAACCACACAAGGAGTCTGACCAGGTGCATGAGCCGGCAAAAACGTGCATTTTTGAGAGAGTGTTAGGGATGTACAAGGGAATGGAGGAAAGCCCCACCCACAACCTTGCCGCTGTGGATGTGACTGACGTGGCCTTTAGAAATTATGCTGAGGATTTGATGGAGGTATTTGAGAGGGTAAATTACTATTTTCTCCTGCCTCCACTGGTCCCGTCCAGCATTTTTCTGTCTCTCTGCTGGTTCCGCCCAGCCCCATGTCATCTGTGATCCCTCTCAGCCTCCCTCTCTCACCTCCTCTGACAGGCCAGTTCCTCAGCCCCGCCTCCACTGCTTCCCTTTAACCCCTCTGCATCTCCTACCCCATTCTGGGTGGATCTGCCTTGGAGTTTCAGGTCACCAGCTCCACCCAGTATGAAGGATCCCTTGGCTCCATCTCCAGCCTCAGGATCCATCGCTCCACTTCGGACTGTTGACCCATCGTCTCTGGCTTGACTCCTCCCTCCCTCTGCTCCACCGGAAAACAAGGTCCCACTGGCTCCGCTTTGGTCAGATGTCATCCTGCCTACACCTTCAGCTCCGTCTGGCTCTGCCTTCGTCCTCGGTCCCGCCGGCTTCACCTCAGTCCTCTGGTTCCCTGGTTCCGCCTCGGACACTTGTCGCCGCAGCTCCACCTTGGTCTCCAGTGACATCGACATTGAGTGGACTGATGGCTGGTAAACTCAATCAAATGAGATACAATTTGTATTTATTTTTTGGGAAAGGAGAAAAAAAAATCACACATACATGAAAATAATCACTCAAATACATGAATTAAGTGAATGTTACTCCCAAAACTTTGCAGCGTGTAGGCCTAAGTGGCAACTGGTCAATTCATTCAAATTCTAAAACTATGCATTGCCTCAAAAGCACACAAAGAGCAGTCGCAATGATGCAATTTCATGAAGTTTTGTTATAATCAATGAAGCTGTCTACACTGCACAATTAATCACTTAGAGTGAGTGTAGAACTCAGCACTGGACTAAAACTGTATGTCTGAGTGAACTGAGTGAATTCTAACATAAACAGCTCTGATTGGCCATTGCATTCAAGTAATAAACAGACATCTCTGTGACTGGCTACATTGCTCAAAAACACGTTGTAAATAGAAAACTTTGATGTTATCCAGAGGAACAGATATGCACAGGATCGTTTGCCAAATCGCCAAAATGCTATTAATACAGAGAGAAACGTAGACCAGCAGTTAGGCCATCCTTAAAAATATTCTTGTTTGCCGTAACCTGACCGACCCTGTCAATTTATGACTGACCCAATTATTATTATTTTTTTCCTTTTAGTCCAACCGACTTGCCGGCTGTAAACTTGTGTTAAGACCAACCGATTTTTTTTTTTTTTTTACTCTTCAAACAACTAATAAAAATGCAATCAAATAATATTAATTATATTTTAGTAAGTATTGTGAATATAAATTGCCTTGGCCTACATACAAATGTAGGCTACGTTCTTTCTTTTAAATAAAAACACATGGCATCATCTATGATTATGTTTACACCATTGGTTTACGCATGTCACACTATGGCCTGTACGTTCGCTTCATTTCATTAACTGTCTGTGGTTCGCGCTTGGTAATTATGGCTGCGGCTGCAGTAAATAAAATGTTTGCGGTCACCGTTCAAAGTCATACGTGTTCGGGCACCATAATACATCTAAAAAATTCATTAAAACATCTCGACACTGCTTTAACTTGGCAGGAAGTTCTGGAAAAACTGTGCCCAGATCTTTTCCCATCCCTTCTCCCCTCTAGTCTAACGGTGACCGTGTTAACTGACCTGAAGGAAACCACTAAAATGTTAAACTCAAACTATTGAGGACGTGCAACAATTTGACCCTGAATCAAAGTGGTTTCTTTTAAATTGCAATTTCAAAGTGAGCCACCACCACCACCCAACAACATAAGGAATGCATTTTCCATCATGACGAGGCAGGCGAAGACCCCAAAGGAACCGGTCCTTCGCTCCTGCAGTAATGGTGAGTTCGCATTCTTGACCACTAGCAGAGCAGGCTTTTTGATTTGGAGCTACAGTAGCATGGAGCCCTCAACCATGACCAGCAACAGAAAGGGTCATTGACAATGTTGAGATACCAGAGATTGTTGACGACTCCTTCTATAGGGGTCAGGTAACTGTGCTTCTGAAGGACTCCGTATTCCAGCCGAGCAGTGCCTTCCGGCACGCAACAGAGATGATGAGGCTTCTGAGAGATGACATGGACAAGGTGAAGCCCTTCTTGATCATTTATTCCGACGGAGGGCCTGACCACAGGGTTACCTATGAAGGTGTAAAACTGTCCCTGGCTGCTGTTTTCAGGGCGCTAGACTTGGACATTCTTGTAGCTGGGCGAATCCAGTGGAGCGAATCATGTCTGTTCTAAACCTTGCCTTCCAAAACATTGCTCTGTCCAGACAGGAACGCTCAGCCGAAGTTAAACAGGTGTTGAGAAGCTGTGGTGAGATGCAGGATATTCGAAAGAAAGCCAATATGGTGGAGAAGCTCAGAGATGAATGGAGTGGATCTGTCAAATCTATGAAAGATTTACTGGAAGAGCGCATCACTCGTGTTCAGCTGAAAGGAAGGTCATTCACTGTTCTGGAACCAATATCTGATTTTGCAATCCATCAGGAATAGGCTGATATTATTGGCAAAATTGATGCTTCAATAGAGATCGGCAAGTACCACAAGAAAGACCTTGCAAATAAGGAAAACTACAAAACCTTCATGGCCAAACATTGCAGGAAGAGAAATTACATTGTGCAATTTTGCAACTGTGATGATCGTGCTTGTTGTAAGCCCTTGAGAAGCAGTGTTGAGGGAGACCTACCAGCTTGGATACCAGATCATCTGCTTTCAGAAGATGGAGCCCACTTTCAGTCTTTTGATTCCTTGTTTGGACAAGAAACATCTGAAAAAGACATGCCAAGTAAGGAAGCAAGGAAACTCTGACATCTGTCGCAGAAACACAACAGGTATGCATTTAAAGCAGGGGTGGGGAACGTCCGGCCCCCGGGCCGTAACCGGCCCGCAAAAGAGTTTGATGCGGCCCGCGAGTCAATTCCTCCCAAAAAAAAAAAAAAAAAAATCAGAAACAAAAATCTCAGCAATTACTTTTCCTGTGATAGAAAACACAAAATAGACAAAGTGGCAAGCAGCACGAGTCCACGAGCCGTGAGAGCAGGGCGTGGCCAGTAGCGCGAGTGTTAATGAGTCACCTGAGTTCAAGTTCAAGCACCGGTTTCAAGTTTCTCACGGATGAACTTCGGGGGCGCGCGCGCCGCACCGGTTTAAAAAAAATAACGCAGTCAGCACCGCCGCACAGTCTTCTGTCAGACCAGATGTTGTCAGGCTATATGTCAGTAAAACTCAGAAAAACTAACTTACTTACGTCGTGCCAGCTGTTTGCTCGCGGCGCGCACTCTTCAATCACGCAAATGCGGCGCGCCCTGTATCACGCAAAATAAACTAGCATGTAACGTCGTGTTCTGTCGTCAATTAAAGCAACAACATGGAACTTTTCCTCTGCGGTCACCCTACAGGTTGGAAGCGGAATTGTCCATTACCGCTGTCGTAAAATGATTTACGGTTACTGTATATGAAGCATGCAGGTTTTTTTCATATGGGCAATGATAATATTATTAATCTTCCCCCTTTCATAATTTATACATGTTTAGTAGACTAAACATTTTAACTCAAACATTTGCGATTTGCATGTCGATTGCAATGCTCAAATCTGAACGAGAATGATAGCGATAGCATCCTAACCATCTAAAACTACCATGTTAGTGTTTACTAGCTACCAGATTGATAATTCGCTCATCTACTAGCTGATTCATGAAGATAAATAAATGGAGGACCAGATAGTTTCCGTAACGTAGCCAGGCAGACAACAGATTAGAAAAACTAAAGATAGTATGCAAGCAATTTACAGTTAATGTTACTTACTAGTTCAACAGCATGATGGCCAAGTCAGCATCGGTCTGGTAACTCTCCTCCTCCATAAGCTAACGCCAGCGAGCAAACGCTCGACCAATATTGATCCTCGTCCTGCCTTTCAGTTTATCACTCTTCCTTTTCCTCTTCCGACTCTACTCCGACAAAACCTTGGACTTCTTACGTTTCGCTGCTGCTTCAGCCATGACGAAAACAGACGTACGAAAACAAACGCGCTGGTTGGCCACATTTGAGGAAGTGGTGGGCAAAGTGACGTATGCCGTAAAGCAGTCGAATTTTGTAGTTCTTTTTGAGCGCTGGTTACTACCCGCACCCCGAAGTTACATAGTGCCAGTAAAAGCGATACAGACCCCGTCAGGCTCTGGCAGACGTCTCATTCAACCTATTGTAAGTCGATGTACTATCACCAGGGTCTTGGAAATATATTATGAAGGTTGAAAAGTTACATGTTGTTACTTTAAGTATTGAAATAACCAAAAGAGAGTTTTGACGCAGCTTTAATCTCAATGTCGGGGCTTTTGTATTTCTTTGTAGGCTACATAAATGTTACACATTTTGGCGTAGCCCTACTCAATTTTCATTATTAATATTCTAACATTTTATCAATATTGCAAAGTCATCAAAACTGACTAAATATTTTGTGACCAAAAATGTGAAAAATAGGCCTACATCTAGCCTAAATGATCGTTCATGACATTCTTTTAACTATAAGCAACCCAATTTGTCTAGATCTGTATTATTTCCTTTGAATAATGTGCTTAAATATTGCTGCGCAGTCGTGTGATTTAGTCTGCTTGATTAACATTATTACAATGTATTCTTATTTAACTCTGATATGTAGCTTATATATAAGGTCCTCGAATATGTTCGAATATTTCACCAGCATCAGCCTTTTCACAGTTTCTATCACTCCGCTTGTCTGTGTTTGCACAACTTGCATCATTAAGCCAGTAGGTGGTGACAAGTGTCTTTATGAGTGAACAATTGAAATTTAATTGAACTGATTTAATAGTGCCAAAAACATTGATTAACTCAAGAAAGAAACAAGTTGCTGAAACCAATCTTTAATGCTAAAAAGTTTACATCTATGCAAAATAATCCTTGAAAGATTTCTCATTTAAGGCCATTCCTGTTTGGAATATGTGATTGTGTATTGTCAACAATAAGCAGAAACATTCTGCATTTCCATTTTATAGTGTGGATCATTAATTCATTTCAACATTTATCCTCATTCTCATGTTTAAGAATCTGTTATCTGCTTGACAAATAATTTATGCTACTGCCCACTGACATGCTTTTAAAGCTATTGTTATCAAAAAATGTTGGCCTTCAAACATCTTAAAATGTAGGTCTGAGAAATCAAAATTTTCTCGGGGGGGCATGCCCCCCAACCCCCCTAACTACCTCACCTTTGAATGTGTGTGTCTGTGTGCTAATATGGGCTGGTGTGGCTACAGTGCCAGGACTGAATTTTTTTAACCAGTCTGCCCCCTGCATATAGGCCTAAAATATACATTATTCTCTGTATCGAATCATGTTATCTTGTTACCCATATATATATATCCACCTCCCTAAAGTACACTCCACAATACTGTTAGTCGCAACACGGTGAGACTCATTAAAATCTGCTACAGGGGTGAACAGATGCGGCCTCAGTGGATATCCACTGTCCCCAAGCTGCCTCCACTGTCCCTGTGGATTTTGGCTCTCTTGACCCACAGATGAGTTAGTCAAGATAAAAGGAGTAATGCGTGCTTCCAGGCCACCTAGCCACAATGTCTGTGATCAAACACTTATGGTCACAGATCACTTGGCAGTTGATTGCTGCATAACCTTTGCAGCATATTGTGGTGGTCAAGGCCAAGAACAGACAGGACAGGTAGTGAACTGGTAAGAAAATGTATTTACTCCAAACAAAAAGGACCTAAAATAATATACAGGGGCAGATATAACAAAAGGCATCTTCAAACAAAGTCTATTCAAAAAGATGGAAATGAACTGAAACTAACTAAATTAAACCGGACTAAAAATAAATAAATCTCCCCTGTCAATAAAGTAACAACAAAACAAAAAAACACTCAGGTCAGCAGCTCAAATGTAACTGTGGCTGGACCACTCTGACTAACTCTATTCTCCTCAACACTGCTATAAATACCTAGTTAGCCTCTACCAAACCAATAATAAAGGTAAATATCAAATAATTACTTTCCCAAATAAACCACAATCAATAATAATATTTACAACACAATATACACTTTCTCCTAACTAACATAATAGAATCAACTACTTAAGCACAATATAACAACAAACAAAACAAAAAGATAAACTGAACAAAATAAATTAAAGGATCCCCCTCCAAATCAGATCATGATGGTACAGTTCAATTTCCTCTGGAACAGCACAAATTGGGAGACTGAAGCACCGCCTCTCCCTTTGTCTGCTGCCACATAGAATGCGGTGGGCAAAAAATGTGAGGTGGGCTACGCACCCGTCACACATATATACAGTGTATGTCAGTGGGGATTTCTTTAAGACTGCAAGGGAAGCTCGGCTTCCCCTATAATGTCAAAAAATTAATGGTCAAATATGTACTATTGTGTTAACATTTTATTGACTAAAAATGCGTTAGAAAACGTTCATTCAGAATCAGCTACATACAGCAGGTCGGCTGACTCGATTTCCTTCTCAAACATTCCCGTAGCGTCACAGTGCATTTCCCTGTTGAAGCCCAGCGTCCACTGACTTCAATGGGGCTGCTTTGAACAGTTTTTTTCAGTGCTTCGAAACTAGACAGTCATTGGATAAATGCTGCGATTATGTCCCGCCCACGGACGCTCAGCGTCTCTGGGAGTGAATGAGGAGTGGGCTGGCCTGGACTCCGGGCTTCTGCGTGATGATTGGAGGGTCTGTCGAAAGGCTGCATCTCCTTTTGATTGACAGCGATTTCATACAATAAAAAGTCGCTGATGCTGAAGCTATTCGAGCTCAGTCCCATCGCGGATTTTTCAAGTGTAGTCGAAAGACAAACTATTTTCATAATACATTTCACACAATTATACATTTATACCTTTATTATTGTTACAAAACAGGGGTCAGAGACACAAGAGTAATCCACGGAACAGGCAAGGAATCCAAAAAACCAAGAGACGTGAAAACCAGGGGGTGAACCAGGCTATATGGGGTGAACTAAACAAGATAATGAGATACAGGTGAATGTGATAATGAGTGCTGATGAGTCCAGGCAGAGAATGATGGGAGATGTAGTCTGTTAGTGAACATGATAGTCTGGTGTGGAGTGCCCTCTGGTGGCTCTCAAGGGCACTCCAGCTGGTGACCGTTACAATTATATTATTACTTATTATATTTTTTATATTATTATTAGTAATAATTAAAAAATAATTATTAAAATAATTTAAATATATATATATATTATTATTAGTAGTAGTATTATTATACTTTATTATATTATTATTTATACCTTTATTATATTATTACATTTAACCAATTATATTTAACTCTGCTGGCCATTGAGAGGACACTGGTCAAGTCACTGGAAAAGACGACTAGTTGGTACAACAGGGTCACAGAGCATTTTCTTGAAAAGGAACGTAAAATTTACGTATAAATAAATGAATCATTTTTATGATGTAGGCCGAAAATGAGCTTCCCCTCTTTGAAAGACCAGCAGCCGCCACTGGTGTATGTATATATATATATATTGGCCATCCACAGATGGCATACTGATCGGGATTAAAGTACCATCAATCACTCCAATGACTTGAGGTATGGTGATGTGTTAAAAAAATACTCCTGTATGTCTAACATGGCCTGTCTTGATGCTGGACATTTAATGTGTTCAGCAGCAAGTGGCAGCAATGCATAGGTGACTGCTTGTACAGCTCTTTACACAGATGCCTTACTTAGTCCAAGTTCATCACCAAGTACCTGAAGGAAACTGCCTGTTGCATAAAAACTCAGAGCGGCTAAGAGTTGCACATCAGGGGACAAGGCAAAATTCCTCCTGGTAGCACGTATCATCAGCTGAGGCCCTATGACATTTAGCAGTTGGACTATTTCTCCTTGTGGCAGACGGTATCTGTCAATGACAGCCATATCATCAAGCATATCCAGAGGATTTTGATGCTGTCTGATGAAAGCATTTATAGTAAACAGTGCACTCATTGGTCGTCTTTGTCTTTCTCTTTCTCTAACTCTCAATTGAAGAACATGCTGTAGTCTAGCCATGATTTCCTCTGCAAGACTACTGAAGGAACCATATGATTAATGGTTTTCAGGCTGTGATAATATTCACATATCACACACTGTCTATCATCTATTCCACTAATTGCAGAAGGCCCTACTTGAAGAAACTGAATCCCTGATTTGAGAAATTGTATTGATTAGCTCTTCCCTTAATTTATTCTCTGATTGTAAGGTTCATAATGTCCAACGGTTGTGCTTTTATAAATGTATACATATATACCATTTATACAATGCTGGTAAAACATCTGTGCAATAAGCATTTAATTTAAACGCCAGGGAATGCCTCAAAGTCAGCAAAAGCCAAGAGATAAGGCTGGCAAAAAGTAGCAAATTAAATGCTGTAGTGGTGACCATGTTAAATGTTTCTATCACTTATTACAGTATATATACTTTATAAGTGATATATATATATATATATATATATATATACACGTTACCACGTTACACCCCAGCAGAAGAGCTGGCCCTTGGGTTAAATGTGAACCAACCCATCGTGAAGGGCATTCCTGGGTTCAGCTCTTCCTTAGACCTACAGCCAGGGACCAGTAGCAGCAACTCCTTCATTACTGGAAAATGAGCTTTAAATTCTCTTAGTACACTGTAAAATAATTTGTTGCTGCATTAAATTAAGAAGGCCTATAATCCAAATGGTTGGTCCATATCAACTGTTAAAGAGTAGTGATTAATTGCTTTAACTTATGAAAGTGAACACTGCATGTAGGCTAGTTAATGTAAAAATATGTTGCCATTAGTTATTGAACACATTTTTTTCCAGTGTACTTGTGTATTGAAATTGTGTTTTCCTCTTTTGTGCAGTTTTACACAATACACCAACAATTTTACTTGTTCCTAAGCAAGTGGTGGCTGAAGCATGTGCAGTAAGTGGACTTTTTCTATCTTTGCATAAAAAAGGAAAGCATTGCAACACTTTGTAATACCCATTTGTTTCCAATGCACAGGACTGTGAGGAAACCCTCTCAGATGACTGTCCTTTGGAGAAAGTATCTGGAAGTGCATAACTTCTCTTGATTTACACGTGTGTACCTATTATTTCTGACTGCAATATTAGTTACAGGAGTCCACATCTATACAGAAAGGCCAACAGAAGAGTCTGCATATAGAAGTGATACAGAGGTTGGCAGTGTTGTACTTTTCCTTTTTATTTTTGTTGCATGAGGCAAGTGTTGACAGGTTTTTTCCCCTTTTCCCCCCACAAATGACGCAGGGTGATATCAATTCCCTATATAATAGGAGTCTTCAACAGACATAGAGTATTTAAAAAAAAGAAAAAAAAAATAAGATACTTGAAATTTGAAAAAAAAAAAAAAAAGAAAAAAAAAAAGACTACTGGCACTAGAGATATTTGCTTCAAAGGAACTTCAGAGTAAGTGCTAATACATCATTTTACACAGAGTACTATTGCTAACCTTGCATAATATCTCTAATTGCAGGCAAAAGATGACTTGATCACTGGCTTTTCTTTACAAAGAATAATTGAATGAATATTTCATAGAATATTTGTCTTGTCTTTTATTAAACATTTAATGAATTTCAAAAATGGTGTTCTACAATTCTGTCCCATGCAGCTCTGCCACTAGGTTGGTCCAAGTGCACTGGCTGGACCTCCACCACAGGGCTCCTCTCCTTTCTGATGTGGCACAGTTGTGTAACATGGCACATGTTACAATAGTGTCACAGGCACTGATCTATATAGAATGACATTATATAGATCAGTGGTCACAGGCCCTGTCAGGTACAACCCTCAGACTTTTCACACACTGAAATCTTCCCTTTAGGTACCCAAGGTCAATTTTTTGTGCCCTTGTCCTGGCTATAGGGCTGCATTGTAACGGGTTTGTGGTACCCTGGATACTTTCCTTATATATATATATATATATATATATATATATATATATATATATATATATATATATATATAATATTACTAATCTGGAATATTAAGAATTGTAATAGTAACTTACCCTGCACATTTACACCGTGAATCCAATTTCTGTTCACAAAATCCCCTACATTGAGGCCTTGATGGGGATGTGTGTGCAGTCTATGGCACCAATCACGTTAGTGAAGCCTGAGGGACACATACTGTAATGCTGCGTTCACACCGCACACGAATTGAGCGTCAAATTCGCGTCTAGTTGGACGCTTGAACATTTTGAATCCATTCACGCATCCAAAGCAAGCGTTTGAAGCAAAATTGACGCGCGTCCAATGCGAAATCCATTTCTTGTGGGAGGGGCAAGTGCTAGGCGGTTGTCTGTTTGCAAGATGGCTAATGTTGATCAAGCATTCATCGAGAGAGTCGATGGAAATCACTCGTGCTAGACGCTCTGTTCGCATTTGGTGTGAACACAGCATAATTGGCAAGGTCATGATTACAATCTTCATTAAAAATTATAATGTACCTGCACTGACAAAAAAGTCAAGTCAAGTCAAGTCATCTTCATTTATATAGCACTTTTAACAATGTAGATTGTCTCAAAGCAGCTTTACAGAGATAAATGTATAATTTAACGTAAGATTGTTTTGGCTTTATAGCGGTTCTTTAATAAAGTTATTTTCCAGCTAAAGTTAGTTTTGATTGATTCGCTTCCGTCGCAACGATAATTTGTTTTTAAATTAGGGCTGCCAAGACGACACCATTCTCTCTACACAGACTTTAAACGCGAACCTGTGAGAAACGCTGATGGCGTTCAGATGCGCATTAAGAACGGGTTCTATAGTTATGTGCGTTGATGTGTGCAGGTTTGGAATTCCCTAAAAACCAAGCCTAAACAAATTACTGGTGTTTCCTTACAGTTTTGATTCAGAATTTTATTTTATTTTATTAATTCGGGGTAGATACGCAAATTGAGTTTTCCCGACGACGCTTTATTTGTAGAGTGGGAAAGGGATCCTCCATAGGGAGAGACTAGTTGGCACTTCAGCACTGCATTGACATCGGGTCCAGGCGAAGGTCCTTCATCAGATCTGGATACGGCCGGGATCCGGCAGGCTGCGGGAAAACCTTGGGATAAACAAAGACACTAAAATTAGCGTAGATGCCATTCTTCTCATGATGTAACAAGTACATCAGGATTTATGGGAAGTGTTCCCGGTTCCAGCTGACCTAATCTATGCAGCCTAATATTGAATTATAGAAGTCTATAATGTATTATGTGAACGCTATGTCAAAGAGATGTGTCTTTAATCTAGATTTAAACTGACAGAGTGTGTCTGCTTCCCGGACAATGGTAGGAAGGCTGTTCCAAAGTTTTGGTGCTAAATAGGAAAAGGATCTACCGCCAGCAGTTGATTTTGATATTCTAGGTATTATCAACTGGCCGGAATTTTGAGATCGCAATAGACGTGAAGGAGTATAATGCGTTAAGAGCTCGCTCAAGTGCTCGCTCAAAAAACAACAACCTTGTAAGGCTTTTACAACCTTGGGTCTTAAGTGGCTTGGAAATATCACAAAACCCCCTAAAAACTGCTTGAGCGCCAGGTAAACTTTGCGAATGGCACAACAGGCAACACTTTTCACCAAGTTCTCTGCATCTCCAATAGTGTAAAGGATTGCGTAAAGTGCCACTCGCAAAGAAGTTTGTGCTGTTGTTAAAGCCCGAGTCGAACATTAAATATGTACCAACAAATTAATGATGTAAATGACACTCTCACGAGTCACGAGAAAACGATATTTCTCAAAGTACACTATCGTGCTGCACTAAAGGACTTCTCCTATCACCTCCGCTTATAAAGCCGCAATCTAATCTTGTTTACATGAAATAAGCCAGCTCCCAAGCAGGTTTAAGCTTACAGACCTGTTGCTATGACAGCAAGTCCAGGATGATTGTCGAAGAACCAAACAACAATCTAGCCTGGAAATCCAGACCTAAATCTGAAAGATTAATGGTCTGGCATCGAGTAATGAAAATCGCCCAGCTTGAGGGGCGGCACCAAGCATGCATTTGAAAATCTCACTGCACGCAATTGGATAACACTACGACCAATCACAACAAGCCCCATACGGCGTATGCTTAGCTACCAGTGGAGCTAACTGGTAGATTAGACTCTTGCCGTATCCGGTCGGCAAAACAGCAAAAACCCACTTCTTGCAAAGGAACGATTCGATCCGCCTTCTGTTCCTCTTTTAGATAAAAAGCCAAGTCTAACTCGTTCATTGTAGTGGCCAAAGTCGTTTTAAACAACTGGTGTTCATCCATAGCCATCTTGTAGAGTAACTCGCTTGAGCAAATTCAACTTGTGCTTTCGCGAGAACTCTGGATTTCCAGTGTAAAAACAACAATCAACAATCATCAACAATCAAATCCAGCTAAACTGAGTTAGCGACGTACGAAGAACGGACCCCAGGAAGGGAGATAGGGCCCTTTACCCCTAGACTCACGTGGGACGTAACACACAAGAGATTATTAAAACATACAATTAGTCATGATTAAACAATATTACCTGACTCATCTGGCAAGATAATTGGCACTGAAATGGAGGGCCTTGCAAATCTCATCTCCTTTCTTCTAAAGTCAGCTTCGCCTTCTTGAGTTAAATGAGCTGCTGATGAAAGTCGCTGTCCCTCTCATTGGCATCTTGAATACATTTACTGATGTCTTTTAGGGCATCTAGTTTCCTCCTCTCCAGCTGCACTAAGTCCTCACTACAACCACAGACATTCTCAAAGCGCTGAGGGGTTGTGGCTATAGTCTGAACAATTAGAGATAGAGGCTGGAGAATTGGTGGGCTGTTGGGAGGACTGGGAGATGGTAGGTGTCTGCCACTGGGAGGTGAACCTGATTGCTCCTGTGAGCATGATGGACGTGGCTCAGGTTTAGTTTCAGACACTCTTATTCCATTGAGGTCAATACCACCACAAATCCCATCTGAGGCAGTTGTGCCAAGTATTGACAGTGCCTTTTCTTCCAGTATAAGTAGGGGGGAATTATTGGGCCCACCACCTGTTTTATTAAATTGTCCTCTGCAGTGCCCTTTTCCTTTTAGCAAGGCTGGCAAAGTCCTGCCACTTCTTCCTGAACTCCTTCCCTGATCTTTTAATGCCCCTAGTTGCAGTCAGCTTTGTAGCAATATCCTTCTAGATTATTTGTTTTTGTTTATTTGTATGATTGCCCTTAAACCTGCTGAAAATAATGTTTGCATAGCTCCACCTCCTCTAAAATTACATTAACCTCCTCTTTTTGAAAAATGTCATTACTTTGTTTTTTTGGTTCTGCCATTTTGCTGGTGTATCCACCCGTAGATTTGTTTTTTATAGATTATTGGCCTCGTAGAAAATGCACATCAGGTGAAAACAATTAGGCTAAACATTTCAAAACACAAGCCTGTGCTACAATTACGAGCCATTCTACAAGGTGACATTTCAGCACTTGACAAACGGAGAGCGACTCTTAAGTAGCACTTACAGCACAGCTGTGTGTGAAATGAACACGAACGTTTGTAAAGTTGCTCGTAGAAAATGTGCTAAGTGCTAAGATGCATCGTTATTTGAAAACGCAGCCCAGTTCAGTTCTCATACAATGTTGTCAAAGCAGGCAGATCAAAAATATTAAGAAAAATAAGTGTTAATATAATTTCCCCGGATATTAAAGAGGAAACATGAATTATAAGGTCAGGGGAACGTTTGCTTGGGATCACTATAGTTCACTCTCCATCCAGACGCAGGCCGTGATAATACTGTACCTCCATTCTCTTCTTGACTTCTTGAAAAGCCACACAACATCACTTAACTGGGCTGAATAGTAGTTGTCCTAGTACATGTGTATTTTATAGTTAGTTTATGATAAATCATGAGCTAAATTTGGTAAGTAGTTAACAGTGAATTAATTATGATGTGCCCCCTCAAGTAAAGTCATGACACAATGAATGATGCACTTACAAATCATAAACTAAAACATGAATAAACATATACACTGAGTGCCTTTCTTATTCCTTTACACCCCTGGTACAAAAAAAAACAAACAAACAAAAAACAAAGATACAAATTATTTGTAGTTATTTTCTTTTTATTTATATAATTAAACAAATATGGACATAAAAGAAAGCCCCGAATACCTGTAAAACACACATAACCAGGGGTGGGTTTACCATTTTGGGGGCCCCAAGCAAAGTCAGGATCTCAAGCCCACTACACCCCACTCCCCAACATTGTGACATTTTACTCTGAATTGCACAACAGTAATATTTAATAGAGTTAAGTGAGACATTTAAAATATATATTTATTTTACTTTAAACTGCATATCAAAAATTGTCTACACTTTGGTACTTGCTCCCTTAAGCTTTAAGATATAAATCTTCTTGGTTTTGGATTCAACAAGAGTCTTAATTTTGTCCATTGTCTTCAATATTCAAAGTTAGTCCATTTAGCTATGAGAAAATAAACCTCTTGTTTTTAGCTTGAACAATTGTCTTATTGTGAAATAGGCTATCTGATATACTTTTATAATGATCATGTTAGATGATAACGAGTGATCAACGCCACCATATAACAGTTTGCTCTTCAGCGCAGAGAATCAGAGTTGTCGGTTCCCTTTCAGTCGCTCACGTTCGACGTAACGTCGACGTGACGACGTAATTGGGATCACTTCAGGGAGCCCTATCAACTTCGAGTGTCTACAGAACGAGCCAATGAACGTTGGCATGTGTGAATCGCGTCACGCGCCCCTGTCCCGCAGCGCGGGTATAAACAGGAAGCGGGCGCACGCACACATTGTCTTTCACTTCGGAGCCGAGCTTCTGTGAGACTTCTGTCTATGAGAATTCAGCGCTTTGAAGACTTTAAAGGAGATCTACTCTCTACTTGCAGCGTTGGTGTGACGCGCGATCAGCGGTGGCCGCGAGCATTGCAGCTCACAACTGCTGTTTTCACAGCACTATTGTTTGTGTCTGTGTGTCAGTTCGGTGGGCATTTCCCCAGTGTGTGTTCATTCACACTGCGGCTACCCCTGGGTGCCTCAGCACTAAGAGAGTGTTTTTCCAATCTTTTTTATTTTACTAAAAGAGCAACACAACCGTGACCCTGCATCTTTCAAGATGTCATTCCGCTTGTGCGTTTCTGGATGCCGTCGTACCCTGGCGCCAGCAGATGGCCACAGTAGTTGCATCTCGTGTTTGGGCATTCAACACGCTGAGGCAGCTTTTGTGGATAGTTCATGTTCCCAGTGCGGGAATATGAGTATCTCAGCGCTTAGATCGAGACTCGCTTACCTCAAGGGAGGTGCAGTCCCCTCGCCTATGCCCCGATCTAGCGTTTATTCGGCCCCGCAGAATAGACCTACTTCGGTGCATGACCAGGGTGATCTGAGGATTACCGTGAGGGCTTCCCCGTCGAGTCAACCTCTGCGGGCCCCTCACACCTCACAAGCGCTGTTGCCATTGGAGTCCCTTAGTGAACGTCTTGGTCCTTCTCCGGAACGACCAAACGTTTCCTTTGGGGCTCCTCATGACGATCCACCTTGGTGGTCCAGGAGCGCCACCTTTGGCTCAACCTGGCGGATATGAGGGACACCGATAAATATCTGTTCCTGGATGCCCCTCTTTCCCAGGTTGGGTTGTTCGGCGACGCGGTCGAGAGCTTTGCCCAGAAGTTCTCGGTCGCACAGAAGCAGACGGAGGCCATCTGGCACATCCTGCCCCGGCGGACCGCTGCTGCTCCCACCCATCCGCCGGCCGCAGACCCTCCGTCTTCTCGTCGCCGAGGTCGGCCTTCTGTGGCGTCCTCCGCTCCCGCTAAGCCCCAGCAGCAGCAACCATCCAGGCCTCAGCGTGGAGCAAGCCATAGGAAGCCGACCCCGCCCAAACCAGGAGGCAAGCGACGGTGCAAATGACCCTGAGACCCAGAGGTGGATCAAGTTGCTCTTCAGGCGATGGCGGAGGCGCCACTCCTTCCCCCGGTGGAGGGCCGGGCGGAGAATCTTTTGTTTCCTTTTCTTTTCGTTCCGCCACACACGCCACACACACATCCCACACACATCCCACATTTTCAAAAAAAGAGCAATTTCTGAAACCTCTGGGCCCCAAGAGGGCGCGCTTGGCAGTCGACGATGCCGCCATGCCTTGTCACTCCCGAGCCCCTCTTTCATCGCCAGCAAACAGCAGTGGCTGTGTTCCGGACGCTCTGACGCCTCCGCACACTCACTCTGCCCTTCGACGGAAGCAGGTATGTGCTGCACCACACACTCAGACCCCACTTCAGGCCGCTGTGCCGTCCGAGTCGGGTCCCTGCATTCCGCCGCGCTGCCCCACCCTGGATACGTCTGTGGTGCCGTTGGTCCCGCTTGCTCGGTCTCTGGGAGCCTGGTTAACGCTTCCCAGCCCGTCTCGCTGGCTCATCCGTACCATCAGACTCGGCTATGCGATTCAGTTCGCCCGGCGTCCCCCTGCTTTCAAGAGCATTCTGTTCACCCGTGTTCTGGCGGACAATGCCCCTGTGCTCAGGGCAGAGATCGCAGTCCTACTGGCGAAGGACGCAATCAAGCCGGTCCCTCCAGCCGATATGAAGACCGGCTTCTACAGCCCGTACTTCATTGTACCCAAGAAAAGTGGTGGGTTACGATCTTGGACCTGCGCGTCCTGAACCGGTCCCTTCACAGGCTACAGGCCCACAGGCCCTGATAACTCTCACGTGATCCTGAGACCCCGGCCCGGATACGTGCCCAAGGTTCCTTCCACTCCCTTCCGGGACCAGGTAGTGAACCTGCAAGCGCTGCCTTCGGAGGAGGCAGACCCAGCCCTGGCTTTTCTCTGTCCCGTTCGCGCTCTGCGTCTGTACGTGGACAGAATGCAAAGCCTCAGGACCTCAGATCAGCTCTTCATCTGTTACGGAGGCCAGCAGAAGGGGAAGGCTGTCTCCAAGCAGAGGATGGCCCACTGGATAGTGGATGCCATCGCCTTGGCTTACGAAGCCCAAGGCGTGCCCTGCCCGCCCGGGTTGAAAGCCCACTCCAGGGGTGTCGCTTCTTCCTGGGCGCTGGCACATGGCGCCTCGCTGACAGACATCTGTAGAGCTGCGGGCTGGGCGACACCTAACATGTTCGCTAGGTTTTATAGCCTACGTGTTGAGCCGGTTTCTTCCTGTGTGCTCGCTTCAACTAGCCGGTAACACCGAAGTTCCCGCTCTAGTGTCGGCTTGCTGCGCCACTTCCTTCCTAGGAATGGATACGTGCGCTTTTTGCTCCAGTCGAGTTCCCCAATTGGCGAACCCTGTGAGTTCCTCCGTTGCGGAGCGTCCGACGCCAGGCCTAGTGCTCGTATGCTTGTGTAACTTGTGCTAGGCTGGGTCCCATATGTGGTGATCCCTGCGGCGACCCCATATGTGTATTCTTCTACGACCAGCTCCCTGCGGTGAGCCCACGTCTTCCCTTGGCAGAGTCTGCTCTGCCGTCACTGTCGGTGTAGTCTCCCCCTTCGGTTGGACCCACCCCAGTGACATTCCATATGTTGCACTGCCCCTTCAGCCAGTCCATATGTGTATTCTCCACATGTTACCTCTCTTCGGGCAGGATGTGGCTCCGCAGCGTCCTTCCCCTGGAAAGGTACGCTTTCCCAGTGTTATCCAAGAGTTTCACTGTGTGGGGTATAATGGAACAGCAGTTGAACTCCCTCTACGCAGGTCTTCCGCCCCAGCAGTTGGGGGTCTGAGAGTCTTGCGTAGGGCGCTGGATGTGGCAGCAACCGTGGCGTTTTCCATGGGATCCCAATTACGTCGTCACGTCGACGTTACGTCAAACGTGAGCGACTGAAAGGGAACGTCTCGGTTACTGATGTAACCCTCCTTCCCTGAAGGAGGGAACGGGAGACGTAACGTCCCGTCGCCACCGTTGCTGACCATCGCTGCATGGCCGTCACAAATCTTGGCTCCCTCAGCGAAAAACAATGTGTGCGTGCGCCCACTTCCTGTTTATACCCACGCTGCGGGGCGGGGGCGGGGGCGCGTGACGCGATTCACGCACGCCAACGTTCATTGGCTCGTTCTGTGAATGAAATGAAACCTAAATTAAACAGTGTTGTTGTTGGAAAAAAAACTGAACAGTTATATAAAGCGTGCATGCCGATTATAGTATTAGTTCACCCAGAGATGAAAATGCCATTATTTACAACCTCATGTCGTTCCAAAACTATATGACTTTCGTGCATCTTCGGGACACAAATGTGAAGATAGCCTATTCTAATTAAATCTGGGAGATTTTTTTCTGTCTTGTTTTGAAAGTTTATTCACCCATTACTCTGACGCTTCAAAACGTTCATTAAGAATCATGAATCGAGCAGTTTAATCCAAGAGGAGACACGATTGCTTTTAATGATGACCAATACAACATACATGCAAACATGTCTTTAATTATTAATTTGGTTTACCAAAGCATCCATCCATCCATCCATCTTCTACCGCTTATCCGGGGCCGGGTCGCGGGGGCAGCAGTCTAAGCAGGGATGCCCAGACTTCCCTCTCCCTAGACACTTCCTCCAGCTCTTCCGGGGGGACACCGAGGCGTTCCCAGGCCAGCCGGGAGACATAGTCTCTCCAGCGTGTCCTAGGTCTTCCCCGGGGTCTCCTCCCGGTGGGACATGCCCGGAACACCTTCCCGGGAAGGCGTCCAGGAGGCATCCGGAAAAGATGCCCGAGCCACCTCAACTGACCCCTCTCGATGTGGAGGAGCAGCGGCTCTACTCTGAGCTCCTCCCGAGTGACCGAGCTTCTCACCCTATCTCTAAGGGATCGCCCAGCCACCCTGCGGAGAAAGCTCATTTCGGCCGCTTGTATCCGGGATCTTGTCCTTTCGGTCATGACCCACAGCTCATGACCATAGGTGAGAGTAGGAACGTAGATTGACTGGTAAATCGAGAGCTTCGCCTTACGGCTCAGCTCCTTCTTCACCACGACAGACCGGTACAGGGACCGCATTACTGCAGAAGCTGCACCGATCCGCCTGTCAATCTCCCGTTCCATCCTTCCCTCACTCGTGAACAAGACCCCAAGATACTTGAACTCCTCCACTTGAGGCAGGAGCTCTCCACCAACCTGAAGCGGGCAAACCACCCTTTTCCGACTGAGAACCATGGCCTCGGATTTGGAGGTGCTGATCTTCATCCCAGCCGCTTCACACTCGGCTGCAAACCGTCCCAGTGCATGCTGGAGGTCCTGGTCTGATGAGGCCAACACGACAACATCATCCGCAAAGAGCAGAGATGAAATCGTGTGGTCCCCAAACCTGACCCCCTCCGGCCCCTGGCTGCGCCTAGAAATTCTGTCCATAAAAATTATGAACAGAACCGGTGACAAAGGGCAGCCCTGCCGGAGTCCAACACGCACCGGGAACAAGTCTGACTTACTGCTGGCAATACGAACCAAGCTCCTGCTCCGGTCGTACAGGGACCGGATAGCCCTTAGCAAAGGGCCCCGGACCCCATACTCCCAGAGCACCCTCCACAGGCCGCCGCGAGGGACACAGTCGAATGCCTTCTCCAAATCCACAAAGCACATGTGGATTGGTTGGGCAAACTCCCATGAGCCCTCCAGCACCCTGTAGAGGGTATAGAGCTGGTCCAGTGTTCCACGACCGGGACGAAAACCACACTGTTCCTCCTGAATCCGAGGTTCTACTATCGGCCGGATTCTCCTCTCCAGTACCCTGGCATAGACTTTCCCAGGGAGGCTGAGAAGTGTGATCCCCCTATAGTTGGAGCACACCCTCCGATCCCCCTTCTTGAAAAGAGGGACCACCACCCCGGTCTGCCAGTCCAAAGGCACTGTCCCCGACCGCCACGCGATGTTGCAGAGGCGTGTCAGCCAAGACAGCCCCACAACATCCAGAGACTTGAGGTACTCAGGGCGGATCTCATCCACCCCCGGTGCCTTGCCACCGAGGAGTTTCTTGACTACCTCGGTGACTTCAGCTTGGGTGATGGACGAGTCCGCCTCCGAGCCCTCAGCCTCTGCTTCCTCAATGGAAGATGTGACGGCGGGATTGAGGAGATCCTCGAAGTATTCCTTCCACCGTCCGGTGATATCCCCAGTCGAGGTCAACAGCTGCCCACCTCCACTGTAAACAGCGTTGGTAGGGCACTGCTTCCCCCTCCTGAGGCGCCGGACGGTTTGCCAGAATCTCTTCGAGGCCGACCGATAGTCCTTCTCCATGGCCTCACCGAACTCCTCCCAGGCCCGAGTTTTTGCCTCCACAACCACCCGGGCTGCAGTCCGCTTGGCCCGTCGGTACCCATCAGCTGCCTCAGGAGTCCCACAAGCCAGCCAGGCCCGATAGGACTCCTTCTTCAGCTTGACGGCATCCCTTACTTCCGGTGTCCACCACCGGGTTCGGGGATTGCCGCCTCGACAGGCACCGGAGACCTTACGGCCACAGCTTCGAGTGGCCGCGTTGACAATGGAGGTGGAGAACATGGTCCACTCGGACTCAATATCTCCAGACTCCCTCGGGATCTGGTCGAAGCTCTGCCGGAGGTGGGAGTTGAAGATCTCTCTGACAGGAGATTCGGCCAAACGTTCCCAACAGACCCTCACAGTACGTTTGGGTCTACCGAGTCTGTCCAGCTTCCTCCCCCGCCATCGGATCCAACTCACCACCAGGTGGTGATCAGTTGACAGCTCCGCCCCTCTCTTCACCCGAGTGTCCAAGACATACGGCCGGAGGTCGGATGAAACGACCACAAAGTCGATCATCGACCTCCGGCCTAGGGTGTCCTGGTGCCATGTGCACTGATGGACACCCTTATGCTTGAACATGGTGTTCGTTATGGACAAGCTGTAACTAGCACAGAAGTCCAATAACAGAACACCACTCGGGTTCAGATCAGGGGGGCCGTTCCTCCCAATCACGCCCCTCCAGGTGTCACTGTCGCTGCCCACGTGGGCGTTGAAGTCCCCCAGTAGAACGACGGAGTCCCCAGTTGGAGCACTTTCCAGCACCCCTCCCAGAGACTCCAAGAAGGCCGGGTACTCTGCACTGCCGTTCGGCCCGTAAGCACAAACGACAGTGAGAGACCTATCCCCGACCCGAAGGCGTAGGGAAGCGACCCTCTCGTTCACCGGGGTAAACTCCAACACATGGCGGCTGAGCTGGGGGGCTATAAGCAAACCCACACCAGCCCGCCGCCTCTCACCATGGGCAACTCCAGAGTGGTGAAGAGTCCATCCTCCCTCGAGGAGTGTGGTTCCAGAGCCCAAGCCGTGCGTAGAGGTGATCCCAACTATCTCTAGTCGGAATCTCTGAACCTCACGCACAACCTCAGGCTCCTTCCCCACCAGAGAGGTGACATTCCATGTCCCTAGAGCTAGATTCCGCGTCCAGGGATCGGGTTGTCTAGGCCCCCGCCTTCGACTGCCGCCCAATCCACTTAGCACCGGCCCCTTACGGTCCCTCCTGCAGGTGGTGGGTCCACGGGAGGGTGGCCCCATGTCGCTCCTTCGGGCTGAGCCCGGCCGGACCCCATGGGGGGAGGCCCGACCACCAGGCGCTCGCATACGAGCCCCAACCCCGGGCCTGGCTCCAGGGTGGGGCCCCGGCTGCGCCATACCGGGCGACGTCACGGTCCTCGTTTTTTTTGTCATCATAAGGGTTTTTGAACCGCTCTTAGTCTGACCCGTCGCCTAGGACCTGTTTGCCTTGGGAGACCCTACCAGGGGCATATAGCCCCAGACAACATAGCTCCTAGGTTCATTCGGGTACTCAAACCCCTCCACCACGGTAAGGTGGCAGTTCAAGGAGGCTTTACCAAAGCAGTCAATATTTATTGGATTAAAATGCCAGCATTACCGTAGGAACACAGCAAACGCGCCAAGAGCACCTAAAATGCGCCACTAATGAGTTTCCCGTCAGAAACAAACCCTACATACTGTAGTTCCGGAAAGAAAAGTAGCTATGACTAAACATAAATGAACAATAAAAATCAGAAAATGGTTTAGATCAAATTAAATTTATTAGTCGTAGTTATTAGTCTATTTTCCACATTTGATTAGATGGATCTGTGTAATTAATGGCTAAATAATCATGTTCCATTTCAATTATTTGTCACAAGGCTGCAGATGGCATGCAGATTATGATATTACAGCCCTTTGGTTATCTTCGGGGTCTTTTTAACCCGCAAATAACTTTTGCTCAAATAAAAAAAAAAAATAATTCTCTTTGTCCAAATGGTATGAAACTTTCTATGGCTCTCAACACTTTCTATATATACAAAAAATATAAAAAAAAATAATTGGAATGATATTTTGTTATTATGTTAGTGTGAAAAAAATAGTGACACTAGTTGTCTTCGGGGTCCCTGGAGACCCCGCAATGTACATATACAAACTTCATCAATAAAATCTGAAACAACGCCAAACACATAGACAGAAATAAAGTGGCACACTTCCAACAATGCAAAAAACATCCACAATGCAAAATTATCATGCTCACACGAGCGCGCGCACACACACACACACACACACACACAGGAATACATTTGTGAGACTATAAAAACTGCTCTCTAATAATTTGTCATATAAAATAGTCCAAAATGCGGAACCACCACAAAAATAAATTTGGTGACACTGACGCATCGACAATGTGAACACACACACACACACACACACACACACACACACACACATACACACACACACACACACACACACACACACACACACACACACAGAGAGAGAGAGAGAGAGAGAGAGAGAGAGAGAGAGAGAGAGAGAGAGAGAGACAAAAGTTACTGCTTTATTTGCTCATTTGTTATGCTGTTCAGTTCATTGCATTTTGATGTTCATGTCATGTATTTGTACTCAATATATAATATAACTGTATCTGTTCTGTTACAGTTAGTAACTGAAGTGTAAATTATATTTGTACAATTATATGAAAAAAAGAAGATTGAAATAAGTGATAAACTCTAAAAATTCAACTTTTTTTCAGGTTTGATTCTAATGTAACATTATTGAAAAAAATAATTAAATTCAGTTTAACAAAAAATGCTAAACTTTGACAAAAAAAGTAATTTTTATTGTTAGAATTGTGATTTTATAATATTTAGATATGAATCCAACTGGAAAAACTTGTGAAAATATATCTTTCAGTTAGTCAAATAGCAGATAGCATATAGTGGAGCTCTATAGCCATCTAGTGGCTAAAATTATCATTTTTTACTTTTAAAACTACATTTTCCAAAATATGGGCAAACATTTTACACTAAACCATGTAAAATTATCCATGTTATCCACATGAATGAAAGTTAGAAATATGTGTCTTTTATAAAGTGAATTTGACATAAAATGCTGTTTTTTGTAAAAAGCCTATTTAAATAAATATATATTTATTTATAGAAATTTAAAATATATCATAAATCCTCCAAAAACTGCACAGATGTTGAGTAAAACATTAATAAACAGAGTAAAATTACATTTGTAAAAAATAATAATAATAATTATATATATATATATATATATATATATATATATATATATATATATATATATATATATATATTATTCTGTTACAAAATTAAATGTTATGGTCTGGGGTCCCTGGAGACCCCAAAGATAACTAGTGTCGGCCCAAATGAGGAAAATCAGAGGGTTAAATTATGATAGTATTAAATCACATGTTTAATTCAAACTCAGAGTACTTCTTGTTTATTCTTACAGAGCCTGATTTAGTTCACCCCTAAATGTTAATTAATGCTTTCATTATCAAACATTATTCTAACAGTTAAAGGGATAGTTCACTTAAAAATGAAAATTCTGTCATCATTTACTCACCCTCAAGTTGTGTGAATTTATGTCGGTAACCAGACAGTTGATGGACCCCACTGACTTTTATAGTATAGGAAAAAAAAAAAAACTATGGAAGTCAATGGGGTACATCATCTGTTTGGTTACCGACATTCTTCAAAATATTTTCTTTTGTGTTCAGCAGAAGAGAGAAATTTATACAGGTTTGAAACAACTTTTCATTTTTGAGTGAACCATTCATGTTATTCATGCATGAATCCTTATGACTCCTGTCGTAGTTAAGGATAGCCTTTCATTGGTTCATGATTAGTTCATATCTTCACTAAACATGAGTTCATGTTGAAGTTACTATTAATTCAGGTATAAGAATATGATTATTCATGTGCTAGTATTGTAAAGTGTTACCAATAACTCCATGGGTTCCGAAGATGAATGAAAGTCTTGGAAAGGCATGAGGGTGAGTAAATGATGACAATTTTCATTTTTGGGTGAACTAACCTTTTAGTGAATAAATGAGTAAGCTAGGGTAACAAATGACTAAGGACTAAACCAGCAAAGAAACTAAATAAAGAGAATCAAACTAAACAGAACATAAATCTCTTTTTTAAAACTTTAACATTTTTTATTTAGGTTTTTTTTTTTTTGGTGCCAGCTTTCTCTCTCCTATATGAAATTATAAAACTCAAAGGTGAAGTAGATTCTGCAATTACAATGTTAGCAATAGTCTCACCAACAACAATGTTCGTTTGGATGAGACTATTTATTCGAGTTAAATAATTTTTGATAACCTAACAGATTAGAGGAGAAATAATGCATGTGCTGTGTGTTCTCAGAGATAGGCCAGCAAACCAAGCATGACCACAGGCACGATACTTCCTAGGGCTAACTTTTGTGCTGAGCACTAATACTGAGCATTCATGGCATAAGCTGACATCAGTGAAAAAGAGGACAGGCCAGGAGCGTGAATTATAATCCGTTTTCCATTTTATTCCTTCCCAGTGGCTAAAAGAAGTGGATGGACCATTCAGGCACAATGCCTCACTTAAAAACATTAGATAATTCATTAGACACATGGTATTATATAAGTGATTTTCTAAAGCATAGTTTCTGGATTGCTTGAGGATAATTTAACTTAATGACCTATTTATTTATTTATTTATTTATTGTTTGATATATTTAACATTTTGACCTATAAATGTATTCATTTGTTTTGAGTTTTGTGTTGATCTATCGATATATCTATCTAAGTGTGTGTGTGTGTGTGTGTGTGTGTGTGTCTGTTTCACCAGATATATTTCACTTGAGGACATCTACAGGGCTGTCTATGGTACTGGAATACAGTGCTCGCCTTGACGTTTGCTTGATTTGTGCATAGTGCTAAAAGTGGGTTTCCTCCCATAAATAGCAACTCTGTCAAATTGTTTCACTCTACCTGATGATATAACACTACCTGATTACAGATATGTGACATCTGTAAGCTGTACACGGCGATTGGTAGTAGCCTACATCACGTGGAATTATCATGCTCTTCTTTTTCCTCATGAAGCATGACAGCTTCCTGTTGTCGCATCACGACAGTCTCTCTCTCTCTCTCTCTCTCTCTCTCTCTCTCTCTCTCTCTCTCTCTCTCTCTCTCTCTCTCTCTCTCTCTCTCTCTCTCTCTCGTGGTATTTGCGCTCAACCAAATCACGCAGGACTTTAATATTGTCATTTATTGACATGCTAAATAAAATTATCAAAATCTTCACATCAGTTTATTAAATAATTTCCCCTCTACAAGCTATTAAAAAATACGGCTTAAAAAAAAACAAAAAACAAAACAAAAAAAACATTTAAAGGTAGTCTACAACTATATTTTCAGCCTCTTCGTGTCAACATAACAACATAACCTAAATAAAACAGTATCGAAATTCAGCCTCTAAATTCTGAAATCTAAAACACAAAAATGCCGCGATAAAAACGCACACCAACTAGCCTACATTACAAAAGTTTTGTTTATTCCCTTTTATTAAATCATGTATTTTTTTTAATAATGATAATAATCTAATAATAACAAACAACAAAAACACGTACATTCAGACGCTATGCCAGCGTGGTAGTTATAATATTAACTGGATATAGTGCACAGATTTTTTATTAATAGAAGCATTTGGATCCATCTCTACCACGCATGTGTTGTGCTGCAGCGACGTGCATCAGATCGGCTTTCACACAATTCATCTGCATCCACACTTTTACCAGTTATACTGGACCCGGAGAGATCGCATTTATCTTTTTGCATCTAATTCCAGTGATCTGCACATATCTGAATACAGCAGGACACTCGCCTTCATTTGGTGCGCGCGTGTTTTGTTGTTTTTGTGACGGCTTGTATTGCATCGCAGCAACGGCTCTGAGACGCCAAAGCCAAAGCGATCTGCTATGTGTAATAGCGAGGAAAGGCAGTAAATAAGGGGGACCGCGTCGATCTGTGTGAAGAGAGCGCAAGATGGTGATCATGGCTTCTTTTCATTTTTCCTCTGAATGCTTGAATGCGATGGCCATCCCCGAGATCACACTCAAGCTATTTCTATGGGCTTTTCTATTCGCTTATCTTCCTTTGAGGTAAGAATATCATATCGGCAGACGAATTTAACATGTTAATATGCCATAATACGCAAACGTTGTGTTTGGAGTGTCTGCGATGATTGGTGCTGCTATTTCCCATGGATTCCTTTAATCTGTTTGGTTAAATGTATGTTTTAACATGCATTTATGTTACGCCTATGTTTTCACGTTGTAGTATGTGACAGTTATATTTATATAGGCTATATATTTGCTAATAATATATATTAAATTAAATATTGAATAGATTTATACACCAACAACATATTTTATACATAAAACCTCAATAATAGTTATATAATGACAGTACCTATTTAATGAGAAAAGGTGTGTCATGATTTAAACAACCATTAAACTGAGTCTGGGAAGCAGGAAATGAGACTTTTCCCTATATTAACAGTATGCTATTTCTCATTGTATACAGTCAAAGGGGTAAAGTTCATCTTTGTCATGTAGCCTACATGACGCCATTTCAGTCCAGACATTTGTTTAAGAAGATTTAAGTCAGCGATTGACTCCTCCTTTCCACCTGCTGTTGGGATAATTCTGGCCTAACAGTCTAAGTTGGATATGTACCACAAAAACTACAAACAAATAATACACATATCAAAGTGTTGATATAAAGAAAGATCATCCAGGGTTTTGGGATTGAGATTTTCTTATCTTATGGTTCCCTGCAATAATGCTGAACGTGTAAAAAATAATAATAATAATTTTGAAATGAAGCTATATATTTAGTATGTGCCATTGGCCTAATCAAACCTCAGTAGGCACATAATCTTGAACCTGCTGTTCCTCATAAAGTACTGTAGGTGTAATTTTTTTCAGAAACATGATGGCCAGGAGAGTCTCTAATGGGGGGAAGAGTGAGCCCAGAGCTATTGGGGGTCCCACAATGATTTTGACAAATGGGGAACCCCCATCTCCGGATCCCTAATTCTACAGAGGGGGCCCAATTAAATATACTGTAAAGGGGGCCCAGAAAACCTAGCGAAATCTGTTTGGTGAAAGGAAGTCTTGTGTGTGTGTGTGTGTGTGTGTGTGTGTGTGTGTGTATATATATATATATATATATATATATATATATATATATATATATATATAGTATATTAATCTGATGCTTGCTACTACTAATATTTGTTTAAAATAAAGTAACTGAATAACTGAACCTTTATTTTTCAACCTTATGATGTTTGCAGGCTAATATACTGACAAACCGAACGTGTTAAATGGAGACATGAATAAATATTAATTTTACAATTATTTGTATTTTGATCATCTTAAAAGCCTACTTAGAATAATAATTAGAAGAGTATATAGTCAAATAGGTCACATAGGCCGTCTATGTTTTAGAAGATTACTGACAAAAGCATCTATTATAATATTGTAATTATAGTAAAAGCCTGCTTATGTCCATATATATATATATATATATATATATATATATATATATATATATATATATACTGTATATATATATATATGTAGATATATATAACCCGCCCTTTATATTGGTTTAAGTCAGATCTCATACCATAACAGGTTTCTATTGTATCCAATCCAATTTCACATAGGGCATTCACCTATCCACAGCTATTGATTATTGATTGGGAAAGGCTAGTCAGACCTTGTAATAATTGAAGTATTCTAACTGTTAATACAGGAGCTGTGCTGAAATTCAAGTTCTTAACAGTGCTGTAATCACTGATTGACAATTGCTTACTGAAGGAATAGCACCGGCAATGCTACTAATACTGTCACTCAGGGTTATCTCCCTAATCTTCATGATCTTTGAAACCGAATAGGTGTAGGTGTTCAACTATTTTTAAAAGTAAGTTATATGTAGACATGTAATCTCAGCAGTAGATGTCAACAGTTCTCTTGAAAATATCTCTCCAAACGTAAATTGACTTAGATTACGGTCCTGAAGGGCCACTGCCCTGCAGAGTTAAGCTCAAACCCTGATCAAACTCCCCTACCTGTGAGTTCCTAGTGATCCTGAAGACCTTGATTAGCTTGCTCAGGTGTGTTTGATCAGGGTTGGATCTAAACTCTGCAGGGCATTGGCCCTCCAGGGCAAGATTTGAGGAGCCTTGACCTGATGAAGTTATTCCTTGTAGGATATTTTTTCTGACCCGTAAGGCATATCCTAGGCAAGTGTCATATTCAAGGAGATTAAAAGCTGACAGCGGGTGACTGACAGTGTGGCACTGATGACACTTGTTAGCTGTACCCCAAGATTAAGTGACATTTACATCTAGAGATGCACCACAGGGATTAATACTGACTATAGCGGCATGATAAAATGATTTTGATAGTACTGGCTTTGATTGGACTCAGCCTGCTGGTTTAAGAGCAAGGCCCTTAGTAACACCTCAACCTTGTGTTCTGAACCAAAGCTCAGCTATTTGTTAGTTGACCAAGCCACCAAAATGTAGGCGGTGTGTTGCAGAAAATGCAGTGAGAGATATGTTATGATATGTCAGCCATTGGGCTTGGCACCTCATGGTCCAGTCCATAATCCATCCCTGAATAATGTCTGTCTTTCTCTGAGTTTGCTTGTAATGAAGCAGTTGTAATTAATCCTTAAAGGGGAACTTTACCGCTGGCAAAATGGGCTTTCAATAAAACTTGGCTGCCTATTCAGTAGAAGGGCAAAAAAATGTTGCAATCGGTGCTACCTCACTAGTGAAATCAGAAATTCTTTTTGCCAAATAGGCAGGTAAACGTCAACACTCATAATGCACTAGGTGTTGTATACATGTACTGTATATGTTGCTGTCCAAGGCCACTCCCACCAGTCTGCTATGGATACATTTACTAGGGTCAAATACTGCCTTGCTTTAGAAGGAAATACTTCTTAGCAAACTTTTAGTCATAGTGGTGTCTACTTATATTGTTCCCGGGGGCAAATATTCAAAGAGTAAACTTTTAGCGGGTGTGAGTTACTTTCAGTTTCCAGTGAAGTATCCAGCTTGTTGTAGGCGGTGGCTAAAGGCTTTAAAGAATCGTAAATATACAGAGAACGTTGCAACAGAAAATCTGAAAAATCCCAGTATTTGTCAACATTTCAAACTCAATGACCACAAACACAGTGTTTTAGCACAAATGGAGGGGAACAATTGAAAGAAACTGCCGTTCTGTCAGTTCCACCCAATCCCCCGAAGCAAAACACTATCACGTACAGGTAAGAAAGCTGTTGCCATAGTGTTCCATTTATACCATAATGCTGTTTAAAGAGTATGATACAATTCTCAGTGATAAACAATAACTGTTCTGCTAATAACCCTCTGTCGATCTGACTGTCTGTGGGCAGGGATACAAAAATGCGGATGTAGAATCTGTAGTTTTCACAAAGCCCTGGAGCTGTCAAAAGTAGAAAAATATGTCATCCTGCGGACTTTTAAAAAGTAAACTTCATTTACATATGCTACCGACATTGTAACAATACAAAGCGGGGTTGAAAATCGGTTAAGTTAAACTTTAAATGTCAATTAAAAACTATTATAATTATAACAGCTTGTTATGCAGCCTGATATTGCAAATTGCTATTTCTTACAATATTATTTAAATGTATTGTCGTAATTATAAACACGTTGGTTTATAGCGCAAATATCTTTACCATTAACTGCACTTTTACTCTTCTAGTTATTTACTTACAGTGGCTAATTAATCGGAATTCACAGAAAATAACTTAAATCCGCATTGCAAAATAAGGTGGATAGTAAGTAAGCATGTTGTTAATTGATATTACTCAGTACTTAAATCACACTCCAACTAAGACAGCTTAAAATAAAATGTAACCAAATAAGCTATTGCATTAAAAGAAATGTAGGCTTATTAGGCTACATTGTGAATTCAACATTTTCATAAAACATTTGTGGTTATGACATGCTCCATTTTGAGTCATTTTGACCCAGAAACACAATTTAAGTTTTATGCACTACGTTAAAAAGTAAAGTTTGCACTTTCCAAGTTTTAATCATTTTTGTCATTTAAATGTTTGTCATAAAAACGTCTCAGGTTACCTATGTAACCCAGTTCCCTGAGAGAGAACGAGACACTGAGTCATGACATTGACATTATGGGAACGCTTTTGCATGAGCCGGTGTCTGAAGCACGCGTGGAAATGCGTCAATCTTATTGGCCGAAGCATGGTCAGGTGACGAAGCATCAGCGCATTACCAAGACACAGTGTAAAAAATTATATGATCAATAAGTTATGACAAAGTGTTTTTACATTGCTTTAACTTTTTTTTTATGTTATACAAGATTTAACTCATATTTTAAGTCAATTTAATGTAATTAAAGTTGAGATTACTTAAACATCCAAGTTGATTGTACTTAAATTTACGGCATGCAGCAACTTTTTTACAGTGCAGTGAATAGACGTCTGAAAAACACGACACCATATTCTAAGGCATTGCGTGAAGTATGGCAAGACGAACCTGAAATGTTCCCTTTTGAGTGGAACTCAATGCTGCATCATGACGTTGACGCTATGGGAACATTAATACACACCTGCCATTCTGAAAATGCCTGACCAACAAGGTTAGGAAGTATGCACTAGCACAATATCTTTTGGCCTAAGGAACTGAATAACCCAGAGATCTCAATCCTGGGGTCAATTCAATTCAATAACAAAAGCTAGCTAGCTAGTACCTTAGAAGAAGCCATACTCTTTGAGTTGAGTGGGCTCTGGTGCCTAAAGGCGAAGGCAAAGCTGTTCTTACAACAGGAATTTCTTATTATTACTGTTAATATAATTGTTGCATCTACTACAGTGGCACATAGCAAATGCTGCTCAAAATGCCATGTTCCTCACCAAATGAATGAGAAGGGTTTTAAGTAGGGATGCATGATATATCGACCACATATCGAAATCGAATTCTTGTTCGCCAGTGTTTCAGCGTGATGAGCGCGTTGTGGTGGAAGGAGCGTGTCTACGGAGTCAAGCCTACATGACAAGCACAGTCAAGTTCGCTTGAGCATTTGCAGCATTTTGTGCCATTGTAAGTTGTAATATGTTTATTTTGTGTAGCCTATCTAAGTAATCTCATATAGGATGCGTTTGGTTGAGTTCATGAACGATGCAGTAAAGCGTTTCATTGTACAGGTGATCATCTTTAGCTTGCGTAGCTCAAACAGCAATGCACATTTATAACTATAATTGGGACTGTCATATACATGCCATGAGAACACTATTGTAATAAAACTTTGTGAATTCTCTGGGTTATAATTGTATACACTATTGTAATAAAAAAAGTTGTAAATTCTTTGGGTTTAGTTGCATTCTTCAGCAACCGCTGAGTTGATTAACCTTCTAGCAAAGCGATTCAGTTTAACGTTCGTTCTCTTCAGCTTCAGCGCGCGCAGCACACACAGCAATGATGTCATTTGAAAACAGTAAGCCTAATTTTAAAGAGGTTTACTATTACTGTAATATTAAAAAAAAGTTTAATAAAAAAAAAAAAAACATTGATGCGTTATTAATAACTAGCACTTTTTTGTTCTCGTATTATTTTCATCAACAATATGGTTTGATTAAAATCATTTCCTTGTCCGTGCGGGGACGATTCCACTTGATTTATCCATGGCACATGCATTTTGTTTCTTTATATGCAGCCCAATGTTATCCATGACTTGTTTGCATTATTTAGATATTTTATTTTAATTTTATTTTAATTTTTTGTCAGACAATAGATTTTTTGGTAACACTTTACAAGAAGGTCTCATTTGTTAATGCATTAACTAACATGAACTAAAAGAGAGCAATAGCCTTTGTTAATGTTAGTTAATAAAATAGCCTATTTGTGTTCATGTTAGTTCACAGTGCATTAACTAATGTTAACAGATACAACTTTGGATCTTTACAATGTCTTAGAAAATGTTGAGCTTAACATTAACTAAGATTAATAAATGCTGTAGAAGTATTGTTCATTAATTGTTGGTTCATATTAACTAATGCTAACACAATGAAACCTTATTATAAAGTGTTACCATTTTTTAATAAAGAAAGTTGGCATAGGAGTAGAAAATTTAAAAAGTTAAGGAATAGTACAATGGTTCAGACTAGGCTATTGTATATGTTTGATTTATGTTGAAGTGTTTGGGACATGGCTTTTAATGGTGAGCCTTATGTTTTTGTATTTAGACTATCAAAATATATCGAAATTTGAATTTAGATTTATTGGCCAATATATCGATTATCGGCTTTCAAATGTAAAGAATTATCGGTTATTGGTATCGGCCAAAATTTTCATATCGGTGCATCCCCAACACGCTGAAACATTGCAACTAAACCCAAAAAATTAACAACGTTTTATTACAATTTTGTTCTCTCTATAATGTTTGTGCAGATATAAGTCGTAAGTTTATGTAATATGACACTCCCGATCATAGTTATTGATGTCCTGCATTGCTGTTTGATCTGCACGCGCTGAAGCTGAGGATGATCACTGACGCGCTTTATGCCTCAATAATTCTTAACCAAATGCATCCTATACAAAGTAAATCAGATAAATATAGGCCTACACAAAATTAACACCATATTACAACTTACATTTGCACAAAACAAAAGGCTGTGAATGCACACGCAAACTTATAGTCATAAAGGTGCCACTTTATCCTTAATGTAAAATGGTCCCAAACATAACTCTGGCGCCCGCTTCATTTTTTCCTCGTGTCTGCTTTACGTGTTTCGTGGTTGAGCAGCTCACATGTGCATGACCTTGCGTAATCGACTATTGAGAAGTTTTATCGATTAAGTTTTTATCGACAATTAATCGATCGTCGATTAATCGTTAGCATCCCTACTCAGTACAAATTAAGTGTTAAACTTAGACAAAATGTGTTTTAAATGTTATAGTGTTATTATTTAATTTAATAGTGATTATTTAATGTCTAAATATAATTTTACAAGCAAAACCTGTAAAAGTATATTAGTGAGTAGAATAAGCCAATGAGTGATTTGTTTCACTATACTGAGGACAGACTTCCATTGATTTTTTTGATTTTTTTTTATCAGGTTAATGATATTTGGTACAGACCTCCCACTCATGTTCTTTGTAACCCACAGAGACTTCACATCACCAAGAACAACATTAACCAACTAATTAAATTCCACAGGGATCCATGGGATCCTTACAACCATGTTTGTTGAAAATCTGATTGCAATTATACAAATGTAATTTCAGTCACACTGTTGGATAATATTTGCTGCTTGGTGTAAAATGGACATGCATGGTAATTCTATATATGTAAATGTAAATAAAACAGTTATGGTGTAACAAATCAATGTGTTTTAGAACTGCAGGACTCTGCATTCATCCACAGAAAGAAAGAAAGAAAGAAAGAAAGAAAGAAAAAGAAAGAAAGAAAGAAAGAAAGAAAGAAAGAAAGAAAGAAAGAAAGAAAGAAAGAAAGAAAGAAAGAAAGAAAGAAAGAAAGAAAGAAAGAAAGAAAGAAAGAAAGAAAGAAATTGCATCTTCCAAGTATTCTGTAGCTTATTCTGAATTTAAACCATCAGTTTTGGACAACGCAAGGCTAAACTGCACCTTTGCGTTTGGAAGCAAATTTTTTGAATCAGGTTTTGTTTTCTGTCATTCACAGAAATACATCACACCTGCTACACAGAAGTTCGGCCAATCTCCAAAAGTCATCTTCACAAAATGCTGAATGTAAATGAATATATAATACATATCATTAAATGAAAACAAAAAACTGTTGTGAGATTCCCTCAGGTTGTGTTTGCAGTGGAACCCATCGTGACAAAAGAGTGGCAACATTTCTGGAAAATGATACGTTAAGTTGTACACATTATACTACAGTTTCAAAGTGAAATGTCCACTGAGTGGCCCTAAAAGCGTGTTCAGTTTTATCCAAAACAGATGAACATGAATCTGGCAATATTTTATTATGATGGATTTTGTACGTTTCACCGCAGTTATGAATTGAAATGTCCGATGAGTGGCGCTAAAATGTTAATGCTCTATCGCATTTTAAAATAAAGTGCACCTTCATTAAACCCTAAACCTGCCCGATAGTGTTAACAAAAGCAAATGAGACAACCATGCCATTTTAGCTTGATTCTAGTCGTCTTTGAGCTCTTTTGACATGACTCGTGTTTCACAGGATTTCATATCCGAGCTCTTCACATCACAAGTACATTGCTGTACCAGCTGAGCTACCGAGCAAGCTTAGTACGTCAGAAAAGCCAAACATATGGAGCTGGTTATGGGATGCAAACTCCAAAGTATTCGTTAACAAATCATGCACTATGGTAAAAGTGTTTTGAGGTCATAATATAATATCTTGCTAGGAGCCGCTTGAAAATAATTCTTAATTAATCAATAAGCTGCCCCTAATCATACTTTTGTATGAAAAGGATTAAATGTGCTTGCTGTTTTGCTGCCTCTAGTGTTCATTTCTGCTGGAAACTGCAGCGGTATGAATGTATTGGTACATATTTTGCCTTTTGCAGAAGTGTTGCCTCAGGTGTTTCCAATGAGCCTGTGTTGGTATTATATATATATATATATATATATATATATATATATATATATATATATATATATATATAGTTATATAGTTATATATATATATAAAGCACTATTAAAGGGGATGTTGGATGAAATTTTCACTTTTTTAGCTTTTTTTTTGCAATTATTTAGGTTTGTGTCTGCCAGCTCAGAAAAGCTGAAAAGAAAACATGCAGCCAGTTGGTTATAGGCAGTCTATAGGAGTCTGAAACTGTCATCCAGCGAGCTGTTTCAATTTGCAGCTGGTTTCTACGTAGATTGCTTGCTATTTGAATAAGACAACTTATGACTGCTGAAAAAAAATATTTCTATTATAAAAAAACAAAAAAACATATATATGATATATCTTACCTTTCAAGCAATGTGGAAGCAGAATGGCTAAACATAAAAAATAAACCTTTACAGCCATGTTCTCTTTGTAAGCACAGACTGTTATTTAGTTTAATCAGTTTTTCTTTTTATAGCCATTAAATAACCATTTTAACTGAACTTTCTGAACTGAGCTGAACTTACAGTTTTTGGGACCAGCATACTCTCGTGTAAGCAAGGTTTGGGTTAATCAACAGAGTTCAGGGTATGTTTGACGGTAAGATAACCTTGCTTTATGGAAATACTATAGGATTATTTTTGTGCCTTTAATATTGCACAAAACTTTTCTAGAAACGAATGAAAATATAAATGGACACTGAATAAAATGTCTTTGAAACCAGAAAAAAATTAATCGCAGGCAAAATTTTGGACTTTGTTTTTAATACACTGCATGTTGTATGTACAACTTTTCTTTCGCTGATCTGTAGTTACAAATGCTCTTCCAGAGTTTTCATTTACGATTCTGAAGTTTTCGTTTACGATTCTGAGTTTTCATTCACCATACTGGCACATATCTCTCGTGGGGGTGGGGCTAACAGTCGTGTGTTCTCATTGGCTACTGAGTTTTTGATTGACAGATTTTTGACTTGGAAGTGAAGACGTCAGTGTTGTGTTTACATGTGAGCGTCTTCCATCACAATTAATGATCACTCAATTCTGAAGAATTCAAACAATATGAAAATTGCAACCAAATGGTGGCTTGCTGTCAGATGGTACAGACCTTCAAGGATATTTCATTATATTCTTTATTGTCACTATACATAAGTATGAAAGTGAAAGTCTTGGATGTTGTGACAGTCCGACCTAAGTATTCTCATGATACACATATAGTACTAAAAATGCACAGTTACATCATAACAAAATTTGTGTAAAATTCATTTATTTTAAATTATGCAATGATCAATTGAACAGTTCTTGTTACAGTAAATGTAACAAAGCAGTGACTGGGTACATTGTAATGGAGTATACACAAGTCTAAACAGATACTCTCCACCCAAAATGTTTTAATTCTCTCATCCTTTACTCACCTTCATGCCATCCCAGATGTACTATATGACTTTCTTCAGAAGATGATCTCTTTAATGTATAATAATCTAAAATACTAGACAGCACTGTAAAGTAATAAAAAAAAGCACACAGAGTGAACATCAACGGTCCTAGTACTGAGCCTTGTGGTACTCCATACTGAACTTTTGATCGATAAGACATTTCTTCATTTACTGCTACAAACTGATAACGGTCAGATAAGTATGATTTAAACCATGCTAATGCAATTCGACTAATGCCAAGATCATTTTTGAGTTTATTTAAAATAATGTTGTGGTCAATGGTATCAAATGCAGCACTAAGATCAAGTAATACTAATAGAGAGATACAACCACAATCAGATGATAAGAGCAAATCATTTGTAACTCTAAAGAGAGCTGTCTCAGTATTATGGTATGGTCTAAATCCTGACTGAAAATCCTCGCAATACACATATGGGATTACCGAGGGGGAATCACATCATATGGGCATCTAGTCCAGTACAAGGGCTGACCGGTTTGTACAATTGCGTTTTTACAATGGGGTAATTTTGTTGTTAAGAGTTTACACAACACAAGGAAGCTTGATTTCAATCTTTGTATTAAATTGAAAAAGTAGCAAAAATGTATACAAAATAATAAAGATACAAATAAAGAGAAATAAAGAGAAAAGTTTTTGGGTAGATCTAACACTAGTATACTACAGAAACTGAATAAAGTAATCAAATGTAAAATAACACTGATAGTCTTTTAGTCCCGAGTCCTGGCTAAATGAAATACATAGGCTATTAATTCAGATTCCTTACAATTAAAGCTATCTTTTGTTGTTTTGACGACAAAATTAATGACAGCCACATATGGCTTCTGTCACTTTTAGAGCTAGTGCACGGATCCATTACTGTTTTCATTATACTGTCTGTCACACTGTCACATGCGTTTTATGCTTACAATTTTGTGGGGGTTTTTTCCTGTTAAAGCGATATAATCCGCGAAAAATAACTTTTGTTACTCGCAAACTGTTTGTGAGGCGGCTTTACTGTATGTATGCACGCAGAGAAAACCATCTCTCAGAGAGCACGCGAGTACTGGATAGTTTAAAATCGCTTTAATATTTAAACTGATAAGACTTAAAAAGACGTGAAAATGATAAACTTTAGTTACGATGCACTGCTGGCCCGATTGTGCAAGTGACAATTCCGTCATGTCCCAACTCCTAAACACAGCTTGTGCAACCCATTTAGAGAGAGAGAGAGAGAGACTTTTGACTTTCAAAAACTTTTATTTTAAAAACATTATATTAAAAACACACATTTTTCCTTTCTTTCCTTCAATTCATTTTTTAAGAAAAACAACAACAAACAAACAACAAAGCAACCAAAAAATAAATTCATGAACAGTAACAATTACTTCTTTAACACCCCATATCATTTCAAATAAATTGACATTTTTTGTTTGCTGATAATACGTGTACTCAGTAATTACTCGAGATTTTACCAATGATTTAAACAACATCACCAAGTCAACATTTTGGTTCTCATTCTTGCACTGATGGGATTTCAAAATAGCAAGTTTAGCTTGACCCAACAAAAAAATGGCAAGCTTACACTCCCTTTGCTAAGACCATCTATACAGTACCTATTTCCAAAAATAAACAATGTCTTGTTGAATAAAAATCCAAGTTTAGACATCATTCCATCAAGCAACAATGAACAAAGGCACTAAATGAAAACAATCACAAAAAAATAAATGAAAAACATTATCAGTATCATTACAAAAAGGACATGTTGATGAAACCAACGGATTAAACCTGGAAACAAAATTATTAGTGGCCACTATACCATGAATGATCCTCCACTGAAGATCCCCACTTCTCTTTGGTATTGGAGGCTTATATAAAAGTCTCCAAGAAGGAGTAACTTCCTCAAGGGCAGAAAGATAAATCCTCCATTTACTATCAACTCTTTCCCTTAATTGATTACAATGAGCATCTTTTGCACACATCTGATACAAAATCTTTTTTCCAAGGGTTGCGGTAGGACAAAGGTTTGGGTTCGATAACGTAATCTCAGCTTTGCGAATGAATAAAGCAGTCGTAGTATATTTGCAATCTGAAGCGTTAGTGAATCAATTGACTGTGGACTGTAGGTGAAAGAGGCCTTTGTTCCGGTTTCCCCGTTATCTGCCCCAGCTACAAAAATCACTATTTCCAATGGTCCTGCCATTTGTTTCCAATGATGCCATCATAAAAGAACTTGTAAGATTTTGGAAAGTTGTGAGCCCCATGAAAATGATTCCATTAGGGTGGAAAAATACGGGGCTGAAGCATGTTTTGTCTTTTCAATGCCAAGTCTATATGTTCCTAAGTTCCCAAGAACGATCTTTAGAAGCATCTTTTTGAGTTAATCACAAAGATAATACGTATAATATATACGCGAGTACAGAGAGTCTGAATTGTTTCGAATGCGGCGATATTGGACACAAGCGTTTTTCGTGTCTGAATAAAGAAGGGCGTGATGGCTCTCAGCCTCCACTGATTATTACACTGTTTGTACCCCACACATGGGTAGAGACTGGCTCCACTTGGAGATTATAGAATTTCGTAAATATGTAAGGTGTCGCCCTGCCCGCAGCTCTGCATACGTCAGCTCTCACTCCGAGGGGGCACGGCTAGCCTTGGGACTGGTACGCCAAGGCGATGGCATCCACTATCCAGTGGGCCAACCTCTGATTGGAGACAGCCTTTCCCTTCTGCTGACCTCCAAAGCAAAGAACTGCTCTGAGCATCTGGAGCTCTTGTGTGCAGTCCGCGTAAGCACGTAGTGCGCAAATGTGACACAGCAGCGCAAGGGATGGGCCTGCCTCCTCTGGGGTCAGCGCTTGCAAGTTCACCACCTGGTCCCGGATTCAACCTCCTGGCGCCTCTCAGAAACCTGATGACCAGGTCGTGCTTTCCAACTGACCTGCCATCAACAGCACCGTGATGTGCTGCGATGCAGCAACATACACCTTCAAGGTGAAGGGGGACAGCCTCCTCTAATTATCAGTGGCCGATCATTTCGAGCATTCCTAAACTATACCTGTGAAAAGGATTTTCATATGCATATTTGGATCTCAAAGCATATAAGCTTTAAATGGGCTTCACAAGCTGTTGATGAACAGCTTGTGTTGTTGAACAATGTGTTGTTGAAATGATGCAGTGTTTTTTCCCCATATAATGTAAAGTGAAATGTGCTGAAAGTGTTATATTGTAGTCTTGCTTTTCTGAAATGTTTCTGAAGCTGCCAGAGCAGTACAGCTCTCAGTCACATGTTTCTCTCAAGGATATGCCTTTCTATCTTCTACTGACTCCATGGTTACTGCCTCACAATATTGTTTGATTGCTTTGCCAAGGTCCTCAGCATTCATTGTCAATTGAAGATAGATAGATAGATAGATAGATAGATAGATAGATAGATAGATAGATAGATAGATAGATAGATAGATAGATAGATAGATAGATAGATAGATAGATAGATAGATAGATAATGGGTATACATGAAATAATGCTGTAGATGAAAACAGAGGCTTGCATTAGCAGCACCTTCCCCTCACAATCTGACTTTAGGAGTGCTGCCAGGGAGAAAGACAGATCGACTGAGAGCACGTTTCCACCTCTAATGCAACATTATTATTGTATGTCTGTCTGTCTCCAGCCTGCAGTATCACACCCACACTTTCTAAAGACTCACTGTCATATTTATCATTATCTTTGTTAATTTCTCACCTTTTTTATGGTTCAAGTTAAATTATTACACAACAACTTACAGCTATCTGTTTATGCATGCCCAATACACATGCATGTAGAAGAAAGAATACTCACACAATATATCATTTAAATGAATGGCCCCAACTTCTGTGGTATTGGGAAAATATTCATCAGCAAAACATGTCTGCTTTCTATTTCTATCTTTAATTTAATCCATTTTTGCAATAAATTAGCCCCTCTTCGTAGAAGTTTAAACATCTTCTACCAGGTTTACTTCTTTCATTACATTATTTCTATTTACATTAGTACATTTTATGTATGTGTTTAATAATTGATACTTAAAGGAAACGTAACTATGAGACTATGATTCATAAAAGAGCAACCTACAGTATAAGCTATACAGTCAAATTGCCTGAAGAAAGGTGGAAATAAATGTTTACAGTATAATCACTTGATGGCTTGTTAACAAGATCATATGTAATAGCAGAACCAAATCATAAGGATTCATGTTGTTAAAACAAAATCAGCATGAACTCAGCTTACATTGTAGAGACTACAAAAATAAAATGCATTTATAAAAGTGTTGAAAATAGGAACATTAGCATCTTTGATTCACCTTTTTTTGTTTGTTTTACCCATTAGCTCTGTTCAGCTGGAAAGTGATGATGACGAAGTGACAAACAAAACATGGGTTCTGACCCCCAAAGTGTATGAGAGTGACGTCACACATATTTTGAACAGCTTACTAGATGGCTATGATAACAAGCTGCGACCAGACATTGGAGGTAGGTGTCTGTTTTTGTTTATTTATTTATTGTTATGTTGAGCTACTGAGCTTCTGAATGTGAAATTGTTTTATTTTGTTTAAAGGTGAATATGTAGTTTCTGCGACACTAGTGACACCTAGCAGAATTACAAAAATAAAGCATATTTTCAAACGACTTTGCAAACAGGTAAAAGCTACTTTCAATAAAATGTCCAACATATCAAGAATAGGTTTAACTATGTTGCAATGTGTCATAAGTACCCAACTGAGTAGGCTAACACCATGTCTAGAGCGAATGCTAGTGTCTCGCTTATAATAAACCCACCCAATGTATCTGCAGAGGGCACATTTTTTGACATGATGCACCACAACTATTTCAGGCTGTCTACACTGGACACATCAAAGCAAACATAAACTGGTACATTTGTCTTTCTGAACGGTTGCATGAAATTGTGTATGGTATTGAAGCATTCATTGTAGCGCGTTGTAGCGCAATGCCCTGTTTGCTTTGATGTGTTCATGACTTGTTTAATCTTTGAAGGTCTAAATGCAATGAATTTTGGCTTGCACTTTTGTAATCGAAGCTGAATGTGTTTTCCCATGTAACGCATAGTACATAATCCCACACAGAGCTTGACGCTTTTTTCCAAAAGAGAAAGCTTTTAAACTGAAATTTAATAGAAAATAGAAAAATTCATGAGCATATTAAAAAACTTTAGGGGCGCAATGAAAATTTAGCATCATTTATTTACCAGTAAAAAATCATGGTTTGCTGTAAGTTTCGGTACCACCTTGGCAAAAACTATTGCAATTATTTTTTTAGACCCACTATGTATTATTTATATTTTCCTGTTCTCAGGGAATAGTGAACACTGCATAGGGACCCTGTAAATTGGAACGCTCAAATCATAGAGCTCTCTCTTAATGGTCTCTCCTAATGGTCTAAATTAGGTGTGTTAGACAAGATACACACATAATGGCTGCGTCAGAAAACTTAGACAGCTGACTACCGTAGTTGTCTCACTGCCTTATCCGGCAATGACTTTGTAGGCTTTTGACTTTTCTTTTCTTTTTTTTTTTAAAATCGGACACATGCTCCTAAATGCTTTTCACAGTTCTCACACATCTATTTTTAGTTGCATTGTCCAGCCCTGCAACACTGGCTAAACCCTCTGGCTCAGCCTGCTAAAGTAGCCAAGCCCTAAACTCTCGCTATAGGTTGAGCTGGAAAAAGATTGACAGATCTGAATGGACCACTCACAATGCTTTGATGGTTCCCGGGAAGCACAGTGTTTACACTTTTGGGGGACATAAACCCATAAATTGCATACTAATAGTAGGCAATAAACAATTGGCTTACAAACTTCTTATATACTTCACCTTTAACAACTGGATAAAATACATACATTATCTAATCTTCAAAAATTCTAAACCTTATTAAATATTTAAGTTTGCACCACTGATCTGTATAATGACTGGATTACTCATTGCATTCTAAACTGCCATCAGGCAGTGAAGTCACTGGAAGTGTTTGAGCGGCCATCTTACTATCCCTACCGACAGAGGGCATCATTGATTTAAAGCCAAAACATTGACCTAAAATCAATCCTGCTCAGTCTCACAGAATTAGTTTTATGATAAACGTATTTAAATGAATTGTTACTTTAGATTTTATCTGTAATGCTTATGGTATGCTTATAATGCTTATGTGTCTACTGCACACTTCAGACACAGGTAACTGGTAATTTCTTCATGTACGCAATTACAGAGGAAATATTAAACATGAACATGTGTGATTAGTTGCAGAAATTGATTTGAATAGCCTTATACAATCATAATTAATACAGGCCTCTTTTACTATATTGCACTATATTGTATGCCTATTAAAATTCAAAGTTTACCATGCACCATTGGAAATAAAGCAGTCAGCGTTATTTGTTTGAATAAGTTATGATGCATTTCAGACTCTTAAAGACAGCGCAAATTCTATAGCATTTTACTAGAATTAGTTTCCAAATGAGTAAAGTGTCATGTTGGCTACATGTTGTTGAATTAATTATTAATTTAACCAAAATGTAAATGATTAACTGCTTCGAAATGCATGCTGTAGACGAAATCATTGTTGAAACATTTGCAGTTAACCTACTGTATGAAATAAAAACAATACTACAACACAACATAAATACATAAACACAAAAGTACAAGGCTGTAACGAATTTCGTTGATAAGGGAAGGAGGAGGTGGGAACCGGCGAACGTTTCACAACTTTAATCATATAAAATAAACAAACACAAAACGAAATTAAAAGCGGCAGCTCCTCACGGACAACTGCTGCACACACATAAACAAAACATAACGTAAAGTCCATACCTGGTCCTCTCCCGTCCTTCACTGTTGTCGCTCCTCCTTTTATGCTTCTGAAGGTCCTCTGTGAGAAACCTGAGACAGGTGCGGGTGCAGGTGACGCTCATAATCAGTCACACCACCAGCCTTGTCCTGCCAACCACATACCCCCCATCGCCCCTCGCAGGCCGGGGGTACCCACGAAACTGCCCTCTACTCCACCCTCCATCTTCGGGGGGCCAGTCACGGCGGCCGCAGTATATTGGGGTAAGGACAGACGAGGTGAAAGAAAAGGAGACAGAAGCATAAGGAGCGACAAGAAAAGGGAAAAAAATATTGGTCTGGTTCCTGAACCTGAACTCTGTTTTCAACCAGCTGAGAGACTCTCACTCGTGGTGCCATGCAGTGGTACTGGACATCCTTTGGTGGACGGCTCGATGCTCCTCCTCCTCCTCCTTCTGGTGGACAGCGATGGTTCCTCCAGTTGAGGGCAGCCAGCAGCGTGTCCCCCATTCCCTGCGAGTCCCCAAACATGGCGGACAGCAGCAGGCTCCGGCCTCCTAGCAAACGGCGCAGACTCCTCCGCTCCCTCTCGGACTGCATCCACCTCTCCTCAACCCAGAAGCGCAGCAGCGAGCTCTTCGTCTCACCCGATCCGTAGCTCCAGCACCACCACCTTGGTCTCCGCTCCTCCATGCTGCCTCCAAGCATCGAGGGCTCTCTCCGACCGACGCGTCCCCCCTTCATTCCCGGGTTTTGGCACCAGTGTATTGAAGTCTGTTGATAAGGGAAGAAGGTAGCGGGAACCGGCGAAAATTTCTGAACTTTAATCATATAAAATAAAAGAACACAAAAACAGCCCCTCACGGACGACTGCCGCACACACATAATACACACATAATAAGGTCAAAGTACTGGCAGAGAAGGCAGAGATGGCAATGGCAACGATGTCCACCTTTATGCTTTGTCTTTCCATTGCTCCTTGTGAACTGCCAGAAACCATGTTAACATAGCAGCTTCACTATGTCCACACTATCACCTCCAGACCATGCTGGAGAGGCAACAGATAAGGGAATGAGATGCGAGTGGCAGCAATGCCCATTCTCATCCTCCGTGCAGCCCAATCATAAGTGAGAGTTAGTTGATATGTAGTTGAAAAGTTACTTATAGTTAGTAAAGTGGACTATCGAAATAAAGTGGAACCTACAAGGGTAATTCCATTGGAAGCATTAAGCCTCCACTAAACTCCAAGTACTGGCAAGGGCGACAGATGTGGACATGGGACGCAAGTGGTGGCACTGCCTACTGTCCTCATGTATACTAGCCAAATTCAATAAAGGAGCATATCGCTACCACCCCTGAGCTGCCTGTACTGTAGGGCACTGGCCAAAAACGAAGTGAGACGAAAGTGCAGTATTGCTCACTTGTCCTTTTCAGCCCAGCCTAAAAGAAGTGAATACAGATGGAAATTACATTGCGGAGAGGGTGACAGATAAGGAAGCGAGAAGCTGTACTGCCTGCTCTCCTATTCTGTAACAGCCCATTTTCATGCTCCGTACATCCAGCACCGGAGAGGCGATAGATGAATAAGTGGGACGCGAGTGGTGGTATTGCCCACTTGCTTCACCTACACCAGCCTATTGCGTGTGCGCTTTTGTGACAGAGGAAGCACATATTCTCCGTCACCACACAGTTGAAAAAGTGGGACGCATGTTGCCACTTATTTCATCTGAATTAGTCTATAATGTGTATGTGAAAGAAACACAATCTTGGAGATTTTGGTTTTGGCACTTCACACTTGAAACCCTTATAAAGATCCTTACAAATACAATAGGTTTTCAGTGGTTCGCCCTTGATCCCCTAAAAATCCCTAAAATTCCAATAGGGTTTAAACGCTTTGCGCTTGAAACCCTAATAAATATAGCTGTGAGCAGAAATTATCGGGGTTCAAGTGCTTTAGGACCTTTGTCACTTCTATGCTGTTGGGGTCTAGGCCAACCCCAAATTAAACAATAAACCCACAATTCAGAACACATAGAAATGTAGGGCTTACACATAACAAATCCTCGATGGAGAATACACAAAGACACACACAGAAATGAATAGGTTAATCTGTAAAACTTAGCACATTAAGCATGCTTAAACACACACACACACATTTTGTTACAGATATTTGAAATAAATGATAGGAAACAAAATGATTACTCCAAGTCTCCTCTTTATAACACCATTAACAGGTTTCACTGTAATCATAAATATGACTCCAAAAGCAAATCCTGTTAAAATAAGTACATTAGTGAGTAGTCCTCTGCTGCCATCTACTGTTATACTGTTCCATGTTATACTCATTTTAAAAGTGTTTGTTTTCCAGCAGGTGGTAGAAATCCTACACTAAAGCAAGGGACATATTCCATGTAATCTCCATCAAAATGTAGATGATCTTTAAGTTAATGATTTTAATGATCTCAAATTATTGTGTGTCTGATCTGTCTCAGGCACTACAGCTTCATGGCACAAAGCAACATATCATACTTGGCCTTCACGTCATGTCACTGTCATTAGTCACTTGTCTGAGCTCCATAGAGCTCCCTCATCTAAGTACTTAAGGATGTCAGCTTGGTAGGGCTGCCCTTGACTAAAGGTTTTACTAGTCGACGTTTGAATTTTGAATTAATCGCATGCATTAGCGCGTTAGCGTTGACAGCCATAGTAAAAATACATAACAAAATTAAAGCTGCAAGCAGCGATGAAAGGGCCCTCGCACTCGTGCCATCGTCACTCGGTGGCTTTAGGAAGACAGAGCATGGTTGGGCAATGTGCATTTAGGGAGGTATATATAGTAGTTGCTAGCATGATTAGTACACAATAGTTATGTGGTTAGTATTGCATTACTGTGTTAACCATGTCAGTTTCTGTTGCCAGTAGGTGGGGCTATGTCTATATCTGAATATCGCTATGTAGATGTGTTCAGTGCAGGACTTTTATCAAACATGTGAAGTTTGGGGCAGATTGGACATTGTATGCTTGAGTTACAACAACTTCCTTTAGCATTTCTGGCATGTTTTATGATGTTTCTATAATATTACATATTAATTTTGGGGTAGATTGGACATTGCATGCCTGAGTTACAGAAAATTCCTATTTAATTGCAGTAATAGCATGCTTTAACACTTAGCTAAGTATTTGATAGTATGTTGCTAACATGTTTAACAGTTGGTGGCACTTTTTTATATGTTATTAGGAGTCCAGAACAGTGTTAAACGTCACTTCCTGTTGCCAGCAGGCGGCGCTATGACAATATCTGAATATGAGCATGGACTTGTGTTTAGGAGATAACTCTTATCAAACGTGTGAAGTTTGGGGTAGATTGGACATTGTGTGCTTAAGTTACAACAACTTCTTTTGGCATTTCTAACATGCTTTAGAACTTAGCTATGTGTTGCTAGCATGTTTCTTGCATGTTACATATTAGGTTTGGGGCAGATTGGACATTCCATGCCTGTGTTACAGGAAATTCCTATTTAATTGCAGCAATAGCATGCTTTAGCACTTAACTAAGTGTTTGCTAGCATGTTTTAGCATTTTTCTAGTATGTTGTTAGCATGTTGTTAACATGTTTAGCACTTGCTGGCACTTTTTTATATGTTATCAGGAGTCCACAACAGTGTTTCACATGTCACTTCCTGTTGCCAGCAGGTGGCATTATGACTGTAACTGAATATGAGCATGGTCATGTGTTCAGGACAGAACGCTTATCAAAAGTGTGAAGTTTGGCGCAGATTGGACATTGCTTTCTTGAGTAACAACAACATCCTGTTTCATTGAATTAGCATGCTTTAGCACTTAGCTAAGTATTGCTAGCATGTTTTAACATGTTTCTGGCATGTTTAGAAGTCAATGGCATTTTTAACCTGTTGCTAGAACGGCATCAACGTGTTAAACATGACACTTCCTGTTACCAGTAGGTGGCGCTATTACTATAACTGAATATTCTCATGTAGATGTGTTCAGGCCATGACTCTTATCAAACGTGTGAAGTTTGGGGCAGATTGGACATTCCGTGCCTGAGTTACAGCAAATTCCTATTTAATTGCAGTAATAGCATGCTTTAGCACTTAGCTAAGTGTTTGCTAGCATGTTTTAGCATGTTTCTAGTATGTTGTTAGCATGTTTAGCACTTGCTGGCACTTTTTTATATGTTATCAGGAGTCCACAACAGTGTTTAACATGTCACTTCCTGTTGCCAGCAGGTGGCGCTATGACTGTAACTGAATATAAGCATGGTCATGTGTTCAGGACAGAACGCTTATCAAAAGTGTGAAGTTTGGCGCAGATTAGACATTGCCTTCTTGAGTAACAACAACATCCTGTTTCATTGAATTAGCATGCTTTAGCACTTAGCTAAGTATTGCTAGCATGTTTTAACATGTTTCTAGCATGTTTAGAAGTCAATGGCATTTTTACCCTGTTGCTAGAACGGCATCAACATGTTAACCATGACACTTCCTGTTACCAGTAGGTGGCGCTATTACTATAACTGAATATTCTCATGTAGATGTTTTCAGGCCATGACTCTTATCAAACGTGTGAAGTTTGGGGCAGATAGGACATTCCGTGCCTGAGTTACAGCAAATTCCTATTTAATTGCAGTAATAGCATGCTTTAGCACTTAGCTAAGTGTTTGCTAGCATGTTTTAGCATGTTTCTAGTATGTTGTTAGCATGTTTAGCACTTGCTGGCACATTTTTATATGTTATCAGGAGTTCACAACAGTGTTAAACATGCCACTTCCTGTTGCCAGCAGGCAGCACTATGACTGTAACTGAATATGAGCATGGTCATGTGTTTAGGACAGGACGTTTATCAAAAGTGTGAAGTTTGGCACAGATTAGACATTGCCTTCTTGAGTAACAACAACATCCTGTTTCATTGAATTAGCATGCTTTAGCACTTAGCTAAGTATTGCTAGCATGTTTTAACATGTTTCTAGCATGTTTAGAAGTCAATGGCATTTTTAACATGTTGCTAGAACAGCATCAACGTGTTAAACATGTCACTTCCTGTTGCCAGTAGGTGGCGCTATTACTATAACTGAATTTGAGCATGGACATGTGTTCAGGCCATGATTCTTATCAAATGTGTGAAGTTTGGGGCAGATTGGACATTCCATGCCTGAGTTACAGCAAATTCCTATTTAATTGCAGTAATAGCATGCTTTAGCACTTAGCTAAGTGTTTGCTAGCATGTTTTAGCATGTTTCTAGTATGTTGTTAGCATCTTTAGCACTTGCTGGCACTTTTTTATATGTTATTAGGAGTCCACAACAGTGTTAAACATGTCACTTCCTGTTGCCAGCAGGTGGCGCTATGACTATAAATGAATATGAGCATGGTCATGTGTTCAGGACAGAATGCTTATCAAACATGTGAAGTTTGGGGCAGATTGGACATTCCATGCCTGAGTTATAGCAACTTCCTGTTTCATGACGAAACATCGAAATTTGTCAGGCCGCTGAGGACCCGCCCTTCTACGAAAACTCAAGATCTTCGCAATTTAACGTCGCAAAGGCCTTAAGATTACACTCACCAAATTTGAAGATGATCATATTAAAACTGTAGGAGGAATTCGTTAAAGTACAAGGCCTGAAAATGGCAGAAACTGCACAAAAATCTGAGAGGAAGTTCAAAATGGCTGACTTCCTGTTGGGTTTAGGGCTATGCTCCAAGAGACGTTTTTGTAGGTATTAGGTCATTACATATATGTACCGAATTTCGTATACGTACGTGGAACACAGCGGGAGGCGCACTCCGTTGAACTTTTATAGGTGGCGCTATCAAGCCATTTTGTCCCGCCCAATTCTGAAACCTATATCAGATGTAAATTTTCGCCAGTTCTGACACGTGTGCAAAGTTTCGTGAGTTTTCGAGCATGTTTAGGCCCTCAAAAATGCGATTAAATGCGGAGAATAATAATAATAATAATAATATTAAATATATATATATATATAAAAATATAGCTGCGAGCAGCGATTACGGGCCCAAGCCGGTGGCACCGCAACCCCGGAGCCTTTAGTTACCTAAAGGCACCGGGGATGGCGGTGCCGCCGGCTTTGGCCCTCCATCGCAGCTATATTTTTATATATATATATATATATATATGTATATAAATATCTATCTATCTATCTATCTATCTATATATATATATATATATATAAATATCTATCTATCTATCTATCTATCTATATATATATATATATATATATATATATATATATATATATATATATACACACACACACACACACACACACACATACATATACATATATATATATATATATATATATATATATATATATATATATATATACACACACCTATATATATATATATATAAGACAGAAAATATTACTTGTCTTACCTTATTCTGATTTTATGATACACTCAAAATATTCCACAACAAATCCTTTAAATTTAATGTAAAAATAAAAACGAAAGTAAGCAGTGTTGGTCTCACGTAACCCTCTCATTAGAATCAAAATGTTTCAATATTTGCAATGTATTTGGATGCTAAACTATTCTTTATTATAGGCTTTGTACTTCACTCGTGTTCCAATATCGATGGAAAAAATCATCCTCTTCACACGCGCAAAAATGTGCTTGGAAACATCACAGTGGAGCTCTGCTTTCTGTGAATGGTACAAATTGTACTACTGACTATTTAAACAGAGCAGTGTAATTCGTTTATGTTAGGTTGACTATTTTTATTATTATATTGTATTAGGGCTATAATGAACAGGCTGCGATGTCAAGATTGCAACTCTGGAATGTGTGTGTGTGTGTGACGCGGTTGCGGTTGAACAGTGGACACAAAAACATAAATAAAATGTTTTAGTTAATTCCTACATCCATAGGAATACATTGAAAATGCTCGCTCTACTCCGCACCATTATCAATGTCTGTGCGGACGTCTGTATTTTACTAGTATATAGTATACTATAGTTAGCGATTTAAAAGCACCCGCTCGTGTCACACGTCGATTAACCGATGGGAAAATATCCTCACAGTCATATACCTAATAAATTTATATTTAAATACAATAGGCCTACCTAGTAAAACGTTTTATATACTATTTTGATATCCTTTTGGACACAAGAGGGCAGTATAGCCCTATGTTTGCTTTTTTGTTGAACCAAATAGCACTAAATAGCCTGTTTTTAACTTTTTCATACTTCTTGAATTGCAAAAACAGAATAAAATAGGTTTAGTTCTAATATTTGTATCATTTTATATAAAAATAAATGGTGTATAATTACATTTTTAGAAGTTATGAGATGTTTCCTGCTTCCTTTTTGACATTAATTTAATCCCTCGCCATAGCAAAACCGTTTGAGATATTCAATATCCGTTTACAATTTAGCATCATTAATATATTTTTATCATGTTGAAAAAGTTTGGTGGGAATAAAATAAACCTTTTAGGAGGAGTAACTAAAATCTCAGAGGCTGATTTAACAAAAAATCCATATTCAGACCAAAATATCTGACTTCCTGTTGGTTGCAGCTAATGCCTGTAAATTAGAAAGTTCTCCGGCATGATGAGACCAATATACGTACTGATTTTTGTAATTGTGGGTAAAACTAACCCCCCCACTTTTGTCAAAAACATTTTGAAAGTGACACACTTCCTGCTGCCAGTTGGTGGCGCTATAACTTTGACTCGCAATAGTCACATCCATCTGATCGGCCTCTTACCACGAACACACTGCTGAAGTTTCATCAAGATCAGTTAATGTGTGCAGAAGTTATAACACTTCGTGTTTCTCTTTTCTCGCCATAAATTCGTGTCCTCGCCACGGCCAAACCGTTTGAGATATCAAAAATCCGTCTGCAATTTAGCATCCTCAATGTCTTGACTTCATGCACACCGAGTTTGGTGGCGATTTAATTAATTCTCTAGGAGAAGTGTTTCAAATTCCACAGCAAGCGTTCTCCAAACAACCCATAATTGTCGACTTCCTGTTGGGCTGGCGTAAAATTTAGAGCACGAAAGTTGTTCGGCCCGATGAGATCTATATGTGTACCGAGTTTCATATCATTACATGCAAGTGTGTTTGATTTATGGACAAGTGTTCGGATCCCGTTCCAGGGGGCGCTGTTGAGCCCCCCTGCCACGCCCGGGTACCAGCTTCAGCCCGGCCCTGATGGCCGCGGGTTCTGACCTGTGTGCAAAGTTTCAAGAGTTTTCGAGCACGTTAAAGGCCCCAAAAGCCCCTGAAACCTTGAAAAACAGGAATTTTAAACAAATCTCACTCAAAAGACAAATCCCCCCACCCCTCACACACACAGAGACGCAGAGGCAGAGAGAGAGAGGGAGAGAATTCTCCAAAAAATCACATTCAAACCAAAATATCTCACTTCCTGTTGGTCACAGCTTATGACTATAAATTAGAAAGTTGTCCGGCTTGATGAGAACAATATACATAACGATTTTTGTGACTCTACTTAAAACTAAGCCCCCATTTTTGACTAAAGGTGGCGCTACTGAGCCCCTCACCACGCCCGTTTCTGAAACTTTGCACATGTCTACTGGATAATAAATGTGATGTGTCTGTCGAGTTTCATCCAATTTCAAGTATGTTAAGAGTCTCAAAAGCATCTGAAAAGAATATTAAAGTTTGATGCGTTGCCACGGCAACAGTATTTAAGATATCAATAAACCTTTCACAGGTCTACATCTGCCGTGTGTCTACATTATACACATAAAGTTTGAAGCAAATCGGGTAAAAATAAGAGGGTGATTTCAAAGCATTTTGAAAGGGACACACTTCCTGCTGCCAGTTGGTGGCGTTATAACTTTGACTCACAAATGTCACATCCATGTGATCGGCCTCTTACAACGAACACACTGCTGAAGTTTAACCCTCAGGGGACCACAAACGCGCCCGCGCGTTTTGCTCGTTTTTTTTTTTTAGCAATGAAAATAAACACCAAATGCTCTGTTAATTTTGATCTTTCATTTTCGTGTAATACATCAATCGATCCTGTTCAGTTTCTATTTTTTTTCTGTATACTCACAATAAAAATAAAGTGTTTTGCTTTTTGACAAATAAAGAAAAATTAACATGATGCGATTTCTCCCTTCTCTCTGTCCGTGAACTCCCATTTGAAACGCGTTCGAAAATGATCTATAACTCCGCGAAAATTCAGTCAAACAGGCAAACAGACCCACGGGCATAAAGCTTGAGATCGCATCTGTTAAATGAAGTAACTTATATAAAAAACAAATATTCTCAGCTTCTGTAATCTGTATAAAAAGAGAGCGACTCCAGTCGACCTCATTAAGAGCTCATTCACAGTAATGTGACCACTCCCCGGAGAGCGCGTGCTATTCAAACGCAAATTCTGAGAACTATTGAAGATCTGTGAAACGCCCATCAGCTGTAAACACAGCGCGTCGCGATCGAGTGAGGCATAATATAGCCTACCTTATGGAGAAACGATTCCTCAGAACAGTGCTGATATGAGGAGCAATATCTCCTGATATGAGGAGCAGATTCCGCTGAGGAGTGAGGTAGGCTGTTTTCTTTTCTCACGTGTGGAATAACGTTATGGAATAACGTTAGTGTAGGCCTATGCAAACCGCAAAAAGATGAATCGCATTTCTATAATATGACTCGCCTTTCTGTGAGATGAATGAAGGGTACATGTTTGTAAAGACTGTTTAGCCTAAATATGAATCGCGCGTCTGTGTGTGAAATAATAAACTGCTTTGCTATAGCCTACTGAGATGAGTAAAAATCCACTGGAATATGTTGAAAAAAATGTATTTGTATAAGCAACGTATTAAACTGCAAAAAAAATACTATTTTTTTCAAAAATAAATTCATAGACTAAGATGTTAGATGTTCCAATGTTGGCTATATTCAAACTAATGAATACATATGATAAAATGTAGGCCTATAATCTTTTTTCTTTTTTTTTTTACAAAGAAAGAGTACACTTGAAATATTGTTGAAATTGTAATTATTGTTGTAATTGTAACATTTTTAATAAAATAGCAAAACATATTTACAAGAGAAATGTAAGCGAAATCTTAAATGGTCAATATAAGTCTTCTTCTAAATACATCTTTTGTCCTTGTGGCTCAGTCAGTGTCACACCTGAATGAATGGCTCATTAGGCAGAGTCATTATGCAGAGTGGGTGGGGAGATTATGCAGAGATTATGCAATCTAAGGTGTAAACTACTCCTCCCCCTTGCATATTGGCTTTCCAAGCAAAACCTGTTTTACAGCATTTAAATCAATGTATTTTTTTTTGTGAACGATAAAGCAAAACTATTTTCACATAATTTTGAAGCTAGAACACAAAGGGAGAACATCCATTAGTCAAAAGTCTCGTGGACACATATTTAATATGTGTTTTGTGGTCTTAATTCAGCAACTTTCATTTTAATTTTTTCCAATAACCACGCATAAACATTATTCTCTTAAAAATACAAACATCTGCATACACGTTGCTCGCATATTATGGTAGCCCTGTTTGTGCTATATAGAGTGCATTTACACCTTTGCCATTAACATGTTTATAAATAACTGAAAAAAGCACAAATGTCAAGGCATGTCAGAACATCTCAAAGGCCCCAAAAACACAGTGGTCCCCTGAGGGTTAATCAAGATCAGTTAATGTATGCAGAAGTTATAACACACTTCCTGTTTCCATTATTCGCCATAAATTCGTGTCCTCGCCACGGCCAAACCGTTCGAGATATCAAAAATCCGTCCGCAATTTAGCATCCTCAATGTCTTGACTTCATGCTGACTGAGTTTGGAGGCGAATGGATGAATTCCCTAGGAGGAGTACATTAAATTCCACAGCATGCGTTTCCAAACAACCCATAATAGCTGACTTCCTGTTGGGCTGGCGTAAAACTTAGAGCACGAAAGTTGTTCAGCCCGATGAGATCTATATGTGTACCGAGATTCATATTGTTACATGCAAGCGTGTTTGATATATGGACCAAGTTTTCGGACCCCATTCAAGGGGGCGCTGTTGAGTCCCCCTGCCACGCCCAGGTACCAGCTTCAGCCCGGCCCTGATGGCCGCGGGTTCTGACCTGTGTGCAAAGTTTCAAGAGTTTTCAAGCACGTTAATGGTCCCAAAAGCCCCTGAAACCTTGAAAACAAACATTAAACTCAACAGACAAATCCCTCCCACCCCTCACACACACAGAGACAGACAGAGAGAGAGAAAATTCTCCAAATAATCACATTCAAACTAAAATATCTGACTTCCTTTTGGTTTTAGCTAATGAATGTAAATTAGAAAGTTGTCCGGCTTGATGAGAACAATATACGAACCGAGTTTTGTGACTCTATGTAAAACTAAGCCCCCATTTTTGACTAAAGGTGGCGCTACTGAGCCCCTCACCACGCCCGTTTCTGAAACTTTGCACATGTCGACTGGCTAATAAGTGTGATGTGTCTGTCGAGTTTCATGCAATTTCAAGTATGTTAAGAGTCTCAAAAGCATAAAAAAAGAATTTTAAAGTTTGATGCGTTGCCACGGCAACAGTATCTAAGATATCAATAATCCTTTCACAGGTCTACATCTGCCGTGTGTCTACATTGTACACATAAAGTTTGAAGCAAATCGGGTAAAAATAAGAGGGTGATTTCAAAGCATTTTGAAAGTGACACATTCCTGCTGCCAGTTGGTGGCGCTATAACTTTGACTCACAAATGTCACATCCATGTGATCGGCCTCTTACAACGAACACACTGCGGAAGTTTAATCAAGATCAGTTAATGTATGCAGAAGTTAAAACACACTTCCTGTTTCCATTATTCGCCATAAATTCGTTTCCTCGCCACGGGCAAACCGTTCGAGATATCAAAAATCCCCTGGCAATTTTTCATCCTCAATGTCTTGACTTCATGCACACCGAGTTTGGAGGCGATTGGATGAATTCCCTAGGAGAAGTGTTTCAAATTCCTGAGCATGCGTTTCCAAACAACCCATAATAGTCGACTTCCTGTTGGGCTGGCGTAAAACTTAGAGCACGAAAGTTGTTCGGCCCGATAAGATCTATATGTGTACCGAGTTTCATATTATTACATGCAAGCGTGTTTGATTTATGGACCAAGTTTTCGGACCCCGTTCCAGGGGGCGCTGTCGAGCCTCCCTGCCACGCCCGGGTACCAGCTTCAGCCCGGCCCTGATGGCCGCGGGTTCTGACCCGTGTGCAAAGTTTCAAGAGTTTTCGAGCATGTTAAGGGCCCCAAAAGTGTTCGAGAAGTAGAAAAAAATAATAATAATAATAACAAAATATAGCTGCGAGCAGCGATTACGGGCCCAAGCCGGTGGCACCGCAACCCCGGAGCCTTTAGTTACCTAAAGGCACCGGGGATGGCGGTGCCGCCGGCTTTGGCCCTCCATCGCTGCTCGCAGCTATATTTATATATATATATATATATATACACACACACACACACACACACACACACACACACACACACACACACACAATCTCTAGGTATGGTGAAGGCTATGTGATGATGTGGGGCTATTTTAATTCCAAAGGCCAAGGGAACTTTATCAGGATGCATAGTATCCTAAAAAAAAATAAAAAAAAATACTTAAATAAAAATCTGCCTGCCTCTATGGGAATTTAACATAGGGGTGTACTCACTTATGCACCCTGTATTTTAAGGAAGAACATTTATTTATTTACGATAACATTATTCATTCCCAAAGAAAATTGGTGTCCTTAAAGGTTGGATTTTTCCTAATTTCCTAAAGGCATTAAGTTCAATTTCCAAAATATGATTTTTTATTCCTCTTTTTAGTCAACTTTAGCATGGGTGTATTCACTTATGCATTGCACTGTATACACACACACACACACACACACACACACACACACACACACATACATGTACATGTACATATACATATACATATACATATACATATTAGGCATGTGCCGGTATCACATTTTCATGCTGCGATTAATTGAGTGATCTTTTATCACGGTATACGGTATTATCACGATATTTTAATATCGGGGGGGGGGGGGGGTGTAAAAAATAAAATAAAATTTGCATCACAAGGTGTAATTGTGATTGTCAAAACATTTGTTAACTAAACTGAATTTTATTAAGTTTAGTGATAACATGGTACAATGACTGTTTGGTAGGCTACAGTTTGTGTTGCTTAACACAAATTTAACGATTTCAATTCAATACTTGGGATTTGATTTAAATATTGATTCAATATTGACTAATTTTGGATAAATATTAGGAAGGCTACAGTAGATAGCCCACATGTTATTTTTTTCTCATGAAAAAAAATATTTCACATAATGCTATGTAACCATATAGAGCCCTATCAGCTGGTATTATTAAAGGCTACAAATAACTAGTTAAATCAAATATAATGTGGTTTTCATTATAATAACAATTATGTAATGACACAAGTAAAAATATAATAAATATGTAAAAAAAAGTGCAGTGCACATATTCAGCAAAATACTCCCCTTTATCTATTTGTTTTAGTCATCTAACATGCTGCTGGTCATTAAATGGTTTAAATGTAACGTTCTGTGACACAATTGTTCTCCTGTTTCATATCAAAAGTAACCTGCTCTGTCTTGTTTGACGGTCTTCGTGTCCTCTTTGCTCCGCGATTTTTCTCTGCGTGAGAAAACGGATGTGTGGCGTGAGCGTGTGAAGAGTCTCGCGCTGAATGCGTCGAGTTGGCAGCTCTGCTTTTAGAAGCGGGATGGATCCGGATAGATCGGCGGCGGCCATAGACTGTAGGCGGCGGCGTTCCTCCTTCCACCATGCTGCTTCTCTATGTGAGGACTGTTTACATTAGACTAGAAGTGCGCACCGGCCGCATGCTTATACACGTGGCGATTGTTTACATCAGAGTGCGCACGTGTTTCGCGCAGTATACGCAGTGTTTGTTTAAGCGGTTGATGGAAAATAAACTATAATGCGCATTCTAAAAATCTAAATTCGGATCTATTATTTTTCACGGTATTTTGAAGTGCCCGCGATAACAATATCGTGCATATTCATTACCGCGATTTATCGCATTACCGAATACCGGCACAAGTCTAATACATATATATATATATATATATATATATATATATATATATATATATACACGTATATAAATATATATAAGACAGAAAATATTACTTGTCTTACCTTATTCTGATTTTATGATACACTCAAAATATTCCACAACAAATCCTTTAAATTTAATGTAAAAATAAAAACGAAAGTAAGCAGTGTTGGTTTCACGTAACCCTCTCATTAGAATCAAAATGTTTCAATATTTGCGATGTATTTGGATGCTAAACTATTCTTTATTATAGGCTTTGTACTTCACTCGTGTTCCAATATCGATGGAAAAATTCATCCTCTTCACACGCGCAAAAATGTGCTTGGAAACATCACAGTGGAGCTCTGCTTTCTGTGAATGGTACAAATTGTACTACTGACTATTTAAACAGAGCAGTGTAATTTGTTTATGTTAGGTTGACTATTTTTATTATTATATTGTATTAGGGCTATAATGAACAGGCTGCGATGTCAAGATTGCAATTCTGGAATGTGTGTGTGTGTGTGTGTGACGCGGTTGCGGTTGAACAGTGGACACAAAAACATAAATAAACTGTTTTAGTTAATTCCTACATCCATAGGAATACATTGAAAATGCTCGCTCTACTCCGCACCATTATCAATGTCTGTGCGGACGTCTGTATGTTACTAGTATATAGTATACTATAGTTAGCGATTTAAAAGCACCCGCTCATGTCACACGTCGATTAACCGATGGGAAAATATCCTCACAGTCATATACCTAATAAATTTATATTTAAATACAATAGGCCTACCTAGTAAAACGTTTTATATACTATTTGGATATCCTTTTGGACACAAGAGGGCAGTATAGCCCTATGTTTGCTTTTTTGTTGAACCAAATAGCACTAAATAGCCTGTTTTTAACTTTTTCATACTTCTTATATTGCAAAAACAGAATAAAATAGGTTTAGTTCTAATATTTGTATATTTTTATATAAAAATAAATGGTGTATAATTACATTTTTAGAAGTTATGAGATGTTTCCTGCTTCCTTTTTGACATTAATTTAATCCCTCGCCATAGCAAAACCGTTTGAGATATTCAATATCCGTTTACAATTTAGCATCATTAATATATTTTTATCATGTTGAAAAAGTTTGGTGGGAATAAAATAAACCTTTTAGGAGGAGTAACTAAAAACTCAGAGGCTGATTTAACAAACGATCCATATTCAGACCAAAATATCTGACTTCCTGTTGGTTGCAGCTAATGCCTGTAAATTAGAAAGTTGTCCGGCATGATGAGACCAATATACGTACTGATTTTTGTAATTGTGGGTAAAACTAACCCCCCCACTTTTGTCAAAAACATTTTGAAAGTGACACACTTCCTGCTGCCAGTTGGTGGCGCTATAACTTTGACTCACAATAGTCACATCCATCTGATCGGCCTCTTACCACGAACACACTGCTGAAGTTTCATCAAGATCAGTTAATGTGTGCAGAAGTTATAACACTTCGTGTTTCTCTTTTCTCGCCATAAATTCGTTTCCTTGCCACGGCCAAACCGTTTGAGATATCAAAAATCCGTCTGCAATTTAGCATCCTCAATGTCTTGACTTCATGCACACCGAGTTTGGTGGCGATTTAATTAATTCTCTAGGAGAAGTGTTTCAAATTCCACAGCAAGCGTTCTCCAAACAACCCATAATTGCCGACTTCCTGTTGGGCTGGCGTAAAATTTAGAGCACGAAAGTTGTTCGGCCCGATGAGATCTATATGTGTACCGAGTTTCATATCATTACATGCAAGTGTGTTTGATTTATGGACAAGTGTTCGGATCCCGTTCCAGGGGGCGCTGTTGAGCCCCCCTGCCACGCCCGGGTACCAGCTTCAGCCCGGCCCTGATGGCCGCAGGTTCTGACCTGTGTGCAAAGTTTCAAGAGTTTTCGAGCACGTTAAAGGCCCCAAAAGCCCCTGAAACCTTGAAAAACAGGAATTTTAAAGAAATCTCACTCAAAAGACAAATCCCCCCACCCCTCACACACACAGAGACGTAGAGGCAGAGAGAGAGAGAGAGAGAATTCTCCAAAAAATCACATTCAAACCAAAATATCTCTCTTCCTGTTGGTCACAGCTTATGACTATAAATTAGAAAGTTGTCCGACTTGATGAGAACAATACACATAACGATTTTTGTGACTCTACTTAAAACTAAGCCCCCATTTTTGACTAAAGGTGGCGCTACTGAGCCCCTCACCACGCCCGTTTCTGAAACTTTGCACATGTCTACTGGATAATAAATGTGATGTGTCTGTCGAATTTCATCGAATTTCAAGTATGTTAGGAGTCTCAAAAGCATCTGAAAAGAATATTAAAGTTTGATGCGTTGCCACAGCAACAGTATCTAAGATATCAATAATCCTTTCACAGGTCTACATCTGCCGTGTGTCTACATTGTACACATAAAGTTTGAAGCAAATCGGGTAAAAATAAGACAGTGATTTCAAAGCATTTTGAAGGTGATGTACTTCCTGCTGCCTGTTGGTGGCGCTATAACTTTGACTCACAATAGTCACATCCATGTGATCGGCCTCTTACAACAAACACACTGCTGAAGTTTCATCAAGATCAGTTAATGTATGCAGAAGTTATAACACACTTCCTGTTTCATTTTTTCGCCATAAATTCGTTTCCTCGCCACAGCCAAACCGTTTGAGATATCAAAAATCCCCTGGCAATTTTTCATCCTCAATGTCTTGACTTCATGCACACCGAGTTTGGTTGTGATTGGACAAATATTCTAGGAGGAGTATTTCAAATTCCAGAGCATACGTTTTTCAAACAGCCCATAATAGTCGACTTCCTGTTGGGCTGACGTAAAACTTAGAGCACGAAAGTTGTTCGGCCCGATAAGATCTATATGTGTACCGAGTTTCATATTATTACATGCAAGCGTGTTTGATTTATGGACCAAGTTTTCGGACCCCGTTCCAGGGGGCGCTGTCGAGCCTCCCTGCCACTCCCGGGTACCAGCTTCAGCCCGGCCCTGATGGCCGCGGGTTCTGACCTGTGTGCAAAGATTCAAGAGTTTTCGAGCATGTTAAGGGTCTCAAAAGTGCCCGAGAAGTAGAAAAAAATAATAAATATAGCTGCGAGCAGCGATTACGGGCCCAAGCCGGTGGCACCGCAACCCCGGTGCCTTTACCTAAAGGCACCGGGGTGGTGGTACCGCCGGCTTTGGCCCTTCATCGCTGCTCGCAGCTATATTTATATATATATATATATATATATATATATATATATATATATATATATATATGGCTATAATGAACAGGCTGTGATGTCAAGATTGCAATGCTGGAATGTGTGTGTGTGTGTGTGTGTGTGTGTGTGTGTGTGTGTGTGTGTGTGTGTGTGTGTGTGTGTGTGTGTGTGTGTGTGTGTGCATGTGTGTTCATGTTTTTCTATCCCGGTGGGGACTTCAACCTGAATGCACACAGACTCATGGGGACTCGTGTCACAGTGGGGACCTAAATAGAGGTCCCCATGGGTAAACAAGCTTAGAAATCATACAGAATGAGTCTTTTTGGAAATGTAAAAATGCAGAAAGTTTTCTGTAATGGGTAGGTTTAGGGGTAGGGTTAGTGTGAGGAGATAGAATATACAGTTTGTAAAGTATAAAAACCATTAAGTCTATGGAGAGTCCCCACAAAGATAGTAAACCGTGAAGCAAAAAAACTTAGAGCACGAAAGTTGTTCGGCCCGATGAGATCTATATGTGTACCGAGTTTCAAATTAATTCATGCAAGCGTGTTTGATATATGGACCAAGTTTTAGAACCCCGTTCAAGGGGGCGCTGTCGAGCCCCCCTGCCACGCCCGGCTACCAGATTCAGCCCGTCCCTGATGACCGTGGGTTCTGACCTGTGTGCAAAGCTTCAAGAGTTTTCGAGCAAGTTAAGGGCCCCAAAAGCCCCTGAAACCTTGAAAAACAAAGATTAAATGGAATATACAACCCCCCCCCCCACACACACACACACACACACACACAGACACACAGAGAGAGAGAGAAAATTCTCCAGAAAATCCACATTCAAACCAAAATATCTGACTTCCTGGTGGTCTGAGGTTATGACTGTAAATTAGAAAGTTGTCCGGCTTGATGAGAACAACACACCTACCAAGTTTTGTGATTCTAAGAAAAACTAAGCCCCCATTTTTGACTAAAGGTGGCGCTACTGAGCCATTTCACCACGCCCGTTTCTGAAACTTTTCACATGTCTACTGGATAATAAATGTGATGTGTCTGTCGAGTTTCATGCATTTTCAAGCATGTGAAGAGTCTCAAAAGCATCCGAAAAGAATATTAAAGTTTAATGCATTGCCACGGCAACAGTATCTAAGATATCAATAATCCTTTCACAGGTCTACATCTGCAGTGTGTTTACATTATACACATAAAGTTTTAAGCAAATCGGGTAAAAATAAGAGGGTGATTTCAAAGCATTTTGAAAGTGACACACTTCCTGTTGCCAGTTGGTGGCGCTATAACTTTGACTCACAAATGTCACATCCATGTGATCGGCCTCTTACACCTAACACACTGCTGAAGTTTCATCAAGATCAGTTAATGTATGCAGAAGTTATAACACACTTCCTGTTTGAATTATTCGCCATAAATTCGTTTCCTTGCCGCGGCTAAACCGTTCGAGATATCAAAAATCCGTCCGCAATTTAGCATCCTCAATGTCTTGACTTCATGCCGACCGAGTTTGGAGGCGAATGAATGAATTTCCTAGGAGGAGTACATCAAATTCCACAGCATGCGTTTCCAAACAACCCATAATAGCTGACTTCCTGTTGGTCTGGCGTAAAACTTAGAGCACTAAAGTTGTTCGGCCCGATGAGATCTATATGTGTACCGAGTTTCATATCATTACATGCAAGTGTGTTTGATTTATGGACAAGTGTTCGGATCCCGTTCCAGGGGGCGCTGTTGAGCCCCCCTGCCACGCCCGGGTACCAGCTTCAGCCCGGCCCTGATGGCCGCAGGTTCTGACCTGTGTGCAAAGTTTCAAGAGTTTTCGAGCACGTTAAAGGCCCCAAAAGCCCCTGAAACCTTGAAAAACAGGAATTTTAAAGAAATCTCACTCAAAAGACAAATCCCCCCACCCCTCACACACACAGAGACGTAGAGGCAGAGAGAGAGAGAGAGAGAATTCTCCAAAAAATCACATTCAAACCAAAATATCTCTCTTCCTGTTGGTCACAGCTTATGACTATAAATTAGAAAGTTGTCCGACTTGATGAGAACAATACACATAACGATTTTTGTGACTCTACTTAAAACTAAGCCCCCATTTTTGACTAAAGGTGGCGCTACTGAGCCCCTCACCACGCCCGTTTCTGAAACTTTGCACATGTCTACTGGATAATAAATGTGATGTGTCTGTCGAATTTCATCGAATTTCAAGTATGTTAGGAGTCTCAAAAGCATCTGAAAAGAATATTAAAGTTTGATGCGTTGCCACAGCAACAGTATCTAAGATATCAATAATCCTTTCACAGGTCTACATCTGCCGTGTGTCTACATTGTACACATAAAGTTTGAAGCAAATCGGGTAAAAATAAGACAGTGATTTCAAAGCATTTTGAAGGTGATGTACTTCCTGCTGCCTGTTGGTGGCGCTATAACTTTGACTCACAATAGTCACATCCATGTGATCGGCCTCTTACAACAAACACACTGCTGAAGTTTCATCAAGATCAGTTAATGTATGCAGAAGTTATAACACACTTCCTGTTTCATTTTTTCGCCATAAATTCGTTTCCTCGCCACAGCCAAACCGTTTGAGATATCAAAAATCCCCTGGCAATTTTTCATCCTCAATGTCTTGACTTCATGCACACCGAGTTTGGTTGTGATTGGACAAATATTCTAGGAGGAGTATTTCAAATTCCAGAGCATACGTTTTTCAAACAGCCCATAATAGTCGACTTCCTGTTGGGCTGACGTAAAACTTAGAGCACGAAAGTTGTTCGGCCCGATAAGATCTATATGTGTACCGAGTTTCATATTATTACATGCAAGCGTGTTTGATTTATGGACCAAGTTTTCGGACCCCGTTCCAGGGGGCGCTGTCGAGCCTCCCTGCCACTCCCGGGTACCAGCTTCAGCCCGGCCCTGATGGCCGCGGGTTCTGACCTGTGTGCAAAGATTCAAGAGTTTTCGAGCATGTTAAGGGTCTCAAAAGTGCCCGAGAAGTAGAAAAAAATAATAAATATAGCTGCGAGCAGCGATTACGGGCCCAAGCCGGTGGCACCGCAACCCCGGTGCCTTTACCTAAAGGCACCGGGGTGGTGGTACCGCCGGCTTTGGCCCTTCATCGCTGCTCGCAGCTATATTTATATATATATATATATATATATATATATATATATATATATATATATATGGCTATAATGAACAGGCTGTGATGTCAAGATTGCAATGCTGGAATGTGTGTGTGTGTGTGTGTGTGTGTGTGTGTGTGTGTGTGTGTGTGTGTGTGTGTGTGTGTGTGTGTGTGTGTGTGTGTGTGCATGTGTGTTCATGTTTTTCTATCCCGGTGGGGACTTCAACCTGAATGCACACAGACTCATGGGGACTCGTGTCACAGTGGGGACCTAAATAGAGGTCCCCATGGGTAAACAAGCTTAGAAATCATACAGAATGAGTCTTTTTGGAAATGTAAAAATGCAGAAAGTTTTCTGTAATGGGTAGGTTTAGGGGTAGGGTTAGTGTGAGGAGATAGAATATACAGTTTGTAAAGTATAAAAACCATTAAGTCTATGGAGAGTCCCCACAAAGATAGTAAACCGTGTGTGTGTGTGGCGTGGGCGCGATGGAACAGTGGACACATAAAAACATACGTCATTATACAGGACCACATTCAAACTGCAAAGTGTTAACTTATATTTGTGTACTGTCGCAATAAAACACAACATTGTGCTTTTGTAAAATAATTTCAAGCAATCCACCCCCCGAAAGGCGCTAATTTTAAAATTAAACTAAAATGCTCATGGCTGCACGGGCATTCATGGTGCGCATCCACGACAAGGAACGAGCAGAACAGAGTGAACGTTTTTCAGTTTATTCCTACTTCCATAGGAATTCATTTGAAACGCCCGCTCAACCGCTCACCCTGTGGTCTGTGTGAGTCCTAATGCCCCAGTGTAGTGACGGGGACACTATACTGCCAAAAGAGCACCGTCCTTCGGATGAGACGTTAAACCGAGGTCCTGACTCTCTGTGGTCATTAAAAATCCCAGGATGTCCTTCGAAAAAGAGTAGGGGTGTAACCCCGGCATCCTGGCCAAATTTGCCCCTTGGCCTCTATCCATCATGGCCTCCTAATCATCCCCATGTACTGATATACTGATTGGCTTCATCACTGTCTCTTCTCCACCAGTAAGCTGGTGTGTGGTGGGCGTTCTGGCGCAATATGGCTGCCGTCGCATCATCCAAGTGGATGCTGCACATTGGTGGTGGTTGAGGAGATTCCCCCCATCTATGTAAAGTGCTTTGAGGTCTCAGAAAAAGCGCTATATAAATGTAACAAATTATTATTATTATTATCAACCACTATCAATGTCAGTGCGGACGAAAATATTTTACTTTCGTTTTTAAGTTTGCGATTCAAAAGCCCCCAGCGGTGTCACACGTCGATTAACCGGTGGTAAAATTTTCTCACCGTCACATACCTAGTATATTTTTATGTAAATACAATAGGCCTACCTGATTTTGAACACAAGAGGGCAGTATAGCCCTATGTATGACTTGACTTTTATGAGACTAAATAGTACAATTACTATTTTTAAACTTATAAATAATTATTAAATTTAAAAAAAAAAAAAGAATAAAATGAGTTTGGTTGTGATATTTGTATACTATAGAAATAAATGGTGTATAATTACATTTTTAGAAGATGAGGCTTTTAGTGTTTAATTTTTGTACATTACTTCAGTCCCTCACTATAGCAAAAACATTTGAGATGTTTAATATCCGTTCACAATTTAGCATCTTTAATGTATTTTCATCATTTTGAAAAAGTTTGGTGTGAATAAAATAAGCCAGTTTGGAAGAGTAGCTAAAAACTCAGAGTCTGAAATATCCAAAAAATCCACATTCGAACCAAAATATCTGACTTTCTTTTGCTCTGAGCTAATGACTGTTAATTAGAAAGTTGTCCGGCTCGGTGAGACCAATATATATACTCATGTTTGTAACTGTTGGTAAAACTAACCCCCCCACTTTTGTCAAAAGCATGTTGAAAGTGACACACTTCCTGCTGCCAGTTGGTGGCGCTATAACTTTGACTCACAATAGTTGCATACATCTGATCGGCCTATTATCACAAACACACTGCTGAAGTTTCATCAAGATCAGTTAATGTATGCAGAAGTTATAACACTTCGTGTCTCTCTTTTCTCGCCATAAATTCATTTCCTCGCCACGGCCAAACCGTTCAAGATATCAAAGATCCGTCCGCAATTTAGCATCCTCAATGCCTTGACTTCACGCTGACCGAGTTTGGAGGCGAATCGATGTATTTCCTAGGAGGAGTACATTAAATTCCACAGCAAGCGTTTCCAAACAACCCTAAATAGCCGACTTCCTGTTGGGCTGGCGTAAAACTTAGAGCACGAAAGTTGTTCGGCCCGATGAGATCTATATGTGTACCGAGTTTCAAATTAATTCATGCAAGCGTGTTTGATATATGGACCAAGTTTTAGAACCCCGTTCAAGGGGGCGCTGTCGAGCCCCCCTGCCACGCCCGGCTACCAGATTCAGCCCGTCCCTGATGACCGTGGGTTCTGACCTGTGTGCAAAGCTTCAAGAGTTTTCGAGCAAGTTAAGGGCCCCAAAAGCCCCTGAAACCTTGAAAAACAAAGATTAAATGGAATATACAACCCCCCCCCCCCACACACACACACACACACACACACAGACACACAGAGAGAGAGAGAAAATTCTCCAGAAAATCCACATTCAAACCAAAATATCTGACTTCCTGGTGGTCTGAGGTTATGACTGTAAATTAGAAAGTTGTCCGGCTTGATGAGAACAACACACCTACCAAGTTTTGTGATTCTAAGAAAAACTAAGCCCCCATTTTTGACTAAAGGTGGCGCTACTGAGCCATTTCACCACGCCCGTTTCTGAAACTTTTCACATGTCTACTGGATAATAAATGTGATGTGTCTGTCGAGTTTCATGCATTTTCAAGCATGTGAAGAGTCTCAAAAGCATCCGAAAAGAATATTAAAGTTTAATGCATTGCCACGGCAACAGTATCTAAGATATCAATAATCCTTTCACAGGTCTACATCTGCAGTGTGTTTACATTATACACATAAAGTTTTAAGCAAATCGGGTAAAAATAAGAGGGTGATTTCAAAGCATTTTGAAAGTGACACACTTCCTGTTGCCAGTTGGTGGCGCTATAACTTTGACTCACAAATGTCACATCCATGTGATCGGCCTCTTACACCTAACACACTGCTGAAGTTTCATCAAGATCAGTTAATGTATGCAGAAGTTATAACACACTTCCTGTTTGAATTATTCGCCATAAATTCGTTTCCTTGCCGCGGCTAAACCGTTCGAGATATCAAAAATCCGTCCGCAATTTAGCATCCTCAATGTCTTGACTTCATGCCGACCGAGTTTGGAGGCGAATGAATGAATTTCCTAGGAGGAGTACATCAAATTCCACAGCATGCGTTTCCAAACAACCCATAATAGCTGACTTCCTGTTGGTCTGGCGTAAAACTTAGAGCACTAAAGTTGTTCGGCCCGATGAGGTCTATATGTGTACCGAGTTTCATATTATTACATGCAAGCGTGTCTGATTTATGGACAAGTGTTCGGATCCCGTTCCAGGGGGCGCTGTCGAGGCCCCCTGCCACGCCGGGTACCAGCTTCAGCCCGTCCCTGATGACCGTGGGTTCTGACCTGTGTGCAAAGCTTCAAGAGTTTTCGAGCAAGTTAAGGGCCCCAAAAGCCCCTGAAACCTTGAAAAACAAAGATTAAATGGAATATACAACCCCCCCCCCCCCCCACACACACACACACACACACACACAGACACACAGAGAGAGAGAGAAAATTCTCCAGAAAATCCACATTCAAACCAAAATATCTGACTTCCTGGTGGTCTGAGGTTATGACTGTAAATTAGAAAGTTGTCCGGCTTGATGAGAACAACACACCTACCAAGTTTTGTGATTCTAAGAAAAACTAAGCCCCCATTTTTGACTAAAGGTGGCGCTACTGAGCCATTTCACCACGCCCGTTTCTGAAACTTTTCACATGTCTACTGGATAATAAATGTGATGTGTCTGTCGAGTTTCATGCATTTTCAAGCATGTGAAGAGTCTCAAAAGCATCCGAAAAGAATATTAAAGTTTAATGCATTGCCACGGCAACAGTATCTAAGATATCAATAATCCTTTCACAGGTCTACATCTGCAGTGTGTTTACATTATACACATAAAGTTTTAAGCAAACCGGGTAAAAATAAGAGGGTGATTTCAAAGCATTTTGAAAGTGACACACTTCCTGTTGCCAGTTGGTGGCGCTATAACTTTGACTCACAAATGTCACATCCATGTGATCGGCCTCTTACACCTAACACACTGCTGAAGTTTCATCAAGATCAGTTAATGTATGCAGAAGTTATAACACACTTCCTGTTTGAATTATTCGCCATAAATTCGTTTCCTTGCCACGGCTAAACCGTTCGAGATATCAAAAATCCGTCCGCAATTTAGCATCCTCAATGTCTTGACTTCATGCCGACCGAGTTTGGAGGCGAATGAATGAATTTCCTAGGAGGAGTACATCAAATTCCACAGCATGCGTTTCCAAACAACCCATAATAGCTGACTTCCTGTTGGTCTGGCGTAAAACTTAGAGCACGAAAGTTGTTCGGCCCGATGAGGTCTATATGTGTACCGAGTTTCATATTATTACATGCAAGCGTGTCTGATTTATGGACAAGTGTTCGGATCCCGTTCCAGGGGGCGCTGTCGAGGCCCCCTGCCACGCCCGGGGTACCAGCTTCAGCCCGGCCCTGATGGCCGCGGGTTCTGACCTGTGTGCAAAATTTCAAGAGTTTTCGAGCATGGTTAAGGGCCCCAAAAGTGCCCGAAAGGTTGACAAAATAATAATAATAATAATAATAAATATAGCTGCGAGCAGCGATTACGGGCCCAAGCCGGTGGCACCGCAACCCCGGTGCCTTTAGTTACCTAAAGGCACCGGGGGTGGCGGTGCCCCCGGCTTTGGCCCTTCATCGCTGCTCGCAGCTATATTTATATATATATATATATATATTATAATATATATATATATATATA